>JAWHQI010000388.1:1200000-1800000 GCA_033032865.1 Dactylorhiza incarnata
ATCTGGGAGTCGGACCAGATGCGGTGAGTTCTGTCCTCGTTTGGGAAGAAAAGAAGAGGCAGTTTCCAATATACTATGTTAGCCACATCCTTAAAGATGCAGAAACCAGATATTCGATCTTGGAAAAACTGGCCTTGGCCTTGGTTATGTCTGCGCGAAGGCTTCGTCCTTATTTTCAGGCTCATTCCGTCCAAGTTATTACAGATCATCCTTTAAAAAATATTCTTGAAAAGCCAGATCATTCAGGGAGGTTGGCAAAATGGGCTATTGAACTATGCGAATTTGAGATATCATTCATCCCTCGAACAGCGATCAAGGCGCAAATCCTGGCAAACTTCTTGGTAGATACAACAGAACCTAGTTCCGAACAGGTAGTGCAATCTCCTTTGGCTTGGATCATTTATGTGTATGTGGCTTCTGGCAGAAACTCCGTGGGAGCCGGGGTAGTTCTGATCAGTCCAAATGGCATCAGGCTGGAGCAAGCTATCAAATTCTTCTTTTCAGTTACAAATAATCAGGCAGAATATGAAGCACTTCTGGCTGGGCTGAGGCTTGCGAAAGAGCTAGGCATATAACATGTACATGTTAGAACTGATTCACTGGTGATGACCTCTCAGGTCTTGGGAAATTATGAGACAAGGGAGCCAATTCTGAGGAAATACCTGCTGTTAGCCAAAAGAGAAATTGGAAGATTCAAGTCATTCATCATCGAGCACATTCCAAGGACACAAAATGAGGAGGCAGATGAGTTGTCAAAGTTTGGTCTTCCATCCGGGGGAGTGACCTCTGAACTTTTTCATCCGACAACAGATGAGGCAGAAATCGTGCAAATTGATCATAATCCTTCGTGGAAGGACCCTTACGAGCTATTTCTATCAAAGGGGGAGTTCCATCATTCCATCAAAGATCGGAGAAGATTCAAAAGGAAGGCGGCGTATTATTATCTGATAGCGGGAGTTCTCTACAGAAAAACTTTGATCTCTCCCTCGGCACGATGTGTTTCGGAGGATGAAGTCCCAACCATACTTCAGGAAGTTTATTCCGGGGAGTGCGGTAGTCATTCAGGAGCGAAGACTCTAGAGAAGAGAATCTTAAGGCAGGGGTATTTTTGGCCAACCATGAGAAAGGATGCTGAAGCATTTGCCAAGCGGTGTGTTCAGTGCCAAAAGTTTGCTCCTCTTCAGCATTTGCCTGCTCAGTCACTCAGATCAATAACTGAGCCATGGCCCTTCACAGTATGGGGGATGGATCTTATCGGACCCTTCCCAATAGCCAGCGGCCAGCGTCGTTTTATCATTGTGATGATCGATTATTTTAGCAAGTGGATTGAGGCAAAAGCGCTGGCAAGAACTACAACCCAAATTATCAGAAACTTCATCTGGGGAGAAATAGTCTGCCGGCATGGGATTCCGCTAGCAATTGTCACTGATAATGGTCCACAGTTCAATAATCCGGAGATGATAAACTTTTGTGATCAGGTGGGAATTGATCTTCGATTTGCCTCAGTACATCATCCAAGAACAAATGGCCAAGTAGAAGCGGCAAACAGGCAAATCCAGCAGCTCCTGATGAAAAGGGTTTTGAATCAAAGGGGAAATTGGGCAGATCAGCTTCCTTCCATCCTCTGGACTCTTCGTACTACCCCGTCTTCAGCTACCGGGGAGACACCATTCAAATTATCTCATGGCTCGGAAGCTGTTGTGCCTATAGAGTTTGAGGTGGTCACTCCAAGAGTTGTGTATGCAAAAGAGGGAGGAGAAGCGTGGATAGAAGACAATGATGAGGCTATCAAGTATAGTCTGGATCTGATCGAAGAACTTCAGGACGAGGCAACAATCAGACAAGAAGAAGTTAAAAGGAGGATGGCAAAGTACTTTGACAAAAATGTCAGGGTAAAGCATTTTGCGGTCGGCGACGTTCTGCTAAAAAAGGTTGATGCAGCAGCCCGAACAGGCAATGTCGGGAAGCTAAATCCTAATTGGGCTGGACCTTTCATCGTCAAGGAGGTACTAAAAAGTGGGGCTTACCGCCTCCAAACAAGCGAAGGAGAAGACATCTCGCGCACCTGGAGCGGTGACGATCTCAAACGGTTCTATCCTTAAAATGTCTTCTTTACTTTCCTGCAATTTTTTAGATATTTCAATAAGAAGCCCCATACTGACACTTCTCCATGTCTGATGTTTTCTTGTTACATATCAACCTCACTGAACCACGGAGACATCGCCAAGTTATGCTCGAACCCCCTCGGATTGTAGTCATTAGCGTAAAACCATGAAGATCATGTGTAGCAGGGAGTTTTCGCACACGTGTAGTGGTAGCTTGCCAATTCCCGTGCGGTGGTCTTCAGAACCTTGGATCCCGGCTGATATCCAACACACCCCTGCATCAAGTGAGGTCTAGGTGAATGTTGGCTCTATCATACCCCGAGAGGGATATAGTTACAGCTTTGATGATCTTTCTGAGGAAAGCAATGTCGGTATAGCCCCCGCGGCACAACCACACCTGCCCAACTGATCATCTTAGTCTGTGACCATCGAATACTCCTAGGTACTCTCAAGCGATGCCTAAGAGGGACCCACAACTGAGTTGATCTCTCTGAGGAAAGCAATGTTCGCCGCCTTGGCCCACCTGCACAATTGATCAACCCGGCTTGTAGCCCTAGGCAATAGAGCAGTCGAGTCGCTTACAGCCCTTATGACCACTTGAGGAAAGCAATGTTCGCCGCCTTGGCCCACCTTTCCACTTGGTCATCTGGGTCTGTACTTGTCTTTTTCTTTATTCATACAACTCTTATGACCGCTTGAGGAAAGCAATGTTCGCCGCCTAGGCCCACCTGCCCACTTGGTCATCTGAGTCTGTAGTCATCTTTTATTGCATTACAGGGAATTATCTCACATTATATTATTATTATAGACCATTTAGAGAAAAGAGCAGGATTCTTATGTACATCACAAACCGGCCGACTTAATACTCAAACCGGGCGGTTTGAAATAAGCATGTACCAGGACTTTCGGGCGGTCTGGTTATTAAACTGGGCGGTCTAAAATAAGCAGGTTTCAAAGATGTCATACGGTTTGGTTTGCAGACCGGACGGTTTGAAATAAACAGGATATCATTAAAATGTCACAAGGTAAATATCAAGGGATCAAGCATAATCATGACCGGCCGACCTCATTATTCGGGTTGTGAATCTATCATCTTTATGAGTTTCAATTCGATCCGTTCGGCTAATTACAGGCTCTTTTCGATCAGGCAGTTATGATCCTCATTGCAAGTGTTAAACCTACTAATCGCACAAATTATATATATAGTCCGTGCGGGTTGTCAGCTAATACTATATAAGGCTGACATATAAATTGTTCGGATTAAATATTAATCGCACGGTATATCAACTGATTTTCTTGCGACTTGATATTCTGTCTTGCAAGGCAATTATGTAAAGCCAGGTTATGGTCGCGCGGCTTGATTATTTCAATTTCCTGATTGGTTATCAGTTACATTCACGGAGGTAGGACTTGTGGCAATCTTAGTTGCAAGTCGCTTGAGTTAAAATACTGGCCGCTCGGTCTGTTGATTGTTCTTATGACTTGGCATTCTTTATCCTGGAAAGCAAGTATGCAAGGTCTGGTAACAACCGCGCGACTTGATTATGTTTGGCTTCCTGGATATCGTAATGTATTCATAATAAGTTAGCACCTTCTCGGGATGAATCGAATCAATTTGATCCGGGTTGAAGAAAGCAAGTTATGCGAATGGGTTTTTTACTAATAGTTACTTTACCGGAATCCTATGAAAATCATTATCCAAACCGGATGCGTTAATATTAAGTCGCACGACTTGGTTCGATCTAACGCAGAAAGAAATCGCAAATAATCACAAGCAAGTCGCAGAAGGTAGACAGATAGACAGGTAAAAACTTTCCATTTCATTATCAAAACATATTTCTACATTATACTTTGAACCGATCGGCTAACAACATCAAGCCGTCGGCTATTCAAAACAAGAAGCAAAATACAGCTACTGATTATCCGACTTAAGTTTCTTAGGCGCATGAGCACTTGAGTGTTTGCTCCCGTCAATTGAAACGTCAGGGGAGTAACCCTCGCTACCCGATGAGGATGAGCTGCTCAATTCGCCCGACTTGCGCCCAGCCTCTTCTTCGGAACCGCTGGATTCGGACTCCGAGCCACTCTCACCACTCTTAGCCGCTGCGGGTTCTTCGGCCTCATCATCCTCGTCGTCGCTCTCCTCTGAACTGGATCCGTCGGCTTTGTTCTTTCCTTTGGCTTTCCGCCTGATCTTCCCTAACTTTTTTTGCAAGATCGGGTAGGCGCCCGAGAAGGTGAAATGCTCGAAACCAGGCGCGAACCCTTTGAGCTCCCGCAAACGGTTAAAAGCATTGTCAATTCCCTCGGCGACATGAGGAAAGACTTCCTGTTGATAGATCGGGTCGGTCTCATCATACTTTGCCTGCAAGAAAGAGTAAGGTAAGAGACTGTGCGGTCTGGAAAATTCAGAAGGATGGTTGGCCAGGTGATAACTTACCGACTTGGCTTCCTTTAGCCGCGCATTTTCCTTCTTCAATTCGGCAATTTCCTTCTCTAGGTGATCATTCGCTTTAATAAACCTTTTGAAGGTCATTCCCATAAAAACATTGGTGATGAGGCTCTCGGCACCAACCCGCGTGGCCTCCCGGGCGAGCTCTTCCTCGGGAATCCTTCTCAACCTCCTGAAGTTCCGTCGGCTGAACATGGCGATACTGGCGGCCTCAGCATGCCGGCCTGACTTCTCATTTGCCCAGTGGGGGAGCGCGGTAGAGACCTGAACACCGTCGCCATCCGGATGCCAGGTCAAGACTGTGCGGCCTTTTAAATCCTTCACCTTGCTGAAGGAACGAAGGGCGGAGAAGTCGCCCGAGGAGGCCGAATCCTCCCCATCGGATGGAAGCGGCTTGTTCCTGACTTGCCTTTTCCTCTTCTCCGTCTGAGTTAAGATTAAACCGGCCGGGCTGACCGGCTTGTTAGCAGGGACAACAGCTTTGGCTACAAAAAAGAGAAAAGAGTCAGCACAAAAGATCGAGCGGTCAACATTGAAGTCGGAAGCGGGTTAAAGGAAAGCTTACTATCTTCAGGCCGAACATTCTCTAGCTCAGCAAGTAGCGGGATGTAGTAGCTTACGTTAAGCCGCTAATCCTCGAGAAGCTTGCAGGTTTTCTTCTCGACCTCGCTTATTGGGACCTGTTGAAAGGCCTCCTCAGGCCGCACTTGCGGATTCGGGTTCAACAGGCCAAGTCGGCCTTCGAAAATCAAGTACCTCTCCGACCAGGCTGTGACCTTGTTCGCAAGGTTGACCATCATCAACCCGCGGCAGCCAAAGTAGAGATGGCCTTTGAAGATATTCGACTCGGAGTCTGGGATAGCCCGCACCGAGAATATCTTCTTGAAAAGGTCCATAGAGAAGCGGACTCTCTCAGAACGCATGTAGGAGATGAAGCTGCAAATCCCGGCCATCGAGTTAGGAGAAATTTGGCCGGGTACAACTCCAAAATGGTCAAAGACCATGGCGAGCTCGATCGAAATAGGGAACTTGAAGCCATAATCGAAATGGTCGATTGGGATCGCGATTTGGTTTGGCCCAGAAGAATTCATCCGCTCATCACGGAGCGGAAGGCGTGCGAGCAGCGGACTGTCAGTCATATGCTTCTCAACGAATTCGTCCAATTCGGCCTTTGTCAAACGACATTCATCGAGGTCTGCTGAGTGAAAGGCCACAGCGGCTTCGGAGCGGGTAGCAGAGGTTTTCGCAGGTCGCTTCGGCTGGCGCTTTGCACACATCTTGAAGTTTTGGTAAGAAAACTTTCGGAAGGGCGCTACTTATAGGAACGTCTGAACTGCACTTAGCAAGGGTCAAATCGCGGCTAGACCAATCAACCCGCACAGGTGCATCACCACAAAAGACAACCACAAAGACATAACTATAATTCAAGCAGGCGAATTAAAAAAGCACAGAGACAAGTCGATTAGTTTATATAAAGTAATCCGCAGGCATCAATCAACACAACAAGAATGCAAAAATAAATTCAAATACTTAGACCGCGCGGCCTGGAAGACAGATCGAATATTATGAAATCAGGTTCAAACAGTTGTCCAAAGGACCGAATAGAAATGTTATTACAAGCTGATGTCTTAAAACCACTCATCACTGGCGGGAATCACTCGGTTCATCCTCCCTGTGAAGTCGCGCGACATGATCGCCGATCTGAAGGACAGTCCCTTGCATTTGATTCATGTTGTGATTAAGGCGGTTGATCATGCTATGAAGCCGCGCGGCATCCCTCTCTACTCGCGCCGCTGGGATCATGCGAGTAGGTAAGGCCGCTGCGGGTTCATGAACACTAGCAACTGGGTGGATCCTCCCGGCTACAGGAAGAGACGAGCTCGTCCCTGCGTCCGGGCGGCGTGACCCACGTCGACCTTCGTCAACCGCATTAATAGGACGCCGGCTTCCGCCGGCTTCCCTTGCCAATTGAAGGTATCTGTCCCTATAATAGGTGCAGTCCTCTTCGAGCTTGCGGACTTCTTTCTTTTCGCGATCAACCCGGGCGGTCAGGGAAGCCGCCTAGTCTTGCTGCGCCTTTTCTTTCTCTCGGCGCTCTCTCCGCTCGACCTCCAGCGCTGTTCGGTTCTCCTTCCGTTCGGTTTCCAACTCATCCCGAAGAGCAGCTTTTTCATCTTGCGCGGCCTTCTCCCTCTCCTCCATAGCCCTCAACTGTTTCGTAAGGGTTTCGAAGTTCCTTTGAAGCCGGGACACCTCGTCCTCCATCCGGGTATCCGGCAGCGAAGAATGCAGTAGGGGTGGATCGAGAGGGGGAAGATAGGTCACCAGTTCGCCCGGCTTCGGAATAGAGTCACGATCATCTGCAATAAGAAAAAACAGTCAAAGAGTGTTCAAAAGGAGATCGCTCTCTTCGAATCTTTCTCGCTTACAAGCCGCAGCGGTTTGAGTTGAATTCGGGCGGACAGGTCGCCTTGCTTGCTCGGTATCAAACTTTCGGCATTGTTCTCTCCACGATCTCTCGCTTTGCCCCCGCTTAGCAGCAGAAAATTGAGCAGCGGAGGGAAAGAAGCTGGGCGACGGGTTCAACAACGAAGCGCGCGACTTGTTTCGAGGCCGCGGCTTGAAAAAACGAATGGGGTGGTAATCCGTTCCCTTTTTACCTTGCATCAGAAGATTGGGTGGCGGCGGTGGCGGCCTGGTAAGTTGATCTCTTACTCGCTCCGCCTTCACCTGCATAAGTCGGAGACCGGTCATCACAATATCTTCGGGAGCCGGTACGGTTTTTTTTGGTTCTTGTCGCAACCTCAGGGAGGACGGCCTCCTTAGTGCTAGTCGCAACCTCAGGGAGAACTGCCTCCTTAATGCTGGTCGCATCCTCAGATAGGGCGGCTCCTTTCTCTCCTGGCAGGTTGGCAGCCTGCAGTTCGGAAGAAGTTCTCAGCTGATCATCTTGCTTCTGAAGAGAATCAAAATCCTTGAGGAAGTCACATACGGAAATGCTATGGATGTCAACGGGAGCCTGGTCGTTCGACTGGGGGGAGGGGGTAATCACGCCCTCCGAGACTTCATTCTCGCGCGACTTGCCTTGCAGGCTGTTCGCTCTCGGTCTCCCGGACGCTGCCTTGTTCTTGGCTTTTAGCCTCTTCATCTTCTTCAGAAGCCTGTCCGCCGCAGACTCCTCCTTCCTCTTTTTCGACTTCAGGGCGGTTAGTTTTTCCGGACTATCCTCGATGTTAACTACTGAAGCTTGCTGGTCGCTCGACTTGGGGGAAACGGTCTCCAAGTATGCCTTATCCGGCGGGGGAGGCGGGTTGTTTCCTTTGTCAGAGAAGGTTGGGGGATCAGCTGGGGGTGGGTTCGGACAACTCGCCTCCTTTTTAGTCGACAAGTCGACTATCACCTCGGGAGGCGGGTCGGTCGGCCTACTCGTGGAAGCGATCGTTACTGTATTATCAGGCCGCGTCGTCTTCTTCTTCTTCCTCTTATCCTTCGAACGGTCTCTCTCGCGGTTTTTTCCGGGCTTCTCAAGAACTTCGAGCTGGGCCATTAAATCCACCATCTTTTTCGGGTTGTTCAGCCTGAAAGTCCTAACCACAATAGGCGAGTAGTGACTCGTGATAACAATGGAGTTATGCCAGAATAGAAGCTCCTGGAACATTTATAACCAACAGGGTGAAATTGGCGCGGTCTCCGGCTAGAACTGATATTTTCGAAATCTTTTCGGAAATTTAAAAATATGCGGGGATTATGTTTACCCAGAAGACCGCTTTCAATAGGATTACTCGCAGACCGTGCGGTTTGCGGATCCAAGTCGCCCGGCTCAGGTTGTATAAGGTCCATCAACACCAACTAGCACAGGCCGGGCGGTCTGACATAATTCAGACCGCCTCCAAGTACTAAAGATAATCCAGGCCCAAGTACAACAGGACAAGTCGCGGTCTCAAGTCGGGGACAGTGCGGATTGTGCCATAGAGACAAGCCAAGGTTCGAGATCAAAGAACAAGCCGCGGTCTCAAGACGGAGACTGTTCGGATTGCATCGTCACCTTGGTCGCGTCATCCTCAGCCTCTGGTCAGACAGGTCGAAAGGGCAAGCCGCCAAGCCGCGCGGCTTCTTTCTTTCCTTCTTTGTGTATCCCATCACCGCCTGCCCGTTTCTCCTATACCCGGGCAGGCGGTTATTTTATCCCTGCCCGTTCGGGCAGGCCCCCAAGCCCATAAATAGGGGGCGGCACTGTTCCCAAGGCACGCACACTCGAAACCAGAAGTTCGCTTGTTTGAGCTGCGGTTTCGAGTTTCCCGTCTTGCGGACTATCTGACCGGCCGGCTTCTCTTTTCCAGCACTTGTAACCGTTGTAACCGCCTTATTTTCATCAAAGGAAAGCCTGTCACAGGAGTGGCATTCGCCGTGACGGGCGAAGTCTGGCCTTGACCGCTGCTAGCGGTCTCATTTTTCCCACATAAAAAGTAACCCGCAACCCGCAGCCTCCGATTTCCTTCGGAGGTGCGATTTCGGACTCAACAGAGGGCAAAAATTGGGCAACTGGATCAAGAGTTCTGTCTATTTGAAGTTTATGTGTCATTTAGAGTTAAATCCCACATTACCACTGCAACCCACTATAGATCAACCACTAAACGAACTAGCATGGGTAAAACTTATTGTCCATTGGATGCAGGGCTCCGATCTCATTCCGAAAAGGTGTTGTGGGAAAAAATCTGATAACCGCATCAAATTTATGGATGTTTTAAGTTTAGGTGTCAATTGGAGCAAAATCCCTCATTTCCACTGCAATCCACTATCCACAGACCTCTAAATGAACTCGATCGAGTAAATCCTATTCTCCATAGGATGTATGGCTCTGAGCTCATTGCGAAAAGGTGTTTTGGGCAAAATCCGGACAACCAGATCAAAAGTTATAGCTGTTTGAAGTTTAGGTGCCAGTTGGAGCTAAATCCCACATTACCACTACAACTCAATGTATATCGACCACTAAATTAACTAGATTGGGTAAAACTTGCTCTCCATTGAATGTATGGCTCAGAGCTCATTTCGAAGAGGTTTAGTGAGCAAAAATCAGACAACCTGATCAAAAGTTATGGTTGTTTCAAGTTTAGGTGTCATTTGGAGCTAAATTTCGCATTACCATTGCAACCCGATATATATCGACAACTAAATGAGCTGCAATGGGTAAAACTTGTGCTTCAATGAATGTAGGGTTTCGAGCTCATTTCTAAAAGGTGTTGTGGGGGTAAAATCAGACAACCGAATCAAAAGTTATTGATGTTTAAAGTTTGAGTGTCATTTGTAGCGAAATCTCTTACTTTCACTACAAACCGCATCTAAAATTCTTTCATTTTGAAATTTATGTGTCATTTGGAGCTAAATCTAGTATTACCAGTACAACTCATTGTATATCGACCTATAAACGTGCTTGAATGGGTTAAAATTGTTCTCCATTGGATTTTGGGCTCCGATCTCATTCCTAAAAGGTATTGTGGGCGAAAATCTGACAACTAGATCTATAGTTACGGATATTTGAAGATTAGGTCTCCTTTCAAGCTAAATACTTTATTATCAACCCGCATAACCACTGGAACCCACTGTATATCGAATAATAAATGAACTTGAATGGTTAGATCCTACTCTTCACTGGATGTAGGCCTCCGAGCTCATTCTAAATGGTATTGTGGGCAAAAATTGGGCAACTGGATCAAGAGTTCTGTCTATTTGAAGTTTATGTGTCATTTAGAGCTAAATCCCACATTACCACTGCAACCCACTATAGATCAACCACTAAACAAACTAGAATGGGTAAAACTTATTATCCATTGGATGCAGGGCTTCCATCTCATTCCGAAAAGGTGTTGTGGGCAAAAATCTGACAACCGGATCAAATTTATGGATGTTTTAAGTTTAGGTGTCAATTGGAGCAAAATCCCTCATTTCCACTGCAATCCACTATCCAACGACCTCTAAATGAACTCGATCGAGTAAATCCTATTCTCCATAGGATGTTTGGCTCTGAGCTGATTGCGAAAAGGTGTTTTTGGCAAAATCCGTACAACCAGATCAAAAGTTATAGCTGTTTGAAGTTTAGGTGCCAGTTGGAGCTAAATCCAACATTACCACTACAACTCAATGTATATCGACCACTAAATGAACTAAATTGGGTAAAACTTGCTCTCCATTGAATGTATGGCTCGGAACTCATTTCGAAGAGGTTTAGTGAGCAAAAATCAGACAACCTGATCAGAAGTTATGGCTGTTTCAAGTTTAGGTGTCATTTGGAGCTAAATTTCGCATTACCAGTGCAACCCGATATATATCGACAACAAAATGAGCTGCAATGGGTAAAACTTGTTCTTCATTGAATGTAGGGCTCTGAGCTCATTCCTAAAAGGTGTTGTGGGGGTAAAATCAGAAAACCGGATCAAAAGTTATTGATGTTTAAAGTTTGAGTGTCATTTGTAGCTAAATCTCTAACTTTCACGACAAACCGAATCTAAAATTCTTTCATTTTGAAATTTATGTGTCATTTGGAGCTAAATCTAGTATTACCAGTACAACTCATTGTATAACGACCTCTAAACGTGCTTCAATGAGTTAAAATTGTTCTCCATTGGATTTTGGGCTCCGATCTCATTCCGAAAAGGTATTGTGGGAGAAAATCTGACAACCAGATCAAAAGTTACGGATATTTGAAGATTAGGACTCCTTTCAAGCTAAATAATAAATGAACTTGAATGGTTATATCCTACTCTCCACTGGATGTAGGCCTCCGAGCTCTTTCTACAAGGTATTGTGGGCAAAAATTGGGCAACTGGATCAAGAGTTCTGTCTATTTGAAGTTTATGTGTCATTTGGAGCTAAATCCCACATTACCACTGCAACCCACTATAGATCAACCACTAAATGAACTAGAATGGGTAAAACTTATTGTCCATTGGATGCAGGGCTCCGATCTCATTCCGAAAAGGTGTTGTGGGCAAAAATCTGACAACCGGATCAAATTTATTGATGTTTTAAGTTTAGGTGTCAATTGGAGCAAAATCCCTCATTTCCACTGCAATCCACTATCCACCGACCTCTAAATGAACTCGATCGAGTAAATCCTATTCTCCATAGGATGTATGGCTCTGAGCTCATTGCGAAAAGGTGTTTTGGGCAAAATCCGGACAACCAGATCAAAAGTTATTGCTGTTTGAAGTTTAGGTGCCAGTTGGAGCTAAATCCTACATTACCACTACAAATCAATGTATATCGATGACTAAATGAACTAGATTGGTAAAACTTGCTCTCATTGAATGTATGGCTCGGAGCTCATTTCGAAGAGGTTTAGTGAGCAAAAATCAGATAACCTGATCAAAAGTTATGGCTGTTTCAAGTTTAGGTGTCATTTGGAGCTAAATTTCTCATTACCAGTGCAACCCGATATATATCGACAACTAAATGAGCTGCAATGGGTAAAACTTGTGCTTCAATGAATGTAGGGCTCCAAGCTCATTCCTAAAAGGTGTTGTGGGGGTAAAATCAGACAACCGGATCAAAAGTTATTGATGTTTATTGTTTGAGTGTCATTTGTAACTAAATCTCTTACTTTTACTACAAACCGCATCTAAAATTCTTTCATTTTGAAATTTATGTGTCATTTGGAGTTAAGTCTAGTATTACCAGTACAGCTCATTGTATATCGACCTCTAAACGTGCTTGAATGGGTTAAAATTGTTCTCTATTGGATTTTGGGCTCCGATCTAATTCCGAAAAGGTATTGTGGGCGTAAATCTGACAAACAGATCAAAAGTTACGGATATTTGAAGATTAGGTCTCCTTTCAAGCTAAATACCTTATTATCAACCCGCATAACCACTGGAACCCACTGTATATCGAATAATAAATGAACTTGAATGGTTATATCCTACTCTCCACTGGATGTAGGCCTCTGAGCTCATTCTAAAAGGTATTGTGGGCAAAAATTGGGTAACTGGATCAAGAGTTCTGTCTATTTGAAGTTTATGTGTCATTTGGAGCTAAATCCCACATTACCACTGCAACCCACTGTAGATCAACCACTAAACGAACTAGAATGGGTAAAACTTATTGTCCATTGGATGCAGGGCTCCGATCTCATTCCGAAAAGGTGTTGTGGGCAAAAATCTGACAACCGGATCAAATTTATGGATGTTTTAAGTTTAGGTGTCAATTGGAGCAAAATCCCTCATTTCCACTACAAACCACTATCCACCGACCTCTAAATGAACTCGATCGAGTAAATCCTCTTCTCCATAGGATGTATGTCTCTGATCTCATTGCGAAAAGGTGTTTTGGGCAAAATCCGGGCGACCAGATCAAAAGTTATAGCTGTTTGATGTTTAGGTGCCAGTTGGAGCTAAATCCCATATTACCACTACAACTCAATGAATATCGACCACTAAATGAACTAGATTGAGTAAAACTTGCTCTCCATTGAATATATGGCTCGGAGCTCATTTCGAAGAGCTTTAGTGAGCAAAAATCAGACAACCTGATCAAAAGTTATGGATGTTTTAAGTTTAGTTGTCATTTGGAGCTAAATTTTGCATTACCAGTGCAACCCGATATATATCGACAACTAAATGAGCTGCAATGGGTAAAACTTATGCTTCAATGAATGTAGGGCTCCGAGCTCATTCCTAAAAGGTGTTGTGGGGGTAAAATCAGACAACCAGATCAAAAGTTATTGATGTTTATTGTTTGAGTGTCATTTGTAGCTAAATCTCTTACTTTCACTACAAACCGCATCTAAAATTCTTTCATTTTGAAATTTATGTGTCATTTGGAGCTAAATCTAGTATTACTAGTACAACTCATTGTATATCGACCTCTAAACGTGCTTGAATGGGTTAAAATTGTTCTCCATTTGATTTTGGGCTCCGATCTTGTTCCGAAAAGGTATTGTGGGCGAAAATCTGACAATCAGATCAAAAGTTACGGATATTTGAAGATTAGGTCTCCTTTCAAGCTAAATACCTTATTATCAACCCGCATAACCACTAGAACCCACTGTATATCGAATAATAAATGAAATTTAAAGGTTATATCCTACTCTCCACTGGAGGTAGGCCTCCTAGCTCATTCTAAAAGGTATTGTGGGCAAACATTAGGCAACTGGATCAAGAGTTCTGTCTATTTGAAGTTTATGTGTCATTTGGAGCTAAATCCCACAATACCACTGCCCACTATAGATCAACCACTAAACAAACTAGAATGGGTAAAACTTATTATCCATTGGATGCAGGGCTCCGATCTCATTCCGAAAAGGTGTTGTGGGCGAAAATCTGACAACCGGATCAAATTTATGGATGTTTTAAGTTTAGGTGTCAATTGGAGCAAAATCCCTCATTTCCACTGCAATCCACTATCCACCGACCTCTAAATGAACTCGATCGAGTAAATCCTAATCTCCATAGGATGTATGTCTCTGAGCTCATTGCGAAAAGGTGTTTTGGGCAAAATCCGGGCGACCAGATCAAAAGTTATAGCTGTTTGAAGTTTAGGTGCCAGTTGGAGCTAAATCCCACATTACCACTACAACTCAATGTATATCGACCACTAAATGAACTAGATTGGGTAAAACTTACTCTCTATTGAATGTATGGCTCGGAGCTCATTTCGAAGAGGTTTAGTGAGCAAAAATCAGACAACCTGATCAAAAGTTATGGTTGTTTCAAGTTTAGGTGTCATTTGGAGCTAAATTTCGCATTACCAGTGCAACCCGATATATATCGACAACTAAATTAGCTGCAATGGGTAAAACTTGTGCTTCAATGAATGTAGGGCTCCGAGCTCATTCCTAAAAGGTGTTGTGGGGGTAAAACCAGACAACCGGATCAAAAGTTTTTTATGTTTATTGTTTGAGTGTCATTTGTAGCTAAATCTCTTACTTTCACTACAAGCCGCATCTAAAATTCTTTCATTTTGAAATTTTTGTGTCATTTGGAGCTAAATCTAGTATTACCAGTACAACTCATTGTATATCGACCTCTAAACGTGCTTGAATGGGTTAAAATTGTTCTCCATTGGATTTTGGGCTCCGATCTCATTCCGAAAAGGTATTGTGGGCGAAAATCTGACAACCAGATCAAAAGTTACGGATATTTGAAGATTAGGTCTCCTTTAAGTTAAATACCTTATTATCAACCCGCATAACCACTGGAACCCACTGTATATCGAATAATAAATGAACTTGAATGGTTATATCCTACTCTCCACTGGATGTAGGCCTCCGAGCTCATTCTAAAAGGTATTGTGGGCAAAAATTGAGCAACTGGATCAAGAGTTCTGTCTATTTGAAGTTTATGTGTCATTTGGAGCTAAATCCCACATTACCACTGCAACCCACAATAGATCAACCACTAAACGAACTAGAATGGGTAAAACTTATTGTCCATTGGATGCAGGGCTCCGATCTCATTCCGAAAAGGTTTTGTGGGCAAAAATCTGACAACCGGATAAAATTTATGGATGTTTTAAGTTTAGGTGTCAATTGGAGCAAAATCCCTCATTTCCACTGCAATTCACTATCCACCGACCTCTAAATGAACTAGATCGAGTAAATCCTATTCTCCATAGGATGTATGGCTCAGAGCTCAATGCGAAAAGGTGTTTTGGGCAAAATCCAGACAACCAGATCAAAAGTTATAGCTGTTTGAAGTTTAGGTGCCAGTTGTAGCTAAATCCCACATTACCACTACAACTCAATGTATATCGACCACTAAATGAACTAGATTGAGTAAAACTTGCTCTTCATTGAATGTATGGCTCGGAGCTCATTTCGAAGAAGTTTAGTGAGCAAAAATCAGACAACCTGATCAACAGTTATGGTTGTTTCAAGTTTAGGTGTCATTTAGAGCTAAATTTAGAATTACCAGTGCAACCCGATATATATCGACAACTAAATGAGCTGCAATGGGTGAAACTTGTTCTTCAATGAATGTAGGGCTCCAAGCTCATACCTAAAAGGTGTTGTGGGGGTAAAATCAGACTACCGGATCAAAAGTTATTGATGTTTATAGTTTGAGTGTCATTTGTAGCTAAATCTCTTACTTTCACTACAAACCGCATCTAAAATTCTTTCATTTTGAAATTTATGTGTCATTTGGAGCTAAATCTAGTATTACCAGTACAACTCATTGTATATCGACCTCTAAACGTGCTTGAATGGGTTAAAATTGTTCTCCATTGGATTTTGGGCTCCGATCTCATTCCGAAAAGGTATTGTGGGCGAAAATCTGACAACCAGGTCAAAAGTTACGGATATTTGAAGATTAGGTCTCCTTTCAAGCTAAATACCTTATTATCAACCCGCATAACCACTGGAACCCACTGTATATCGTATAATAAATGAACTTGAATGGTTATATCCTACTCTCCACTGGATGTAGGCCTCCGAGCTCATTCTAAAAGGTATTGCGGGCAAAAATTGGGCAACTAGATCAAGAGTTCTGTCTATTTGAAGTTTATGTGTCATTTGGAGCTAAATCCCAAATTACCACAGCAACCCACTATAGATCAACCACTAAACGAATTAGAATGGGTAAAACTTATTGTCCATTGGATGCAGGGCTCCGATCTCATTCCGAAAAAGTGTTGTGGGAATAAATCTGACAATCAGATCAAATTTATGGATGTTTTAAGTTTAGGTGTCAATTGGAGCAAAATCCCTCATTTCCACTGCAATCCACTATCCACCGACCTCTAAATGAACTCGATCGAGTAAATCCTATTCTCCATAGAATGTATGGCTCTGAGCTGATTGCGAAAAGGTGTTTTGGGCAAAATCCGGACAACCAGATCAAAAGTTATAGCTTTTTGAAGTTTAGGTGCCAGTTGGAGCTAAATCCCACATTACCACTACAACTCAATGTATATCCACCACTAAATGAACTAGATTAGGTAAAATTTGCTCTCCATTGAATGTATGGCTCGAAGCTCATTTCGAAGAGGTTTAGTGAGCAAAAATCAGACAACCTGATCAACAGTTATGGCTGTTTCAAGTTTAGGTGTCATTTGGAGCTAAATTTCGCATTACCAGTGCAAACCGATATATATCGACAACTAAATGAGCTGCAATGGGTAAAACTTGTGCTTCAAAGAATGTAGGGTTCCGAGCTCATTCCTAAAAGGTGTTGTGGGGGTAAAATCAGACAACCAAATCAAAATTTATGTATGTTTAAAGTTTGAGTGTCATTTTTAGATAAATCTCTTACTTTCACTACAAACCGCATCTAAAATTCTTTCATTTTGAAATTTATGGGTCATTTGGAGCTAAATCTAGTATTACCAGTACAACTCATTGTATATCGACCTCTAAACGTGCTTGAATGGGTTAAAATTGTTCTCCATTGGATTTTGGGCTCCGATCTCATTCCGAAAAGGTATTGTGGGCGAAAATCTGACAACCAGATCAAAAGTTACGGATATTTGAAGATTAGGTCTCCTTTCAAGCTAAATACCTTATTATCAACCCGCATAACCACTAGAACTCACTGTATATCAAATAATAAATGAACTTGAATGGTTATATCCTACTCTCCACTGGATGTAGGCCTCCGAGCTCATTCTAAAAGGTATTGTGGGCAAAAATTGGGCAACTAGATCAAGAGTTCTGTCTATTTGAAGTTTATGTGTCATTTGGAGCTAAATCTCACATTACCACTGCAACCCACTATAGATCAACCACTAAACGAACTAGAATGGGTAAAACTTATTGTCCATTGGATGCAGGGCTCCGATCTCATTCCGAAAAGGTGTTGTGAGCAAAAATCTGACAACCAGATCAAATTTATGGTTGTTTTAAGTTTAGGTGTCAATTGAAGCTAAATCCCTCATTTCCACTGCAATCCACTATCCACCGACCTCTAAATGAACTCTTTCAAGTAAATCCTATTCTCCATACGATGTATGGCTCTGAGCTCATTGCGAAAAGGTGTTTTGGGCAAAATCCGGACAACCAGATCAAAAGTTATAGCTGTTTGTAGTTTTGGTGCCAGTTGGAGCTAAATCCCACATTACCACTACAACTCAATGTATATCGACCACTAAATGAACTAGATTGGGTAAAACTTGCTCTCCATTGAATGTATGGCTCGGAGCTCATTTCGAAGAGGTTTAATGAGCAAAAATCAGACAACCTGATCAAAAGTTATGGCTGTTTCAAGTTTAGGTGTCATTTGGAGCTAAATTTCGCATTACCAGTGCAACCCGATATATATCGAGAACTAAATGAGCTGCAATGGGTAAAACTTGTGCTTCAATGAATGTAGGACTCTGAGCTCATTCCTAAAAGGTGTTGTGGGGGTAAAATCAGACAACCAGATCAAAAGTTATTGATTTTTAAAGTTTGAGTGTCATTTGTAGCTAAATCTCTTACTTTCACTACAAACCGCATCTAAAATTCTTTCATTTTGAAATTTATGTGTCATTTGGAGCTAAATCTAGTATTACCAGTACAACTCATTGTATATCGACCTCTAAACGTGCTTGAATGGGTTAAAATTGTTCTCCATTGGATTTTGGGCTCCGATCTCATTCCGAAAAGGTATTGTGGGCGAAAATCTGACAACCAAATCAAAAGTTACGGATATTTGAAGATTAGGTCTCCTTTCAAGCTAAATACCTTATTATCAACCCGCAAAACCACTTGAACTCACTGTATATCGAATAATAAATGAACTTGAATGGTTAAATCCTACTCTCCACTGGATGTAGGCCTCCGAGCTCATTCTAAGAGGTATTGTGGGCAAAAATTGTGCAACTAGATCAAGAGTTCTGTCTATTTGAAGTTTATGTGTCATTTGGAGCTAAATCTCACATTACCACTGCAACCCACTATAGATCAACCACTAAACGAACTAGAATGGGTAAAACTTATTGTCCATTGGATGCAGGGCTCCGATCTCATTCCGAAAAGGTATTGTGGGCAAAAATCTGACAACCGGATCAAATTTATGGATGTTTTAAGTTTAGGTGTCAATTGAAGCAAAATCCCCCATTTCCACTGCAATCCACTGTCCACCGACCTCTAAATAAACTCGATCGAGTAAATCCTATTCTCCATAGGATGTATGGCTCTGAGCTCATTGTGAAAAGGTGTTTTGGGAAAAATTAAGACAACCAGATCAAAAGTTATAGCTGTTTGTAGTTTAGGTGCCAGTTGGAGCTAAATCCCACATTACCACTACAACTCAATGTATATCGACCACTAAATGAACTAAATTGGGTAAAACTTGCTCTCCATTGAATGTATGGCTCGGAGCTCATTTTGAAGAGGTTTAAAGAGCAAAAATCAGACAACCTATTCAAAAGTTATGGCTGTTTCAAGTTTAGGTGTCATTTGGAGCTAAATTTCGCATTACCAGTGGAACCCGTTAGTTATCGACAACTAAATGAGCTGCAATGGGTAAAACTTGTGCTTCAATGAATGTAGGGATCCGAGCTCATTCCTAAAAGGTGTTGTGGGAGTAAAATCAGACAACCGGATCAAAAGTTATTGATGTTTAAAGTTTAAGTGTCATTTGTAGCTAAATCTCTTACTTTCACTACAAACCTCATCTAAAATTCTTTCATTTTGAAATTTATGTGTCATTTGGAGCTAAATCTAGTATTACCAGTACAACTCATTGTTTATCGACCTCTAAATGTGCTTGAATGGGTTAAAATTGTTCTCCATTGGATTTTGGGCTCCGATCTCATTCCGAAAACGTATTGTGGGCGAAAATCTGACAACCAGATCAAAAGTTACGGATATTTGAAGATTTGGTCTCCTTTCAAGCTAAATACCTTATTATCAACCCGCATAACCACTGGAACCCACTGTAAATCGAATAATAAATAAACTCGAATGGTTATATCCTACTCTCCACTGGATGTAGGCCCCCGAGCTCATTCTAAAAGGTATTGTGGGCAAAAATTGGGCAACTGGATCAAGAGTTCTGTCTATTTGAAGTTTATGTGTAATTTGGAGCTAAATCTCACATTACCACAGCAACCCACTATAGATCAACCACTAAACGAACTAGAATGGGTAAAACTTATTGTCCATTGGATGCAGGGCTCCGATCTCATTCCGAAAAGGTATTGTGGGCAAAAATCTGACAACCGGATCAAATTTATGGATGTTTTAAGTTTAGGTGTCAATTGGAGCAAAATCCCCCATTTCCACTGCAATCCACTATCCACCGACCTCTAAATGAACTCAATCGAGTAAATCCTATTCTCCATAGGATGTATGGCTCTGAGCTCATTGCGAAAAGGTGTTTTGGGAAAAATCAGGACAACCAGATCAAAAGTTATAGCTGTTTGTTATTTAGGTGCCAGTTGGAGCTAAATCCCACATTACCACTACAACTCAATGTATATCGACCACTAAATGAACTAGATTGGGTAAAACTTGCTCTCCATTGAATGTATGGCTCGGAGCTCATTTCGAAGAGGTTTAGTGAGAAAAAATCAGACAACCTGATCAAAAGTTATGGTTGTTTCAAGTTTAGGTGTCATTTGGAGCTAAATTTCGCATTACCAGTGCAACCCGATATATATCGACAACTAAATGAGCTGCAATGGGTAAAACTTGTGCTTCAATGAATGTAGGGCTCCGAGCTCATTCCTAAAAGGTGTTGTGGGGGTAAAATCAGACAACCGGATCAAAAGTTATTGATGTTTAAAGTTTGAGTGTCATTTGTAGCTAAATCTCTTACTTTCACTACAAACCGCATCTAAAATTCTTTCATTTTGAAATTTATGTGTCATTTGGAGCTAAATCTAGTATTAACAGTACAACTCATTGTATATCGACCTCTAAACGTGCTTGAATGGGTTAAAATTGTTCTACATTGGATTTTGGGCTCCGATCTCATTCCAAAAAGGTATTGTGGGCGAAAATCTGACAACCAGATCAAAAGTTACGGATATTTGAAGATTAGGTCTCCTTTCAAGCTAAATACCTTATTATCAACCCGCATAACCACTGGAACTCACTGTATATCAAATAATAAATGAACTTGAATGGTTATATCCTACTCTCCACTGGATGTAGGCCTCCGAGCTCATTCTAAATGGTATTGTGGGCAAAAATTGGGCAACTGGATCAAGAGTTCTGTTTATTTGAAGTTTATGTGTCATTTGGAGCTAAATCTCACATTACCACTGCAACCCACTATAGATCAACCACTAAACGAACTAGAATGGGTAAAACTTATTGTCCATTGGATGCAGGGCTCCGATCTCATTCCGAAAAGGTATTGTGGGCAAAAATCTAACAACCGAATCAAATTTATGGATGCTTTAAGTTTAGGTGTCAATTGGAGCAAAATCCCTCATTTCCACTGCAATCCACTATCCACCGACCTCTAAATGAACTCGATCTAGTAAATCCTATTCTCCATAGGATGTATGGCTCTGAGCTCATTGCGAAAAGGTGTTTTGGGAAAAATCCGGACAACCAGATCAAAAGTTATAGTTGTTTGTAGTTTAGGTGCCATTTGGAGCTAAATCCCACATTACCACTACAACTCAATGTATATCGACCACTAAATGAACTAGATTGGGTAAAACTTGCTCTCCATTGAATGTATGGCTCAGAGCTCATTTCAAAGAGGTTTAGTGAGCAAAAATCAGACAACCTGATCAAAAGTTATGGCTGTTTCAAGTTTAAGTGTCATTTGGAGCTAAATTTCGCATTACCAGTGCAACCCGATATATATCGACAACTAAATGAGCTGCAATGGGTAAAACATGTGCTTCAATGAATGTAGGACTCCGAGCTCATTCCTAAAAGGTGTTGTGGGGGTAAAATCAGACAACCGGATCAAAAGTTATTGATGTTTAATGTTTGAGTGTCATTTGTAGCTAAATCTCTTACTTTCACTACAAACCGTATCTAAAATTCTTTCATTTTGAAATTTATGTGTCATTTGGAGCTAAATCTAGTATTAACTGTACAACTCATTGTATATCGACCTCTAAACGTGCTTGAATGGGTTAAAATTGTTCTACATTGGATTTTGGGCTCCGATCTCATTCCAAAAAGGTATTGTGGGCGAAAATCTGACAACCAGATCAAAAGTTACGGATATTTGAAGATTAGGTCTCCTTTCAAGCTAAATACCTTATTATCAACCCGCATAACCACTGGAACCCACTGTATATCGAATAATAAATGAACTTGAATGGTTATATCCTACTCTCCACTGGATGTAGGCCTCCGAGCTCATTTTAAATGGTATTGTGGGCAAAAATTGGTCAACTGGATCAATAGTTCTGTCTATTTGAAGTTTATGTGTCATTTGGAGCTAAATCTCACATTACCACTGCAACCCACTATAGATCAACCACTAAACGAACTAGAATGGGTAAAACTTATTGTCCATTGGATGCAGGGCTCCGATCTCATTCCGTAAAGGTGTTGTGGGCAAAAATCTAACAACCAGATCAAATTTATGGATGCTTTAAGTTTAGGTGTCAATTGGAGCAAAATCCCTCATTTCCACTGCAATCCACTATCCACCGACCTCTAAATGAACTCGATCGAGTAAATCCTATTCTCCATAGGATGTATGGATCTAAGCTCATTGCGAAAAGGTGTTTTGGGAAAAATCCGGACCAAAAGTTATAGCTGTTTGTAGTTTAGGTGCCAGTTGGAGCTAAATCCCACATTACCACTACAACTCAATGTATATTGACCACTAAATGAACTAGATTGGGTAAAACTTGCTCTCCATTGAATGTATGGCTCGGAGCTCATTTCGAAGAGGTTTAGTGAGCAAAAATCAGACAACCTGATCAAAAGTTATGGCTGTTTCAAGTTTAGGTGTTATTTGGAGCTAAATTTCGCATTACCAGTGCAACCCGATATATATCTGTTGAATCTGAAATCGCACCTCCGAAGGAAACCAGAGGCTGCAGGTTGCCGGTTACTTTTGAGGAGGGGAAAATGAGACCGCTAGCAGCGGTCGAGGCCGGACTTCGCCCGTCACGACGAATGCCACTCCTGTGACGGGCTTTCCTTTGATTAAAACGAGATGGTTACAGCGGTTACAAGTACAGGAAAAGAGAAGCCAGCCGGTCAGACAGTTCGCAAGACTGGAAACTCGAGACCGCAGCTCAAACAAGCGAGCTCCTGGATTCGAGTGTGCGTCCCTTGGGAACAGTGTCGCCCCCTATTTATAGGCTTGGGGGCCTGCCCGAACGGGCAGGGATAAAATAACCGCCTGCCCGGGTACAAGAGAAACGGGCAGGCGGTGACGGGATACAAAAAAGGAGAAAGGAAAGAAGCCGCGTGGCTTGGCGGCTTGCGCTTGCGGTTTGTCTCGTAGAGGGGGCTGGAGATGCTGCAACCAAGGTTGATTCCACCCGAGCGGTCTCCGTCTTGAAACCGCGGCTTGCCCTTGAGAACGTGGCTTGTCGCCTGGTCTTCAGTTTTGTTTTAGCCTTCAAGATACAACCCGCGCAGTCTCCAGCTTGAGATCGCGAGTTGCCTTCTAGACTTAGACCCTGATGGCTTTCCTGATACAACCTGAGCGACCTCCGACTTGAGGCCGCGACTTGCCCTGTTGGACCTTGAGCCTGGATAGTATCAATACTTGGAGGCGATCTGAATTGTATCAGACCGCCTGACCTGTGCTAGTTGGTGTTGATGGACTTTGTAAAACCTGAGCCGGACGACTTGGATCCGCAAACTGCACGGTCTGCGAGTAATCCTATTGAGAGCGGTCTTCTGGGTAAACATAATCCCCGCATATTTTTAAATTTCCGAGAAGATTTTGAAAATATCAGTTCTAGCCGGAGACCGCGCCTATTTCACCCTGTTGGTTATAAATGTTCCAGGAGCTTCTGTTCTGGCATAACTCCATTGCTATCACGAGTCACTACTCGCCTATCGCGGTTAGGACTTTCAGGTTAAACAGCCTGAAAAAGATGGTGGATTTAATGGCCCAGCTCGAAGTTCTTGAGAAGCCCGGAAAAAGCCGCGAGAGAGAACGTTCGAAGGATAAGAGGAAGAAGAGGACAACGCGGCCTGATAATACAGTAACGATTGCTTCCACGAGTAGGCCGATCGACCTGCCTGCCGAGCTGAAAATCGACTTATCAACTAAAAAGGAGGCGAGTAAGCCAACCGACCTGCTTCCCGATCAGACAATCGACTTGTCGACCAAAAAGGAGGCGAGTTGTCGGAACCCACCCCCGGCTGATCCCCCGACCTTCTCTGATAAGGCAGACTCGGAGACCATCATCCCGAAGGGCGATGGGGATGAGTCCTTCAAAGTAGAGGTTACCCCATCCGGGGTTTTTCATCTGAAAATAAGGGACGAAGGGGGAGAGGCAGTTGACTCCCCTAAGCCGAGCGACCAGCAAGCTTCAGTAGTTGACATCGAGGACAGCCCGGAAAAGTCAACTGCTCTGAAATCGAAAAAGAGGAAGAAGGAGGAGTCCGCGGCGGATAGGCTTCTTAAGAAGATGAAGAGGCTAAAAGCCAAGAACAAGGCAGCGGCCGGGAAACCGAGAGCGGACAGCCTGCAAGGCAAGTCGCGCGAGAATGAAGTCTCGGAGGGCATGATTACTCCCTCCCCCCAGTCGAACGACCAGGCTCCCGTTGATGCTCATAGCATTTCCGTAAGTGATCTCCTCAAGGATTTTGATTCTCTTCAAAAGCAAGATGATCAGCTGAGAACCTCTTCCGAACTGCAGGCTGCCAACCCGCCAGGAGAGAAAAGGGCCGCCCTGTCTGAGGATGCGACCAGCTTTAAGGAGTCCATCCTCCCTGAAGTTGCGACCGAAAAAACTGTACCGGCGCCCGAAGATACCGTGATGACAGGTCTACGGCTTATTCAGGTGAAGGCGGAGCGAGTAAGAGATCAGCTTTCCAGACCACCACCGCCGCCTCCCAACCTTCTGCTGCAAGGTAAGAAGGAAGCGGGTTGCCGCCCTGTTCATTTTTTCAAGTCGCGGCCTCGAAACAAGTCGCTCGCTTCGTTGTTGAACCCGTCGCCCAGCTTCTTTCCCTCCGCTGCTCAATTTTTTGCTGCTAAGCGGAGGCAAAGCGAGAGGTTGTGGAGAGAACAACGCCGAAAGTTTGATACCGAGCAAGCAAGGCGGCCTGTCCGTGCGAATTCAACCCAAACCGCTGCGGCTTGTAAGCGAGGAAGATTCGATGAGAGCGATCTCCTTTCGAACACTCTTTGACCGTTTTCTCTTTATTGCAGATGATCGTTACTCCATTCCGAAACCGGGCGAACTGGTGACCTATCTTCCCCCTCTTGATCCACCTCTGCTGCATTCTTCGCTGCCGGATACCCGGATGGAGGACGAGATGTCCCGGCTTCAAAAGAACCTTGAAAACCTTACGAAACAGTTGAGGGCTATGGAGGAGAGAGGGAAGACCGCCCAAGATGAAAAAGCTGCTCTTCGGGCTGAATTGGAAACCAAACGGAAAGAGAACCGAACAGCGCTGGAGGCCGAGCGGAGAGAGCGCCGAGAGAAGGAAAAGGTGCAGCAAGACCAGGTGGCTGCCCTGACCGCCCGGGTTGATCGCGGAAAGAAAGAAGTCCGCAAACTCGAAGAGGACTGCACTTACTATAGGGACAGATACCTTCAAGTGGCATGGGAAGACGGTGGAAGCCGGCGCCCTATTAATGTGGTTGACGAAGGCCGGCACGGGTCACGCCGCCCGGATGCAGGGGCGAGCTCGTCTCTTCCTGTAGCCGGGGCGGCCCACCTAGTTGCTAGCGTTCATGAGCCCGCAGCGGTCTTACCTACTCGCGTGATCCCCGCGGCGCGAGTAGAGAGGGATGCCGCGCGGCTTCATAGCATGATCAACCGCCTTAATCATAACATGAACCAAATGCAAGGGACTGTCCTTCAGATCGGCGATCACGTCGCGCGACTTCACAGGGAGGATGAACCGGGTGATACCCGTCCGTAATGAGTGGCTTTAGGATAGCAGTTTGTAATAACATTTCTATTCGGTCTCTTGTACAACTGTTTGAACCTGATTCTATAATATTCGATCTGTCTTCCACACCGCGCGGTCTAAATATTCGAATTTATTTTTGCATTCTTGTTGTGCTGATTGATGCCTGTAGATTATTTTACATAAACCGATCGGCTTGTCTCTGTGTTTTTTCGACTCGCCTGCTTGAATTATACTTATGCCTTTGTGGTTAACTTTTATGGTGACGCACCTGTGCGGGTTGATTGGTCTAGCCGTGATTTGACTCTTGCTAAGTGCAGATCAGCCATTCCTATAAGTAGCGCACTTCCGAAAGTCTTCTTACCAAAACTTCAAGATGGGAGCAAAGCGCCAGCCGAAGCGACCTGCGAAAACCTCTGCTACTCGCTCCGAAGCCGCTGTGGCCTTTCACTCTGCAGACCTCGATGAGTGCCGCTTGACAAAGTCCGAATTGGACGAATTCGTTGAGAAACACATGACTGACAGCCCGCTGCTCGCGCGGCTTCCGTGATGAGCGGATGAATTCCTCCGGGCCAAATCAAATCGCGATCCAATCGACCATTTTGATTGTGGCTTCAAGTTCCCTATTTCGATTGAGCTCGCCGCGATCTTTGACCACTATGGAGTTGTACCCGGCCAAATTTCTCCCAACTCGATGGCCGGGATTTGCAGCTTTATCTCCTACCTGCGGTCTGAGAGAGTCCGCTTCTCTATGGACCTTTTCAGGAAGATATTCTGGGTGCGGGCTATCCCAGATTCCGAGTCGAATATCTTCAAAGGCCATCTCTACTTCGGCTGCCGCGGGTTGAAGATGGTCAATCTTGCGAACAAGGTCACAGCCTGGTCGAAGAGGTACTTGATCTTTGAAGGCCGACTTGGCTTGTTGAACCCGAATCCGCAAGTGCGGCCTGAGGAGGCCTTTCAACAGGTCCCAATAAGCGAGGTCGAGAAGAAAACCTGCAAGCTTCTCAGGATGAGCGGCTTAACATAAGCTACTACATCCCGCTACTTGCCGAGCTAGAGAATGTTCGGCCTGAAGATAGTAAGCTTTCCCTTGCTTCTGACTTCAATGTTGACCGCTCAATCTCTTGTGCTGACTCTTCTCCTTTTATAGCCCAAGTCGTTGTCCCTGCTAACAAGCCGGTCAGCCCAGCCGGTTTAGTCTTAACTCAGACGGAGAAGAGGAAAAGACAAGCCAGGAACAAGCCGCTGCCATCCGATGGGGAGGATTCGGCCTCCTCGGGCGACTTCTCCGCCCTTCGTTCCTTCAGCAAGGTGAAGGATTTAAAGGGCCACCCGGTCTTGACCTGGCATCCGGACAGCGATGGTGTCCAGGTCTCTACTGCGCTTCCTCACTGGGCGAACGAGAAGTCGGGTCGGCATGCTGAGGCCGCCAGCATCGCCATGTTCGGCCGACGAAATTTCAGGAGGTTGAGGAAGATTCCGGAAGAAGAACTCGCCCGGGAGGCCGCGCGGGTTGGTGCTGAGAGCCTCATCACCAATGTCTTCATGGGAATGACCTTCAAAAGGTTGATCAAAGCGAATGATCACCTAGAGAAGGAAGTTGCCGAATTGAAGAAGGAAAATGCGCGGCTAAAGGAAGCCGAGTCGGTAAGTTATCACCTGGCCAGCCATCCTTCTGAATTTTCCAGACCGCTCGATCTCTTACCTTACACTTTCTTGCAGGCAAAGTATGATGAAATCGACCCGATCTATCAACATGAACTTTTTCCTCATGTCGCTGAGGGAATTGACAATGCTTTTAATCGTTTGCGGGAGCTCAAAGGGTTCGCGCCTAGTTTCGAGCATTTCACCTTCTCGGATGCCTACCCGATTTTGCAAAAGAAGTTAGAGAAAATCAGGCGGAAAGCCAAAGGAAAGAACAAAGCCGGCGGATCTAGTTCAGAGGAGAGCGATGACGAGGATGATGAGGCCGAAGAACCCGCGGCGACTAAGAGTGGTGAAAGTGGCTAGGAGTCCGAATCCAGCAGTTCCGAAGAAGAGGCTGGGCGCAAGTCGGGCGAATTGAGTAGTTCATCCTCGTCGGGTAGCGAGGGTTACTCCCCTGATGTTTCAATTGACGGGAGCGAGCACTCAAATACCCCTGCGTCTAAGAAACTTAAGTCGGACATTCAATAGCTATATTTTGCCTTTTGTTTCAAATAGCTGACGGATTGATGTTGTTAGCCGGTCGGCTTAAAATATAATGTAAAGAATGTTTTGATAATGAAATGGAAAGCTTTTACCTGCCTATCTGTCTACCTTCTGCGACTTACTTGTGGTTGTTTGCGATCTTTTCTGTGTTAGATCTAACCAAGTCGCGCGGCTTAGTATTAACTCATCCGGTTAGGATAATGATCTTCACAGGATTTCGGTAAAGTATCTATTAGAAACAACCCATTCGCATAGCTCGCTTCCTTCAATCCGGATCAAATTTGTTTGATTCATCCTGAGAAGGTGCTAACTTATTATGAATGTATTACGACATCCCGGAAGCCGAACATAATCAAGCCGCGCGGTTACTACTAGACCCTGCAAACTTGCTTTCCAGGATAAAGAATGCCAAGTCATAGGAACAATCGACAGACCGAGCGGCCAGTATTTTAATTCAAGCGACTTGCAACTAGGATTGCTGCAAGTCCTACCTTCATGGATGTAACTGATAACCAATCGGGAAATTGAAATAATCAAGCCGCGCGGTCACTACTGGACCCTGCATACTTGCTTTCCAGGATAAAGAATGTCAAGTCGCAAGAAAATCAGTTCATATACCGTGCAATTAACATTTAAATCGATCAATTTATATGTCAGCCTTATATAGTAATAGCTGATAACCCGCACGGACTAAATATATAATTTCTGCGATTGGTAGATTTAACACTTGCAACGAAGATCATAACTGTCTGAAAAGGGGCTGTCACTATCCGAACGGATCGAATTGAAAACCATAAAGATGATAAATTCACAACCCGAACCATGAGGTCGGCCAGTCATGATTATGCTTGATCCTTGATATTTATCTTGTGACATTTTAAGGATATCCCGCTTATTTCAAACCGTCTGGTCTAAAAAACCAAACCGCATGACCTCTTCGGAACCTGCTTATTTAGTCCGCCCGGTTTAATAACCAGACAACTCGATAATCTTGATACTTGCTTATTCCAAACCGCCCGATTTGAGTATCAAGTCGGCCGGCTTGTGATGTACATAAGGATCCTGCTCCTTTCTCTAAATGGTCTATATTAACCATATAAGGTGAGATAATTCCCTGTAATGCAATAAGAGATGGCTACAGACTCAGATGACCAAGTGGGCAGGTGGGCCTAGACGGCGAACATTGCTTTCCTCAAGTGGTCATAAAAGATGTAGAAATAAAGAAAAAGACAAGTACAGACCCGAATGACCAAGTGGGCAGGTGGGCCTAGACGGCGAACATTGCTTTCCTCAAGTGGTCATAAGGGCTGTAAGCGACTCGACTGCTCTCTTGCCTAGGGCTACAAGCCGAGTTGATCAATTGGGCAGGTGGGCCTAGGCGGCGAACATTGCTTTCCTCAGAGAGATCAACTCAGTTGTGGGTCCCGCTTAGGCATCGCTTGAGAGTACCTAGGAGTATTCGATGGTCACAGACTAGGATGATCAGTTGGGCAGGTGTGGTTGTGCTGCGGGGGCTATACCGACAATTCTTTCCTTAGAAAGATCATCAAAGCTGTAACTATATCCCTCTCGGGGCATGACAGAGCCAACATTCACCTAGACCTCCCTTGATGCAGGGGTGTGTCGGATATCAGCCGGGATCCAAGGTTCCGAAGACCACCGCACGGGAATTGGCAAGCTACCACTACACGTGTGCGAAACTCCCCGCTACACATGATCTTCGTGGTTTTATGCTAATGACTACAATCCGAGGGGGTTCAAGCGGAACTTGGCGATGTCTCCGCGGTTCAGTGAGTTTGATGTACAAAAAAGTATAAAAGGGAAAAAATCAGACATGAAGAAGTGTCAGTATAGGGCTTTTCATTAAAATATCCAACGAATGTAAGAGAATAAAAGAGGACATTCTAAGGATAGAACCGTTTGAGATCATCACCGCTCCAGGTGCGTGAGATGTCTTCTCCTTCACTTGTCTGAAGGCGATAAGCCCCGTTTTTCAGTACTTCTTTGATGATGAAGGGTCCGGCCCAATTAGGATCTAGCTTTGTGAAGTTGCCAGACCTGGCCGCAGCATCCACCTTCTTTAGTACCAAATCCCCAACTGTAAACTGTTTCACTCTGACAATCTTGTCAAAATATTTCGCCATTCTCCTTTTAACTTCCTCCTGTCTGATTGTTGCCTCATCCTGAAGTTCTTCGATCAGATCTAGACTATACTTGATAGCCTCATCATTTTCATCTATCCATGATTCTCCTCCCTCTTTGGCGTATACAACTCTTGGAGTAACCACCTCAAATTCTATAGGAACAACAGCTTCCGAGCCATGAGATAATTTGAATGGTGTCTCCCCGGTAGCTGAAGACGGGGTAGTGCGAAGAGTCCAAAGGATGGAAGGAAGTTGGTCCGCCCAATTCCCTCTTTGATTCAAGACTCTTTTCATCAAAAGCCGGCGGATTTGCCTGTTTGCTGCTTCTACTTGACCATTGGTCTTTGGATGATGGACTGAGGCAAACCGAAGATCAATTCCGACCTGATCACAAAAACTTATCATCTCCGGATTATTGAACTGTGGGCCATTATCAGTGATGATTGCCAGCGGAATTCCATGCCGGCAGACTATTTCTCCCCAGATGAAGTTTCTGACGATTTGAGTAGTAGTTTTTGCTAATGCTTTTGCCTCAATCCACTCACTGAAATAGTCAATCATCACAATGATAAAACGACGTTGACCGCTGGCTATTGGGAAAGGTCCCATAAGATCCATTCCCCATACTGCAAAAGGCCACGGCGCAGTTATTGACCTGAGTGACTGAGCAGGCAAATGATGGAGAGGAGCGAACTTTTGGCACTGAACACATCGCTTGGCAAATGCTTCAGCATCCTTTCTCATGGTTGGCCAAAAATACCCCTGCCGCAAGATTCTTTTCTCCAGAGTCTTTGCTCCCAAATGACTACCGCACTCCCCTGAATGAACTTCCTGGAGTATGGTTGGGATTTCATCCTCCGAAACGCATTGTGCTAAGGGAGAGATCAAGGTCTTTCTGTAGAGAACTCCTGCTATCATATAATAATATGCTGCCTTCCTTTTGAATCTTCTCCGATCCTTGATGGAATGATGGAATTCCCCCTTTGACAGAAAAAGCTCATAAGGGTCCTTCCACGAAGGATTGTGATCAATCTGCATGAGTTCTGCCTCATCTGTTGCCGGATGAAAAAGTTCAGATGTCACTCCCCCGGACGGAAGACCGAACTTGGACAACTCATCCGCCTCCTCATTTTGTGTCCTTGGAATATGCTCAATGATGAATGACTTGAATCTTCCGACTTCCCTTTTAGCTAGCAGTAGATATTTCCTCAGAATCGGCTCCCTTGTCTCATAATTTCCCAAGACCTGAGAGGCCATTACTAGCGAATCAGTTCTAACCTGTACATGTTCTATGCCCAGCTCTTTCGCAAGTCTCAGCCCAGCCAAGAGTGCCTCATATTCTGCCTGGTTATTTGTAATTGGAAAGAAGAACTTGATAGCTTGCTCCAGCCTGATGCCATTTGGACTGATTAGAACTACTCCGGCTCCCACAGAGTTTTTACCAGAAGCTCCATCCACGTAGATGACCCAAGCTAAAGGAGATTGCACCACCTGTTCAGGACTGGGCTCTGCGGTATCTACCAAAAAGTCTGCCAAGATTTGTGCCTTGATCGCTGTTCGGGGGATGTATGATATATCAAATTCACTTAGTTCAATAACCCACTTTGCTAACCTCCTGAATGATCTGGCTTTTCAAGAATATTTTTCAAAGGATGATCTGTAATAACTTGGACGGAATGAGCCTGAAAATAAGGGCGAAGCCTTCGCGCAGACATAACCAAGGCCAAGGCCAGTTTCTCCAGGATCGAGTATCTGGTTTCTGCATCTTTTAGAATATGGCTGACATAGTATATTGGAAACGGCCTCTTCTTCTCCTCCCGAACGAGGACAGAACTCACCGCATCCGGGCCGACTCCCAGATATAAGAATAGCACTTCTCCCTCACGGGGACTTTGGAGTAGTGGAGTCGAGGTTAACTGTTCTTTCAGCTGCTCAAAAGCCTTGTTACACTCCTCGCTCCATTCAAACTTTGATCCTCCTCGCAGTATTTTAAAGAACGGGGCACTCTTATCTCCGGATTTGGAGATAAACCTGCTCAATCCTGCTAATCTTCCCCCAAGTTGCTGAACTTCCTTAGTATTTCGAGGAGGGATCATATCAAGGATGGCCCTCACCTTGTCTGGATTCGGTGCAAGGCCGTTAGGAGTCAAGAGATGCCCAAGAAACTTCCCCTTGTTTGCCCCAAACACACATTTCAACGGGTTTAACTTTAACTTGAACCTCCGTAGAGTAGCGAACGTCTCTACGAGGTCTTTCAGGTGTAATGAGAATGCTTTACTTTTTAAAAGAAGGTCATCAACGTAAACTTCAAGATTCCTGCCTTTTTGATGCTTAAAGACGGTATCCATCATTCTTTGGTATGTTGCGCCCGCATTTTTAAGACCGAAGGGCATTACGAGATAGTAGTAACACCCATCATTCGTGATAAATGAAGTGTGCGGGATGTCAGGTTTGTGCATTTTAATTTGATGATACCGTGAGAAAGCATCGAGAAAACTCATAAAGCATACCCAACCGCGGAATCAACTAAAACATCTATCTGAGGCAAGGGGTAACAATCTTTAGGGCACGCTTTATTAAGTTTAGTGAAGTCTACGCACATGCGCCACTTCCCACCGGGTTTCTTAACCATTACAACATTCGACATCCACGTGGGATATTGAATTTCAGAAATAAAACCCGCTTTCAGGAGCTTGGAGACCTCTTCTCTGATGGGCAACGCCAGCTTGGTTGCCACTTCTCTCTTCTTTTGTTGGACGGGCTTGAACTCAGGAGATACGTTTAGATGATGACAAGCCACGTCTGGATCCACTCCTGACATATCCTCCGCTGACCAAGCGAAGATATCCAAATTTTCCAACAGGCAGGAGATTAGCTCCACTGTCTCCTCCTTGGGTAACTCAGCGTTGATGACCAGCTTCTTTTCTGCCCCTTCAGCAATAGGAACTTCTTGGGTCACTTGGGCAGGTTCCAAGTAAGCCCCTTCTCGATCTTTTCCTTCCTCGGCGGCCCCTGAAGACCCAGCAATCTCCAAAACCTCAGCCACGACCTCGGGAAGTGGAACGTCAGTGATCATGTTGACAGTTCGGACATAGCACTCCTGAGCCACCTTTGGGTTGCTTCTGACCCGATACTGCTTTCCTTCGGCAGCAAACTTGATGGCAAGGTGAAAGGTAGACACTACCGCCCTATATGCATTGAGAATCGGCCTCCCGAAGATGGCACAGTAGTTGCTCGGGGCATCTACTACCACGAAATTGATTAACTTTATTACTCCTCCAAGAGAGACCAGAAGCTTTACTGAACCCTCTACTTCCTTCTTTTCCCCAGAAAATCCGTAGAGGGTCCCGTCGGTTGAAAGCAAAGACTTTCCAGTCTTCAGGGCTTCGAAAGTCGGGCGGAAAAGAAGATTGACGGAGCTGTCGGTATCAATCGGAATCTTGTGGACTGTATAGTTTTCGATGACGGCCTTGATGACCACCGCATCGTCAAAAGGATTGGCATTGGGGGGAAGGTCATCCTGACCAAAGGTGACAATAGTGCTTTCGGGAGGAGAACTTGTGGTGGCTGCTACTTCCTGCTTTAAAACTCTCGCGATGCTGGATTTGCGAGACGATTCCGCTCCAGCTCCTCCATGAATACAATAGATGTCCCCTAAGGGGCCCACATCATTGACTTCGACGCATTCGGTAGAAGGATGGATGTCACCATAGCAGCCGGCGTCCTCGACGTCGGCGCATTCCCAGGTTACTTCTACTGTTTCTTTCTCCTTTCTCTTCTCGGCAATTGGCTCAGCAGTTGTATCTTTCCGAACTAGACCCCGAAGTTTTCCTTCTCCAAGGAGTCTCTCTATAAGCAAATGATGGGTCCGACAGTCTTCGGTCAGATGCCCCCCCTTCTTTATGATATTCGCAATAAAGGTTCGGATTTCGACTGCGGATATCCGACTTTAGAGGAGCAGGCCTTTTGAAATCTGGCCTCTTTTGCAGAATCTTGACCACTTCGTCCATGGTGACGTTTAAGGGAGTGAATGACTCTTGCGAATCATCATATTGAGTGGATGGAAGGACTGGAGGTGGCTGCGCGGTATATTGCTGTAAATATACCGGCATGATTTGCGGAAGAGGAGCGGATGGAGCGGAAGCGATGGCCAATGGTGGTTTCTGATCTTGAAACCGCTGATGACCCATGAATGGTTGCTTATTTTTATAGTTTCTCCCCCTTTGGGAACGGGGTTCAAAGTGGGACTGATTTGTTGGCGGATGATGGAAGGACGGATTTGACTGCTCCTTGTCGCTTATCAGCTTTGCGACGTAGCCTGGATTGCTCTTCTCTCCTCTGATAAACATATTTGCCAAACTTATCATTTCCTGATAAGTCCTAGGCTCCCTTATATTTGCTTCGAATTTTAGGGGGCCCTCTCTTAAGCCATGGATGAGGGCAACCCTATATAACTCCGGATCCACATTTTGAACTTCCATTATCTCTTTTTGGAAGCGATCTACAAAATGAGCCCACGTCTCGTCTTCCCGCTGTTTTATATCAAAAAGGGTCGCCGGGCCACTTTTTCTCTTCCTTGAGGTAGAGAATCTCAACAGAAATTCCCTTCGTAGCTCAGCGAAACAACGGATTGACCTGGGGTGCAACCCATAAAACCACTCCCTTGCTTGTCCTTCAAAGGAGGTTACAAGAAGCTTGCATTTAGTTGCATCAGTCAAGGTTCTGAGAGCAATGGCTGACTCGAAGGCTTGCAAGTGAACCGTGGGATCAGTCTCCCCATTGAAAGCTGGCAGGCGAGGTTCTCTGAAATTATTAGGGGCTGGTTCCCCTCGGACTTTGTCCACAAAGGGAGAAGTTTCCTCCATATCTTCATATAGAGGAGCAGGATAACAAGTTGCCGGAACTGCGGCTAGTCGCGTGCAAGCCGCTTGGTAAGAGGATCGGGCAGCAGCTTCTGGCGGGTAGGAATGACGGGCCGCGCCTTCTTGCGGGTAGGAAATGTGGGCAGCATGAGAAGCCGCCCCCTGGAAGTCGAGGACCCGAGCCGGCATGCTGTGCGCGGCTTCCTGATAGAAGTTTTGCCTAGCTGCAAAGCCTTCTTGCTGGGGCTGGAAGTTAGCGGCTTGCGGTAGCGGGTAAGGAGGAGGTGGAGGAGGAACCGGGGTTACCGCCTGATTAGCCGTGGCTTGCTGTGGAACTAGTCGCTCGGTTAGCACTGCTAGAGTCTGAGTGATCGCTTCAAGTCGCTGATCAGTGGCCCTCTGAGCCCGTTCAGCTTCCCTCCTTGATTGCTCCAGGGCTTCCCACAAAGAGTCCTCGCTACGATCAGAGCGGTCTCCAAGGGGGAATTGACGGTCTGACATTGCAGTGAGGATTTCATCGACAATCCGCGATCTGAAGGTCGCGTGTTTCTGTTGAATTCGAAATCGCACCTCCGAAGGAAACCGGAGGCTGCAGGATGCCGGTTACTTTTGAGGAGGGGAAAATGAGACCGCTAGCAGTGGTCGAGGCCGGACTTCGCCACTCCTGCGAATGCCACTCCTGTGACGGGCTTTCCTTTGATTAAAATGAGATGGTTACAGCGGTTACAAGTATAGGAAAAGAGAAGCCGGCCGGTCAGACAGTTCGCAAGACTGGAAACTCGAGACCGCAGCTCAGACAAGCGAGCTCCTGGATTCGAGTGTGCGTCCCTTGGGAACAGTGCCGCCCCCTATTTATAGGCTTGGGGGCCTGCCCGAACGGGCAGGGATAAAATAACCGCCTGCCCGGGTACAGGAGAAACGGGCAGGCGGTGATGGGATACAAAAAAGGAGAAAGGAAAGAAGTCGCGCGGCTTGGCGGCTTGCGCTTGCGGTTTGTCTCGTAGAGGGGGATGGAGATGCTGCAACCAAGGTTGATGCCACCCGAGCGGTCTCCGTCTTGAAACCGCGGCTTGCCCTTGAGAACGTAGCTTGTCGCCTGGTCTTGAGTTTTGTTTTAGCCTTCAAGATACAACCCGCGCGGTCTCCAGCTTGAGACCGCAAGTTGCCTTCTAGACTTAGACCCTGATGGCTTTCCCGATACAACCTGAGCGACCTCCGACTTGAGGCCGCGACTTGCCCTGTTGGACCTTGAGCCTGGATAGTCTTCAATACTTGGAGGCAATCTGAATTATATCAGACCGCCTGACCTGTGCTAGTTGGTGTTGATGGACTTTGTAAAACCTGAGTCGGACGACTTGGATCCGCAAACTACACGGTCTGCGAGTAATCCTATTGAGAGCGGTCTTCTGGGTAAACAATATCGACAACTAAATGAGCTGCAATGGGTAAAACTTGTGCTTCAATGAATGTAGGGCTCCGAGCTCATTCCTAAAAGGTGTTGTGGGGGAAAAATCAGACAACCGGATCAAAAGTAATTAATGTTTAAAGTTTGAGTGTCATTTGTAGCTAAATCTCTTACTTTCACTACAAACAGCATCTAAAATTCTTATATTTTGAAATTTATGTGTTATTTGGAGCTAAATCTAGTATTAACAGTACAACTCATTGTATATCGACCTCTAAACGTGCTTGAATGGGTTAAAATTGTTCTCCATTGGATTTTGGGCTCCGATCTCATTCCAAAAAGGTATGTGGGCGAAAATCTGACAACCAGATCAAAAGTTACGGATATTTGAAGATTAGGTCTGCTTTCAAGCTAAATACCTTATTATCAACCCGCATAACCACTGGAACCCACTGTATATCGAATAATAAATGAACTTGAATTGTTATATCCTACTCTCCACTGGATGTAGGCCTCCGCGCTCATTCTAAAAGGTATTGTGGGCAAAAATTGGGCAACTGGATCAAGAGTTCTGTCTATTTGAAGTTTGTGTCATTTGGAGCTAAATCCCATATTACCACTACAACCCACTTTAGATCAACCACTAAATGAACTAGAATGGGTAAAAGTTATTGTCCATTGGATGCAGGGCTCCGATCTCTTTCCGAAAAGGTGTTGTGGGCAAAAATCTGACAACCGGATCAAATTTATGGATGTTTTAAGTTTAGGTGTCAATTGGAGCAAAATCCCTCATTTCCACTGCAATCCACTATCTACCGACCTCTAAATGAACTCGATCGAGTAAATCCTATTCTCCATAGGATGTATGACTCTGAGCTCATTGCGAAAAGGTGTTTTGGGAAAAATCCGGAGAACCAGATCAAAAATTATAGCTGTTTGTAGTTTAGGTGCCAGTTGAAGCTAAATCCCACATTACCACTACAACTCAATGTATATCGACCACTAAATGAACTAGATTGGGTAAAACTTGCTCTCCATTGAATGTATGGCTCGGAGCTCATTTCGAAGAGGTTTAGTGAGCAAAAATCAGACAACCTGATCAAAAGTTATGGCTGTTTCAAGTTTAGGTGTCATTTGGAGCTAAATTTCGCATTACCATTGCAACCCGATATATATCGACAACTAAATGAGCTGCAATGGGTAAAACTTGTGCTTCAATGAATGTAGGGCTCCGAGCTCATTCCTAAAAGGTGTTGTGGGGGTCAAATCAGACAACCGGATCAAAAGTTATTGATGTTTAAAGTTTGAGTGTCATTTGTAGCTAAATCTCTTACTTTCACTACAAACCGCATCTAAAATTCTTTCATTTTGAAATTTATGTGTCATTTGGAGCTAAATCTAGTATTAACTGTACAACTCATTGTATATCGACCTCTTAACGTGCTTGAATGGGTTAAAATTGTTCTCCATTGGATTTTGGGCTCCGATCTCATTCCGAAAAGGTATTGTGGGTGAAAATCTGACAACCAGATCAAAAGTTACGGATATTTGAAGATTAGGTCTCCTTTCAAGCTAAATACCTTATTATCAACCCCCATAACCACTGGAACCTACTGTATATTGAATAATAAATGAACTTGAATGGTTATATCCTAGTCTTCACTGGTTGTAGGCCTCCGAGCTCATTCTAAAAGGTATTTTGGGCAAAAATTGGGAAACTGGATCAAGAGTTCTGTCTATTTGAAGTTTATGTGTCATTTGGAGCTAAATTCCACATTACCACTGCAACCCAATATAGATCAACCACTAAACGAACTAGAATGGGTAAAACTTATTGTCCATTGGATGCAGGGCTCCGATCTCATTCTGAAAAGGTGTTGTGGGCAAAAATCTGACAACCGGATCAAATTTATGGATGTTTTAAGTTTAGCTGTCAATTGGAGCAAAATCCCTCATTTCCACTGCAATCCACTATCCACCGACCTCTAAATGAACTCGATCGAGTAAATCCTATTCTCCATAGGATGTATGGCTATGAGCTCATTGCGAAAAGGTGTTTTGGGCAAAATCCGGACAACCAGATCAAAAGTTATAGCTGTTTGAAGTTTAGGTGCCAGTTGTAGCTAAATCCCACATTACCACTACAACTCAATGTATATCGACCACTAAATGAACTAGATTGGGTAAAACTTGCTCTCCATTGAATGTATGGCTAGGAGCTCATTTCGAAGAGGTTTAGTGAGCAAAAATCAGACAACCTGATCAAAAGTTATGGCTGTTTCAAGTTTCGGTGTCATTTGGCGCTAAATTTCGCATTACCAGTGCAACCCGATATATATCGACAACTAAATGAGCTGCAATGAGTAATACTTGTGCTTCAGTGAATGTAGGGCTCCGAGCTCATTCCTAATAGGTGTTGTGGGGGTAAAATCAGACAACCGGATCAAAAATTATTGATGTTTAAAGTTTGAGTGTCATTTGTAGCTAAATCTGTTACTTTCACTACAAAGCGCATCTAAAATTCTTTCATTTTGAAATTTATGTGTCATTTGGAGCTAAATCTAGTATTAACAGTACAACTCATTGTATATCGACCTCTTAACGTGCTTGAATGGGTTAAAATTGTTCTCCATTGGATTTTGGGCTCCGATCTCATTCCAAAAAGGTATTGTGGGCGAAAATCTGACAACCAGATCAAAAGTTACGGATATTTGAAGATTAGGTCTCCTTTCAAGCTAAATACCTTATTATCAACCCGCATATCCACTGGAACCCACTGTACATCGAATAATAAATGAACTTGAATGGTTATATCCTACTCTCCACTGGATGTAGGCCTCCGAGCTCATTCTAAAAGGTATTGTGGGCAAAAATTGGGCAACTGGATCAAGAGTTCTGTCTATTTGAAGTTTATGTGTCATTTGGAACTAAATCCCACATTACCACTGCAACCCACTATAGATCAACCACTAAACGAACTAGAATGGGTAAAACTTATTGTCCATTGGATGCAGGGCTCCGATCTCATTCGGAAAAGGTGTTGTGGGCAAAAATCTGACAACCGGATCAAATTTATGGATGTTTTAATTTTAGCAGTCAATTGGAGCAAAATCCCTCATTTCCACTGCAACCCACTATCCACCGACCTCTAAATGAACTCGATCGAGTAAATCCTATTCTTCATAGGATGTATGGCTCTGAGCTCATTGCGAAAAGGTGTTTTGGGCAAAATTCGGACAACCAGATCAAAAGTTATAGCTGTTTGAAGTTTAGGTGCCAGTTGGAGCTAAATCCCACATTACCACTACAACTCAATGTATATCGACCTCTAAAAGAACTAGATTGGGTAAAACTTGCTCTCCATTGAATGTATGGCTCGGAGCTCATTTCGAAGAGGTTTAGTGAGCAAAAATTAGACAACCTGATCAAAACTTATGGCTGTTTCAAGTTTAGGTGTCATTTGGAGCTAAATTTCGCATTACCAGTGCAACCCGATATATATCGACAACTAAATGAGCTGCAATGGGTAAAACTTGTGCTTCGTTGAATGTAGGGCTCCGAGCTCATTCCTAAAAGGTATTGTGGGGGTAAAATCAGACAACCGGATCAAAAGTTATTAATGTTTAAAGTTTGAGTGTCATTTGTAGCTAAATCTCTTACTTTCACTACAAACCGCATCTAAAATTCTTTCATTTTGAAATTTTTGTGTCATTTGGAGCTAAATCTAGTATTACCAGTGCAACTCATTGTATATCGGCCTCTAAACGTGCTTGAATGGGTTAAAATTGTTCTCCATTGGATTTTGGGCTCCGATCTCATTCCGAAAATGTATTGTGTGCGAAAATCTGACAACCAGATCAAAAGTTACGAATATTTGAAGATTAGGTCTCCTTTCAAGCTAAATACCTTATTATCAACCCGCATAACCACTGGAACCCACTGTATATCGAATAATAAATGAACTTGAATGGTTATATCCTACTCTCCACTGGATGTAGGCCTCCGAGCTCATTCTAAAAGGTATTCTGGGCAAAAATTGGGCAACTGGATCAAGAGTTCTGTCTATTTGAAGTTTATGTGTCATTTGGAGCTAACTCCCACATTACCACTGCAACCCACTATAGATCAACCACTAAATGAACTAGAATGGGTAAAACTTATTGTCCATTGGATGCAGGGCTCCGATCTCATTCGGAAAAGGTGTTGTGGGTAAAAATCTGACAACCGGATCAAATTTATGGATGTTTTAAGTTTAGCAGTCAATTGGAGCAAAATCCCTCATTTCCACTGCAATCCACCGACCTCTAAATGATGTCGATCGAGTAAATCCTATTCTCCATAGGATGTATGGCTCTGAGCTCATTGCGAAAAGGTGTTTTGGGCAAAATCCGGACAACCAGATCAAAAGTTATAGCTGTTTGAAGTTTAGGTGCCAGTTGGAGCTAAATCCCACATTACCACTACAACTCAATGTATATCGACCTCTAAAAGAACTAGATTGGGTAAAACTTGCTCTCCATTGAATGTATGGCTCGGAGCTTATTTCGAAGAGGTTTAGTGAGCAAAAATCAGACAACCTGATCAAAAGTTATGGCTGTTTCAAGTTTAGGTGTCATTTGGAGCTAAATTTCGCATTACCAGTGCAACCCGATATATATCGACAACTAAATGAGCTGCAATGGGTAAAACTTGTGCTTCATTGAATGTAGGGCTCCGAGCTCATTCCTAAAAGGTATTGTGGGGATAAAATCAGACAACCGGATCAAAAGTTATTGATGTTTAAAGTTTGAGTGTCATTTGTAGCTAAATCTCTTACTTTCACTACAAACCGCATCTAAAATTCTTTCATTTTGAAATTTTTGTGTCATTTGGAGCTAAATCTAGTATTACCAGTGCAACTCATTGTATATCGACCTCTAAACGTGCTTGAATGGGTTAAAATTGTTCTCTATTGGATTTTGGGCTCCGATCTCATTCCGAAAAGGTATTGTGTGCGAAAATCTGACAACTAGATCAAAAGTTACGGATATTTGAAGATTAGGTCTCCTTTCAAGCTAAATACCTTATTATCAACCCGCATAACCACTGGAACCCACTGTATATCGAATAATAAATGAACTTGAATGGTTATATCCTACTCTCCACTAGGTGTAGGCCTCCCAGCTCATTCTAAAAGGTATTGTGGGCAAAAATTGGGCAACTGGATCAAGAGTTCAGTCTATTTGAAGTTTATGTGTCATTTGGAGCTAAATCCCACATTACCACAGCAACCCACTATAGATCAACCACTAAACAAACTAGAATGGGTAAAACTTATTGTCCATTGAATGCAGGGCTCCGATCTCATTCTGAAAAGGTGTTGTGGGCAAAAATCTGACAACCGGATCAAATTTATGGATGTTTTAAGTTTAGCTGTCAATTGAGCAAAATCCCTCATTTCCACTGCAATCCACTATCCACCGACCTCTAAATGAACTCAATCGAGTAAATCCTATTCTCCATAGGATGTATGGCTCTGAGCTCATTGCGAAAAGGTGTTTTAGGCAAAATACGGATAACCAGATCAAAAGTAATAGCTGTTTGATGTTTAGGTGCCAGTTGGAGCTAAATCCCACATTACCACTACAACTCAATGTATATCGACCACTAAATGAACTAGATTGGGTAAAACTTGCTCTCCATTGAATGTATGGCTCGGAGCTCATTTCGAAGAGGTTTAGTGAGCAAAAATCAGACAACATGATTAAAAGTTATGGCTGTTTCAAGTTTCGGTGTCATTTGGAGCTAAATTTCGCATTACCAGTGCAACCCGATATATATCGACAACTAAATTAGCGGCAATGGGTAAAACTTGTGCTTCAGTGAATGTAGGGCTCCGAGCTCATTCCTAAAAGGTGTTGTGGGGGTAAAATTAGACAACCGGATCAAAAGTTATTGATGTTTAAAGTTTGAGTGTCATTTGTAGCTAAATCTGTTACTTTCACTACAAAGCGCTTCTAAAATTCTTTCATTTTGAAATTTATGTGTCATTTGGAGCTAAATCTAGTATTAACAGTACAACTCATTGTATATCGACCTCTAAACGTGCTTGAATGGGGAAAAATTGTTCACCATTGGATTTTGGGATCCGATCTCATTCCGAAAAGGTATTGTGGGCAAAAATCTGACAACCAGATCAAAAGTTATGGATATTTGAAGATTAGGTCTCCTTTCAAGCTAAATACCTTATTATCAACCCGCATAACCACTAGAACCCACTGTATATCGAGTAATAAATGAACTTGAATGGTTATATCCTACTCTCCACTGGATGTAGGCCTCCGAGCTCATTCTAAAAGGTATTGTGGGCACAAATTGGGCAACTGGATCAAGAGTTCTGTGTATTTGAAGTTTATGTGTCATTTAGAGCTAAATCCCACATTACCACTGCAACCCACTATAGATCAACCACCAAACGAACTAGAATGGGTAAAACTTATTGTCCATTGGATGCAGGACTCCGATCTCATTCCGAAAAGGTGTTGTGGGCAAAAATCTGACAACCGGATCACATTTATGGATGTTTTAAGTTTAGCAGTCAATTGGAGCAAAATCCCTCATTTCCACTGCAATCCACTATCCACCGACCTCTAAATGAACTCGATCGAGTAAATCCTATTCTCCATAGAATGTATGGCTCTGAGCTGATTGCGAAAAGGTGTTTTGGGCAAAATCCGGACAACCAGATCAAAAGTTATAGCTGTTTGAAGTTTAGGTGCCAGTTGGAGCTAAATCCCACATTACCACTATAACTCAATGTATATCGACCACTAAATGAACTAGATTGGGTAAAACTTGCTCTCCATTGAATGTATGGCTCAGAGCTCATTTCGAAGAGATTTAGTGAGCAAAAATCAGACAACCTGATCAAAAGTTATGGCTGTTTCAAGTTTCGATGTCATTTGGAGTTAAATTTCACATTACTAGTGCAACCCGATATATATCGACAACTAAATGAGCTGCAATGGGTAAAACTTGTGCTTCAGTGAATGTAGGGCTCCGAGCTCATTCCTAAAAGGTATTGTGGGGGTAAAATTAGACAACCGGATCAAAAGTTATTGTTGTTTAAAGTTTGAGTGTCATTTGTAGCTAAATCTGTTACTTTCACTACAAAGCGCATCTAAAATTATTTCATTTTGAAATTTGTGTCATTTGGAGCTAAATCTAGTATTACCAGTACAACTCATTGTATATCGACCTCAAAACGTGCTTGAATGGATTAAAATTGTTCTCCATTGGATTTTGGGCTCCGATCTCATTCCGAAAAGGTATTGTGGGCGAAAATCTGACAACCAGATCAAAAGTTACGGATATTTGAAGATTAGGTCTCCTTTCAAGCTAAATACCTTATTATCAACCCGCATAACCACTGGAACCCACTGTATATCGAATAATAAATGAACTTGAATGGTTATATCCTACTCTCCACTGGATGTAGGCCTCCGAGCTCATTCTAAAAGGTATTGTGGACAAAAATTGGGCAACTGGATCAAGAGTTCTGTCTATTGGAAGTTTATATGTCATTTGGAGATAAATCCAACATTACCACTGCAAGCCACTATAGATCAACCACTAAACAAACTAGAATGGGTAAAACTTATTGTCCATTGGATGCAGGGCTCCGATCTCATTCCGAAAAGGTGTTGTGGGCAAAAATCTGACAACCGGATCACATTTATGGATGTTTTAAGTTTAGCTGTCAATTGGAGCAAAATCCCTCATTTCCACTACAATCCACTATCCACCGACCTCTAAATGAACTCGATCGAGTAAATCCTATTCTCCATAGGATGTATGGCTCTGAGCTTATTGCGAAAAGGTGCTTTGGGCAAAATCCAGACAACCAGATCAAAAGTAATAGCTGTTTGAAGTTTAGGTGCCAGTTGGAGCTAAATCCCACATTACCACTACAACTCAATGTATATCGACCACTAAATGAACTAGATTGGGTAAAACTTGCTCTCCATTGAATGTATGGCTCGGAGCTCATTTCGAAGAGGTTTAGTGAGCAAAAATCAGACAACCTGATCAAAGTTATGGCTGTTTCAAGTTTCGGAGTCATTTGGAGCTAAATTTTGCATTACCAGTGCAACCCGATATATATCGACAACTAAATGAGCTGCAATGGGTAAAACTTGTGCTTCAGTGAATGTAGGGCTCCGAGCTCATTCCTAAAAGGTGTTGTGGGGGTAAAATCAGACAACTGGATCAAAAGTTATTGATGTTTAAAGTTTGAGTGTCATTTGTAGCTAAATCTGTTACTTTCACTACAAAGCGCATCTAAAATTCTTTCATTTTGAAATTTATGTGTCATTTGGAGCTAAATCTTGTATTACCAGTACAACTCATTGTATATCGGCCTCTAAACGTGCTTGAATGGGTTAAAATTGTTCTCCATTGGATTTTGGGCTCCGATCTCATTCCGAAAAGGTATTGTGGGCGAAAATTTGACAACCAGATCAAAAGTTACGGATATTTGAAGATTAGGTCTCCTTTTAAGCTAAATACCTTATTATCAACCTGCATAACCACTGGAACCCACTGTATATCGAGTAATAAATGAACTTGGATGGTTAAATCCTACTCTCCACTGGATGTAGGCCTCCGAGCTCATTCTAAAAGGTATTGTGGGCAAAAATTGGGCAACTGGATCAAGAGTTCTGTCTATTTGAAGTTTATGTGTCATTTGGAGCTAAATCCCACATTACCACAGCAACCCACTATAGATCAACCACTAAACGAACTAGAATAGGTAAAACATATTGTCCATTGGATGCAGGGCTCCGATCTCATTCCGAAAAGGTGTTGCAGGCAAAAATCTGACAACCGGATCAAATTTATGGATGTTTTAAGTTTAGCTGTCAATTGGAGCAAAATCCCTCATTTCCACTGCAATCCACTATCCACCGACCTCTAAATGAACTCGATCGAGTAAATCCTATTCTCCATAGGATGTATGGCTCTGAGATCATTGCGAAAAGGTGTTTTGGGAAAAATCCGGAAAACCAGATCAGAAGTTATAGCTGTTTGAAGTTTAGGTGCCAGTTGGAGCTAAATCCCATATTACCACTACAACTCAATGTATATCGACCACTAAATGAACTAGATTGGGTAAAACTTGCTCTCCATTGAATGTATGGCTCAGAGCTCATTTCGAAGAGGTTTAGTGAGCAAAAATCAGACAACCTGATCAAAAGTTATGGCTGTTTCAAATTTCGGTGTCATTTGGAGCTAAATTTCGCATTACCAGTGCAACCCGATATATATCGACAACTAAATAAGCTGCAATGGGTAAAACTTGTGCTTCAGTGAATGTAGGGCACCGAGCTCATTCCGAAAAAGTGTTGTGGGGGTAAAATCAGACAACCGGATCAAAAGTTATTGATGTTTAAAGTTTGAGTGTCATTTGTAGCTAAATCTGTTACTTTCACTACAAAGCGCATGTAAAATTATTTCATTTTGAAATTTATGTGTCATTTGGAGCTAAATCTAGTATTACCAGTACAACTCATTGTATATCGACCTCTAAACGTGCTTGAATGGGTTAAAATTGTTCTCCATTGGATTTTGGCCTCCGATCTCATTCCGAAAAGGTATTGTGGGCAAAAATCTGACAACCAGATCAAAAGTTACGGATATTTGAAGATTAGGTCTCCTTTCAACCTAAATACCTTATTATCAACCCGCATAACCACTGGAACCCACTGTATATCGAGTAATAAATGAACTTGAATAGTTATATCCTACTCTCCTCTGGATGTAGGCCTCCGAGCTCATTCTAAAAGGTATTGTGGGCAAAAATTGGGCAACTGGATCAAGAGTTCTGTCTATTGGAAGTTTATGTGTCATTTGGAGCTAAATCCCACATTAGCACTGCAACCCACTATAGATCAACCACTAAATGAACTAGAATGGGTAAAACTTATTGTCCATTGGATGCAGGGCTCCGATCTCATTCCGAAAAGGTGTTGTGGGCAAAAATCTGAGAACCGGATCACATTTATGGATGTTTTAAGTTTAGCTGTCAATTGGAGCAAAATCCCTCATTTCCACTGCAATCCACTATCCACCGACCTCTAAATGAACTCGATCGAGTAAATCCTATTCTCCATAGGATGTATGGCTCTGAGCTTATTGCGAAAATGTTTTGGGCAAAATCCGGACAACCAGATCAAAAGTTATAGCTGTTTGAAGTTTAGGTGCCAGTTGGAGCTAAATCCCACATTACCACTACAACTCAATGTATATCGACCACTAAATGAACTAGAATGGGTAAAACTTGCTCTCCATTGAATGTATGGCACGGAGCTCATTTCGAAGAGGTTTAGTGAGCAAAAATCAGACAACCTGATCAAAAGTTATGGCTGTTTCAAGTTTCAGTGCCATTTGGAGCTAAATTTCGCATTACCAGTGCAACCCGATATATATCGACAACTAAATGAGCTGCAATGGGTAAAACTTGTGCTTCAGTGAATGTAGGGCTCCGAGCTTATTCCTAAAAGGTGTTGTGGGGGTAAAATCAGACAACCGGATCAAAAGTTATTGATGTTTAAAGTTTGAGTGTCATTTGTAGCTAAATCTGTTACTTTCACTACAAAGCGCATCTAAAATTCTTTCATTTTGAAATTTATGTGTCATTTGGAGCTAAATCTAGTATTACCAGTACAACTCATTGTATATCGACCTCTAAACGTGCTTGAATGGGTTAAAATTGTTCTCCATTGGATTTGGGGCTCCGATCTCATTCCGAAAAGGTATTGTGGGCTAAAATCTGACAACCAGATCAAATGTTACGGATATTTGAAGATTAGGTCTCCTTTAAAGCTAAATACCTTATTATCAACCCGCATAACCACTGGAACCCACTGTATATCGAGTAATAAATGATCTTGAATGGTTATATCCTACTCTCCACTGGATGTAGGCCTCCGAGCTCATTCTAAAAGGTATTGTGGGCAAAAATTGGGCAACTGGATCAAGAGTTCTGTCCATATGAAGTTTATGTGCCATTTGGAGCTAAATCCCACATTACCACTGCAACCCACTATAGATCAACCACTAAACGAACTAGAATTGGTAAAATTTATTGTCCATTGGATGCAGGGCTCCGATCTCATTCTGAAAAGGTGTTGTGGGCAAAAATCTGACAACCGGATCAAATTTATGGATGTTTTAAGTTTAGCTGTCAATTGGAGCAAAATCCCTCATTTCCACTGCAATCCACTATCCACCGACCTCTAAATGAACGCGATCGAGTAAATCCTATTCTCAATAGGATGTATGGCTCTGAGATCATTGCGAAAAGGTGTTTTGGGCAAAATCCGTACAACCAGATCAAAAGTTATAGATGTTTGAAGTTTAGGTGCCAGTTGGAGCTAAATCCCACATTACCACTACAACTCAATGTATATCGACCACTAAATGAACTAGATTGGGTAAAACTTGCTCTCCATTGAATGTATGGCTCGGAGCTCATTTCGAAGAGGTTTAGTGAGCAAAAATCAGACAACCTGATCAAAAGTTATGGCTGTTTAAAGTTTCGGTGTCATTTGGAGCTAAATTTCGCATTACCAGTGCAACCCGATATATATCGACAACTAAATGAGCTGCAATGGGTAAAACTTGTGCTTCAGTGAATGTAGGGCTCCGATCTCATTCCTATAAGGTGTTGTGGGGGTAAAATCAGACAACCGGATCAAAAGTTATTGATGTTTAAAGTTTGAGTGTCATTTGTAGCTAAATCTGTTACTTTCACTACAAAGCGCATCTAAAATTCTTTCATTTTGAAATTTATGTGTCATTTGGAGCTAAATCTAGTATTACCAGTACAACTCATTGTATATCGGCCTCTAAACATGCTTGAATGGATTAAAATTGTTCTCCATTGGATTTTGGGCTCCGATCTCATTCCGAAAAGGTATTGTGGGCGAAAATCTGACAACCAGATCAAAAGCTACGGATATTTGAAGATTAGGTCTCCTTTCAAGCTAAAAACCTTATTATCAACCCGCATAACCACTGGAACCAACAGTATATCGAGTAATAAATGATCTTGAATGGTTATATCCTACTCTCCACTGGATGTTGGCCTCCGAGTTCATTCTAAAAGGTATTGTGGGCAAAAATTGGGCAACTGGATCAAGAGTTCTGTCCATTTGAAGTTTATGTGTCATTTGGAGCTAAATCCCACATTACCACTACAACCCACTATAGATCAACAACTAAACGAACTAGAATGGGTAAAACTTATTGTCCATTGGATGCAGGGCTCCAATCTCATTCCAAAAAGGTGTTGTGGGCAAAAATCTGACAACCAGATCACATTTATGGATGTTTTAAGTTTAGCTGTCAATTGGAGCAAAATCCCTCATTTCCACTGCAATCCACTATCCACCGACCTCTAAATAAACTCGATCGAGTAAATTCTATTCTCCATAGGATGTATGGCTCTGAGCTCATTGCGAAAAGGTGTTTTGGGCAAAATCCGGATAACCAGATCAAAAGTTATAGCTGTTTGAAGTTTAGGTGCCAGTTGGAGCTAAATCCCACATTACCACTACAACTCAATGTATATCGACCACTAAATGAACTAGATTAGGTAAAACTTGCTCTCCATTGAATGTATGGCACGGAGCTCATTTCGAAGAGGTTTAGTGAGCAAAAATCAGACAACCTGATCAAAAGTTATGGCTGTTTCAAGTTTCTGTGTCATTTGGAGCTAAATTTTGCATTACCAGTGCAACCCGATATATTTCGACAACTAAATGAGCTGCAATGGGTAAAACTTGTGCTTCATTGAATGTAGGGCTCCGAGCTCATTCCTAAAGGTGTTGTGGGGGTAAAATAAGACAACCGGATCAAAAGTTATTGATGTTTAAAGTTTGAGTGTCATTTGTAGCAAAATCTGTTACTTTCACTACAAAGCGCATCTAAAATTCTTTCATTTTGAAATTTATGTGTCATTTGGAGCTAAATCTAGTATTACCAGTACAACTCATTGTATATCGACCTCTAAACGTGCTTGAATGGGTTAAAATTGTTCTCCATTGGATTTGGGGCTCCGATCTCATTCTGAAAAGGTATTGTGGGCTAAAATCTGACAACCAGATCAAATGTTACGGATATTTGAAGATTAGGTCTCCTTTCAAGCTAAATACCTTATTATCAACCTGCATAACCACTGGAACCCACTGTATATCGAGTAATAAATGATCTTGAATGGTTATATCCTACTCTCCACTGGATGTAGGCCTCCGAGCTCATTCTAAAAGGTATTGTGGGCAAAAATTGGGCAACTGGATGAAGAGTTCTGTCCATATGAAGTTTATGTGTCATTTGGAGCTAAATCCCACATTACCACTGCAACCCACTATAGATCAACCACTAAACGAACTAGAATAGGTAAAATTTATTGTCCATTGGATGCAGGGCTCCGATCTCATTCTGAAAAGGTGTTGTGGGCAAAAATCTGACAACCGGATCAAATTTATGGATGTTTTAAGTTTAGTTGTCAATTGGAGCAAAATCCCTCATTTCCACTGCAATCCACTATCCACCGACCTCTAAATGAACGCGATCGAGTAAATCCTATTCTCAATAGGATGTATGGCTCTGAGATCATTGCGAAAAGGTGTTTTGGGCAAAATCCGTACAACCAGATCAAAAGTTATAGCTGTTTGAAGTTTAGGTGCCAGTTGGAGCTAAATCCCACATTACCACTACAACTCAATGTATATCGACCACTAAATGAACTAGATTGGGTAAAACTTGCTCTCCATTGAATGTATGGCTCGGAGCTCATTTCGAAGAGGTTTAGTGAGCAAAAATCAGACAACCTGATCAAAAGTTATGGCTGTTTAGAGTTTCGGTGTCATTTGGAGCTAAATTTCGCATTACCAGTGCAACCCGATATATATCGACAACTAAATGAGCTGCAATGGGTAAAACTTGTGCTTCAGTGAATGTAGGGCTCCGAGCTCATTCCTAAAAGGTGTTGTGGGGGTAAAATCAGACAACCAGATCAAAAGTTATTGATGTTTAAAGTTTGAGTGTCATTTGTAGCTAAATCTGTTACTTTCACTACAAAGCGCATCTAAAATTCTTTCATTTTGAAATTTATGTGTCATTTGGAGCTAAATCTAGTATCACCAGTACAACTCATTGTATATCGACCTCTAAACATGCTTGAATGGATTAAAATTGTTCTCCATTGGATTTTGGGCTCCGATCTCATTCCGAAAAGGTATTGTGGGCGAAAATCTGACAACCAGATCAAAAGTTACGGATATTTGAAGATTAGGTCTCCTTTCAAGCTAAAAACCTTATTATCAACCCGCATAACCACTGGAACCAACAGTATATCGAGTAATAAATGATCTTGAATGGTTATATCCTACTCTCCACTGGATGTGGGCCTCCGAGCTCATTTTAAAAGGTATTGTGGGCAAAAATTGGGCAACTGGATCAAGAGTTCTGTCCATTTGAAGTTTATGTGTCATTTGGAGCTAAATCCCACATTACCACTACAACCCACTATAGATCAACAACTAAACGAACTAGAATGGGTAAAACTTATTGTCCATTGGATGCAGGGCTCCAATCTCATTCCGAAAAGGTGTTGTGGGCAAAAATCTGACAACCAGATCACATTTATGGATGTTTTAAGTTTAGGTGTCAATTGGAGTAAAATCCCTCATTTCCACTGCAATCCACTATCCACCGACCTCTAAATAAACTCGATCGAGTAAATCCTATTCTCCATAAGATGTATGGCTCTGAGCTCATTGCGAAAAGGTGTTTTGGGCAAAATCCGGATAACCAGATCAAAAGTTATAGCTGTTTGAAGTTTAGGTGCCAGTTGGAGTTAAATCCCACATTACCACTACAACTCAATGTATATCGACCACTAAATGAACTAGATTAGGTAAAACTTTCTCTCCATTGAATGTATGGCACGGAGCTCATTTCGAAGAGGTTTAGTGAGCAAAAATCAGACAACCTGATCAAAAGTTATGGCTGTTTCAAGTTTCTGTGTCATTTGGAGCTAAATTTCGCATTACCAGTGCAACCCGATATATTTCGACAACTAAATGAGCTGCAATGGGTAAAACTTGTGCTTCAGTGAATGTAGGGCTCCGAGCTCATTCCTAAAGGTGTTGTGTGGGTAAAATAAGACAACCGGATCAAAAGTTATTGATGTTTAAAGTTTGAGTGTCATTTGTAGCTAAATCTGTTACTTTCACTACAAAGCGCATCTAAAATTCTTTCATTTTGAAATTTATGTGTCATTTGGAGCTAAATCTAGTATTACCAGTACAACTCATTGTATATCGACCTCTAAACATGCTTGAATGGATTAAAATTGTTCTCCATTGGATTTTGGGCTCCGATCTCATTCCGAAAAGGTATTGTGGGCGAAAATCTAACAACCAGATCAAAAGTTACGGATATTTGCAGATTAGGTCTCCTTTCAAGCTAAATACCTTATTATCAACCCGCATAACCACTGGAACCCACTGTATATCGAATAATAAATGAACTTGAATGGTTATATCCTACTCTCCACTGGATGTAGGCCTCTGAGCTCATTCTAAAAGGTATTGTGGGAAAAAATTTGGCAACTGGATCAAGAGTTCTGTCTATTTGAAGTTTATGTGTCATTTGGAGCTAAATCCCACATTACCACTGCAACCCACTATAGATCAACCAATAAACGAACTATAATGGGTAAAACTTATGTCCATTGGATGCAGGGCTCCGATCTCATTCCGAAAAGGTGTTGTGGGCAAAAATTTGACAATTGGAGTAAAATCCCTCTTTTCGATCGTGTAAATCCTATTCTCCATAGGATGTATGGCTCTGAGCTCATTGCGAAAAGGTGTTTTGGGCAAAATCCAGACAACCAGATCAAAAGTTATAGCCGTTTGAAGTTTAGGTGCCAGTTGGAGCTAAATCCCACATTACCACTACAACTCAATGTATATCGACCACTAAATGAACAAGATTGGGTAAAACTTGCTCTCCATTGAACGTATGGCTCGGAGCTCATTTCGATGAGGTTTAGTGAGCAAAAATCAGACAACCTGATCAAAAGTTATGGCTGTTTCAAGTTTAGGTGTCATTTGGAGCTAAATTTCGCATTACCAGTGCAACCCGACATATATCGACAACTAAATGAGCTGCAATGGGTATAACTTGTGCTTCATTGAATGTAGGGCTCCGAGCTCATTCCTAAAAGGTGTTGTGGGGGTAAAATCAGACAACCGGATCAAAAGTTATTGATGTTTAAAGTTTGAGTGTCATTTGTAGCTAAATCTCTTACTTTCACTACAAAGCGCATCTAAAATTCTTTCATTTTGAAATTTATGTGTCTTTTGGAGCTAAATCTAGTATTACCAGTACAACTCATTGTATATCGACCTCTAAACGTGCTTGAATAGGTTAAAATTGTTCTTCATTGGATTTTGGGCTCCGATCTCATACCGAAAAGGTATTGTGGGCGAAAATTTGACAACCAGATCAAAACTTACGGATATTTGAGGATTAGGTCTCCTTTCAAGCTAAATATCTTATTATCAACCCGCATAACCACTGGAACCCACAGTATATCGAATAATAAATAAACTTGAATGGTTATATCCTACTCTCCATTGGATGTAGGCCTCCGAGCTCATTCTAAAAGGTATTGTGGGCAAAAATTGAGCAACTGGAACAAGAGTTCTGTCTATTTGAAGTTTATGTGTCATTTGGAGCTAAATACCACATTACCACTGCAACCCACTATAGATCAACCACTAAACGAACTAGAATGGGTACAACTTATTGTCCATTGGATGCAGGGCCCCGATCTCATTCCGAAAAGGTGTTGTGGGCAAAAATCTGACAACCGGATCACATTTATGGATGTTTTAAGTTTAGCTGTCAATTGGAGCAAAATCCCTCATTTCCACTGCAATCCACTATCCACCGACCTCTAAATAAACTCGATCGAGTAAATCCTATTCTCCATAGGATGTATGGCTCTGAGCTCATTGCGAAAAGGTGTTTTGGGCAAACTCCGGGCGACCAGATCAAAAGTTATAGCTGTTTGAAGTTTAGGTGCCAGTTGGAGCTAAATCCCACATTACCACTACAACTCAATGTATATCGACCACTAAATAAACTAGATTGGGTAAAACTTGCTCTCCATTGAATGTATGGCTCGGAGCTCATTTTGAAGAGGTTTAGTGAGCAAAAATCAGACAACCTGATCAAAATTTATGGCTGTTTCAAGTTTAGGTGTCATTTGGAGCTAAATTTCGCTTTACCAGTGCAACCCGATATATCGACAACTAAATGAGCTGCAATGGGTAAAACTTGTGCTTCAGTGAATGTAGGGCTCCGAGCTCATACCTAAAAGCTGTTGTGGGGGTAAAATCAGACAACCGGATCAAAAGTTATTGATGTTTAAAGTTTGAGTGTCATTTGTAGCTAAATCTCTTACTTTCACTACAAACCGCATCTAAAATTCTTTCATTTTGAAATTTATGTGTCATTTGGAGCTAAATCTAGTATTACCAGTACAACTCATTGTATATCGACCTCTAAACGTGCTTGAATGGGTTAAAATTGTTCTCCACTGGATTTTGGGCTCCGATCTCATTCCGAAAAGGTATTGTGGGCGAAAATCTGACAATCAGATCAAAAGTTACGGATATTTGAAGATTAGGTCTTCTTTCAAGCTAAATACCTTATTAGCAACCCGCATAACCACTGGAATCCACTGTATATCGAATAATAAATGAACTTGAATGGTTATATCCTACTCTTCACTAGATGTAGGCCTCCGAGCTCATTCTAAAAGGTACTGTGGGCAAAAATTGGGCAACTGGATCAAGAGTTCTGTCTATTTGAAGTTTATGGGTCATTTGGAGCTAAACCCCACATTACCACTGCAACCCACTATAGATCAACCACTAAACGAACTAGAATGGGTAAAACTTATTGTCCATTGGATTCAGGGCTCCGATCTCATTCCGAAAAGGTGTTGTGGGCAAAAATCTGACAACCGGATCAAATTTATGGATGTTTTAAGTTTAGGTGTCAATTGGAGCAAAATCCCTCATTTCCACTGCAATCCACTATCCATCGACCTCTAAATGAACTCGATCGAGTAAATCCTATTCTCCATAGGATGTATGGCTCTGAGCTCATTGCGAAAAGGTGCTTTGGGCAATATCCAGACAACCAGATCAATAGTAATAGCTGTTTGAAGTTTAGGTGCCAGTTGGAGCTAAATCCCACATTACCACTACAACTCAATGTATATCGACCACTAAATGAACTAGATTGGGTAAAACTTGCTCTCCATTGAATATATGGCTCGGAGCTCATTTCGAAGAGGTCTAGTGAGCAAAAATCAGACAACCTGATCAAAAGTTATTGCTGTTTCAAGTTTAGGTGTCACTTGGGGCTAAATTTCGCATTACCAGTGCAACCCGATATATATCGACAACTAAATGAGCTACAATGGGTAAAACTTGTGCTTCAATGAATGTAGGGCTCCGAGCTCATTCCTAGAAGGTGTTGTGGGGGTAAAATCAGACAACCGGATCAAAAGTTATTGATGTTTAAAGTTTGAGTGTCATTTGTAGCTAAATCTCTTACTTTCACTACAAACCGCATCTAAAATTCTTTCATTTTGAAATTTATGTATCATTTGGAGCTAAATATAGTATTACAAGTACAACTAATTGTATATCGACCTTTAAACGTGCTTGAAAGGGTTAAAATTGTTCTCCATTGGATTTTGGGCTCCGATCTCATTCCGAAAAGGTATTGTTGGCGAAAATCTGACAACCAGATCAAAAGTTACGGATATTTGAAGATTAGGTCTCCTTTCAAGCTAAATACCTTATTATCAACCCGCATAACCACTGGAACCCACTGTATATCGAATAGTAAATGAACTTGAATGGTCATATCCTACTCTCCACTTGATGTAGGCCTCCGAGCTCATTCTAAAAGGTATTGTGGGCAAAAATTGGGCAACTGGATCAAGAGTTCTGTCTATTTGAAGTTTATGTGTCATTTGGAGCTAAATCGCACATTACCACTGCAACCCACTATAGATCAACCACTAAACGAACTAGAATGGGTAAAACTTATTGTCCATTGGATGCATGGCTCTGATCTCATTCCGAAAAGGTGTTGTGGGCAAAAATCTGACAACCGGATCAAATTTATGGATGTTTTAAGTTTAGGTATCAATTGGAGCAAAATCCCTCATTTCCACTGCAAGCCACTATCCACTGACCTCTAAATGAACTCGATGGAGTAAATCCTATTCTCCATAGGATGTATGGCTCTGAGATCATTGCGAAAAGGTGTTTTGGGCAAAATTCGGGCGACCAGATCAAAAGTTATAGCTGTTTGAAGTTTAGGTGCCAGTTGGAGCTAAATCCCACATTACCACTGTTGAGTCCAAAAGCGCACCTCCGAAGGATATCGGAGGCTGCGGGTTGCCGGTTACTTTTTAGGTTGGAAAACTGAGACCGCTAGCAGTGGTCAAGGCCAGACTTCGCCCGTCACGGCGAATGCCACTCCTGTGACGGGCTTTCCTTTGATCAAAATAAGGCGGTTACAGCGGTTACAAGTACAGGAAGAGAGAAGCCGGCCGGTCAGACAATCCGCAAGACGGGAAACTCGAGACCGCAGCTCAAACAAGCGAGCTCCTGGATTCGAGTGTGCGTGCCTTGGGAACAGTGCCGCCCCCTATTTATAGGCTTGGGGGCCTGCCCGAATGGGCAGGGATAAAATAACCGCCTGCCCGTGTACAGGAGAAACGGTCAGGCGGTGACGGGATACACAAAGAAGGAAAGAAAGAAGCTGCACGGCTTGGCGGCTTGCCCTTTCGACTTGTCTTACCAGAGGCTGAGGATGACGCGACCAACGTGACAATGCAATCCGAACGGTCTCCGTCTTGAGACTGCAGCTTGTTCTTTGATCTCGAACCTTGGATTGTCTCTATGGCACAATCCGCACGGTCTCCGACTTCAGACCGTGACTTGTCCTGTTGGACTTGGGCCTGGATTATCTTTAGTACTTGGAGGCGGTCTGAATTATGTCAGACCGCCCGGCCTGTGCTAGTTGGTGTTGACGGAACATGTACAACCTGAGCCGGGCGACTTGGATCCGCAAACCGCACGGTCTGCGAGTAATCCTATTGAAAGCGGTCTTCTGGGTAAACAGAATCCCCGCATATTTTTAAATTTACGAGAAGATTTCGAAAATATCAGTTCTAGCCGAAGACCGCGCCGATTTCACCCTGTTGGTTATAAATGTTCCAGGAGCTTCTATTCTGGCATAACTCTATTGCTATCACAAGTCACTACTCGCCTATTGCGGTTAGGACTTTCAGGCTGAACAGCCCGAAAAAGATGGTGGATTTAATGGCCCAGCTCGAAGTTCTTGAGAAGCCCGGAAAAAACCGCGAGAGAGACCGTTCGAAGGATAAGAGTAAGAAGAAGAAGACGACGCGGCCTGATAATACAGTAACGATCGCTTCCACGAGTAGGCCGACCGACCCGCCTCCCGAGCTGACAGTCGACTTATCGACTAAAAAGGAGGCGAGTAAGCCAACCGACCTGCTTCCCGAGCGGGCAGTCGACTTGTCGACTAAAAAGGAGACGAGTTGTCCGAACCCACCCCCAGCTGATCCCCCAACCTTCTCTGACAAAGGAAACAACCTGCCTCCCCCGTCGGATAAGGCAGATTTGGAGACCGTTTCCCCGAAGGGCGATGGGGATGAGTCTTTCAAAGTGGAAGTCACCCCATCCGGGGTTTTTCATCAAAAAAAAAAGAGACGAAGGGGGAGAGGAGGTTGACTCCCCCAAGCTGAGCGACCAGCAAGCTTCAGTAGTTAACATCGAGCATAGTCCGGAAAAACTAACCGCCCTGAAGTCGAAAAAGAGGAAGAAGGAGGAGTCCGCGGCGGACAGGCTTCAGAAGAAGATGAAGAGGCTAAAAGCCAAGAACAAGGCAGCGTCCGGGAGACCGAGAGCGGACAACCTGCAAGGCAATTCGCGCGAGAATGAAGTCTTGGAGGGCGTGATTACTCCCTCCCCCCAGTCGAACGACCAGGCTCCCGTTGACGCCCATAGCAAGATGACCTCCTCAAGGATTTTGATTCTCTTCAGAAGCAAGATGATCAGCTGAGAACTTCTTCCGAACTGCAGGCTGCCAACCCGCTAGGAGAGAAAGGAGGCGCCCTGTCTGAGGATGCGACCAGCATTAAGGAGGCCATCCTCCCTGAGGTTGCGACTAGCACTAAGGAGGCCATCCTCCCTGAGGTTGCGACCAGAACCGAAAAAAACCGTACCGGCTCCCGAAGATACTGTGATGACCGGTCTCCGACTTATGCAGGTGAAGGCAGAGCGAGTAAGAGATCAACTTACCAGGCCGCCACTGCCGCCACCCAATCTTCTGCTGCAAGGTAAAAAGGGAGCGGATTACCACCCCGTTCATTTTTTTCAAGTCGCGCGCTTCGTTGTTGAACCCGTCGCCCAGCTTCTTTCCCTCCGCTGCTCAATTTTCTGCTGCTAAGCGGAGGCAAAGCGAGAGATCGTGGAGAGAACAACGCCGAAAGTTTGATACGAGCAAGCAAGGCGACCTGTCCGCCCGAATTCAACCCAAACCGCTGCGGCTTGTAAGTGGAAGATTCGAAGAGAGCGATCTCCTTTTGAACACTCTTTGACTATTTTTTTCTTATTGCAGATGATCGTGACTCTATTCCGAAGCCAGGCGAACTTGTGACCTATCTTCCCCCTCTCGATCCACCCCTGCTGCATTCTTCGCTGTCGGATACCCGGATGGAGGACGAGGTGTCCCGGATTCAAAGGAACTTCGAAACCCTTACGAAACAGTTGAGGGCTATGGAGGAGAGGGAGAAGGCCGCCCAAGATGAAAAAGCTGCTCTTCGGGCTGAGTTGGAAACCGAACGGAAGGAGAACCGAACAGCGCTGGAGGCCGAGCAGAGAGAGCGCCGAGAGAAAGAAAAGGCGCAGCAAGACCAGGTGGCTGCCCTGACCGCCCGGGTTGATCGCGGAAAGAAAGAAGTCCGCAAGCTCGAAGAGGACTGCACCTATTATAGGGACAGATACCTTCAATTGGCAAGGGAAGCCGGCGGAAGCCGGCGTCCTATTAATGCGGTTGACGAAGGTTGGCGTGGGTCACGCCGCCCGTACGCAGGGACAAGCTCGTCTCTTCCTGTAGCCGGGACGATCCACCCAGTTGCTAGTGTTCATGAGCCCGCAGCGGCCTTACCTACTCGCGTGATCCCACCGGCGCGAGTAGAGAGGGATGCCGCGCGGCTTCATAGCATGATCAACCGCCTTAATCACAACATGAATCAAATGCAAGGGACTGTCCTTCAGATCGGCGATCATGTCGCGCGACTTCACAGGGAGGATGAACCGAGTGATACCCGCCAGTGATGAGTGGTTTTAAGACATCAGCTTGTAATAACATTTCTATTCGGTCCTTTGGACAACTGTTTGAACCTGATTTCATAATATTCGATCTGTCTTCCAGGCCGCGCGGTCTAAGTATTCGAATTTATTTTTGCATTCTTGTTGTGTTGATTGATGCCTGCGGATTACTTTATATAAACCGATCGGCTTGTCTCTGTGCTTTTTTAATTTGCCTACTTGAATTATACTTATGTCTTTGTGGTTGTATTTTGTGGTGATGCACCCGTGCGGGTTGATTGGTCTAGCCGCGATTTGACCCTTGCTAAGTGCAGATCAGCCGTTCCTATAAGTAGCGCCCTTCCGAAAGTCTTCTTACCAAAACTTCTAGATGGGAGCAAAGCGCCAGCCGAAGCGACCTGCGAAAACCTCTGTTACCTGCTCCGAAGCCGCTGTGGCCTTTCACTCAGCAGACCTCGATGAGTGCCGTTTGACAAAGGCCGAATTGGACGAATTCGTTGAGAAGCATATGACTGACAGTCAGCTGCTCGCACGGCTTCCGCTCCGTGATGAGCGGATGAATTCTTCTAGGCCAAACCAAATCGCGATCCCAATCGACCATTTCGATTGTGGCTTCAAGTACCCTATTTCGATCGAGCTCGCCATGGTCTTTGACCATTATGGAGTTGTACCCGACCAAATTTCTCCTAACTCGATTGTACAACCCGTATTCGCCGAGTGGGTCCCACAGGCCAGCTGGCGAGACCTAGGCCAGTCAGATCATTCGCCCCGGCTTAGGGGGGTGAAAATACCCCCGAGTTAGTGGGGGTAAGCTGCAGGAGAGGAGGAGCTAGGCGAGTGGTGCCCTCGCGGGCCACTCGCCCGGAAGTGCGGGCATTCGCCCAGCTAAGCGGGTGCCCAGCGAGTGTTGCCCTCACGGACCACTCGCCCAAGATGATTTGAAGAGGAAATGGCCATAATACCCCTTGTGGGCTGCAAATAGCCCTTCAGAACAGCGGAGTTAGGCTATTAGCAGACCAATTTGGGGTGCGGTTAGTAAAACTAAAAGGCGGATTCATGTTATCTGCAGACCAGCCTAGGAAAATCTATAAATAGACCCTTAAGGGTGTTGGATCGTGTGACGCCCTTAGAGGGGGGGGGGGGTGAATAAGGGTGTGATTAAAAATATAATTTTTGCTTAATAATTTTTAGACAAATTTTACTTTACTAAAAAGTTAGTTATAAATAATTTTAAACCAATGCAATTTTTGTATTAAACCAAACACAAATTTCTAAGATAAAGATTTAAGCAAACAAATTTGCAATTAGTGAAAAGAGCATAATTATATTTATCATGAAATTTGTGTACAATAAAAAATGATCTTAACAATGCTTAAGATCAAGGCATAATTATGATATAAAAAAATACAATAATTTTTGGTTTACCAATCCTTCTCTCAAGGATCGGAAGGCTATCACTTGTCTTTCCCAAGACCAAGCCCAAGCCTATCCTCTAGATCTTCTCAAGATCTAGACGTAGCACACAAGGCCACGATTTCCCACCAAGCCACGCAAGGACTTGTACGCTCCGCACAAGGAAGCGATTTTCCCCTAAGCCACGCAAAGACTTAGACATCGCACGCAAGACGACGATTTCTCTACCAATACAAAATGAAATGTGTGTAAATGAAAATACAATATGAAAAGAACAACTCCCTAGAAAATCAGATCTCTGAAAGGATGGTTGAAGCCTCGAGATGATCGTTGATGTAGAAGCGCGCCCGATCTCGTCTTCAATCTTCAATCCTTCATTTTACAAATGGGAGTTGAAGAGGTTCTGGAGCTCTCTGGTTCGTATACACTCAGGAAGGGACTTGGAATTCTCAAAGCTTGGAATGCACGAACACAAAGAGTCAATTTATAGAAAATTGCTGTCGCCTGGGCGACATTGACTGTCGGAATTTTCCGACAGCGTTAAACTGCCGCTGGAGTGGCGTCGTGTGGGCAGTTGCTGTAACCGTCGAGCTGTCGCCTGGGCGACATTGATGTCGGATTTCCGACAGCGCAAAACTGCCGATCGTGGGTGTTGTCGTGGGCAGTTGTTGTAACCTCCGAGCTGTCGCCTGGGCGACATCGCTGTCGGAATTCCGACAGCTTAAAACTGCCTTTCGTCGTGCTTCCATGGAGGGAAGTAGTTGTAACTTCTCTGCTGTCGCCTGGGCGACAGCGGCTGTCGGAATTTTCCGACAGTGAAATTTTCCCACATTCAAATTTAGCTCCAGCAGAAATGTGAACATCTCATACCTGTTACCTGCACACCATTAATAAAAATAGAATCAAATACAAATGGGACTTTGTTATTATCAAACCGGAGGAGTGCGAAACGCATGCTCCAACAATCTCCCCCTTTTGATAATAACAAATCCGTATAAAAAGAAATCATGTATATTTAGATTGTTGATTTTAACATTTGGTGTGTGCACAAAAATAACATGATATATTTCTCTTAAAATAAATAGTCTCCCTTTAGATGAAAGCTCCCCCTAAATGAATGCTCCCCCTAAATATATGCTCCCCCTAAATATATGCTCCCCCTAAATATATGATGTATTGTGTAGGTGGAATATTTGGGTGTAATAGATTTTTCTCTTTTTATACTTTTAATTCTCCCCCTTTTGGTATTAGCAAAAGTTAATATGAGATAAAGGAGTAGTTCTTAAGGGAAAAGATATAGGATATAGAAATGAAGAGTAAGCGGAAGCACTCTGTTTGAAATGATTGAAGTCCATGAAATAATAGGAATATGCCATAGTATGAATAAACTCATGAAGTGACGGTATAGCCATATGAAGTAATGAAAGAAAATAACTTAAACATGAGTAATGTCATTTGAAAGTATCATAGAAAGACACAATAGTGTATAGAATTATGGAATATTTTCGGTCCAATTCTCATGAGATGAATGTTTCTATAACATAATGATGTGTACATGTGATACTTAGATCAAACATATGAAGTTATTTAATTTACATGATCATTGAAATGTAGAACATAATATAAGCATATAAAGTTAACTTTGACTTTGAAGATATAGCACAAGATGAATAGAAAACCATTTTTCTTTTGCACAAGACACTTTACAATTCTTTCCAAGGTGCTTAACCTCACAATGCTTATTAAGACTTATCAGGAGGGTAAGTAGTGCTTGGTGGAGTATCCTTGTCTTTCTTTTAAACTTTTTTGATCACAGATGTTGTGATATCTTAATTTTGAGATATTGATATATTTTTTTTTTATAATTGACCAAGGATCTCGGAATTCACTTGAATCGCAAAAGATGGTGTATATTTTGTTGTGCTAACAAATCAAGGTTGAAAGTTGTATTTATGAAGTGTTATTATGTTAAAGCAAATATGATCCATGTATATATTAAATAAAAAGACATACGTATTGATCAAAAGAAGTGAACGTGATAGTTCATTATGATAGATAAACAATTTCTCATACTTAGAGGCATGCGAAAACAATTTCCAATGGTCTAAACAACTAAGTAGGAGTGTCAATACGATGGTAGCTTGGAAATGAAATTATATAATTGTTGAGTCTGAAATCGCACCTCCGAAGGAAACCGGAGGCTGCGGGTTGCCGGTTACTTTTTGGGTGGAAGGATGAGACCGCTAGCAGCGGTCAAGGCCAGACTTCGCCCGCCGCGGCAAATGCCACTCCGGCGACGGGCTTTCCTTTGATTAAAAAGAAGTGATTACAGCGGGTTACAAGTGCAAGAAAAGAGAAGCCGGCCGGTCAGACAGTCCGCAAGACGGGAAACTCGAGTCCGCAGCTCAAACAAGCGAGCTCCTAGATTCGAGTGTGCGTGTCTTGGGAACAGTGCCGCCCCCTATTTATAGGCTTGGGGGCCTGCCCGAACGGGCAGGGATAAAATAACCGCCTGCCCGGGTATAGGAGAAACGGGCAGGCGGTGACGTGATACACAAGGAAGGAAAGAAGGAAGCCGCGCGGCTTGACGGCTTGCCCTTCCGACCTGGCTAACCAGAAGCTGAAGATGATGCGGCCAAGGCGACGATGCTATCCGAGCGGTCTCTATCTTGAGACCGCGGCTTGTTCTTTGACCTCGAACCTTGGCTTATCTCCATGGCACAAACCGCACGATCCCCGACTTGAGACCGCGACTTGCCCTGTTGGACTTGGGCTTGGGTTATCTTTAGTACTTGGAGGCGGTCTGAATTATGTCAGACCGCCCGGCCTGTGCTAGCCGGAGCTGATGAAGCCTGTACAGCCTGAGCCAGGCGACTTGGATCCGCAAACCGCATGGTCTGCGAGTAAATCTATTGAAAGCGGTCTCCCGGGTAAACATAATCCCCGCATATTTTTAAATTTCCGAGAAGATTTCGAAAATATCAGTTCTAGCCGGAGATCGCGTCGATTTCACACTGTAGGTTATAAATGTTCCAGAAGCTTCGATTCTGGCATAACTCCCTTGCTACCACGAGTCACTACTCGCCTATTGCGGTTAGGACTTTCGGGTTGAACAACCCGAAGAAGATGGTTGACTTAATGGCCCAGCTCGAAGTCCTTGAGAAGCCCGGAAAGCACCGCGAGAAAGACCGCTCGAAAGATAAGAAGAAGAGAAAAGCGATGCGGCCTGATAAGGCTGTAACAATCGCCTCCACGAGTAAACCGACCGACCCGCCTGCAGGGCTGACAGTCAACTTGTCGTCCAAACAGGAGGCGAGTAAGCCAACCGACCTGCTTCCAGAGCCAACCGCCGACCTATCGACTAAAAAGGAGGCGAGCTGTCCGGACCCACCTCCGGCTGATCCCCCAACCTTCTCTGACAAAGGAAATAGCCCGCCTCCCCCGCCGGATAAGGCAGACTTGGAGACTGCTTCCCAGAAGGGCGATGGGGATGAGTCTTTCAAAATGGAAGTTACCCCGTCCGGGGTTTTTCATCTAAACATAAGAGACGAAGGGGGAGAGGCAGTTGACTCCCCTAAGCCGTCCGATCAACAAGCTTCAGTAATTAACGTCGAGGACAGTCCGGAAAAACAAACTGTCCTGAAGTCGAAAAAGATGAAGAAGGAAGAGTCCGCAGCGGACAGGCTTCTCAAGAAGATGAAGAAGCTAAAAGCCAAGAACAAGGCAGCGTCTGGGAGACCGAGAGCGGACAGCCTGCAAGGCAAGTCGCACGAGAATGAAGTCTCAGAGGGCTTGATTACTCCTTCCCCCCAGTCGAACGACCAGGTTCCAGTTGATGCTCACAGCATTTCCGTAAGTGACCCCCTCAAGGATTTTGATTCTCTTTAGAAGCAAGACGATCAACTGAGAACTTCTTCCGAACTGCAGGCTGCCAACCCGCCAGGAGAGAAAGGAGCCGCCCTGTCTGAGGATGCAACCAGCCTTAAGGAGGCAGCCCTGGCTGTGGATGCGACCAGAATTGAGGAAGCCGCGCCGGCTCCCGAAGATTCTGTGATGACCGGGCTTCGGCTTATACAAGCGAAGGCGGAGAATGTGAGAGATCAGCTGAACAAACCGCCGCCGCCGCCTAATCTTCTCTTGCAAGGTAAAGGGGTCATGGATTACCGCCCTGTTCATTTTGTCAGGCCGCGGCCTCGAAACAAGTCACGCTTTGTTGTTGAACTCGTCGCCCAGCTTCTTTCCCTCCGCTGCCCAATTTTCTGCTGCTAAGCGGAAGCAAAGTGAGAGATCGTGGAGAGAACAATGCCGAAAGTTTGATACCGAGCTAGCAAGGCGACCCGTCCGCCCGAATTCAATTCAAACCGCTGCGGCTTGTAAGCGAGGAAGATTTGATGAAAGCGGTCTCCTTTTGAACACTCCTTAACTATTTTCTCTTATTGCAGATGATCGTGACTCTATTCCGAAACCGGGCGAACTGGTGACCTATCTTCCCCCTCTTGATCCACCCCTGCTGCGTTCTTCGCTGCCGGATACTCTGATGGAGGACGAGATGTCCCAGCTTCAAAATAATCTCGAAACCCTTGCGAAGCAGTTGAGGGCTATGGAGGAGAAAGAGAAGGCCGCCCAAGACGAGAAAGCTGCTCTTCGGGCTGAGTTGGAAGCCGAAAGGAAGGAGAGCCGGACAGCGCTGGAGGCCGAGCGGAGAGAGCGCCGAGAGAAGGAAAAGGCGCAGCAAGACCAGGTGGCTGCCCTGACCGCCCGGGTTGATCGTGGAAAGAAAGAGATGCAGAAGCTCGAAGCGGACTGTGCCTACTACCGGGATAAATATCTGCACTTGTCGAGGGAGATCGGTGGAAGCCGACGGCCCCTTAATGCTGCTGATGAAGGTCGGCGTGGATCACGCCGCTCGGATGCTGGGACGAGCTCGTCTCTTCCGGTGGCCGGGACGATCCAACATATTGCTAGTGCAAATGAGCCCGCGACGGCCCCGTCTACCCGTGTGATCCCAGCGACGCGGGTAGAGAGGGATGCCGCGCGGCTTCATAGTATGATCAATCACCTTAATCACGGCATGAACCAAATGCAAGGGACAATTCTCCAGATAGGCGACCAAGTCGCGCGGCTTCATAGGGAAGATGTGCCGAGTGAAGCCCGCAAGTGATGAATGACTTTAAGATTTTTAACTGTAATAATATTTCTATTCGGTCCTTTGGACAACTGTTTGAACTCGATGACATTTCGTCTGTTCTCCAGACCGCGCGGTCTACGTTTTTGGATTTACTTTATATTCATGTTTGAGTGTTGATTGATGCATGTGGATTACTTCATAAGCCGATCGTCTTTTCTCTGTGCCTTTCTAATTCGTCCTCGTTAATTGTACTTGTCTTGATAATTCTTTTGTGGTGATATACCCGCGCGGGCTGACCGGTCTAGCCATGATTTGACTCTTGCTAAGCGCAGATCAGTCGTTCCTATAAGTAGCGCCCTTCCAAAAAATTTCTTACCAAAACTTGAAGATGGGAGCAAAGCGCCAGCCGAAGCGACCTGCCAAGACTTCCGCTACCCGCTCTGAAGCCGCTGTGGCTTTTCACTCAGCAGACCTCGATGAATGCCGTTTGACAAAGGCCGAACTGGACGAGTTCATTGAGAAACATATGACTGATAGCCCGCTGCTCGCGCGGCTTCTGCTCCATGACGAGCGGATGAATTCTTCCGGGCCGAACCAGATCGCGATCCCAATCGACCATTTCGATTGTGGTTTCAAGTTTCCCATTTCGATTGAGCTCGCCGCGATCTTTGACCATTATGGAGTTGTACCCGGCCAAATCTCTCCTAACTCGATAGCCGGGATTTGCAGCTTCATCTCCTACCTGCGGTCTGAGAGAGTCCGCTTCTCTATGGACCTTTTCAGGAAGATATTCTCGGTGCGGGCTATCCCAGACTCTGAGTCGAATATCTTCAAAGGTCATCTCTACTTCGGCTGCCGCGGGCTGAAAATGGTCAACTTGGCGAACAAGGTCACGGCCTGGTCGGAGAGGTACTTGATCTTCGAAGGCCGACTTGGCCTGTTGAACCCGAATCCGCAAGTACGGCCTGAGGAGGCCTTTCAACAGGTCCCAATAAGCGAGGTGGAGAAGGCAACCTGCAAGCTTCTTGAGGATGAGCGGCTTAACATAAGTTACTACATCCCGCTTCTTGCCGAGCTAGAGAATGTTCGGCCTGAAGATAGTAAGCTTTCCCTTGCTTCCGACTTCAATGTTGACTGCTCGATCTCTTGTGCTGACTCTTCTCCTCTTGTAGCCCAAGCCGTTGTTCCCGCTAACAAGCCGATCAGCCCGGCCGGTTTAGTCTTAACTCTAACGGAGAAGAGGAAAAGACAAGCCAGGAACAAGCCGCTGCTATCCGATGGGGAGGATTTGGCCTCCTCGGGCGACTTCTCCGCCCTTCGTTCCTTCAGCAGGGTGAAGGATTTAAAAGGCCACCCGGTCTTGACCTGGCATCCGGACAGCGATGGCGTCCAGGTCTCTACTGCGCTTCCTCACTGGGCGAATGAGAAGTCGGGCCGGCATGCTGAGGCCGCCAGCATCGCTATGTTTGGCCGACGGAACTTCAGGAGGCTGAGGAAAATTCCTGAGGAAGAGCTCGCCAGGGAGGCCGCGCGGGTTGGTGCCGAGAGCCTCATCACCAACGTCTTCATGGGAATGACCTTCAAGAGGTTGATTAAAGCAAATGATCACCTGGAGAAGGAAATTGCCGAACTGAAGAAAGAGAATGCGCGGCTAAAGGAAGCCGAGTCGGTAAGTCATCACCTGGCCTGCCTCAACACCAATGTTCTCAGACCGCACGGTCTTACCTTACTCTTTTCTCTTGCAGGCAAAGTATGATGAGACCGACCCGGTCTATCAACAGGAACTCTTCCCTCATGTTGCCGAGGGAATTGATAACGCTTTTAACCGCTTGCGGGAGCTCACAGGGTTCGCGCCTGGTTTCGAGCATTTCACCTTCTCGGACGCCTACCCGATCTTGCAAAAGAAGTTAGAAAAGATCAGGCGGAAAGCCAAAGGAAAGAATAAAGCCGATGGATCCAGTTTAGAGGAGAGCGACGACGGGGATGATGAGGCTAAAGAACCCGCAGCGGCGAAGAGTGGTGAGAGTAGCTCGGAGTCTGAATCCAGCGATTCTGAAGAAGATGTTGGGCGCAAATCGGGCGAATTGAGCAGCTCATCCTCGTCGGGTAGCGAGGGTTATTCTCCTGACGTTTCGATTGATGGCAGCGAACACTCAAGTGCTCCTGCGTCTAAGAAACTTAAGTCGCATAACCAGTAGCTGTATTTTGCCTTTTGTTTCAAATAGCCGACGGCTTGATGTTGTTAGCCGGTCGGCTTAAAATATAATGTAAAGAATGTTTTGATAATGAAATGGAAAGCTTTTACCTGCTTATCTGTCTACCTTCTGCGACTTACATGTGATTGTTTGCGATCTTTTTCTGTGTTAGATCTAACCAAGTCGCGTGACTTAATATTAACTCGTCCGGTTAGGATAATGATCTTCATAGGATTCCGGTAAAATATCAATTAGTAAAAAACTCATTCGCATAGCTTGCTTCCTTCAATCCGGATTGATTCGATTCATCCCGAGGAGGTGCCCACTTATTATGATATCCAGGAAGCCGAACACGATCAAGCCGCGCGGTTACTACTAGACCCTGCATACTTGCTTTCCAGGATGAAGAATGACAAGTTATAAGAACAGTTATCAGACCGAGCGGTTAGTATTTTAACTCAGGCGACTTGCAGCTAGTATTGCTGCAAGTCCCACCTCCGTGAATGTAACTGATAACCGATGGGGAATTTGAAATAATCAAGCCGTGCGAAACAGAATATTAAGCCGCAAGAAGATCAGTTGATAGACCCTGTGATTAACATTCAATCTGAACAATCTACATGACAGCTTTATATAATATTGGCTGACAAGCCGTACGGGCTGTATATAGAATTTGTGCGATTAGCAGGTTTAATATTCGCAATGAGAATCATAACTGCCTGATCGAAAAGAGCCTGTATTTAATCGATCGGATTGTGTTGGAACCCATAAAGATGATATACTTACAACCAGAATAATGAGGTCGGCCGGTCATGATTATACTTGCCTCCTTGATATTTTACCTTGTGATATTTTAATGATACCTTGTTTATTTCAAGCCGTCCGGTCTGAAAACCGGATCGCATGACATCTTTGGAACCTGCTGATTTAGTCCGCCCGGTTTAATAACCAGAAAGCTCGATAATCTTGTTACTCGCTTATTCCAAACCGCCCGGTTTGAGTATCAAGTCGGCCGGCTTGTGATGTACATAAGGATCCTGCTCTTTTCTCTAAATGGTCTATACTAACCATATAAGGTGAGATAATTTCCTGTAATGCAACAAGAGATGGCTACAGACTCAGATGACCAAGTGGGCAGGTGGGCCTAGGCGGCGAACATTGCTTTCCTCAAGTGGTCATAAGAGCTGTAGAAATAAAGAAAGACAAGTACTGACCCAGATGACCAAGTGGGCAGGTGGGCCTAGGCAGCGAACATTGCTTTCCTCAAGTGGTCATAAGAGCTGTAAGCGACTCGACTGCTCTCTTGCCTAGGGCTACAAGCCGAGTTGATCAATTGGGCAGGTGGGCCTAGGCGGCGAACATTGCTTTCCTCAGAGAGATCAACTCAAGTGTGGGTCCCGCTTAGGCATCGCTTGAGAGTACCTAGGAGTATTCGATGGTCACAGACTAAGATGATCAGTTGGGCAGGTGTGGTTGTGCCGCGGGGGCTATACCGACATTGCTTTCCTCAGAAAGATCATCAAAGCTGTAACTATATCCCTCTCGGGGCATGATAGAGCCAACATTCACCTAGACCTCCCTTGATGCAGGGGTGTGTCGGGTATCAGCCGGGATCCAAGGTTCTGAAGACCGCTGCACGGTAATTGGCAAGCTACCACTACACGTGTGCGAAAACTCCCCGCTACACATGATCTTCATGGTTTTACGCTAATGACTACAATCCGAGGGGGTTCGAGCAGAACTTGGCGATGTCTCCGTGGTTCAGTGAGTTCGATATATGAGAAAATGCAAAAAGAAAACATCAGACATGGAGAAGTGTCAGTATGGGGCTTCTTATTAAAATATCTCAGAAACTGCAGGAAAGTAAAGAAGACATTTTAAGGATAGAACTGTTTGAGATCTTCACCGCTCCAGGTGCGCGAGATGTCTTCTCCTTCACTTGTTTGGAGGCGGTAAGCCCCACTTTTTAGTACTTCTTTGATGATGAAGGGTCCGGCCCAATTAGGATCTAGTTTTCCGACGTTGCCAGACCTGGCCGCAGCATCCACCTTCTTTAGTACTAAATCCCCAACTGCAAATTGTCTTACTCTGACATTCTTGTCGAAATATTTTGCCATTCTCCTTTTAGCTTCCTCCTGTCTGATTGTTGCCTCATCCTGAAGTTCTTCGATCAGATCTAGATTATACATGAGAGCCTCATCATTTTCATCTATCCATGATTCACCTCCTTCTTTGGCGTAAACAACTCTTGGAGTGACCACCTCAAATTCTATAGGAACAACAGCTTCCGAGCCATGAGATAATTTGAATGGTGTCTCCCCGGTAGCTGAGGACGGGGTAGTACGAAGATTCCAAAGGATGGAAGGAAGTTGGTCCGCCCAATTCCCTTTTTGGTTCAAGACTCTTTTCATCAAAAGCTGCCGGATTTGCCTGTTTGCTTCCTCTACTTGACCATTGGTCCTTGGATGATGCACTGAGGCAAACCGAAGATCAATTCCGACCTGATCACAAAAGCTTATCATCTCTGGATTATTAAACTGTGGGCCATTATCAGTGACGATTGCCAGCGGAATTCCATGCCGGCAGACGATTTCTCCCCAGACGAAGTTTCTGACAATTTGGGTAGTAGTTCTTGCTAATGCTTTTGCTTCAATCCACTTACTGAAATAATCGATCATCATAATGATAAAACGACGCTGACCGTTGGCTATTGGGAAAGGCCCCATAAGATCCATTCCCCATACTGCAAAAGGCCACGGCGCAGTTATTGACCTGAGTGACTGAGCAGGCAAATGCTGAAGAGGAGCGAACTTTTGGCACTGAACACATCGCTTGGCAAATGCTTCAGCATCCTTTCTCATGGTTGGCCAAAAATACCCCTGCCGTAAGATTCTTTTCTCCAGAGTCTTTGCTCCCGAATGACTACCGCACTCCCCTGAATGAACTTCCTGGAGTATGATTGGGATTTCATCCTCCGAAACACATCGTGCTGAGGGAGAGATCAAAGTTTTTCTGTAAAGAACTCCTGCTATCAGATAATAATATGCCGCTTTCCTTTTGAATCTTCTCCGATCTTTGATGGAATGATGGAACTCCCCTTTTGATGGAAACAGCTCATAAGGGTCCTTCCATGAAGGATTATGATCAATTTGCATGAGTTCTGTCTCATCTGTTGCCGGATGAAAAAGTTCAGAGGTCACTCCCCCAGATGGAAGACCGAACTTCGACAGCTCATCTGCCTCCTCATTTTGTGTCCTTGGAATATGCTCGATGATGAATGACTTGAATCTTCCAATTTCTCTTTTGGCTAACAACAGATATTTCCTCAGGATTGGCTCTCTTGTCTCATAATTCCCCAAGACCTGGGAAGCCATTACCAATGAATCAGTTCTAACATGTACATGTTCTATGGCCAACTCTTTCGCAAGTCTCAACCCTGCCAAGAGTGCTTCATATTCTGCCTGATTATTTGTAACTGAAAAGAAGAATTTGATAGCTTGCTCCAGCCTGATGCCATTTGGACTGATCAGAACTACCCCGGCTCCCACGGAGTTTCTGCGAGAAGCCCCATCCACGTAAATGATCCAAGCCAAAGGAGATTGTACTATCTGTTCGGAACTAGGCTCTGTTGTATCTATTAAGAAGTCTGCCAGGATTTGCGCCTTGATTGCTGTTCGAGGGATGTATGATATCTCAACTTCGCTTAGTTCAATAGCCCATTTCACCAACCTCCCTGAATGATCTGGCTTTTCAAGAATATTTTTCAAAGGATGATCCGTAATAACTTGGACGGAATGAGCCTGAAAATAAGGACGGAGTCTTCGCGCAGACATAACCAAGGCCAAGGCCAGTTTTTCCAGGATCGAATATCTGGTTTCTGCATCTTTAAGGATGTGGCTGACATTGTATATTGGAAACTGCCTCTTCTTTTCTTCCCAAACGAGGACAGAACTTACCGCATCTGGCCCGACTCCCAGATATAAGAATAGCGTTTCTCCCTTACGGGGGCTTTGGAGTAGTGGAGTTGAGGTTAACTGTTCTTTCAGCTGCTCAAAAGCCTTGTCACACTCCTCGCTCCATTCGAACTTTGATCCCCCTCGTAGTATCTTAAAGAAAGGGGCACTTTTGTCTCCAGATTTGGAGATAAACCTGCTCAATCCTGCCAATCTTCCCCCAAGTTGCTGAACTTCTTTAGTATTTCGAGGAGCGATCATATCGAGGATAGCCTTCACCTTATCTGGATTCGGTGCAAGACCATCAGGAGTTAAGAGATGCCCCAGAAATTTCCCTTTTCTTGCCCCGAACACACATTTTAATGGTCTTAATTTTAACTTGAACCTCTGTAGAGTAGCGAACGTCTCTACGAGGTCTTTCAAGTGTAATGAGAATGTTTTACTTTTTAGAAGAAGGTCATCAACGTAAACTCCGAGATTCCTGCCTTTTTGATGTTTAAAGACGGTATCCATCATTCTTTGGTATGTTGCGCCCGCATTTTTAAGACCGAAGGGCATTACGAGATAGCAGTAACACCCATCATTTGTGATAAATGAGGTATGCGGGATGTCAGGTTTGTGCATTTTAATTTGATGATATCCGGAGAAGGCATCGAGGAAACTCATAAAACCATACCCAACCGCGGAATCAACTAAGACATCTATCCGAGGCAAAGGGTAGCAATCTTTAGGGCATGCTTTATTAAGTTTGGTGAAGTCTACGCACATGCGCCACTTCCCACCAGATTTCTTAACCATTCGACATCCACGTGGGATATTGAATCTCAGAAATGAAACCCGCTTTTAGGAGTTTGGAAACCTCCTCTCTGATGGGCAACGCCAGCTTCGTCGCCACTTCTCTCTTCTTTTGCTGGACGGGCTTGAATTCAGGACACACATTTAGATGATGACAAGCCACGTCCGGATCTACTCCTGGCATATCCTCCGCTGACCAAGCGAAGATATCCAGGTTTTCCAACAGGCAGGAGATTAGCTCCATTTTCTCCTCCTCTGGCAACTCAGCGTTGATGACCAACTTCTTTTCTACCCCTTCAGCAATAGGAACTTCTTGGGTCGCTTGGGCAGGTTCCAAGTGAGCCCCTTCTCGATCTTTTCCTTCCTCGGCGGTCTCTGGAGACTCATCAATCTCCAAAGCCTCAGCCACAGCCACGGCCTCAGGAAGTGGAATGTCGGTGATCATGTTGACAGTTCGGACGTAGCACTCCCAAGCCACCTTTGGGTTGCTTTTGACCCGATACTGCTTTCCTTCGACAGCGAACTTGAGGGCAAGGTGAAAAGTAGACACTACTGCCCTATATGCATTGAGAATCGGCCTACCGAAGATGGCACAGTAGTTGCTCGGGGCATCTACTACCACGAAATTGATCAACTTTATTACTCCTCCAAGAGAGACCAGGAGCTTCACTGAGCCCTCTACTTCCTTCTTCTCCCCAGAAAAACCGTAGAGAGGCCCGTCGGTGGAAAGCAAATGCTTTCCGGTATTCAGGGCCTCGAAAGTCGGGCGGAAAAGGAGATTGACGGAGCTGCCAGTATCAATCAGAATCTTGTGGACTGTATAGTTTTCGATGACGGCCTTGATGACTACCGCATCGTCGAAAGGATTGGCATTGGGGGGAAGATCATCTTGACCAAAGGTGACTATAGTACTTTCGGGAGGAGAACTTGAGGTGGCTGCCACTTCCTGCTTTAAAACTCTCGCGATGCTGGATTTGCGAGAGGATTCTGCTCCAGCTCCTCCATGGATACAATAGATGTCACCTAAGGGGCCCACATCATTGACTTCGACGCATTCGGTAGAAGGATGGATGTCACCATAGCAACCGGCATCTTCGATGTCGGCGCATTCCCAGGTCACTTCTACTGTTTCCTTCTCCTTTTTCTTCTCGGCAATTGGCTCAGCAGTAGCGTCTTTCCGAACTAGACCCCGGAGCTTTCCTTCTCCAAGGAGTCTTTCTATGAGCAAACGAAGGGCCCGACAGTCTTCGGTCAGATGCCCCCCTTCTTTATGATATTCACAATAGAGGTTCGGATTTCGACTGCGGATATCCGACTTCAGAGGAGCAGGCCTTTTGAAATCTGGCCTCTTTTGCAGAATCTGGACCACTTCGTCCATGGTGACATTTAGGGGAGTGAATGACTCTTGTGAGTCATCATATTGAGTGGATGGAATAACTGGAGGTGGCTGCGCAGTATACTATTGTAAGTATACCGGCATGATTTGCGGAAGGGGAGCGGATGGAGCGGGAGCGACGGCCAACGGTGGTTTCTGATCTTGAAACCGCAGATGGCCCATGAATGGTTGCTTATTTTTGTAATTTCTCCCCCTTTGGGAACGGGGTTCAAAGTGGGACTGATTCGATGGCGGATGATGGAAAGATGGATTTGACTGCTCCTTGTCGCTTACCAGTTTCGCGACGTAACCTGGATTGCTCTTCTCTCCTCTGATAAACATATTTGCCAGACTTATCATTTCCTGATAAGTCCTAGGCTCCCTTATATTTGCTTCGAATTTTAGGGGGCCCTCTCTTAAGCCATGGATGAGGGCAACCCTATACAACTCCGGATCCACATTTTGAACTTCCATTATCTCTTTTTGGAAGCGATCTACAAAACGAGCCCACGTCTCATCTTCCCGTTGTTTTATATCGAAGAGGGCCGCCGGGCCACTCTTTCTCTTTCTTGAGGTAGAGAATCTCAGCAGGAATTCTCTCCGCAGCTCAGCGAAACAACGGATCGACCTGGGGTGCAAACCGTAAAACCATTCCCTCGCTTGTCCTTCAAAGGAGGTTACAAGAAGCTTGCACTTAGTTGCATCGGTTAAGGTTCTGAGAGCGATGGCTGACTCGAAGGCTTGTAAATGAACCGTAGGATCTATCTCCCCATTGAAAGCTGGCAGGTGAGGCTCCCTGAAATTATTAGGGGCAGGCTCCCCTCTGACTTCATCCACAAAGGGAGAAGTTTCTTCCATATCTTCATATAAAGGAGAAGGGCAATAAGCCGCTGGAGCTGCGGCTATTCGCAGACAAGACGCCTGATAAGAAGACCGGGCAGCTGCTTCTGACGGGTAGGAGAGACGGGCCGCGCCCTCCTGCGGGTAAGAAAGGCGGGCAGCGTGAGAAGCCGCCCCCTGGAAATCAAGGGCCCGAGCCGGCATGCTGTGCGCGGCTTCCTGATAGAAGCTTTGCCTAGCCGCAAAGCCTTCTTGCTGGGGCTGGAAGTTAGCGGCTTGTGGTAGCGGGTAAGGAGGAGGTGGAGGAGGGACCGGGGTCACCGCCTGATTAGCCGCGGTTTGTTGTGGAACTAGCCGCTCGGTTAACATCGCTAAAGTCTGACTGATCGCTTCAAGTTGCTGATCAGTGGCCCTCTGAGCCAGCTCGGCTTCTCTCCTGGATTACTCCAAGGCTTCCCACAAAGAGTCCTCGCTGTGATCGGAGCGGTCTCCAAGGGGGAACTGGCGGTCTGACATTATGGCGAAAAGGATTTCACCGACAATCCGCGATCTGAAGGTCGCGTGTTTCTGTTGAGTCCGAAATCGCACCTCCGAAGGAAACCGGAGGCTGCGGGTTGCCAGTTACTTTTTGGGTGGAAGGATGAGACCGCTAGCAGCGGTCAAGGCCAGACTTCGCCCGCCGCGGCAAATGCCACTCCTGCGACGGGCTTTCCTTTGATTAAAAAGAAGTGATTACAGCGGGTTACAAGTGCAAGAAAAGAGAAGCCGGCCGGTCAAACAGTCCACAAGACGGGAAACTCGAGTCCGCAGCTCAAACAAGTGAGCTCCTAGATTCGAGTGTGCGTATCTTGGGAACAGTGCCACCCCCTATTTATAGGATTGGGGGCCTGCCCGAACGGGCAGGGATTAAATAACCGCCTGCCCGGGTATAGGAGAAACGGGCAGGCGGTGACGGGATACACAAGGAAGGAAAGAAGGGCTTGACGGCTTGCCCTTCTGACCTGGCTGACCAGAAGCTGAAGATGATGCGGCCAAGGCGACGATGCTATCCGAGCGGTCTCTGTCTTGAGACCGCGGTTGTTCTTTGACCTCGAACCTTGGCTTATCTCCATGGCACAAACCGCACGATCCCCGACTTGAGACCACGACTTGCCCTGTTGGACTTGGGCTTGGGTTATCTTTAGTACTTGGAGGCGGTCTGAATTATGTCAGACCGCCCGGCCTGTGCTAGCCGGAGCTGATGAAGCCTGTACAGCCAGAGCCGGGCGACTTGGATCTGCAAACCGCACGGTCTGCGAGTAAATCTATTGAAAGCGGTCTCCCGGGTAAACAATAATCATGTAAGAGTCATTTTTTTAAAAAAATAAAAAACACATGGTTTGTCATCAACTCATGAGGTGAAGCATTAATAATGACATATAACTATTGTAAATCATCAAAGGGACCCAAAATTGAAGTTTTATCAAAACGGGAGCTGTCGGAAATTTTCGACAGTCACTGTCGCCTGGGCGACAGCCAAAATTATAAATAGGTCTTTGGACCGAGTCAAACCCTATTGTGCATCATTTCCTGGAGTTAAAAAACGAGAGGAGGCTGTCGGAGTTCGGCGACATCCTAGATCTAAGGTATGGATTTTGGATTTTTATGTTTTTGACTCAAAATTTTTTAGGGATTTGTGATTTTGAAAGTACAGAAGAAGGAAAATGTAGTTTTCATTTTGATTTTTGATGAATGGTGTAGGTTTTTGAAGTTTTGTGTTTTAAAAGTGTAGATCTAGTTTAAAGCAAGTGGATCTTGTTGGATTTTTGTGAAAAATGTTTTGATTTTGTGATTCTTGTGGTTGAAGGTTTGCTTTTGTTCATAGTCTAATTTTAAAAATGGAAGATTTGCCTTTTGAAAGAAGGTTGAAGATGATGAATAGTAAAGGATATGGAGAAGATGTAGAGTTGAAAAAAAATATTATAATTTTTTTTTTTAACTTGATGTTGAAATAAAACTTGATTTTGAGTAGATCTGGAAGTTTATGTAAAAAATTTCAAGAGAAGTGTACTGAAGTACTGTCGGAATTTTCCGACAGTCACTGTCGCCTGGGCGACAATGTTCCAGTGCACAGCACATGTTTAATCCAATTTTTTTATATGTTATTTGCAGAATGGCTTCCAGTTCTAAAGCGCGAAGAAGTACTTCTGAAGATGCGCATAGTTCGTATCAAGTGTATCCTGGGGTGGAGAAAGCCATAGTAGGAGTAGTGAAATATGTGGAATTTGATTCGCCGAAGCACGATCATATGTATGATCGGCTTGCGAATGCAGGAATACTCTCAATAATCACCCCAGATTCGTTCTCTTCCTTTTTGATTCGAGAGTTCTATAATCATTTGGAAGATCCAAATTACACTGAGTTGGATGGAGGAGTTAGATCAAGAATCCAGGGTCAACATGTGGAAATAACACATGTTGATCTAAGAGAGGAATTCGGACTAGTGATTAGTGAAAATGTGCTGGATATAGTGGAGAGTTATAGAAAAGATAGAGATTAGACCCTTGTAAACATGAGTTTACATGGGAATCAAAAGAAGACTCTAACCACTGAAGTTACGTCACTCACTCCGGATGCTTTCTTATTTCAAGATATATTAAGGAATTCAGTCATGTTGAAGAGTGGAGATACAAGAAGTATTACGGCTCAGTTGACCCTCATTACTTACTACATTATGGAGAATGAGCTTTTTGATGTGGCGGACTTCATACTCTCCCAGATTCGGTATGCGTATAGATTAAAGCATCCAAAATGGGTGAAGGTTCATACGCTGCCAATGGGGGCGATAATTCAGCGTATACTCTATAAGAAGTACGGATGGATAGCGCAAGGTTCTTATTTGGATGATTGTTATCCGGAGATATATTATACGGGTTTGATGAAAGTGAAGAAGACGCAGAAAAAGGCACATCCGGGAATTGAGATTAGAGAGCCGACAATTTCTAGGGGAGGTTCACTAAGGGAGTCCATTGATGATCTACGTGATTCACTAGAGGATCACAAGAAGGAAGTGAAGAAGGACCGTAGTCGAATGCAGAAGTTTATGAAGTTTCTCGTCAAAGGTCTGAAGTTAAAGCCAACTCCGGAGGAAGAGGCCGAATGGCAAGTTCCAGACGAAGAACCGCCACGCCAATCTGTGAGGCGGACTCGACGTGGTAAAGCCTTGAGACGAGGACCTCCAGAAGATTGTCCAGAGAGCAGCGGGGCTGGTTTTGAAGATTCTGAGTAGTTTCATCAGGCTGTTGCTGCTGGTTGATGTCAGAAATTTCCGACATCCACTGTCGCCTGTGCGACAGTGAACTTCTTCAGATTTCTATTTCTGTTTAATGAACTTGATCCTTATGTTGTTTTCTACTGTTTTTATTGGAACAATATTTTTGTAATATTAATGATGTTTGAATTTTTGTTAAGTCTTTTGAAATTCTATGGTTTGATTTTAAAATTTAGGCTTTTTCTTTTTAAATTGTTTAGGTTTTGTGATAATTTTTTTTTAAAATTTTATAGGCTTTAAATAGTGATATATTCATTGTGAAATGTCTAGAATTCCCAATTCTAGCCTAAGCATAGAAAAACCGGAATCCGGTAACGGCTTAGTGAATATATCCGCTAGTTGATTTTTCGTGCCTATAAAGTTGATTTTTATATTACCCTTCTTAATATGATCCCTTATAAAATGATGTCGGACATCTATATGCTTAGATCTAGAATGTAATACGGGATTTTTAGTCAAGTCTATAGCACTTTTATTGTCACACTTTAATTCTACACTACTTTGTTGCATGCCAAAATCTTCTAATGTTTGTGACATACAAAGAGCTTGGGCAGAACAACTACTTAGTGCAATATATTCGGCCTCGGTAGTAGAGAGGGCAACAGAATCCTGTTTCCTACTCGACCATGAAATAAGTGAAGGGCCGATAAAGTGACAAGTGTCACTGGTGCTTTTCCTATCTAAAGAACATCCCGCATAATCCGAATCCGAAAAACCATGCAAAATAAAGGAATCATTATGAGGATACCATAAACCTAATTTTGATGTTCCTATGAGATATCTAAAGATACGTTTCACCGCTTTTAAATGTGACTCTTTAGGATTAGCTTGAAATCTAGCACATAAACAAACGGCAAACATAATATCAAGTCTAGATGCGGTTAAATACAATAAAGATCCTATCATACTTCTATAAAGGGTTTGTTCAATTGAAACACCACTTTCATCTTTTCCTAATTTTAGTGAAGTACTCATAGGAGTGTTTGCATGCTTAAGATTTTCAAATCCAAATCTTTTTAACATATCATGAATATATTTGGTTTGACATATAAAAATTCCATCATGTTTTTGTGTAATTTGAAAACCTAGAAAATATGAAAGTTCTCCAACCATACTCATTTCAAATTCATTTTTCATAATTTGAACTACTTCATTACACAACTCTTCATTAGTGGCTCCAAAAATAATATCATCAACATAAATTTTTAAAGTAACTAAATCATGATCAATTTGCTTAATGAAGAGTGTAGAATCAGCACTTCCTATTTTATAATCGTGCTTTAACAAATATTGAGTTAATCGATCATACCAAGCACGGGGCGCTTGTTTTAATCCATAAAGCGCTTTATCTAATTTATAAACATAATTTGGATATTTCTCATTTATAAAGCCAGGGGGTTGTTCTACATAAACCTCTTCTTTTATATACCCATTTAAAAATGCGGTTTTGACATCCATTTGATATAATTTAAATCCTTTAAAACAAGCAAATGCAAGAAATATCCTAACCGCTTCTAATCTTGCTACGGGTGCAAAAGTTTCATCAAAATCTACCCCTTCAATTTGTGCATAACCTTTTGCAACTAATCTGGCTTTATTTCTAACAATTCTAGATTCATTATCCATTTTATTTTTAAAAATCCACTTAACACCAACTACAGGACGATTTTTGGGTCGTTCTACAAGATTCCAAACCTTATTACGTTCAAATTGATTAAGTTCTTCATTCATAGCTAAAAACCAAAATTCATCATTTAAAGCGGTGGAAACATCTGTTGGTTCAATTTCAGAGACAAAACAAAGGTTTGAAAATAAAACATGTAAAGATGAACGAGTACTAACCCCTTTTTGCGGATCTCCAATGATAAGCTCCTTTGGATGATCCTTTGAAAACCTCAATTCACTTGGAGGCTCATATTCTTCTATTTCTTCTACTTCTCTATCTCCTTCTTCTCTTTCTCCTTCTCTTTCTTCTTCTTTTCCTTCTTCATTTTCTCCAAGTTCTTCATCATCATTCTCCACCGTGGGAATGAGTTCATCTTCTTTTCCTGTAATTTTCTTTTCTACACATGAAGCAAACTCATCAAACCTAACATGAATAGATTCTTCAACTATTTTTGTTCTTTTATTAAAAATCCGATAAGCTTTACTAGTTGAAGAATAGCCAATAAAAATACCTTCATCACATTTTTCATCAAATTTTCCTAAGGAATCTTTAGAATTCAAAATAAAACATTTACAACCAAAAACTTTGAAATAAGAAACATTTGGTTGTTTATTAAAAATTAATTCATAAGGAGTTAATTTTAAAATAGGGCGAAGCATTACTCTATTAATTACATAACATGTCGTACTAACCGCTTCAGCCCAAAAAGATTTTGGTAATTTAAATTCAGATAACATCGTACGGGCTAACTCTTGAAGAGTTCTATTTTTCCTCTCCACTACACCATTTTGCTATGGTGTGCGTGGAGCAGAAAATTCATGTTTAATTCCTAACTCCGTACAAAAAGAAATAAACTTTTCATTTTCAAATTCTCCTCCATGATCCGATCGTATGCGTTTAATTTTTAACTCAAATTCATTTTGAATACGCAAACATAATTTTGAAAATTCTGAAAATGCATCGGATTTGGAGGTTAGAAATAAAGTCCAACAAAAATGAGAATAATCATCAATCAATACAAATGTGTATTTTCTACCTCCTAAGCTAGAAATTCCAATTGGCCCAAATAAATCCATATGTATTAATTGAAGTGGCCTAGTGGTAGAAATAATGTTTTTACTTTTGAAAGATGATTTTGAAAATTTTCCTTTTTGGCAAGGCACACATAGTGAAGAAGATAAATTTCCATTTAACAAAGGTAAACCTTTAATTAATTTATCTTTTGAAAGTTTTGTAATTAACTTGGCACTAGTATGTCCAAGTCGCCTATGCCATAAATCTAATTCATCATTTTTTGATAAAAACATTTCAAAGTAGAATTTGAAAAATCTAGAAATTTAATCATATATACATTATGACATCTAGGTGCGGTAAAAACAATTTCATTTGTTTTGGAATTAATAATTTTGCACAAATTTGTAGAAGATTCAAATAAAACATTTAAACCCTTATCACATAATTGACTAATAGAAATCAAATTATGCTTTAATCCTTCTACAAATAAAACATTTGAAATTGAAAAATTTTTGTTACCCACAACTCCGATGCCGATGATTTTTCCTTTTCCATTGTCTCCGAATGTCACAACTCCTCCTTTCTTCATATCCAGGCTAAGGAACTTCTCTTTATTGCCCGTCATGTGCTTTGAACAACCCGAGTCCAAGTACCACACGTCTTCTTTGTCCTTAGCCTGCCAACACACCTAGAAAGAAGAGGTGAGTAAAGATCTGGTTACCCAAGTGGTTCCACCCATAGTATTGGTAGAAGCCTTAGGCACCCAGATTTGTTTAATTTTATTTTTTCCTTCCTTCCAGCAAGAGTCCGTAGTGTGACCAAATCTATTGCGTTTGGCACATGTAATGTATTTAGAAGAGTATAACTTTTCTGGACTTTTACTGGATGAGGATGCAGTATTTGACAATTTATTAATTTTAGAATTTTTAAAAGTAGATTTTCTGGACTTTTCATTGTCACCGGGCGACAGCTTCCAGACGTGTATCCGAGCCCAAACCTTCCAGATCCATGGCGCTGGTATCCGAAGATCATATCCAGTGATCTTCGACCCATTCCAAATTTTTTCATGGCTAATGTTAAGTCATGAATCTGGTTTCTCAATTTTGTATTCCCGGATACTAGATTTACACATCTACGTTCAAAAGATTTCTTTCCCTCATTGACTTTGGAAATTGAAGATTTCAGATCTCTCTCTAAAATCTCATTCTTTTTAGTAAGAACTTTTATTGTAGAATGAGATTTGGAAAGAGATTCTTCAAGTTCTTTAATTCTTCCCAAAAAGTGATCACACTCTTGGCAAGAAATATCCCTTTTTCCAATAGTCTTAATTTCATTTAACAAATTTTTGTTTTTTTTAAGTAAAATGTCATTTTTAGATTTAAGAAGATCATTATCTTTTAAACTTTTTTCAAAAAATTTGCAAGTCTTTAAAAATTCAGAAAATAATTCATCATAGGTTGGAGGAGTTACCTCAGTGTCGCTTTGGACACTGCATTCGTCATCAGATATGATGCTCTTTCCCATTAAGCACATGTTGGCCTCCTCTTCTTTACTTGAGTCGGAACTGCTTGCATCCTCAGAAGTAGTATCATCCCAGGTTTCCGCCTTCAACACCTTCTTCGACCATTTGTGCTTCTTTTCTTTAAGTTCTTTCAAGTACTTTGGACACTTGCTTCGAATGTGTCCTAACTTCTTGCAGTGATAGCACTCCGGTGGCGGTCTCTCTTCCTCCTCATCGCCTTCCTTTCCTTTTTTCTTCCTAAAAGTCTCCTTCTTAAAATACTTCTTAAACGTATTCCTCCTCTCCGGATTTTTCATAAATTTTCTAAATTTTTTAACAAATAAACTTTCCTCATCTTCTTCATCCTCCTCAGAATCACTAGTTTCTTCCTTCTTAGATCTTAGAGCCAATCCCTTCTTCCTTGGCTCCATATACTCTTGTTGTTGAATTTTCAATTCAACTTCATGAGTTTTCAAGTTCCCAATGAGGCTCTCCAATTTTAAGGTCTTAAGATCACGTGACTTGGAAATTGCAGTCACTTTAGGATTGAACTTAGGGGGAAGTGATCTTAAGATTTTCCTTACCAAATCTCCATTTGAGAACACCTTTCCTAGCACCTTTGAGTCGTTCACGATTTTTGTGAATCGTGTGTACATCGTATCAATCTCTTCATCTACCTCCATTTTGAACCTTTCAAATTCAGACTCCAGTTGAAATAGCTTTGAATCCTTTACCTGCGAAGTACCTTCATGAGTGATTTCTAACAAATTCCAAATTTCAAATGCAGTATTACAAGCACAAACTCTATTAAATTCAGTGCGATCTAGTGCGCAAAATAAAGCATTCATGGCTTTTGCATTGTTCTTACATTTTAATTTATCATGGTCATCCCACTTGTCTTTGGGCTTATCCATAGTTACTTCTCCTACAACATATGTTGGAGAAGTGTAACTAGATTCTACCATATTCCAGACTTCTATATCTAGCGCAATTAGAAAATAACGCATACGTGTTTTCCAATAATTGTAGTCTGTGCCCGTAAAAAGTGGTGACCTACTAATTCCTTGCCCCTCAACGAACGCGTGATCGTTGTGCTCCATTACTCCCGGTGGTAAAACCGTTTCGGAGTAACCTGGCTCTGATACCACTTGTTGGATCGTGTGACGCCCTTAGAGGGGGGGGGGGGGGGTGAATAAGGGTGTGTTTAAAAATATAATTTTTACTTAATAATTTTTAGACAAATTTTACTTTACTAAAAAGTTACTTATAAATAATTTTAAGCCAATGCAATTTTTGTATTAAACCAAACACAAATTTCTAAGATAAAGATTTAAGCAAACAAATTTGCAATTAGTGAAAAGAGCATAATTATATTTATCATGAAATTTGTGTACAATAAAAAATGATCTTAACAATGCTTAAGATCAAGGCACAATTATGATATAAAAAAAATACAATAATTTTTGGTTTACCAATCCTTCTCTCAAGGATCGGAAGGCTATCACTTGTCTTTCCCAAGACCAAGCCCAAGCCTATCCTCTAGATCTTCCCAAGATCTAGACATGGCACACAAGGCCACGATTTCCCACCAAGCCACGCAAGGACTTGTACGCTCCGCACAAGGAAGCGATTTTCCCCTAACCCGCGCAAGGACTTAGACGCAGCACGCAAGACGACGATTTCTCTACCAATACAAAATGAAATGTGTGTAAATGAAAATACAATATGAAAAGAACAACTCCCTAGAAAATCAGATCTCTGAAATGATGGTTGAAGCCTCGAGATGATCGTTGATGTAGATGCGCGCTCGATCTCGTCTTCAATCTTCAATCCTTCTTTGCACAAATGGGAGTTGAAGAGGTTCTGGAGCTCTCTGGTTCGTATACACTCAGGAAGGGACTTGGAATTCTCAAAGCTTGGAATGCAAGAACACAAGGAGTCAATTTATAGAAAATTGCTGTCGCCTGGGCGACATTGACTGTCGGAATTTTCCGACAGCGTTAAACTGCCGCTGGAGTGGCGTCGTGTGGGCAGTTGCTGTAACCGTCGAGCTGTCGCCTGGGCGACATCGATGTCAGATTTCCGACAGCACAAAACTGCCGATTGTGGGTGTTGTGGGCAGTTGTTGTAACCTCCGAGCTGTCTCCTGGGCGACATCGCTGTCGAAATTCCGACAGCTTAAAACTGCCTATCGTCGTGCTGCCGTGGAGGGAAGTAGTTGTAACTTCTCTGCTGTCGCCTGGGCGACAGCGGCTGTCGGAATTTTCCGACAGTGAAATTTTCCTACATTCAAATTTAGCTCCTGCAGAAATGTGAACATCTCATACCTGTTACCTGCACACCATTAATAAAAATAGAATCAAATACAAACGGGACTTTGTTATTATCAAACCGGAGGAGTGCGAAATGCATGCTCCAACAAAGGGCACCTTGGAGAGAGATGTGATTTTAGAGAATCCTTTCCTCTAGGCTAGTTTTGGTTGGTAGCCAGTGCCCTCCAAAGTGCCCGGTTGAGCTTTGGTTTGGGAGGGGAAGCTCTCTAAGATCTTCCGGGTGTGTGGCGGGACCTCCTCGCTTCAGCCTTGGGTCTATTCCTATTCTCACATCCACCATCAAGAGAGTCTAGTGAGGGAGAAATAAGCATCGGCTACACCCCCAGTGGGTCCGAACTCAAGAGACCAGTTGCTGGTTTCAACATTTTTGGTGCGGTGAGCGTGGACCATAGCCGGTGAAGGAAAATTTCAAGCTAGGTTCGATGACAGAAGATGGGGGAAATGGTTCTGACTCAGGCCACTCGCAGCCGCCCGCAACAGGGGAGTGGCTGGAGATGTTTGAGAAGTTCAAGCGAGAAGTCCTGCAGACAGTTCTCGCTGGGCGTAGCGAGTGCGAGACCCCGGCAGTCCCCGTGGTTCCGCCCCTGCAGATCGGCGAGAACGCACCGGGGCAACGGTCGGGGAAGGAGGTGCCGGCAGAAGGCAGTGCGTGAGATCTCCCCGGGCGGCAGCTGTTCACTTGCCCGGCGAGTGCTGAGGTGTGCGAGTTGGCTCCGCTCGAGAGAACCATTCGCCGAGCAGGGGAAGGGAGCCCCTTTTGCGAGATGATCCTCTCGGCCCCAGTGCCAGAGGGGTTTCGAGGGCCGGAGATGTCCTACTACACCGGCAAGGAGGATCCAATCGTGCACCTGCAGTGGTTTGAGGACATGACGTCAATCCTTCCCATGTCAGATGCTTTTCAATGCCAACTCTTCGCAACCACTCTGAAGGAGAAAGCAAGAGACTGGTTCCACCAGCTTCCCGCAGGTTCCATCTACGCATTCGATGATCTGCGCCGAGGCTTTCGGCTGCGCTTCTCGACGTCAAAAAAGAGGAAGAAGGATGCGGAGGCTCTCTTCAAGATCAGGCAAAGGGAGGGGGAATCCCTAGCACATTACGTGGATAGGTTCCAGGAGGAGATACACCTAGTGCAGGAGGTGCCGAGATTCACCCTCAAGATGGCATTCATCGTAGGGTTGCGAGATGAGTTCTTCAAGATGGACCTGAAGAGAAGGCCTCCTTCGTCCTTTGAGGAGTTGATGGAGCGAGCAGCAGAGGAGATTGAAGGGGAGGCGGCCAACCCAGAATTCTACAAAAGGTTGGCGAAGATGAGCGAGCCCGAGGTGAGGCAGCAGGAGGGAAGAAGGAGAGAGGAACCCATAGGTCAAGGGTTCGAGAGACCACCTCGGAATTGGAGGAATCAAGAGCCCAACAACAGGTTGGGCTGGAGGCACCAGGAAGGACCAGCGAGAGGTCAGGAAGGGGGGTACCAAGGAAGAGAGGCGGGAGGAATGAATCCGGGGTGGAGGCAAGGCCCCAGACCCCCTCACCCCCCAAGGGAGCAAGCTATGGCAGTGGGCCGAGGAAGAGGAGGTAGAGGAGCGAGAGGAGGGAGAGGACGAGCAAGAAGAGGGGACAGGGTGGCGTTGCCTTATTGTGACTTTCACCAGGAAGAAGGTCACGCGACCGCCACCTGCCCAGAATTCTTGGAGATGAGAGGGAGAGGTCAGCCGCGGCGGCAGCAGGTCAGGATCGAGGAAGTGCTCCCAGAGACGGAAGAGGATCGATGCGAGGACAGGGCGGATACAGGAGCTAGGGGGAATCGGGGTGATTCATGGTGGGGTTGGGATAGAGGCCTCTCGCAAAAGGAGCTTCCAGGCAATGTTCCGGAGAGACGTCGCATCAACTTCCCAGACCCCACCCCGCACGGAAAAGATCACCTTCTCCTCGGAAGATATGCCCGATTATGAGATCCATTCTGCGACGCCCTAGTGATCCAGACGGCGATAGAAAACTTCACGGTCTCCCAAATCCTGGTGGACAATGGGAGCTCGGTGAATGTTATCTTTAAGAAGGCTTTCGATGCGATGGAGGTGGAGAAAAAGAGGGTGCAGGCCTCGGATGGGCCACTGTTCGGTTTCTCAGGAGAAAGGAAGGAGTTTGAGGGAGGTGTTGGCCTCCAGGTGACGTTGGGAGGGGTCCCCAGGAATTGCCGGTTTGTCATCGTTGACTCTCCGAGCAGCTACAATGCCATATTCGGACGCCCTCTCATCAGTGCTTTCCGATGTGTGCCCTCATCATACCACCAATGCCTGAAGTTCCATAGTGGAGGGGTCCAGATCCGAATCCGGGGAGATGCAAAGGTGGCGAGGCAGTGCTATGTGACTGCCGTCAACACCATCTCTTGGATGGCGGAGGCTGAGAAGATGGATGAAGAGATGAGGAGGCCGGAAGGGCCCGGAGAAGAAGTGAAGAAAGGAGTAGAGGAAGTGGGTAGAGCCCGAGGAGAGGAGATGGAGGTAGCTCAGGAGGAGCGGGTCGAACCGATGGAGGAGGAAGGTGCAGCAGAGGAAGAGCCGGCTCGGTTGAAGGCGGCGGATGAGATAGTTGAGATGGAGGTCATCACTCGGGCAGGAAGGGTGGAGAAGGTGCGGATCAGCGGGGGCCTTGGCCCGGAGGACCAAAGGAGGATGCTGGAGTGCATCCAGAAGAACGTGGACATCTTCGCATGGAGCGTAGCAGACATGCCAGGCATCGATGCAGACGTGGCTTGCCATCATCTCAACCTTGAGCAAGGAGCCCGCCCCATCCGACAGAAGAGGAGGACCATCGCCGACAAACTTGAAGAACCAATCTGCGAGGAGGTGGCCAAGCTCCTCGAAGCAGGTTTTGTATCGGAGATCCAGTACCCAGGCTGGGTCTCCAATGTCGTCATGGTAGGAAAGGCCGATGGCCGCTGGCGTATGTGTGTTGATTTTTCCCTTTTAAACAAAGCCTGCCCTAAGGATTGTTATCCCCTGCCTCGGATCGACGCGCTGGTTGACTCAGCCGTCGGTTTTTCTGTAATGAGTTTTTTGGATGCTTTTTCAGGTTATCACCAGATCAGGATGCACCCCCCGGATATCAAAGATGTCTCGTTCATCACCCGGGAGGGGTGCTACTACTATAAGATGATGCCCTTTGGGCTGAAAAATGCAGGGGCAACCTACCAGAAGATGATGGACTGAGTTTTCAATGAGCAAAAAGGAAGGAACTTGGAAGTTTATGTAGATGACCTCATGGTAAAGAGCAAGAGCGTGAGCATTCACCTACAAGACCTTGAGGAAACCTTCGCCACCCTTCGCAAGTACAAGATGCGCCTGAACCCCCTGAAGTGTGTGTTCGGGGCCAGCAAGGGGAAGTTCCTGGGACACCTCCTCACCCCTTCGGGGGTAGAGCCTAACCCAGACAAGGTCAAAGCTATCATGGAGTTGGGATCGCCTCGGAACGCCAAGGAGGTCCAGCGCCTGACGGGAAAGCTCGCGGGGTTGAGCAGGTTTCTCTCCTGGGCCGGGGAGAAATGCTCCCCCTTCTTCAAAACGTTACGAGGCAACCGGAAATTCGAATGTACAAAAGAATGCGAGGAGGCCTTCCAGGCCTTGAAAGGCCAGCTCACCCAGGCTCCGCTGCTCCAGGGCCCCAAGGAGGGGGAGGACCTAGCCTTATACCTCGGTGTCGGGACTGAGGCCGTAAGCTCCGTTCTGGTTCGGGAAGAAGGCAAGAAGCAGCTGCCCATCTACTACGTGAGTAGGGTCTTGAGGGAGGCGGAACTCAGGTACCCAATTCTAGAGAAGCTGGCCTTCATTCTGGTCGTCTCGGCGAGGAAGCTCAGGCCGTAATTCCAGGCTCATTCGATTCAAGTGGTGACCGACCATCCTCTTCGCCAGATCTTCGAATGAGTAGAACATTCGGGGAGGCTAGCGAAGTGGTCGATAGAGTTAAAAGAGTTTAACATCACTTTCGTCCCTCGGCTATCCATGAAGGCACAGGTAGTGGCGGATTTCATGACAGATTATATGGCCGAGATGGAGGAGAATGGAGCCCCTCGACATGTTCCGTGGAAGCTGCTGGTGGACGGGGCTTCAGGTAAAAATTCTCTCGGAGGAGGGGTGGTGTTGGAAAGCCCCCATGGGATAAAGATTGGGCAGACGCTAGTGATCCATTTCCCAATCACCAACAACCAGGAGGAGTACGAGGCGGTGATCGCCGGCCTGCGGCTGGCCACGGAGCTGGGAGTCCAAGATGCGGAGGTCTTCACCGACTCAATGATAATAGCCTCGCAGGTCAAGGGGGAGTTCGAGACAAGGGAGCCAACGCTCATAAGGTACCTAGCCAAAGTAAGGGGGCTCATTGGGACCCTCAAGACTTTCTCCATCAGGCACATCCCTCGTGAGGAGATCACCCCAGCGGATCGGTTGGCCAAGGCCGGCCCTCGAGCCGGAGGGACCCTGACAGATCTGTTCCGCCCTTCAATCGAGGAGGGAGAGCTCATGGAAGTAGAACAGCGGCCCTCTTGGAAGGATCCCTTCGTTACTTTTCTTACAACAGGAAAATTTCCGGAGGAGGTTCCGGACCAGAGGCGCTTCCGGTACAAGTCTGCCTACTACGTGCTCCATGAGGGGGACTTGTATCGGAAGACCCTCTCGGGCCTCCTGGCCCGATGCATCTCCGAGGAGGAAGTTCCGAGGATCTTGGAAGAAGTTCATTCCGGCGAGTGTGGCAGCCACTCGGGGAGCAGGATGTTGGAGGCAAGGATAATGAGGCAGGGGTACTTTTGGCCAACCCTAAGCAAGGACGCGGCCCCTTCGCCAAGAAATGCCATAAGTGCCAAATGTTCGCCCCGCTTCAGCTCATGCCAGCTCAGAGACTAAGGAGTATCACGGCACCCTGGACATTCGCCATATGGGGGATGGATCTGGTAGGACCCTTCCCCCAGGCTAGTGGGCAGAGGAGATTTCTCTTAGTCATGATCGACTACTTCTCAAAGTGGTTGGAGGTCAAGGCGCTGGCTAAGGTCACCTCCCAGGTGGTCCGCAACTTCATGTGGGGGGAGATCATCTGTCGGCATTGTCTTCCACAGGCCATAGTCACGGACAACGGTCCGCAGTTCGCAAGCGAGGAGTTCATCAGTTTCTGCGGCCAGTTGGGGATAGACCTCAGGTTTGCATCCGTCCACCATCCCCGGAGCAACGGGCAGGTGGAGGCGGCAAACAAGATCATCGTGAACTTGCTCAAGAAGAAGGTGGAAAATCTTAAGGGTAATTGGGTGGAGCAGCTCCCCTCGGTCCTGTGGGCTTTAAGAACCACCCCCAACACCGCCACTGGGGAGACCCCATTCAAGCTCTCTCACGGCTGCGAGACCGTCATCCCCATAGAGCTCGAAGTCATGACACCACGGGTAAAGGCCACCACGAATGGAGGGAAAGATTGGAGAGCCGGGAATGAAGAGGAGTTACGGCTCTCCCTCGACCTCATCGAGGAAGCCCGGGACCCGGCAGCCATTCGCCAAGAAGAGGTTAAGCGGCGGATGGCCAAGTATTTCGACAAGCACATCAGGGTCAAGCAATTCGAGAAAGGGGACCTGGTACTCAAAAAGGTTGATGCAGCTGGAAGGTCTTCCACCGTGGGAAAGCTCAATCCCAACTGGGAAGGTCCCTACGTCGTAGAGGAGGCGCTAAAATCTGGGGGGTACCGCCTTCAGAATGTGGAGGGCCAACCCCTCAGCCACACATGGAGTGGTGACGATCTTAAACATTTCAATCCATAAAACTATGTAATAAAAGTGTCTTGAAATAAGAATATTTCGTTTAACATGTGTTTGAGACTGAGGCTGCAGCTTGTAGGAAAAACCCCGAAAGCTCCAAAGAAGGCCCCAAGCAGACCCGCTGTCCAGGCTCTCATCTAGCTGGCAAGTCCGAAGGCTCACTCGGTGGCAGGTTCTATGTGAAAGAAAAGAAGGCCCCAAGCAGACCCGCTGTCCAGGCTCTCATCTAGCTGGCAGGTCCGAAGGCTCACTCGGTGGCAGGTTCTATGTGGAAGAAAAGATGGCCCCGAGCAGACCTGCTGTCCAGGCTCTCATCTAGCTGGCAGGTCCGAAGGCTCACTCGGTGGCAGGTTCTATGTGAAAGAAAAGAAGGCCCCGAGCAGACCCGCTGTCCAGGCTCTCATCTAGCTGGCAGGTCCGAAGGATCACTCGCTGGCAGGTTCTATGTGAAAGAAAAGAAGGCCTTGAGCAGACCCGCTGTCCAGGCTCTCATCTAGCTGGCAGGTCCGAAGGCTCACTCGGTGGCAGGTTCTATGTGAAAGAAAAGAAGGCCCCGAGCAGACCCGCTGTCCAGGCTCTCATCTAGCTGGCAGGTTCGAAGGTTCACTCGGTGGCAGGTTCTATGTGAAAGAAAAGATGGCCCCGAGCAGACCCGCTGTCCAGGCTCTCATCTCGCTGGCAGGTCCGAAGGCTCACTCGGTGGCAGGTTCTATGTGAAAGAAAAGATGGCCCCGAGCAGACCCGCTGTCTAGGCTCTCATCTAGCTGGCAGGTCCGAAGGCTCACTCAGTGGCAGGTTCTATGTGGAAGAAAAGATGGCCCCGAGCAGACCCGCTGTACAGGCTCTCATCTAGCTGGCAGGTCCGAAGGCTCACTCGGTGGCAGGTTCTATGTAGAAGAAAAGATGGCCCCGAGCAGACCCGTTGTCCAGGCTCTCATCTAGCTGGCAGGTCCGAAGACTCACTCGGTGGCAGGTTCTACGTGAAAGAAAAGATGGCCCCGAGCAGACCCGCTGTCCAGGCTCTCATCTAACTGGCAGGTCTGAAGGCTCACTCGGTGGCAGGTTCTAAATTCTCAAGGGGTGACCTCAAGAGCACTCGCATAGACCACGCGCCGGAAAGGTAATCTCACCCCACTTTCATGACTACCTAAGCGAAACCCCGTGATGCACGAATGGTCCGAAGGTTCACTCGGTAGCGGGAAGTCGAAAAGAGCGATGCATCCTATGTCATCATCGAGCATTCGGCGAATGGCCAAGGTAGTTACACTACGGCCTAGCGTCCTAATGAGCCTAGCGAGATATAGCGGCGAATGAGAAAGAATAAGACAGCACAAAAATTGTAATCCATATATATCTCTCAGAGGGGACTCGCCCGGTTCATGATTACATTCAAAATGATAAATAAAAAAGAGTAAAAAACACAGGGCCCATCTCAGGGGTCAGCAGTCTTCTCGCCAGAAGATCCTTTGCTCTCGCCCGAATTCTGGAGGAAGGCGTTATCTCGCGGCTCGCCGTCCTCACCATCTGGTAAGGGGATCGGAATGTAAAGCTCGGGGATGACTTGCCGGGCCGAGAGGCACTCGGCCTCCTCCTTCAGATACCCAGCCCGCCGCAGCACCTGCAGCGCGTGCTTCACGGCGCTCTGAGCGTTCTCCTGCATCAACTGCTCCAGTTCGTGGTGGGGGTAAAAGTGCCCCCCCCACTCCCCAAGGCGAGTGCCGAGACCTCGGCTTCTCGCGACCGCTGGGCCTCGGCCTTAACCAACCGGACTTCCTCCTCAAGGTCGGCCACCCGCGCACGAAGCATCTCGGCGAATGTGGTATTCTGGAAAATAAAGATGGTAAGAAGAAAGTGCATCAATCGGCAATAGGTCACTCGCGGGGAGGGAAAGTGTATACCTCTACAACGGGGCGACTGGCGAGAAGGGTTTCCGCAGCTGCCAACTTCGTCCTGAGTTCCTGCGCCTCGGCGGAAACGATATTCCTGGACTCCTCAACCTCCGCCAAGCCCCGCGCCAGTTTAATGCTCCGGCGCGAAGACATATGCGCGAGTTCAAGCGCCCGCAGCATGGCCCTGGCACTCTCATGGGCGAGAACCTGAGTCGTCTCGGCATCATATACTTCGGCATCTTCCCGGCCATAGAGGGCATACGCGATGGCGTAAGCCTCACCACTGGCGAGGTCGCTCTCTATCCACGACGGATGGAGGGTGGAGAGCGAGACCCTGTTAGCATTCCTGTCCCACTTTACCAGGGGAGCCCCTGAGGGGTCCACGTACTTCTCGCCGCTGGGGAATTTCCGGTGGTCCCTGGGCAATGGAGGCGGCGGCAACGACGATCCCGCACGGAGTGTAGTCTCGCCTGGCACACCCATCCCCAGGGTTTGGGTCTGAGCACTCGCCCCTGGGGTCTCGTCCAGGACCCCCTTCCCCTTGGCGGAGGAGGGATTTTTCGATTTCTTGGAGGAGGAGGAAGTAAGCGCCCCGGGTTTTCGCTTCTTTCCGCTAGGCTTGGAGGAGGAGGGTTCCTCCCGACAGGCATCCTCGGCGGCCTGCGCAAAGGACACGGAAGCCCCAGAGGGACGCGGCGGGTGAAGAGGGAAATCTCGTACGCCTATGTAAGAATACGAAAGAGTCAGCGAATGGAAGCAAATTCGCGAAAGCTAAGCGAATGAAGAATGTATAGAAAACTTACCCTCCCCCTGCGGAATGGGCGGGAGTGAGTTGACATTTCGGCGGAGGTAGGTGAGGTCCATCCCGTGCTCCAGGATGTACTGGTGCAGTTTGGCCTCGTGCCCTCCTAGGGTCGGAGGGCGAAAGGTTGACTCCTCCTCCTGCACAGGGGCGAGAAGGGTGTTTCCAAGCCTCCCGCTGACAAAAATGAAGCGGCGAACCCAGTCGTGGTTCTTGTTCGGAAGACCGTAGTGTTTGAGAGGGTTCAGACCCGAGAAGAAGGAGACACCGTGTGAGCAACGGAAGGTGTAGAGCTTGCGGAAGACGGGTAGCGAGAACTCAATCCCCTCTTCTCGCAGATAGCACGCGTACTCGACCAGCATGGCGATAGAGTTGGGGTTGAGCTGGCCGGGCACAACCCCGTAGTACCGGAAGGTCTGGCGGAGTTCGGGCCAGATAGGGAGGTGAAATCCCATCTCAAAGTGCTCCAAAGGGATCGCGAGAGCACACGGCGAGATGGAATTGAGACGATCATCCAGCCCTGGCTTTCGCGCTTCGAACCCCGATGGGACGTAGTCCGCAACGACGTCCAGGTAAGCCTCGTCGGAGAGGTCGCAGGAGTCGAAGACATGGTTCACGAATGCACTAGCGCACTTGGCCCTTCCTTCGGTCTCGCCACCCATTTTGCGAATGCGAAAGAAGACGAAGCAGCGAAGAAGAGAGAAGCGCGACTGCTAGCGCAAGGAGAGAGAGAGGGTGGATGGCAAGGCAATTAATATGGTGGTTGAATGGCCTATTTATAGAAAAACTAAAAAACGCTTGGGCTTTCGAGGCAACAGGTGTGCGGATAGCAATCGCGCCTTCCCGACGCCTTGAAACCCAGGCCGATCTCTCTCGCCCATCAATGGTGAATGCCCAGTGGTTATCCGCTTGACGGCCACGCAAAAGAGTTGCGAAAGCATTCGACAATATCATATTATTCAGCAGGAACAAGCAAGTTGCGAGAAATAAAAACGAAAATAGAAATAAAGCATTCGCAAAGCACAGAGTATGAAATTACTACAAGCATGAATAAAGTCCAGTATCCTCAGCACCATATATAGAATAAAAGTAAAAATATGAAGGAGGCGAATGAAGACCAGACTAGCGCTCCTCCCAGTACCACCGACCATACCCTCGCGGCCTAGCCTCCGGAGGCATTTGCGAGCGATAATACGCCAGCATGGAGGTGATCTCGTGAGACGCCAGTTGAAGCTGGTCCCGGGCGCGCGGCATGTCTCGCGGGAGATAGCTCCCCTCCTTCACCTCCCAGACGCTCCACCGCCACGAGAAGGCGCGTATAGTCCTTCTGAAGGTCCCTCAACTCGCCCGTGACCCCCATCCGCACGTCATCCACCTGGCCGGCGATGTTCCGTTGAATGTGGATGAGCTTCCCCAAGACCTCCGCAACTCGCTCCTTCAGGGTCGCATGATCTGAGGAGTCGCCAAGGAAGTCAGCGAGATTCCCGGGAGAGGGGAGAGGCGAGAGCATCCCGTCTTCCCCCTCATGGTAGGATCCAAAGGGAGAGGCTTCTCGATAGCCTGCGAGATCATAGACTGGTCAGTCGCATTAAACTAAGCGAATGAGCTAAATGAAGTAGAGGTCGCTAACCTAGTGAGGAGTCCCCGTGACCGGGGGGACGAGACGAATGGGGGTGCATTCCAAACAGCCCGGCGGGAGGTAGGACCTTTCCCTTTCCAGGACGGTAGGGGTGTGAGGTAGGAACTGGAGCATCCGCAGGATCATCCGCGAGGCCCTGCTGACCGGGTCCCTTCTCGGGAGATATCCACGGCTCATCCGCATGCACGGAGGGGTTCGATCGAACAGGGGAACTTGGAGGAATAGAGTTCCGCAGCGGAAGGTCAGGGTCGAGGGCTGCGAGAAACAGTGGTCAGTAACGAACAGCATGAAGGATAAATCAAAAAGGGTTTACAACTTACCGGACTGCAATGAGGCCTCGCCCGGAGGGGGTGGAGGAGCAAGGTCCAGATCTGGAGGCCTCTCGTCCGAGAGAGGTGGCACCGCATCACTGCTCGAGACAGCCCCATGCCCGCTCTCAGGCACAGAAATCCCCTGCGAATGGTCAGAGCAAATGCAGGGTAAGGGACAGGAACTAATCAGAGAGACAGGAGGAATCCTCATACCTGCACCCCGGGGTCCGGAGGATTCCTCGCCGGAGGAGTTTTTGTCGGAGGGGTATTCGCCGGAGGGGTATTCGCCGGAGGAGTATTCACCGGAGACCCCGAGGCGGTCTCGCCTCTTTGGCGATTCAACAGAATCGCCTTGGCTCGATGCGAGACGTAGGGGGCACTCGGGTCCCGTTTAGACATGAGCCATGGAGCAAATTTGGTTGCCTTGGGGGCAGTCGCAGCTTGGGCTGCAGCCAAGCATTCAATCATCTCCCGCGAGAGGGATCTCGCGGAAGGCTTGTGGGAAGACATTGATATCGGTGAAAGGCTAAGGGAGAGAAGAAGCTCCGAATCGAGGGATGAAAGCGTTCCAGAAAAATCTGACATGAAAAGATATATATAGAGCAGTGGTGGGACCCACAGAATCTTCTGGGTCCAGTCAGCCAACACTCACCGAACACCGGGTTGGACTGTTCTTTCCAAGCGTAGGAACCGCTCGCAAAGAGCGGGGATTGTGTACAACCCGTATTCGCCGAGTGGGTCCCACAGGCCAGCTGGCGAGACCTAGGCCAGTCAGATCATTCGCCCCGGCTCAGGGGGGTGAAAATACCCCCGGGTTAGTGGGGGTAAGCTGCAGGAGAGGAGGAGCTAGGCGAGTGGTGCCCTCGCGGGCCACTCGCCCGGAAGTGCGGGCATTCGCCCAGCTAAGCGGGTGCCCAGCGAGTGTTGCCTTCACGGACCACTCGCCCAAGATGATTTGAGGAGGAAATGACCATAATACCCCATGTGGGCTGCAAATAGCCCTTCAGAACAGCGGAGTTAGGCTATTAGCAGACCAATTTGGGGTGCGGTTAGTAAAACTAAAAGGCGGATTCATGTTATCTGCAGACCAGCCTAGGAAAATCTATAAATAGACTCTTAAGGGCACCTTGGAGAGAGATCCGATTTTAGAGAATTCTTTCCTCTAGGCTAGTTTTGGTTGGCAGCCAGTGCCCTCCAAGGTGCCCGGTTGAGCTTTGGTTTGGGAGGGGAAGCTCTCTAAGATCTTCCGGGTGTGTGGCGGGACCTCCTCGCTTCAGCCTTGGGTCTATTCCTATTCTCACATCCACCATCAAGAGAGTCTAGTGAGGGAGAAATAAGCATCGGCTACACCCCCAGTGGGTCCGAACTCAAGAGACCAGTTGCTGGTTTCAATATCGATGGCCGGGATTTGCAGCTTCATCTCCTACCTGCGGTCTGAGAGAGTCCGCTTCTCTATGGACCTTTTCAGGAAGATATTCTCGGTGCGGGATATCCCGGACTCCGAGTCGAATATCTTCAAAGGCCATCTCTACTTTGGCTGCCGCGGGTTGAGATGGTCAACCTTGCGAACAAGGTCACATCCTGGTCGGAGAGGTACTTGATTTTCGAAGGCCAACTTGGCCTGTTGAACCTGAATCCGCAAGTGCGGCCTGAGGAGGCCTTTCAACAGGTCCCAATAAGCGAGGTCGAGAAGAAAACCTGCAAGCTTCTCGAGGATGAGCAGCTTAACGTAAGCTACTATATCCCGCTACTTGCCGAGCTAGAGAATGTTCGGCCTGAAGATAGTAAGCTTTCCTTTAACCCGCTTCCGACGTCAATGTTGACCGCTCGATCTTTTGTGCTGACTCTTTTCTCTTTTTTGTAGCCGAAGCTGTTGTCCCTGCTAACAAGCCGGTCAGCCCGGCCGGTTTAATCTTAACTCAGACGGAGAAGAGGAAAAGACAAGTTAGGAACAAGCCGCTGCCATCCGATGGGGAGGATTCGGCCTCCTCGGGCGACTTCTCCGCCCTTCGTTCCTTCAGCAAGGTGAAGGATTTAAAAGTCCGCACGGTCTTGACCTGGCATCCGGATGGCGACGGTGTTCAGGTCTCTACCGCGCTCCCCCACTGGGCGAATGAGAAGTTGGGTCGGCATGCTGAAGCCGCCAGTATTGCCATGTTCGGCCGACGGAACTTCAGGAGGTTGAGAAGGATTCCCGAGGAAGAGCTCGCCCGGGAGGCCGCACGGGTTGGTGCCGAGAGCCTCATCACCAATGTTTTTATGGGAATGACCTTCAAAAGGTTGATTAAAGCGAATGATCACCTAGAGAAGGAAATTGCCGAATTGAAGAAGGAAAATGCGCGGCTAAAGGAAGCCGAGTCGGTAAGTTATCACCTGGCCAGCCATCCTTCTGAATTTTCAAGACCGCACGGTCTCTTACCTTACTCTTTCTTGTAGGCAAAGTATGATGAGACCGACCCGGTCTATCAACAGGAACTCTTTCCTCATTTCGCCGAGGGAATTGACAATGCTTTTAACCGTTTGCGGGAACTCAAAGGGTTCACGCCTGGTTTCGAGCATTTCACCTTTTCGGACGCCTACCCGATCTTGCAAAAGAAGTTAGAGAAGATCAGGCGGAAAGCCAAAGGAAAGAACTAAGCCGACGGATCCAGTTCAGAGGAGAGCGACGACGAGGATGATGAGGCCGAAGAACCCGCAGCGGCTAAGAGTGGTGAGAGTGGCTCGGAGTCCGAATCCAGCGGTTCCGAAGAAGAGGCTGGGAGCAAGTCGGGCGAATTGAGCAGCTCATCCTCGTCGGGTAGCGAGGGTTACTCCCCTGACGTTTCAATTGACGGGAGCGAACACTCAAGTGCTCCTGCGCCTAAGAAACTTAAGTCGGATAATCAGTAGCTGTATTTTGCTTCTTGTTTTGAATAGCTGACGACTTGATGTTGTTAGCCGATCGGTTTAAAGTATAATGTAAAAATATGTTTTGATAATGAAATGGAAATCTTTTACCTGTCTATCTGTCTACCTTCTGCGACTTACTTGTGATTGTTTGCGACTTCTTTCTGTGTTAGATCGAACCAAGTCGTGCGACTTAATATTAACTCATCCGGTTTGGATAATGATTTTCATAGGATTCCGGTAAAGTAACTATTAGTAAAAAAAACCCATTCGCATAGCTTGCTTTCTTCAACCCGGATCAAATTGATTCGATTCATCCCGAGAAGGTGCTAACTTATTATGAATACATTACGATATCTAGGAAGCCAAACATAATCAAGCCGCGGGGTTGTTACCAGACCCTGCATACTTGCTTTCCAGGATAAAGAATGCCAAGTCATAAGAACAATCAACAGACCGAGCGGCCAGTATTTTAACTCAAGCTACTTGCTACTAAGATTGCCACAAGTCCTACCCCCGTGAATGTAACTGATAACCAATCAGGAAATTGAAATAATCAAGTCGCGCGACCATAACCTGGCTTTACATAATTGCCTTGCAAGACAGAATATCAAGTCGCAAGAAAATCAGTTGATATACCGTGCGATTAATATTTAATCCGAACAATTTATATGTCAGCCTTATATAGTATTAGCTGACAACCCGCACGGACTATATATATAATTTGTGCGATTAGTAGGTTTAACACTTGCAATGAGGATCATAACTGCCTGATCGAAAAGAGCCTGTAATTTGCCAAACGGATCGTATTGAAACTCATAAAGATGATAGATTCACAACCCGAATAATGAGGTCGGCCGGTCATGATTATGCTTGATCCCTTGATATTTACCTTGTGATATTTTAATGATATCCTGTTTATTTCAAATCGTCCGGTCTGAAAACCAAACCGTATGACATCTTTGAAACCTGCTTATTTTAGACCGCCCGGTTTAATAACCAGACCGCCCGAAAGTCCTGGTACATGCTTATTTCAAACCGCCCGGTTTGAGTATTAAGTCGGCCAGTTTGTGATGTACATAAGAATCCTGCTCTTTTCTCTAAATGGTCTATAATAACCATATAAGGTGAGATAATTCCCTGTAATGCAATAAAAGATGACTACAGACTCAGATGACCAAGTGGGCAGGTGGGCCTAGGCGGCGAACATTGCTTTCCTCAAGTGGTCATAAGAGTTGTAGGAATAAAGAAAAAGACAAGTACAGACCTAGATGACCAAGTGGGCAGGTGGGCCTAGGCGGCGAACATTGCTTTCCTCAAGTGGTCATAAGGGCTGTAAGCGACTCGACTGCTCTCTTGCCTAGGGCTACAAGCCGAGTTGATCAATTGGGCACGTGGGCCTAGGCGGCGAACATTGCTTTCCTCAGAGAGATCAACTCAGTTGTGGGTCCTGCTTAGGCATCGCTTGAGAGTACCTAGGAGTATTCGAAGGTCACAGACTAAGATGATCAGTTGGGCAGGTGTGGTTGTGCCGCGGGGGCTATACCGACATTGCTTTCCTCAGAAAGATCATCAAAGATGTAACTATATCCCTCTCGGGGCATGATAGAGCCAACATTCGCCTAGACCTCCCTTGATGCAGGGGTGTGTTGGATATCAGCCGGGATCCAAGGTTCTGAAGACCACCACACGGGAATTGGCAAGCTACCACTACACGTGTGTGAAAACTCCCCGCTACACATGATCTTCATGGTTTTACGCTAATGACTACAATCCGAGGGGGTTCGAGCAGAACTTGGCGATGTCTCCATGGTTCAGTGAGGTTGATATGTAAAAATGAAACATCAGACATGGAGAAGTGTCAGTATGGGGCTTCTTATTGAAATATCTAAAAAAATGCAGGAAAGTAAAGAAGGCATTTTAAGGATAGAACCGTTTGAGATCGTCACCGCTCCAGGTGCGCGAGATGTCTTCTCCTTCGCTTGTTTGGAGGCGGTAAGCCCCACTTTTTAGTACCTCCTTGACGATGAAAGGTCCAGCCCAATTAGGATTTAGCTTCCCGACATTGCCTGTTCGGGCTGCTGCATCAACCTTTTTTAGCACAATGTCGCCGACCGCAAAATGCTTTACCCTGACATTTTTGTCAAAGTACTTTGTCATCCTCCTTTTAACTTCTTCTTGTCTGATTGTTGCCTCGTCCTGAAGTTCTTCGATCAGATCCAGACTATACTTGATAGCCTCATCATTGTCTTCTATCCACGCTTCTCCTCCCTCTTTTGCATACACAACTCTTGGAGTGACCACCTCAAACTCTATAGGCACAACATCTTCCGAGCCATGAGATAATTTGAATGGTGTCTCCCCGGTAGCTGAAGACGGGGTAGTACGAAGAGTCCAGAGGATGGAAGGAAGCTGATCTTCCCAATTTCCCCTTTGATTCAAAACCCTTTTCATCAGGAGCTGCTGGATTTGCATGTTTGCCGCTTCTACTTGGCCATTTGTTCTTGGATGATTTACTGAGGCAAATCGAAGATCAATTCCCACCTGATCACAAAAGTTTATCATCTCCGGATTATTGAACTGTGGACCATTATCAGTGACAATTGCTAGCAGAATTCCATGCCGGTAGACTATTTCTCCACAGATGAAGTTTCTGATAATTTGGGTTGTAGTTCTTGCCATCGCTTTTGCCTCAATCCACTTGCTGAAATAGTCGATCATCACAATGATAAAACGACGCTGGCCGCTGGCTATTGGGAAGGGTCCGATAAGATCCATCCCCCATACTGCGAAGGGCTATGGTGCAGTTATTGATCTGAGTGACTGAGCAGGCAAATGCTGAAGAGGAGCAAACTTTTGGCACTGAACACACCGCTTGGCAAATGCTTCAGCATCCTTTCTCATGGTTGGCCAAAAATACCCCTGCCTTAAGATTTCCTTCTCTAGAGTCTTCGCTCCCGAATGACTACCGCACTCCCCAGAATGAACTTCCTGAAGTATGGTTGGGACTTCATCCTCCGAAACACATCGTGCTGAGGGAGAGATCAAAGTTTTTCTGTAGAGAACTCCCGCTATCAGATAATAATACGTCGCCTTCCTTTTGAATCTTCTCCGATCTTTGATGGAATGATGGAACTCCCCCTTTGATAGAAATAGCTCGTATGGGTCCTTCCACGAAGGATTATGATCAATTTGCATGAGTTCTGCCTCATCTGTTGCCGGATGAAAAAGTTCAGAGGTCACTCCACCGGATGGAAGACCGAACTTTGACAACTAATCTGCCTCCTCATTTTGTGTCCTTGGAATGTGCTCGATTATGAATGACTTGAATCTTCCAATTTCTCTTTTGGCTAACAGCAGGTATTTCCTCAGAATTGGCTCCCTTGTCTCATAATTTCCCAAGACCTGAGAGGACATCACCGGTGAATCAGTTCTAACATGTACATGTTCTATGCTTAGCTCTTTCGCAAGCCTCAGCCCAGCCAAAAGTGCTTCATATTCTGCCTGATTATTTGTAACTGAAAAGAAGAATTTGATAGCTTGCTCCAGCCTGATGCCATTTGGACTGATCAGAACTACCCCGGCTCCCACGAAGTTTCTGCCAGAAGCCCCATCCACATAAATGATCCAAGCCAAAGGAGATTGCACTACCTATTCGGAACTAGGTTCTGTTGTATCTACCAAGAAGTCTGCCAGGATTTGCGCCATGATCGCTGTTTGAGGGATGTATGATATCTCAAATTCGCTTAGTTCAATAGCCCATTTTGCCAACCTCCCTGAATGATCTGGCTTTTCAAGAATATTTTTTTAAAGGATGATCTGTAATAATTTGGACGGAATGAGCTTGAAAATAAGGACGAAGCCTTCGCGCAGACATAACCAAGGCCAAGGCCAGTTTTTCCAAGATCGAATATCTGGTTTCTGCATCTTTAAGGATGTGGATGACATAGTATATTGGAAACTGCCTCTTCTTTTCTTCCCGAACGAGGACAGAACTCACCGCATCTGGTCCGACTCCCAGATATAAGAATAGCATTTCTCCCTCACGGGGACTTTGGAGTAGTGGAGTCGAGGTTAACTGTTTTTTCAGCTGCTCAAAAGCCTTATTACACTCCTCGCTCCATTCAAACTTTGATCCCCCTCGCAGTGTTTTAAAGAATGGGGCACTTTTATCCCCGGATTTGGAGATAAACCTGCTCAATCCTGCCACTCTCCCCCCAAGCTGCTGAACTTCTTTAGTATTTCGAGGAGGGGCCATATCAAGGATGGCCTTCACCTGGTCTGGATTTGGTGCAAGGCCGTTAGGAGTTAAGAGATGCCCAAGAAACTTCCCCTTGTTTACCCCAAACACACATTTCAACCGGTTTAGTTTTAACTTGAACCTCCGTAGAGTAGCGAACGTCTCTACGAGGTCTTTCAAGTGCAATGAGAATGTTTTACTTTTTAGAAGGAGGTCATCAACGTAAACTTCAAGATTCCTGCCTTTTTGATGCTTAAAGACGGTATCCATCATTCTTTGGTATGTTGCGCCCGCATTTTTAAGACCAAAGGGCATTACGAGATAGCAGTAACACCCATCGTTCGTGATAAATGAAGTATGCGGGATATTAGGTTTGTGCATTTTAATTTGAAGATACCCTGAGAAAGCATCGAGAAAACTCATAAAGCCATACCCAACCGCGGAATCAACTAAGACATCTATCCGAGGCAAAGGGTAGCAATCTTTAGGGCACGCTTTATTAAGTTTGGTGAAGTCCACGCACATGCGCCACTTCCCACCGGGTTTCTTAACCATTACAACATTCGACATCCACGTGGGATATTGAATTTCAGAAATAAAACCCGCTTTTAGGAGTTTGGAAACCTCCTCTATGATGGGCAACGCCAGCTTGGTCGCCACTTCTCTCTTCTATTGCTGGACGGGCTTGAACTCAGGAGATACGTTTAGATGAAGACAAGCCACGTCTGGATCCACTCCTGGCATATCCTCTGCTGACCAAGCGAAGATATCCAGATTCTCCAACAGGCAGGAGATTAGCTCCACTTTCTCCTCTGCAACTCAGCGTTGATGATCAGCTTCTTTTCTTCCCCTTCAGCAATAGGAACTTCTTGGGTCGCTTGGGTAGGTTCCAAGTGAGCCCCTTCTCGATCTTTTCCTTCCTCGGCAGCCCCTGAAGACTCAGCAATCTCCAAAACCTCAGCCACGGCCTCGGGAAGTGGAACGTCGGTGACCATGTTGACAGTTCGGACGTAGCACTCCCGAGCCACCTTTGGGTTGCTTCTGACCCGATACTGCTTTCCTTCGGCAGCGAACTTGAGGGCAAGGTGAAAGGTAGACACTACTACCCTATAAGCATTGAGAATTGGCCTCCCGAAGATGGCACAGTAGTTGCTCGGGGCATCCACTACCACGAAATTTATCAACTTTATTACTCCTCCAAGAGAGACCAGGAGCTTTACTGAACCCTCTACTTCCTTCTTCTCCCCAGAAAAACCGTAGAGGGGCCCGTCGGTGGAAAGCAAAGGCTTTCCGTTCTTCAGGGCCTCGAAAGTCGGGCGGAAAAGGAAATTGACGGAGCTGCCGGTATCAATCAGAATCTTGTGGACTGTATAGTTTTCGATGACGGACTTGATGACCACCGCATCATCGAAAGGATTGGCATTGGGGGGAAGGTCATCTTGACCAAAGGTGACAATAGTGCTTTCGGGAGGAGAACTTGTAGTGGCTGCTACTTCCTGCTTTAAAACTCTCGCGATGCTGGATTTGCGAGATGATTCCGCTCCAGCTCCTCCATGAATGCAATAGATGTCCCCTAAGGGGCCCACATCATTGACTTCGACGCATTCGGTAGAAGGATGGATGTCACAATAGAAGCCGGCGTCTTCGACGTCGGCGCATTCCCAGGTTACTTCTACTGTTTCTTTCTCTTTTCTCTTCTCGGCAATTGGCTCAGCAATTGCATCTTTCCGAACTAGACCCCGGAGCTTTCCTTCTCCAAGGAGTCTCTCTATAAGCAAACGAAGGGCTCGACAGTCTTCGGTTAGATGTGCCCCTTCTTTATGATATTCACAATAAAGGTTCGGATTTCGACTGCGGATATCCGACTTCAGAGGAGCAGGCCTTTTGAAATCTGGCCTCTTTTGCAGAATCTGGACCACTTCATCCATGGTGACGTTTAAGTGAGTGAATGACTCTTGCGAGTCATCATATTGAGTGGATGGAATGACTGGAGGTGGCTGCATGGCATACTGTTGTAAGTATACCGGCATGATTTGCGGAAGGGGAGCGGATGGAGCGGGAGCGACGACCAACAGTGGTTTCTGATCTTGAAACCGATGATGGCCCATGAATGGTTTCTTATTTTTGTAGTTTCTCCCCCTTTGGGAACGGGGTTCAAAGTGGGACTGATTCGATGGCGGATGATGGAAGGACGGATTTGACTGCTCCTTGTCGCTTACCAGCTTTGCGACGTAGCCCGGATTGCTCTTCTCTCCTCTGATAAACATATTTGCCAAACTTATCATTTCCTGATAAGTCCTAGGCCCCATTATATTTGCTTCAAATTTTAGGGGGCCCTCTCTTAGGCCATGGATGAGGGCAACCCTATACAGCTCCGGATCCACATTTTGAACTTCCATGATCTCTTTCTGGAAGCGGTCTACGAAACGAGCCCACGTCTCGTCTTCCCGCTGTTTTATATCGAAAAGGGCCGCCGGACCTGTTTACCCAGAAGACCGCTTCCAATAGAATGATTCGCAGACCGGGCGGTTTGAAGATACAAGTCGACCGGCTCAGGTTTTACAAAGTCCATCAACACCAACTAGCACAGGTCGTGCGGTCTGATACAATTCCGATCGCCTCCAAATACTGAAGATTATCCAGGCTCAAAGTCCAACAGGGCAAGTCGCGGTCTCAAGTCGGAGGCCGCTCAGGTTGTACCAGGAAAGCCATCAGGGTCCAAGCCTAGAAGGCAACTCGCGGTCTCAAGCTGGAGACCGCATGGGTTGCATCTTGAAGGCTAAAACAAGGCTCAAGGTCAGGCGACAGGCCACGTTCTCAAGGGCAAGCCGCGGTCTCAAGACGGAGACCGCCCGGATTGTGCCGTGAAGATCGGTAAGAATCAAGTCCAAGAAGACATGCCGCGGTCTCAAGACGGAGACCGCTCGGGTGGCATCATCACCTTCGTTGCAGCATCTCCAGCCCCCTCTACGAGACAGACCGCAAGCGCAAGACGCCAAGCCGCGCGGCTTCTTTCTTTTCTCCTTTTTGTATCCCGTCACCGCCTGCCAGTTTCTCCTGTACCCGGGCAGGCGGTTATTTTATCCCTGCCCGTTTGGGCAGGCCCCCAAGCCTATAAATAGGGGGCGGCACTGTTCCCAAGACACGCACACTCGAATCCAGGAGCTCGCTTACCTGATCTGCGGTCTCGAGTTTCCAGTCTTGCGAACTGTCTGACCGGCCGGCTTCTCTTTTCCTGCACTTGTAACCATTGTAACCACCTCATTTTAATCAAAGGAAAGCCTGTCACAGGAGTGGCATTCACCATGACGGGCGAAGTCCGACCTCGACGGCTGCTAGCGGTCTCATTTTCCCCTCCTCAAAAGTAACCGGCAACCCGCAGCCTCCGATTTCCTTCGGAGGTGCGATTTCGGATTCAACAGAAACACGCGACCTTCAGATCGCGGATTGTCGGTGAAATCCTCACTACAATGTCAGTCCGTCAATTCCCCCTTGGAGACCGCTCTGATCGCAATGAGGACTCTTTGTGGGAATCCCTGGAGCAATCAAGGAGGGAAGCCGAGCGGGCTCAGAGGGCCACTGATCAGCGACTTGAACCGATCAGTCAGACTTTAGCAGTGCTAACCGAGCGACTAGTTCCACAGCAAGCCACGGCTAATCAGGCGGTAACCCCGGTCCCTCCTCCACCTCCTCCTTACCCGTTACCACAAGCCGCTAACTTCCAGCCCCAGCAAGAAGGCTTTGCAGCTAGGCAAAACTTCTATCAGGAAGCCGCGCATAGCATGCCGGCTTGGGACCTCGACTTCTAGGGGGCGGCTTCTCATGCTGCCCATGTTTCCTACCCACAAGAAGGCGCGGCCCGTCATTCCTACCCGCCAGAAGCTGCTGCCCGATCCTCTTACCAAGCGGCTTGCACGCGACTAGCCGCAGTTCCGGCGACTTATTATCCTGCTCCTCTATATGAAGATATGGAGGAAACTTCTCCCTTTGTGGACGAAGTCCGAGGGGAACCAGCCCCTAATAATTTCAGAGAACCTCGCCTGCCAGCTTTCAATGGGGAGACTGATCCCACGGTTCACTTGCAAGCCTTCGAGTCAGCCATCGCTCTCAGAACCTTAACTGATGCAACTAAGTGCAAGCTTCTTGTAACCTCCTTTGAAGGGCAAGCAAGGGAGTGGTTTTACGGGTTGCACCCCAGGTCAATCCGTTGTTTCGCTGAGCTACGAAGGGAATTTCTGTTGAGATTCTCTACCTCAAAGAAGAGAAAAAGTGGCCCGGCGGCCCTTTTTGATATAAAACAGCGGGAAGACGAGACGTGGGCTCGTTTCGTAGACCGCTGCCAAAAGGAGATAATGGAAGTCCAAAATGTGGATCCGGAGTTATATAGGGTTACCCTCATCCATGGCTTAAGAGAGGGCCCCCTAAAATTTGAAGCAAATATAAGGGAGCCTAGGACTTATCAGGAAATGATAAGTTTGGCAAATATGTTTATCAGAGGAGAGAAGAGCAATCCCGGCTACGTCGCAAAGCTGGTAAGCGACAAGGAGCAGTCAAATCCATCCTTCCATCATCCGCCAACAAATCAGTCCCACTTTGAACCCCGTTCCCAAAGGGGGAGAAACTATAAAAATAAGCAACCATTCATGGGTCATCAGCGGTTTCAAGATCAGAAACCACCATTGGCCATCGCTCCCGCTCCATCCGCTCCTCTTCCGCAAATCATGCCGGTATATTTACAGCAATATACCGCGCAGCCACCTCCAGTCCTTCCATCCACTCAATATGATGATTCGCAAGAGTCATTCACTCCCTTAAACGTCACCATGGACGAAGTGGTCCAGATTCTGCAAAAGAGGCCAGATTTCAAAAGGCCCGCTCCTCTGAAGTCGGATATCCACAGTCAAAATCCGAACCTTTATTGTGAATATCATAAAGAAGGGGGCATCTGACCGAAGACTGTCGGGCCCTTCGTTTGCTTATAGAGAGACTCCTTGGAGAAGGAAAGCTCCGGGGTCTAGTTCGAAAAGATACAACTGCTGAGCCAATTGCCGAGAAGAGAAAGGAGAAAGAAACAATAGAAGTAACCTGGGAATGCGCCGACGTCGAGGACGCCGGCTGCTATGGTGACATCCATCCTTCTACCGAATGCGTCGAAGTCAATGATGTGGGCCCCTTAGGGGACATCTATTGTATTCATGGAGGAGCTGGAGCGGAATCATCTCGCAAATCCAGCATCGCGAGAGTTTTAAAGCAGGAAGTAGCAGCCACCACAAGTTCTCCTCCCGAAAGCACTATTGTCACCTTTGGTCAGGATGACCTTCCCCCCAATGCCAATCCTTTTGACGATGCGGTGGTCATCAAGGCCGTCATCGAAAACTGTACAGTCCACAAGATTCTGATTGATACCGGCAGCTCCGTCAATCTCCTTTTCCGCCCGACTTTCGAAGCCCTGAAGACCAGAAAGCCTTTACTTTCCACCGACGGGCCCCTCTACGCTTTTTCTGGGGAAAAGAAGGAAGTAGAGGGTTCAGTAAAGCTCCTGGTCTCTCTTGGAGGAGTAATAAAGTTAATCAATTTCGTGGTAGTGAATGCCCCGAGCAACTACTGTGCCATCTTCGGGAGGCCGATTCTCAATGCATATAGGGCAGTAGTGTCTACCTTTCACCTTGCCCTTAAGTTCGCTGCCGCAGGAAAGCAGTATCGGGTCAGAAGCAACCCAAAGGTGGCTCAGGAGTGCTACGTCCGAACTGTCAACATGATCACTGACGTTCCACTTCCCGAGGTCGTGGATGAGGTTTCAAAGATTGCTGAGTTTTCAGGGGCTGCCAAGGGAGGAAAAGATCGAGAAGGGGCTCACTTGGAACCTGCCCAAGCGACCCAAGAAGTTCCTATTGCTGAAGGGGCAGAAAAGAAGCTGGTCATCAACACTGAGTTACCAAAGGAGGAGAATGTGGAGCTAATCTCCTGCCTGTTAGAAAATTTGGATATCTTCGCTTGGTCAGCGGAGGATATGCCAGGAGTGGATCCAGATGTGGCTTGTCATCATCTAAACGTATCTCCTGAGTTCAAGCCCGTCCAACAAAAGAAGAGAGAAGTGGCAACCAAGCTGGCACTGCCCATCAGAGAGGAGGTTTCCAAGCTCCTGAAAGCGGGTTTTATTTCTGAAATTCAATATCCCACGTGGATGTCGAATGTTGTAAGGGTTAAGAAACCCGGTGGGAAGTGGCGCATGTGCGTGGACTTCACCAAACTTAATAAAGTGTGCCCTAAAGATTGTTACCCTTTGCCTCAGATAGATGTTTTAGTTGATTCCGCGGTTGGGTATGTCTTTATGAGTTTTCTCGATGCTTTCTCAGGGTATCATCAAATTAAAATGCACAAACCTGACATCCCGCATACTTCATTTATCACGAACGATGGGTGTTACTGCTATCTCGTAATGCCCTTCGGTCTTAAAAATGCGGGCGCAACATACCAAAGAATAATGGATACCGTCTTTAAGCATCAAAAAGGCAGGAATCTTGAAGTTTACGTTGATGACCTTCTTCTAAAAAGTAAAACATTCTCAATACACCTGAAAGACCTCGTAGAGACATTCGCTACTCTACGAAGGTTCAAGTTAAAGTTAAACCTGTTGAAATGTGTGTTTGGGGCAAACAAGGTGAAGTTTCTTGGGCATCTCTTAACTCCTAACGGCCTTGCACCGAATCCAGACAAGGTGAAGGCCATCCTTGATATGATCCCTCCTCGAAATACTAAAGAAGTTCAGCAACTTGGGGGAAGATTGGCAGGATTGAGCAGGTTTATCTCCAAATCCGGAGATAAGAGTGCCCCGTTCTTTAAAATACTATGAGGGGGATCAAAGTTTGAATGGAGCGAGGAGTGTAACAAGGCTTTTGAGCAGCTGAAAGAACAGTTAACCTCGACTCCACTACTCCAAAGTCCCCGAGAGCGATAAATGTTATTCTTATATCTAGGAGTCGGCCCAGATGCGGTGAGTTCTGTCCTCGTTCGGGAGGAGAAGAAGAGGCAGTTTCCAATATACTATGTCAGCCATATTCTAAAAGATGCAAAAACCAGATATTCGATCCTGGAGAAACTTGCCTTGGCCTTGGTTATGTCTGCGCGAAGGCTTCGCCCTTATTTTCAGGCTCATTCCGTCCAAGTTATTACAGATCATCCTTTGAAAAGTATTCTTGAAAAGCCAGATCATTCAGGGAGGTTAGCAAAATGGGCTATTGAATTAAGTGAATTTGAGATATCATACATCCCCCGAACAGCGATCAAGGCGCAAATCTTGGCAGACTTCTTGGTAGATACCGCAGAGCCTAGTCCTGAACAGGTCGTACAATCTCCTTTAGCTTGGGTCATCTACGTGGATGGAGCTTCTGGTAAAAACTCCGTAGGAGCCGGAGTAGTTCTAATCGGTCCAAATGGTATCAGGCTGGAGCAAGCTATCAAGTTCTTCTTTCCAGTTACGAATAACCAGGCAGAATATGAGGCACTCTTGGCCGGGCTGAGACTTGCGAAGGAGCTGGGCATAGAACATGTACATGTTAGAATTGATTCGCTGGTAATGGCCTCTCAGGTCTTGGGGAATTATGAGACAAGGGAGCCGATTCTGAGGAAATATCTACTGTTAGCTAAAAGGGAAGTCGGAAGATTCAAGTCATTCATCATTGAGCATATTCCAAGGACACAAAATGAGGAGGCAGATGAGTTGTCCAAGTTTGGTCTTCCGTCCGGGGGAGTGACATCTGAACTTTTTCATCCGGCAACAGATGAGGCAGAACTCATGCAAATTGATCATAATCCTTCGTGGAAGGACCCTTATGAGCTTTTTCTATTAAAGGGGGAATTCCATCATTCCATCAAGGATCGGAGAAGATTCAAAAGGAAGGCAGCATATTATTATATGATAGCAGGAGTTCTCTACAGAAAGACTTTGATCTCTCCCTCAGCACGATGCGTTTCGGAGGATGAAATCCCAATCATACTTCAGGAAGTTCATTTAGGGGAGTGCGGTAGTCATTCGGGAGCAAAGACTCTAGAGAAAAGAATCTTACGGCAGGGGTATTTTTGGCCAACCATGAGAAGGGATGCTGAAGCATTTGCCAAGCGATGTGTTCAGTGCCAAAAGTTCGCTCCTCTTCAGCATTTGCCTGCTCAGTCACTCAGGTCAATAACTGCGCCGTGGCCTTTTGCGGTATGGGGAATGGATCTTATGGGGCCTTTCCCCATAGCCAGCGGTCAACGTTTTTTTATCATTGTGATGATTGACTATTTCAGTAAGTGGATTGAGGCAAAAGCATTAGCAAAAACTACTACTCAAATCGTCAGAAACTTCATCTGGGGAGAAATAGTCTGTCGTCATGGAATTCCGCTGGCAATCGTCACTGATAATGGCCCACAATTCAATAATCCGGAGATGATAAGTTTTTGTGATCAGGTCGGAATTGATCTTCGGTTTGCCTCGGTACATCATCCAAGGACCAATGGTCAAGTAGAAGCAGCAAACAGGCGAATCCGGCAGCTTTTGATGAAAAGAGTCTTGAATCAAAGAGGAAATTGGGCGGACCAACTTCCTTCCATCCTTTGGACTCTTCGTACTACCCCGTCTTCAGCTACCGGGGAGACACCATTCAAATTATCTCATGGCTCGGAAGCTGTTGTTCCTATAGAATTTGAGGTGGTCACTCCAAGAGTTGTATATGCCAAAGAGGGAGGAGAATCATGGGTAGATGAAAATGATGAGGCTATCAAGTATAGTCTAGATCTGATCGAAGAACTTCAGGATGAGGCAACAATCAGACAGGAGGAAGTTAAAAGGAGAATGGCGAAATATTTTGACAAGAATGTCAGAGTGAAATAATTTACAGTTGGGGATTTGGTACTAAAGAAGGTGGATGCTGCGGCCAGGTCTGGTAACGTCGGAAAGCAAGATCCTAATTGGGCCGGACCCTTCATCATCAAAGAAGTACTAAAAAATGGGGCTTACCGCCTTCAGACAAGCAAAGGAGAAGACATCTCACGCACCTGGAGCGGTGACGATCTCAAACAGTTCTATCCTTAGAATGTCCTCTTTTATTCTCTTACATTCATTGGATATTTTAATGAGAAGCCTTATACTGACACTTCTTCATGTCTGATTTTTTCCTTTTTACACTTTCTTATACATCAACCTCACTAAACCGCGGAGACATCGCCAAGTTCCGCTCGACCCCCCTCGGATTGTAGTCATTAGCATAAAACCACGAAGATCATGTGTAGCGGGGAGTTTTCGCACACGTGTAGTGGTAGCTTGCCAATTCCCATGCGGTGGTCTTCGGAACCTTGGATCCCGGCTGATATCCGACACACCCCTGCATCAAGGGAGGTCTAGGTGAATGTTGGCTCTGTCATGCCCCGAGAGGGATATAGTTACAGCTTTGATGATCTTTCTGAGGAAAGCAATGTCTGTATAGCCCCCGCGGCACAACCACACCTGCCCAACTGACCACCTGTACTCTCAAGCGATGCCTAAGCGGGACCCACAACTGAGTTGATCTCTCTGAGGAAAGCAATGTTCGCCGCCTAGGCCCACCTGCCCAATTGATTAACTCGGCTTGTAGCCCTAGGCAAGAGAGCAGTCGAGTCGCTTACAGCCCTTATGACCACTTGAGGAAAGCAATGTTCGCCGCCTAGGCCCACCTGCCCAGTTGGTCATCTGGGTCTGTACTTGTATTTTCCTTTATTTCTACAGCTCTTATGACCACTTGAGGAAAGCAATGTTTGCCGCCTAGGCCCACCTGCCCACTTGGTCATCTGAGTATGTAGTCATCTTTTATTGCATTACAGGGAATTATCTCACCTTATATGGTTAATATAGACCATTTAGAGAAAAGAGGAGGATCCTTATGTACATCACAAGCCGGCCGACTTGATACTCAAACCGGGCGGTTTGGAATAAGCAAGTATCAAGATTATCGAGCTGTCTGGTTATTAAACCGGGTGGACTAAAATAAGCAGGTTCCGAAGAGGTCATGCGGTTTGGTTTTCAGACCAGACGGTTTGAAATAAGCGGGATATCCTTAAAATGTCACAAGATAAATATCAAGGATCAAGCATAATCATGACCGGCCGACCTCATGGTTCGGGTTGTGAATTTATCATCTTTATGGTTTTCAATTCGATCCGTTCGGATAGTGACAGACTCTTTTCGATCAGGCAGTTATGATTCTCATTGCAAGTATTAAACCTACTAATCGCTCAAATTATGTATATAGTCCGTGCGGGTTGTCAACTGATGCTATATAAAGTTGCCATATAAATTGTTCGGATTAAATATTAACTACACGGTCTATCAACTGATTTTCTTACGACTTGATACTCTGTCCTGCAAGGCAATTATGTAAAGCCAGGTTATGGTCGCACGGCTTGATTATTTTAATTTCTTGATTGGTTATCAGTTACATTCACGGGGGTGACTTGCAGCAATCATAATTGCAAATCGCTTGTGTTAAAATACTGGCCGCTCGGTCTGTTGATGGTTCTTATGACTTGGCATTCTTTACCTGAAAAGTAAGTATGCAGGGTCTAGTAACAACCGCGCGGCTTGGTTATGTTTGAACTCTTGGCTATCACAAGATATCTGCTTGGATTCCAATCCGCTCGGTTATATATCCAGATTGCATCGACTACCTAACAAAACATATATAATTGCATCGACTATCTAACAAAACATTATAGTTAACACTTTCTCAGGATGAATCAAGTCCACCTGATCCGGATTGAGGAAACAAGCTATGCGAATAGGGTTTTTGCTAACAATTACTTTACCCGAATCCTATGAAGATCATTGTCCTAACCGATCGGGTTAAATATTAAGTTGCACGACTTGGTTAGAAGGGTCAATTATCTAACACAGAAAGAGATCGCAAACAATTACAAGTAAGTCGCAGGAAGTAAACAGATAGACAGGTAAAAGCTTTTCATTCTATAATCAAAACATTCTTACATCATGCTTTAAACCGACCGGCTAATAAAATCAAGCCGTCAACTATTCAAAATAAAAAGCAAAATACAGCTAATGATTATTCGACTTAAGTTTCTTAGACGCAGGAGTACTCGAGAGTTCGCTGCCGTCAATTGAAACGTCAGGGGAATAACCCTCGCTACCCGACGAGGATGAGCTGCTTAATTCGCCCGACTTGCGCCCACTCCCTTCGGAATCGCTGGATCTGGACTCTGAGCCGCTCTCATCACTTTTAGCCGCTGCGGGTTCTTCGGCCTCATCATCCTCGTCGTCGTTCTCCTCCGAGCTGGATCCGTCGACTTTATTCTTTCCTTTCGCTTTCCGCCTGATCTTCTCTAACTTCCTTTGCAAGACCGGGTAGGCGTCTGAGAAAGTAAAATGCTCAAAACCGGGCACGAACCCTTTGAGCTCCCGCAAATGGTTGAAAGCATTGTCAATTCCCTCGGCGACATGAGGAAAGAGTTCCTCTTGATAAACCGGGTTGGTCTCATCATACTTTGCCTGCAAGAAAGAGTAAGGTAAGAGACCGTGCGGTCTGAAAAATTCAGAAGGACGACTGGCCAGGAGATAACTTACCGATTCGGCTTCATTTAGCCGCGCATTTTCCTTCTTCAATTCGGCAATTTCCTTCTCTAGGTGATCATTCTCTTTGATCAACCTTTTGAAGGTCATTCCCATGAAGACATTGGTGATGAGGCTCTCAGCACCAACCCGCGCGGCCTCCCGGGCGAGTTCTTCCTCGGGAATCTTCCTCAACCTCCTGAAGTTCCGTCGGCCGAACATGGCAATGTTGGCGGCCTCAGCATGCCGGCCCGACTTCTCATTTGCCCAGTGGGGGAGCGCGGTAGAAACCTAAACACCATCGCCGTCCGGGTGCCAGGTCAAGACCGAGCGGCCTTTTAAATCCTTCACCTTGCTGAAGTAGCGAAGGGCGGAAAAGTCGCCCGAGGAGGCCGAATCCTCCCCATCAGATGGCAGCGGCTTGTTCCGGACTTGCCTTTTTCTCTTCTCCGTCTAGGTTAAGACCAAACCGGCCGGGCTGACCGGCTTGTTAGCAGGAACAATGGCCTCGGCTGGAAAAGAAAAGAAGAGTCAGCACAAGAGATCGAGCGGAGAGTACTAAAATCGTTAGCGGGTTGAAGGAAGTCTTACTATCTTCAGGCCAGACATCCTCTAACTCGGCAAGTAACGGGAGGTAGTAGCTTACGTTAAGCCGCTCATCCTCGAGAAGCTTGCAGGTTTTCTTCTCAACTTCGCTAATAGCGACCTCTTGAAAGGCCTCCTCCGGCCACACTTGCGGGTTTGGGTTCAGCAGGCCGAGTCGGCCCTCGAAAATCAAATATCTTTTCGACCAGGCTGTGACCTTATTCGCAAGGTTGACCATCTTCAACCCGCGGCAGCCAAAGTATAGATGGCCTTTGAAGATATTCTCGGAGTCCGGGATAGCCCGCACCGAGAATATCTTCCGGAAAAGGTCCATAGAGAAGCGGACTCTCTCAGGCCGCAGGTAGGAGATGAAGCTACAAATCCCGGCCATCGAGTTAGGGGAGATTTGTCCGGGTACAACTCCATAATGGTCAAAGACCATGGCGAGCTCAATCAAAATTGGAAACTTGAAGCCACAATCGAAATGGTCGATTGGGATCGCGATTTGGTTCGGTCCGGAAGAGTTCATCCGCTCATCACGGAGCGGAAGCCGCGCGAGCAGCGGACTGTCGGTCATATGTTTCTCAACGAATTCGTCCAATTCAGCTTTTGTTAAACGGCACTAATCGAGGTCTGCCGAGTGAAAAGCCACAGCGACTTCGGAGCGAGTAGCAGAGGTTTTCGCAGGTCGCTTCGGTTGGCGCTTTGCTCCCATCTTGAAATTTCGGTAAGAAGACCTTCGGAAGGGCGCTACTTATAAGAACAGCTGATCTGCATTTAGCAAGGGTCAAATCGCGGCTAGACCAGTCAACCCGCACAGATGCATCACCACAAAAGACAACCACAAAGACAAGTATAATTCATCAGGCGAATTAAGAGGAACTCTTTCCTCATGTCGCCGAGGGAATTGACAATGCTTTCAACCGATTAAAAGGAAAATCGCTCTCTTCGAATCTTCCTCGCTTACAAGCCGCGACGGTTTGGGTTGAATTCGGGTGGACAGGTCGCCTTGCTTGCTCGGTATCAAACTTTCGGCGTTGTTCTCTCCACGACCTCTCGCTTTGCCTCCGCTTGGCAGCAGAAAATTGAGCGGCGGAGGGAAAGAAGCTGGGCGACGGGTTCAACAACGAAATGCGCGACTTAATTCGAGGTCGCGGCCTGAAGAAACGAACGGGGTGGTAATCCGCTCCCTTTTTACCTTGCAACAGAAGATTGGGTGGCGGCGGTGGCGGCCTGGTAAGCTGATCCCTTACTCTCTCCGCCTTCACCTGCATTAGACGGAGACCGGTCATTACAGTATCTTCGGGTGCCGGTGCGATTTTCTCTGTTCTAGTCGCAACCTAGGGGAGGACGGCCTCCTTAGTACTGGTCGCATCCTCAGATAGGGTGGCACCTTTCTCTCCTGACGGATTGGCAGCCTGCAGTTCGGAAGAAGTTCTCAGCTGGTCATCTTGCTGCTGAAAAGAATCGAAATCCCTGAGGATGTCACTTACGGAAATGCTATGAGCATCGGCGGGAGCCTGGTCGTTCGACTCGGGGGAGGGAGTAATCAAGCCCTCCGAGAATTCTTTCTCGCGCGACTTGCCTTGCAGGCTGTCCGCTTTCGGTTTCCCGGACGCAGCCTTGTTCTTGGCTTTTAGCCTCTTCATCTTCTTCAGCAGCCTGTCCGCCGCGGACTCCTCTTTCTTCCTCTTTTTTGACTCCAGAATAGTTGGTTTTCCCGGGCTATCCTCGATGTTAACTACTGAAGCTTGCTGGTCGCTCGGCTTGGGGTAGTCAACTGCCTCTCCCCCTTCATCTCTTATTTTTAGATGGAAAATCCCGGACGGGGTGACCTCCACTTTGAAAGACTCATCCCCATCACCCTTCGGGGGAACGGTCTCCAAGTCTACCTTATCCGGCGGAGGAGGCGAATTGACTCCTTTGTCAGAAAGAGCAGGGGGATCAGCTGGGGGTGGGTTCGGACAACTCGCCTCCTTTTTAGTCGATAGGTCGACTGTCAGCTCGGGAGGCGGGTCTGTTAGCCTACTCGCGGAAGCAATCGTTACTGAATTATCAGGCCACATCGTCTTCTTCTTTTTCTTCTTCCCATCCTTCGAGCGGTCTCTCTCGCGGCTTTTTCCTGGCTTCTCAAGAACTTCGAGCTGGGCCATTAAGTCCACCATCTTTTTTGGGCTGTTCAAACTAAAAGTTCTAACCCCAAGAGGCGAGTAGTGACTCGTGATAGCAATGAATTTATGCCAGAATAGAAGCCCCTCGAGCATTTATAACCTACGGGGTGAGATCGGCGCGGTCTCCCGGCTAGAACTGATATTTTCGAAATCTTCTTGGAAATTTTAAAATATGCGGGGATCATGTTTACCCAGAAGACCGCTTCCAATAGAATGATTCGCAGACCGGGCGGTTTGAAGATACAAGTCGACCGGCTCAGGTTTTACAAAGTACATCAACACCAACTAGCACAGGTCGGGCGGTCTGATACAATTCCGATCGCCTCCAAATACTGAAGATTATCTAGGCTCAAAGTCCAACAGGGCAAGTCGCGGTCTCAAGTCGGAGGCCGCTCAGGTTGTACCAAAAAAGGCATCAGTGTCCAAGCCTAGAAGGCAACTCGCGGTCTCAAGATGGAGACTGCGCGGGTTGCATCTTGAAGGATAAAACAAGGCTCAAGGTCAGGTGACAGGCCACGTTCTCAAGGGCAAGCCGCGGTCTCAAGACGGAGACCGCCCAGATTGTGCCGTGAAGATCGGTAAGAATCAAGTCCAAGAAGACATGCCGCGGTCTCAAGACGGAGACCGCTCGGGTGGCATCATCACCTTGGTTGCAGCATCTCCAGCCCCCTCTACGAGACAGACCGCAAGCGCAAGCCGCCAAGCCGCGCGGCTTCTTTCTTTTCTCCTTTTTGAATCCCATCACCGCCTGCCCGTTTCTCCTATACCCGGGCAGGCGGTTATTTTATCCCTGCCCGTTCGGGCAGGCCCCCAAGCCTATTAATAGGGGGCGGCACTGTTCCCAAGACGCGCACACTCGAATCTAGGAGCTCGCTTGTCTGAGCTGCGGTCTCGAGTTTCCAGTCTTGCGAACTGTCTGATCGGCCGGCTTCTCTTTTCCTGCACTTGTAACCGTTGTAACAACCTCATTTTAATCAAAGGAAAGCCCATCACAGGAGTGGCATTCGCCATGACGGGCGAAGTCAGGCCTCGACCGCTGCTAGCGGTCTCATTTTCCCCACCTCAAAAGTAACCGGCAACCCGCAACCTCCGATTTCCTTCGGAGGTGCGATTTCGGATTCAACAAGACCACTCTTTCTCTTCCTTGAGGTAGAGAATCTCAGCAGGAATTCCCTTCGCAGCTCAGCGAAACAACGGATTGACCTGGGGTGCAACCCGTAAAACCACTCCCTTGCTTGTCCTTCAAAGTAGGTTATAAGAAGCTTGCACTTAGTTGCATCAGTTAAGGTTCTGAGAGCGATGGCTGACTCGAAGGCTTGTAAATGAACCGTGGGATCAGTCTCCCCATTGAAAGCTGGCAGGCGAGGCTCTCTGAAATTATTAGGGGCTGGTTCCCCTCGGACTTCATCCACAAAGGGAGAAGTTTCTTCCATATCTTCATATAGAGGAGCTGGGTAATAAGTCGCCGGAACTGCGGCTAATCGCGTGCAAGTTGCTTGGTAAGAGGATCGGGCCGAAGCTTCTGGCGGGTAGGAATCACGGGCCGCGCCTTCTTGCGGGTAGGAAACGTGGGCAGCATGAGAAGCCGCCCCCTGGAAGTCGAGGACCCGAGCCGGCATGCTGTGCGGGGCTTCCTGATAGAAGTTTTGCCTAGCCGCAAAGCCTTCTTGCTGGGGCTGGAAGTTAGCAGCTTGTGGTAGCGGGTAAGGAGGAGGTGGAGGAGGGACCGGGGTCACCGCCTGATTAGCCGCGGCTTGCTGTGGAACTAGCCGCTCGGTTAGCATTGCTAAAGTCTGACTGATCGCTTCAAGTCGCTGATCAGTGGCCCTCTGTGCCCGCTCGGCTTCTCTCCTTGATTGCTCCAGGGCTTCCCACAAAGAGTCCTCGCTGTGATCGGAGCGGTCTCCAAGGGGGAACTGACGGTCTGACATTGTAGTGAGGATTTCACTGACATTCCGCGATCTGAAGGTCGCGTGTTTCTGTTGAGTCCGAAATCGCACCTCCGAAGGAAATCGGAGGCTGCGGGTTGCCGGTTACTTTTTAGGTGGGAAAAATGAGACCGCTACCAGCGGTCAAGGCAAGACTTCGCCCGTCACAACGAATTCCACTCCTGTAATGGGCTTTCCTTTGATCAAAATAAGGCGGTTACAGCGGTTACAAGTGCAGGAAAAGAGAAGCCGGCCGGTCAGCCAGTCCGCAAGACGAGAAACTCGAGACCGCAGCTCAAACAAGCGAGCTCCTGGATTCGAGTGTGCGTTCCTTGGGAACAGTGTCGCCCCCTATTTATAGGCTTGGGGGCCTACCCGAACGGGCAGGGATAAAATAACCGCCTGCCCGGGTACAGGAGAAACGGGCAGGCGGTGACGGGATACACAAAGAAGGAAAGAAAGAAGCCGCGCGGCTTGGCGGCTTGCCCTTTCGACCTGTCTGACCAGAGGCTGAGGATGACGCGACCAAGGTGACGATGCAATCCAAACGGTCTCCGTCTTGAGACCGCGGCTTGTTCTTTGATCTCAAACCTTGGCTTGTCTCTATGGCACAATCCGCACGGTCTCCAACTTGAGACCGCGACTTGTCCTGTTGGACTTGGGCCTGGATTATCTTTAGTACTTGGAGGCGGTCTGAATTATGTCAGACCGCCCGGCCTGTGCTAGTTGGTGTTGATGGAACTTGTACAACCTGAGCCGGGCGACTTTGATCCGCAAACCGCACGGTCTGCGAATAATCCTATTGAAAGCGGTCTTCTGGGTAAACATAATCCCCGCATATTTTTAAATTTTCGAGAAGATTTCGAAAATATCAGTTCTAGCCGGAGACCGCGCCGATTTCACCCTGTTGGTTATAAATGTTCCAGGAGCTTCTATTCTGGCATAACTCCATTGCTATCACGAGTCACTACTCGCCTATTGCGGTTAGGACTTTCAGGTTGAACAGCCCAAAAAAGATGGTGGATTTAATGGCCCAGCTCGAAGTTCTTGAGAAGCCCGGAAAAAACCGCGAGAGAGACCGTTCGAAGGATTAGAGGAAGAAGAAGAAGACGATGCAGCCTGATAATACAGTAACGATCGCTTCCACGAGTAGGCCGACCGACCCGCCTCCCGAGCTAACAGTCGACTTATCGACTAAAAAGGAGGCGAGTAAGCCAACCGACCTGCTTCCCGAGCGGACAGTCGACTTGTCGACTAAAAAGGAGGCGAGTTGTCCGAACCCACCCCCAACCTTCTCTGACAAAGGAAACAACCCGCCTCCCCCGCCGGATAAGGCAGATTTGGAGACCGTTTCCCCGAAGGGCGATGGGGATGAGTCTTTCAAAGTGGAAGTCACCCCATCCGGGGTTTTTCATCTAAAAATAAGAGACGAAGGGGGAGAGGCAGTTGACTCCCCCAAGCCGAGCGACCAACAAGCTTCAGTAGTTAACATCGAGGATAGTCCGGAAAAACCAACAGCCCTGAAGTCGAAAAAGAGGAAGAAGGAGGAGTCCGCGGCGGACAGGCTTCTGAAGAAGATGAAGAGGCTAAAAGCCAAGAACAAGGCAGCGTCCGGGAGACCGAGAGCGGACAGCCTGCAAGGCAAGTCGCGCGAGAATGAAGTCTCGGAGGGCGTGATTACTCCCTCCCCCCAGTCGAACGACCAGGCTCCCGTTGACGCCCATAACATTTCCGTGAGTGACCTCCTCAAGGATTTTGATTCTCTTCAGAAGCAAGATGATCCGCAAACCGCACGGTCTGCGAGTAATCCTATTGAAAGCGGTCTTTTGGGTAAACAACCACTACAACTCAATGTATATCGACCACTAAATGAACTAGATTGGGTAAAACTTGCTCTCCATTGAATGTATGGCTCGGAGCTCATTTCAAAGAAGTTTAATGAGCAAAAATTAGACAACCTGATCAAAAGTTATGGCTGTTTCAAGTTTAGGTGTCATTTGGAGCTAAATATTGCATTACCAGTGCAACCCGATATATATCGACAACTAAATGAGTTGCAATGGGTAAAACTTGTGCTTCAATGAATGTAGGGCTCCGAGCTCATTCCTAAAAGGTGTTGTGGGGGTAAAATCAGACAACCAGATCAAAAGTTATTGATGTTTAAAGTTTGAGTATCATTTGTAGCTAAATCTCTTACTTTCACTACAAACCGCATCTAAAATTCTTTCATTTTGAAATTTATGTGTCATTTGGAGCTAAATCTAGTATTACCAGTACAACTCATTGTATATCGACCTCTAAACGTGCTTGAATGGGTTAAAATTGTTCTCCATTTTATTTTGGGCTCCGATCTCATTCCGAAAAGGTATTGTGGACGAAAATCTGACAACCAGATCAAAAGTTACGGATATTTGAAGATTAGGTCTCCTTTCAAGCTAAATACCTTATTATCAACCTGCATAACCACTGGAACCCACTGTATATCGAATAATAAATGAACTTGAATGGTTATATCCTACTCTCCACTGGATGTAGGCCTCCGAGCTCATTCTAAAATTTATTGTGGGAAAAAATTGGGCAACTGAATCAAGAGTTCTGTCTATTTGAAGTTTATGTGTCATTTGGAGCTAAATCCCACATTACCACTGCAACCCACTATAGATCAACCACTAAACGAACTAGAATGGGTAAAACTTATTGTCCATTGGATGCAGGGCTCCGATCTCATTCCGAAAAGGTGTTGTGGGCAAAAAATCTGACAAGCAAATCAAATTTATGGATGTTTTAAGTTTTGGTGTCAATTGGAGCAAAATCCCTCATTTCCACTGCAATCCACTATCCACAGACCTCTAAATGAACTCGATCGAGTAAATCCTATTCTCCATAGGATGTATGGCTCTGAGCTCATTGCGAAAAGGTGTTTTGGGCAAAATCCGGGCGACCAGATCTAAAGTTATAGTTGTTTGAAGTTTAGGTGCCAGTTGGAGCTAAATCCCACATTACCACTACAACTCATTGTATATCGACCACTAAATGAACTAGATTGGGTAGAACTTGCTCTCCATTGAATGTATGGCTCGAAGCTCATTTCGAAGAGGTTTAGTGAGCAAAAATCAGACAACCTGATCAAAAGTTATGGCTGTTTCAAGTTTAGGTATCATTTGGAGCTAAGTTTCGCATTACCAGTGCAACCCGATATATATCGACAACTAAATGAGCTGCAATGGGTAAAACTTGTGCTTCAATGAATGTAGGGCTCCGAGCTCATTCCTAAAAGGTGTTGTGGGGGTAAAATCAGACAACCAGATCAAAAGTTATTGATGTTTAAAGTTTGAGTGTCATTTGTAGCTAAATCTCTTACTTTCACTACAAACTGCATCTAAAATTCTTTGATTTTGAAATTTATGTGTCTTTTGGAGCTAAATCTAGTATTACCAGTACAACTCATTGTATATCGACCTCTAAACGTGCTTGAATGGGTTAAAATTGTTCTCCATTGGATTTTGGGCTCCGATCACATTCCGAAAAGGTATTGTGGGCGAAAATCTGACAACCAAATTAAAAGTTATGGATATTTGAAGATTAGGTCTCCTTTCAAGCTAAATACCTTATTATCAACCCGCATAACCACTGGAACCCACTGTATATCGAATAATAATTGAACTTGAATGGTTATATCCTACTCTCCACTGGATGTAGGCCTCCGAGCTCATTCTAAAATGTATTGTGGGCAAAAATTGGGCAACTGGATCAAGAGTTCTGTCTATTTGAAGTTTATGTGTCATTTGGAGCTAAATCCCACATTACCACTGCAACCCACTATAGATCAACTACTAAACGAACTAGAATGGGTAAAACTTATTGTCCATTGGATGCGGGGATCCACTCTCATTCCGAAAAGGTGTTGTGGGCAAAAATCTGACAACCGGATCAAATTTATGGATGTTTTAAGTTTAGGTGTCAATTGGGGCAAAATCCCTCATTTCCACTGCAATCCACTATCCACCGACCTCTAAATGAACTCGATCGAGTAAATCCTATTCTCCATAGGATGTATGGCTCTGAGCTCATTGCGAAAAGGTGTTTTGGGCAAAATCCGGGCGACCAGATCAAAGGTTATAGCTGTTTGAAGTTTAGGTGCCAGTTGGAGCTAAATCCCACATTACCACTACAACACAATGTATATCGACCACTAAATGAACTAGATTGGGTAAAACTTGCTCTCCATTAAATGTATGGCTCGGAGCTCATTTCGAAGAGGTTTAGTGAGCAAAAATCAGACAACCTGATCAAAAGTTATGGCTGTTTCAAGTTTAGGTGTCATTTGGAGCTAAATTCCGCATTACCAGTGCAACCCGATATATATCGACAACTAAATGAGCTGCAATGGTAAAACTTGTGCTTCAATGAATGTAGGGCTCCGAGCTCATTTCTAAAATGTGTTGTGGGGGTAAAATAAGACAACCGGATCAAAAGTTATTGATTTTAAAGTTTGAGTGTCATTTGTAGCTAAATCTCTTACTTTCACTACTAACCGCATCTAAAATTCTTTCATTTTGAAATTTATGTGTCATTTGGAGCTAAATCTAGTATTACCAGTACAACTAAATGTATATCGACCTCTAAACGTGCTTGAATGGGCTAAAATTGTTCTCCATTGGATTTTGGGCTCCGATCTCATTCCGAAAAGGTATTGTGGGCTAAAATCTGACAACCAGATCAAAAGTTACGGATATTTGAAGATTAGGTCTCCTTTCAAGCTAAATACCTTATTATCAACCCGCATAACCACTGGAACCCACTGTATATCGAATAATAAATGAACTTGAATGGTTATATCCTACTCTTCACTGGATGTAGGCCTCCGAGCTCATTCTAAAAGGTATTGTGGGCAAAAATTGGGCAACTGGATCAAGAGTTCTGTCTATTTGAAGTTTATGTGTCATTTGGAGCTAAATCCAACATTACCACTGCAACCCACTATAGATCAACCACTAAACAAACTAGAATGGGTAAAACTTTTTGTCCATTGGATGCAGGGCTCTGATCTCATTCCGAAAAGGTGTTGTGGGCAAAAATCTGACAACCGGATCAAATTTATGGATGTTTTAAGTTCATGTGTCAATTGGAGCAAAATCCCTCATTTCCACGGCAAGCCACTATCCACCGACCTCTAAATGAACTTGATCGAGTATATCCTATTCTCCATAGGATGTATGGCTCTGAGCTCATTGGGAAAAGGTGTTTTGGGCAAAATCCGGGCGACCAGATCAAAAGTTATAGCTGTTTGAAGTTTAGGTGCCAGTTGGAGCTAAATCCCACATTACCACTACAACTCAATGTATATTGACCACTAAATGAACTAGATTTGGTAAAACTTGCTCTCCATTGAATGTATGTGTTGAATCCAAAATTGTCCCCACGTCCTCGACGCTCAATCCCAGAGGAAAGAGAGGGGGTAGTGGTCGAGCAGCTGGTTACTTGAGTCGCAAATGAAGAGCTGAGTGAGAGAGAAGAAGAGAGGGCCGCTAGCTTGCGGCGAGGCCAGACTTCGCCCGCCGCGGCAAATGCCACTCCTGCGACGGGCTTTCACTTTATTTATAAACTGTATTACAACTTGCCGTTTATAGAATGAATACACGATAGTAGATATAAAAGTAAGCCGCCCGGGCTGTTCTCCAAGGCCACACGAGTTGTTCGACGAGGCCATGTGGGCTGTTCATCGAGGCCACGCGGGCTTTTCGCTGAGGCTGCGCGGCCTGTTTCCTGAAGTCGCCCGGACAGGTTTCTGAGGCCGCCCGGGCTGTTCATGTGTAGATCGCCAGTCAGGCCGCTGCAAGGTGCGGTCTGACAGTTCCTAGTCGCGGGTTTTGTCCCACCATCCTGCCTGTCCTTTGTTCATAGTCGAGGGTCCTATTTATAGGCTCTGGATCGATGTCGTCACCTCCGGTGAGTCGGTGACCGGATCCCTACCCGCGCGGTCTGAATAATGGAGACCGCCACCTTGGGCGGACTGAAGGAGGAGGCCGCCCGACTTGGGTGGTCTGATGAAGGAGGCCGCCCGGTTTGGGCGGTCTGAATAATGAGGCCGCCCGCCTTGGGCGGTCTGAAGAAGAAGGCGCCCGCCTTTGGGCGGTCTGAAGGAGAAGGTCGGCCGCCTTTGGGCGTGCTGAAGGAGAAGGCCGCCCGCCTTTGGGCGGTCTGAAGGAGAAGGCCGCCCGCCTTTGGGCGGTCTGAAGGAGAAGGCCGCCCGCCTTTGGGCGGTCTTAAGGAGAAGGCCGCCCGCCTTTGGGCGGTCTGAAGGAGAAGGTCGCCCGCCTTTGGGCGGTCTAAAGGAGAAGGCTGCCCGCCTTTGGGCGGTCTGAAGGAGAAGGACGCCCGCCTTTGGGCGGTCTGAAGGAGGAGACCGCCTACCCGCGCGGTCTAAAGGAGGAGGCCCCCCTGCTGGGCAGCCTGAGGAAGGAGACCGCCCCTGCTGGGTGGATAGGAGATCCCTAGCCGCATGACCTGTAGGAGAAATGCAGAAAAAATCTCCTCGAGAAGGATCGCCGATTTCTGGGTAAACAGTATGGCTCGGAGCTCATTTCGAAGAAGTTTAGTGAGCAAAAATCAGACAACCTGATCAAAAGTTATGGCTGTTTCAAGTTTAGGTGTCATTTGGAGCTAAATATTGCATTACCAGTGCAACCCGATATATATCGACAACTAAATGAGCTGCAATTGGGAAAAACTTGTGCTTCAATGAATGTAGTGCTCCGAGCTCATTCCTAAAAGGTGTTGTGGGGGTAAAATCAGACAACCGGATCAAAAGTTATTGATGTTTAAAGTTTGAGTGTCATTTGTAGCTAAATCTCTTACTTTCACTACAAACCGCATCTAAAATTCTTTCATTTTGAAATTTATGTGTCATTTGGAGCTAAATCTAGTATTACCAGTACAACTCATTGTATATCGACCTCTAAACGTGCTTGAATGGGTTAAAATTGTTCTCCATTTGATTTTGGGCTCCGATCTCATTCCGAAAAGGTATTGTGGGCGAAAATCTGACAACCAGATCAAAAGTTACGGATATTTGAAGATTAGGTCTCCTTTCAAGCTAAATGTCTTATTATCAACCCGCATAACCACTGGAACCCACTGCATATCGAATAATAAATGAACTTGAATGGTTATATCGTACTCTCCACTGGATGTAGGCCTCCGAGCTCATTCTAAAAGTTATTGTGGGAAATAATTGGGCAACTAGATCAAGAGTTCTGTCTATTTGAAGTTTATGTGTCATTCGGAGCTAAATCCCACATTACCACTGCAACCCACTATAGATCAACCACTAAACGAACTAGAATGGGTAAAACTTATTGTCCATTGGATGCAGGGCTCCGATCTCATTCTGAAAAGGTGTTGTGGGCAAAAATCTGACAACCGGATCAAATTTATAGATGTTTTAAGTTTAGGTGTCAATTGGAGCAAAATCCCTCATTTCCACTGCAATCCACTATCCACCGACCTCTAAATGAACTCAATCAAGTAAATCCTATTCTCCATAGGATGTATGGCTCTGAGCTCATTGCGAAAAGGTGTTTTGGGCAAAATCCGGGCGACCAGATCAAAAGTTATAGTTGATTGAAGTTTAGGTGCCAGTTGGAGCTAAATCCCACATTACCACTACAACTCAATGTATATCGACCACTAAATGAACTAGATTGGGTAAAACTTGCTCTCCATTGAATGTATGGCTCGGAGCTCATTTCGAAGAGGTTTAGTGAGCAAAAATCAAACAACCTGATCAAAAATTATGGCTGTTTCAAGTTTAGGTGTCATTTGGAGCTAAATTTCGCATTACCAGTGCAACCCGATATATATTGACAACTAAATGAGCTGCAATGGGTAAAACTTGTGCTTCAATGATTGTAGGGCTCCGAGCTCATTCCTAAAAGGTGTTGTGGGGGTAAAATCAGACAACCGGATTAAATGTTATTGATGTTTAAAGTTTGAGTGTCATTTGTAGCTAAATCTCTTACTTTCACTACAAACCGCATCTAAAATTTTTTCATTTTGAAATTTATGTGTCATTTGGAGCTAAATCTAGTATTACCAGTACAACTCATTGTATATCGACCTCTAAACATGCTTGAATGGGTTAAAATTATTCTCCATTGGGTTTTGGGCTCCGATCTCATTCCGAAAAGGTATTGTGGGCGAAAATCTGACAACCACATCAAAAGTTACGGATATTTGAAGATTAGGTCTCCTTTTAAGCTAAATACCTTATTATCAACCCGCATAACCACTGGAACCCACTGTATATCGAATAATAAATGAACTTGAATGGTTATATCCTACTCTCCACTGGATGTAGGCCTTCGAGCTCATTCTAAAAGGTATTGTGGGCAAAAATTGGGCAACTGGATCAAGAGTTCTGTCTATTTGAAGTTTATGTGTCATTTGGAGCTAAATCCCACATTACCACTGCAACCCACTATAGATCAACCACTAAACGAACTAGAATGGGTAAAACTTATTGTCCATTGGATGCAGGGCTCCGATCTCATTCCGAATAGGTATTGTGGGCAAAAATCTGACAACCAGATCAAATTTATGGATGTTTTAAGTTTAGGTGTCAATTGGAGCAAAATCCCTCATTTCCACTGCAATCCACTATCCACCGACCTCTAAATGAACTCGATCGAGTAAATCCTATTCTCCATAGGATATATGGCACTGAGCTCATTGCGAAAAGGTGTTTTGGGCAAAATCCGGGCGACCAGATCAAAAGTTATAGCTGTTTGAAGTTTAGGTGCCAGTTGGAGCTAAATCCCACATTACCACTACAACTCAATGAAAATCGACCACTAAATGGACTAGATTGGGTAAAACTTGGTCTCCATTGAATGTATGGCTCAGAGCTCATTTCGAAGAGATTTAGTGGGCAAAAATCAGACAACCTGATCAAAAGTTATGGTTGTTTCAAGTTTAGGTGTCATTTGGGGCTAAATTTCGCATTACCAGCGCAACCCGATATATATCGACAACTAAATGAGCTACAATGGGTAAAACTTGTGCTTCAATGAATGTAGGGCTCCAAGCTCATTCCTAAAAGGTGTTGTGGGGGTAAAATAAGACAACCGGATCAAAAGTTATTGATGTTTAAAGTTTGAGTGTCATTTGTAGCTAAATCTCTTACTTTCACTACAAACCGCATCTAAAATTCTTTCATTTTGAAATTTATGGGTCATTTGGAGCTAAATCTAGTATTACCAGTACAACTATTTGTATATCGACCTCTAAACGTGCTTGAATAGGTTAAATATATACTCAATTGGATTTTGGGCTCCGATCTCATTCCGAAAAGGAATTGTGGGCGAAAATCTGACAACCAGATCAAAAGTTACGGATATTTGAAGATTAGGTCTCCTTTCAAGCTAAATACCTTATTATCAACCCGCATAACCACTGGAACCCACTGTATATCAAATAATAAATAAACTTGAATGGTTATATCCTACTCTCCATTGGATGTAGGCCTCCGAGCTCATTCTAAAAGTTATTGTGGGCAAAAATTGGGCAACTAGATCAAGAGTTCTGTCTATTTGAAGATTATGTGTCATTTGGAGCTAAATCCCACATTACCACTGCAACCCACTATATATCAACCACTAAACTAACTAGAATGGGTAAAACTTATTGTCCATTGGATGCAGGGCTCCGATCTCATTCCGAAAAGGTGTTGTGGGCAAAAATCTGACAACCGGATCAAATTTATAGATGTTTTAAGTTTAGGTGTCAATTGGAGCAAAATCCATCATTTCCACTGCAATTCACTATCCACCGACCTCTAAATGAACTCGATCGAGTAAATCCTATTCTCCATAGGATGTATGGCTCTGAGCTCTTTGCGAAAAGGTGTTTTGGGCAAAATCCGGGCGACCAGATCAAAAGTTATAGTTGATTGAAGTTTAGGTGCCAGTTGAAGCTAAATCCCACATTACCACTACAACTCAATGTATATCGACCACTAAATGAACTAGATCGGGTAAAACTTGCTCTCCATTGAATGTATGGCTCGGAGCTCATTTCGAAGAGGTTTAGTGAGCAAAAATCAGACAACCTGATCAAAAGTTATGGCTGTTTCAAGTTTAGGTATGATTTGGAGCTAAATTTCGCATTACCAGTGCAACCCGATATATATCGACAACTAAATGAGCTGCAATGTGTAAAACTTGTGCTTCGATGAATTTAGGGCTCCGAGCTCATTCCTAAAAGGTGTTGTGGGGGTAAAATCAGACAACTGGATCAAAAGTTATTGATGTTTAATGTTTGAGTGTCATTTGTAGCTAAATCTCTTACTTTCACTACAAACCGCATAAAAAATTCTTTCATTTTGAAATTTATGTGTCATTTGGAGCTAAATCTAGTATTACCAGTACAACTCATTGTATATCGACCTCTAAACGTGCTTGAATGGATTAAAATTGTTCTCCATTGGATTTTGGGCTCCGATCTCATTTCGGAAAGGTATTGTGGGCGAAAATCTGACAACCAGCTCAAAAGTTACGGATATTTGAAGATTAGGTCTCCTTTCAAGCTAAATACCTTATTACCAACCCGCATAACCACTGGAACCCACTGTATATTGAATAATAAATGAACTTGAATGGTTATATCCTACTCTCCACTGGATGTAGGGCTCCGAGCTCATTCTAAAAGGTATTGTGGGCAAAAATTGGGCAACTGGATCAAGAGTTCTGTCTATTTGATGTTTATGTGTCATTTGGAGCTAAATCCCACATTACCACTGCAACCCACTATAGATCAACCACTGAACGAACTAGAATAGGTAAAACTTATTGTCCATTGGATGCAGGGCTCTGATCTCATTCCAAAAAAGTGTTGTGGGCAAAAATCTGACAACCGGATCAAATTTATGGATGTTTTAAGTTTAGGTGTCAATTGGAGCAAAATCCCTCATTTCCACTGCAATCCACTATCCACCGACCTATAAATGAACTCGATCGAGTAAATCCTATTCTCCATAGGATTTATGGCTTTGAGCTCATTGCGAAAAGGTGTTTTGGGCAAAATCCGGGCGACCAGATCAAAAGTTATAGCTGTTTGAAATTTAGGTGCCAGTTGGAGCTAAATCCCACATTACCACTACAACTCAATGTATATCGACCACTAATGAACTAGATTGGGTAAAACTTGCTCTCCATTGAATGTATGGCTCGGAGCTCATTTCGAAGAGGTTTAGTGAGCAAAAATCAGACAACCTGATCAAAAGTTATGGCTGTTTCAAGTTTAGGTGTCATTTGGAGCTAAATTTCGCTTTACCAGTGCAACCCGATATATATCGACAACTAAATGAGCTGCAATGGGTAAAACTCGTGCTTCAATGAATGTAGGTGTTTACCCGGAAGACCTCTTTCAATAGGTTTACTCGCAGACCGTGCGGTCGGCGGATCCAAGTCGCCCGGCTCAGGCTGTACAGGTTCCATCAGCTCCGGCTAGCACAGGCCGGGCGGTCTGACATAATTCAGACCACCTCCAAGTACTAAAGATAATCCAAGCCCAAGTCCAACAGGGCAAGTCGCGGTCTCAAGTCGGAGATCGTGCGGTTTGTGCCATGGAGATAAGCCAAGGTTCGAGGTCAAAGAACAAGCCGCGGTCTCAAGACAGAGACCGCTCGGATAACATCGTCGCCTTGGCCGCATCATCTTCAGCTTCTGGTCAGACAGGTCGGAAGGGCAAGCTGCCAAGCCGCGCGGCTTCTTTCTTTCCTTCCTTGTGTATCCCGTCACCGCCTGCCCGTTTCTCCTATACCCGGGCAGGCGGTTATTTTATCCCTGCCCGTTCGGGCAGGCCCCCAAGCCTATAAATAGGGGGCGGCACTGTTCCCAAAGGACGCACACTCGAATCTAGGAGCTCGCTTGTTTGAGCTGTGGACTCGAGTTTCTTGTCTTGTGGACTGTCTGACCGGCCGGCTTCTCTTTTCTCGCACTTGTAACCCGCTGTAATCACTTATTTTTAATCAAAGGAAAGCCCGTCGCAGGAGTGGCATTTGCCGCGGCGGGCGAAGTCTGGCCTCGACCGCTGCTAGCGGTCCCATTTTCCTCACCTAAAAAGTAACCGGCAACCCGCAGCCTCCGGTTTCCTTTGGAGGTGCGATTTCGGACTCACTAGAAACACGCGACCTTCAGATCGCGGATTGTCGGTGAAATCCTTTTCGCCATAATGTCAGACCGCCAGTTCCCCCCTGGAGACCGCTCTGATCACAGCGAGGACTCTTTGTGGGAAGCCTTGGAGCAATCCAGGAGAGAAGCCGAGCGGGCTCAGAGGGCCACTGATCAGCGACTTGAAGCGATTAGTCAGACTTTAGCGATGCTAACCGAGAGGCTAGTTCCACAACAAACCGCGGCTAATCAGGCGGTGACCCCGGTCTCTCCTCCACCTCCTCCTTACCCGCTACCACAAGCCGCAAACTTCCAGCCCCAGCAAGAAGGCTTTGCGGCTAGGCAAAGCTTCTATCAGGAAGCCGCGCACAGCATGCCGGCTCGGGCCCTTGATTTCCAGGGGGCGGATTCTCACGCTGTCCGCCTTTCTTACCCGCAGGAGGGCGCGGCCCATCTCTCCTACCCGCCTGAAGTTCCTATTCATCACTCCTACCCGCCAGAAGCTGTTGCCCGGTCTTCTTATCAGGCGGCATGTCCGCGAATAGCCGCAGCTCCGGCGGCTTATTACCCTGCTCCTTTATATGAAGATATGGAAGAAACTTTTCCCTTTGTGGACGAAGTCAGAGGGGAGCCTGCCCCTAATAATTTCAGGGAGCCTCGCCTGCCAGCTTTCAATGGGGAGACAGATCCTACGGTTCATTTACAAGCCTTCGAGTCAGCCATCGCTCTTAGAACCTTAACTGATGCAACTAAGTGCAAACTTCTTGTAACTTCCTTTGAAGGACAAGCAAGGGAATGGTTTTACGGTTTGCACCCTAGGTCAATCCGTTGTTTCACTGAGCTGCGAAGGGAATTCCTGCTGAGATTCTCTACCTCAAGGAAGAGAAAGAGTGGCCCGGCGGCCCTTTTCAATATAAAACAACGGGAAGACGAGACGTGGGCTCGTTTTGTAGATCGCTTCCAGAAAGAGATCATGGAGGTTCAAAATGTGGATCCGGAGCTGTATAGGGTTGCCCTCATCCATTGCCTAAGAGAGGGTCCCCTAAAATTTGAAGCAAATATAAGGGAGCCCAGGACTTATCAGGAAATGATAAGTTTGGCAAATATGTTTATCAGAGGAGAGAAGAGCAATCCAGACTACGTCGCAAAGCTGGTAAGTGACAAGGAGCAGTCAAATCCGTCCTTCCATCATCCGCCATCGAATCAGTCCCACTTTGAACCTCGTTCCCAAAGGGGGAGAAACTACAAAAATAAGCAACCATTCATGGGCCATCAGCGGTTTCAAGATCAGAAACCACCGTTGGTCGTCGCTCCCGCTCCATCCGCTCTCCTTCCGCAAATCATGCCAGTGTACTTACAACAGTATGCCGCGCAGCCACCTCCAGTCATTCCATCCACTCAATATAATGACTCACAAGAGTCATTCACTCCCTTAAATGTCACCATGGACGAAGTGGTCCAGATTCTACAAAAGAGGCCAGATTTCAAAAGGCCTGCTCCTCTGAAGTCGGATATCCGCAGTCAAAATCCGAACCTTTATTGTGAATATCATAAAGATGGGGGACATCTAACCGAAGACTGTCGAGCTCTTCGTTTGCTTATAGAGAGACTCCTTGGAGAGGGAAAGCTCCGGGGTCTAATTCGGAAAGATGCAATTGCTGAGCCAACCGCCGAGAAGAAAAAAGAGAAAGAAACGGTAGAAGTAACCTGGGAGTGTGCCGACGTCGAAGACGCCGGCTGCTATGGTGACATCCATCCTTCTACCGAATGCGTTGAAGTCAATGATGTGGGCCCCTTAGGGGACATCTATTGTATTCATGGAGGAACTGGAGCGGAATCATCTCGCAAATCCAGCATCGCAAGAGTTCTAAAGCAGGAAGTAGCAGCCACCTCAAGTTCTCCTCCCGAAAGCACTATTGTCACCTTTGGTCAGGATGACCTTCCCCCCAATGCCAATCCTTTGGACGATGCGGTAGTCATCAAGGCCGTCAACGAAAACTATACAGTCCACAAGATTCTGATTGATACTGGCAGCTCCGTCAATCTCCTTTTCCGCCCGACTTTCGAGGCCCTGAAGACCGGAAAGCCTTTGCTCTCCACCGACGGGCCCCTCCATGGTTTTTCTGGGGAGAAGAAGGAAGTAGAGGGTTCAGTAAAACTCCTGGTCTCTCTCGGAGGAGTAATAAAGTTAATCAATTTTGTGGTAGTAGATGCCCCGAGCAACTACTGTGCCATCTTCGGGAGGCCGATTCTCAATGCATATAGGGCAGTAGTGTCTACCTTTCACCTTGCCCTCAAGTTCGCGGCCGAAGGAAAGCAGTATCGGGTCAGGAGCAACCCAAAGGTGGCTCGGGAGTGCTACGTCCGAACTGTCAACATGATCACCGACGTTCCACTTCCCGAGGCCGTGGCTGTGGCTGAGGCTTTGGAGATTGATGAGTCTCCAGAGGCCGCCAAGGAAGGAAAAGATCGAGAAGGGGCTCACTTGGAACCTGCCCAAGCGACCCAAGAAGTTCCTATTACTAAAGGGGCAGAAAAGAAGCTGGTCATCAACGCTGAGTTGCCAGAGGAGGAGAAAATGGAGCTAATCTCCTGCCTGTTGGAAAACCTGGATATCTTCGCTTGGTCAGCGGAGGATATGCTAGGAGTGGATCCGGACGTGGCTTGTCATCATCTAAATGTGTCTCCTAAATTCAAGCCCGTCCAGCAAAAGAAGAGAGAAGTGGCGACCAAGCTGGCGTTGCCCATCAGAGAGGAGGTTTCCAAACTCCTAAAAGCGGGTTTCATTTCTGAGATTCAATATCCCACGTGGATGTCGAATGTTGTAATGGTTAAGAAATCTGGTGGGAAGTGGCGCATGTGCGTGGACTTCACAAAACTTAATAAAGCGTGCCCTAAAGATTGCTACCCTTTGCCTCGGATAGATGTCTTAGTTGATTCCGCGGTTGGGTTTTTATGAGTTTCCTCGATGCCTTCTCCGGATATCATCAAATTAAAATGCACAAACCTGACATCCCGCATACCTCGTTTATCACAAACGATGGGTGTTACTGCTATCTCGTAATGCCCTTCGGTCTTAAAAACGCGGGCGCAACATACCAAAGAATGATGGATACCGTCTTTAAACATCAAAAAGGCAGGAATCTCGAAGTTTACATTGATGACCTTCTTCTAAAAAGTAAAACATTCTCATTACACTTGAAAGACCTCGTAGAGACGTTCGCTACTCTACGGAGGTTCAAGTTAAAATTAAACCCATTAAAATATGTGTTCGGGGCAAGCAAAGGGAAATTTCTGGGGCATCTCTTAACTCCTGATGGCCTTGCACCAAATCCAGATAAGGTGAAGGCCATCCTTGATATGAGCCCTCCTCGAAATACCAAAGAAGTTCAGCAACTTGGGGGGAGATTGGCAGGATTGAGCAGGTTTATCTCCAAATCCGGAGATAAAAGTGCCCCGTTCTTTAAAACACTGCGAGGGGGATCAAAGTTCGAATGGAGCGAGGAGTGTAATAAGGCATTCGAGCAGCTGAAGGAACAGTTAACCTCGACTCCACTACTCCAAAGCCCCCGTGAGGGAGAAATGCTATTCTTATATCTGGGAGTCGGGCCAGATACGGTAAGTTCTGTCCTCGTTCGGGAAGAAAAGAAGAGGCAGTTTCCAATATACTATGTCAGCCACATCCTTAAAGATGCAGAAACCAGATATTCGATCCTGGAAAAACTGGCCTTGGCCTTGGTTATGTCTGCGCGAAGACTCCGTCCTTATTTTCAGGCTCATTCCATCCAAGTTATTACAGATCATCCATTGAAAAATATTCTTGAAAAGCCAGAACATTCAGGGAGGTTGGCGAAATGGGCTATTGAACTAAGCGAATTTGAGATATCATACATCCCTCTAACAGCAATCAAGGCGCAAATCCTGGCAGACTTCTTAGTAGATACAACAGAGCTTAGTTCCGAACAGGTAGTACAATCTCCTTTGGCTTGGATCATTTACGTGGATGGGGCTTCTGGCAGAAACTCCGTGGGAGCCGGGGTAGTTCTGATCAGTCCAAATGGCATTAGGCTAGAGCAAGCTATCAAATTCTTCTTTTCAGTTACAAATAATCAGGCAGAATATGAAGCACTTTTGGCTGGGCTAAGGCTTGCGAAAGAGCTAGGCATAGAACATGTACATGTTAAAACTAATTCACTAGTAATGACCTCTAAGGTCTTGGGAAATTATGAGACAAGAGAGCCAATCCTGAGGAAATATCTGCTGTTAGCCAAAAGAGAAATTGGAAGAGTCAAGTCATTCATCATCGAGCACATTCCAAGGACACAAAATGAGGAGGCAGATGAGTTGTCGAAGTTCGGTCTTCCATCTGGGGGAGTGACCTCTGAACTTTTCCATTCGGCAACAGATGAGACAGAACTCATGCAAATTGATCATAATCCTTCATGGAAGGACCCTTATGAGTTGTTTCTATCAAAGGGGGAGTTCCATCATTCCATCAAAGACCGGAGAAGATTCAAAAGGAAAGCGGCATATTATTATCTGATAGCAGGAGTTCTTTATTGAAAAACTTTGATCTCTCCCTCAGCACGATGTGTTTCGGAGGACGAAGTCCCAACCATACTTCAAGAAGTTCATTCCGGGGAGTGCGGTCGTCATTCGGGTGCGAAGACTCTAGAGAAGAGAATCTTAAGACAGGGATATTTTTGGCCAACCATGAGAAAGGATGCTGAAGCATTTGCCATGCGATGTGTTCAGTGCCAAAAGTTCGCTCCTCTTCAGCATTTGCCTGCTCAGTCACTCAGGTAATAACTGCGTCGTGGCCTTTTGCAGTATGGGGAATGGATCTTATGGGGCCTTTCCCAATAGCCAGTGGTCAGCGTCGTTTTATCATTGTGATGATCGATTATTTCAGTAAGTGGATTGAAGCAAAAGCATTAGCAAGAACTACTACCCAAATTGTCAGAAACTTCGTCTGGGGAGAAATCGTCTGCCGGCATGGAATTCCGCTGGCAATCGTCACTGATAATGGCCCACAGTTCAATAATCCGGAGATGATAAGCTTTTGTGATCAGGTCGGAATTGATCTTCGGTTTGCCTCAGTACATCATCCAAGGACCAATGGTCAAGTAGAGGCAGCAAACAGGCAAATCCGGCAGCTTTTGATGAAAAGAGTCTTGAATCAAAGAGGGAATTGGGCGGACCAACTTCCTTCCATCCTTTGGACTCTTCGTACTACCCCGTCCTCAGCTACCGGGGAGACACCATTCAAATTATCTCATGGCTCGGAAGCTGTTGTTCCTATAGAATTTGAGGTGGTCACTCCAAGAGTTGTTTACGCCAAAGAAGGAGGAGAATCATGGATAGATGAAAATGATGAGGCTATCATGTATAGTCTAGATCTGATCGAAGAACTTCAGGATGAGGCAACAATCAGACAGGAGGAAGTTAAAAGGAGAATGGCAAAATATTTTGACAAGAATGTCAGAGTGAAACAATTTGCAGTTGGGGATTTAGTACTAAAGAAGGTGGATGCTGCGGCCAGGTCTGGCAACGTCGGAAAACTAGATCCTAATTGGGCCGGACCCTTCATCATCAAAGAAGTACTAAAAAGTGGGGCTTACCGCCTCCAAACAAGTGAAGGAGAAGACATCTCGCGCACCTGGAGCGGTGACGATCTCAAACGGTTCTATCCTTAAAATGTCTTCTTTACTTTCCTGCAGTTTCTGAGATATTTTAACAAGAAGCCCCATACTGACACTTCTCCATGTCTGATGTTTCCTTTTTGCATTTTCTCATATATCAAACTCACTGAACCACGGAGACATCGCCAAGTTCTGCTCGAACCCCCTCGGATTGTAGTCATTAGCGTAAAACCATGAAGATCATGTGTAGCGGGGAGTTTTCGCACACGTGTAGTGGTAGCTTGCCAATTCCCATGCGGTGGTTTTCAGAGCCTTGGATCCCGGCTGATATCCGACACACCCCTGCATCAAGGGAGGTCTAGGTGAATGTTGGCTCTATCATGCCCCGAGAGGGATATAATTACAGCTTTGATGATCCTTCTGAGGAAAGCAATGTCGGTATAGCCCCCGCGACATAACCACACATGCCCAACTGATCATTTTAGTCTGTGACTATCGAATACTCCAAGGTACTCTCAAGCAATGCCTAAGCGGGACCCACAACTGAGTTGATCTCTCTGAGGAAAGGAATGTTCGCCGCCTAGGCCCACCTGCCCAATTGATCAACTCGGCTTGTAGCCCTAGGCAAGAGAGCAGTCGAGTCGCTTACAGCCCTTATGACCACTTGAGGAAAGCAATGTTCGCCGCCTAGGCCCACCTGCCCACTTGGTCATCTGGGTCTGTACTTGTCTCTCTTTATTTCTACAGCTCTTATGACCACTTGAGGAAAGCAATGTTCGCCGCCTAGGCCCACCTGCCCACTTGGTCATCTGAGTCTGTAATCATCTTTTATTGAATTATCTCATCCCATATGGTCATTATAGACCATTTGGAGGAAAAAGCAGGATTCCTATGTACAGCACAAACCGGACGACTTAATACTCAAACCGGGTGGTTTGAAATAAGCAGGTACCAGGGCTTTCAGGCGGTCTGGTTATTAAATCGGGCGGTCTAAAATCAGCAGGTTCCAAAGATGTCATGCGGTCCGGTTTTCAAACCGGACGGCTTGAAATAAACAGGGTATCATTAAAATATCACAAGGTATTATATCAAGGAAGCAAGCATAATCATGACCGGCCGACCTCATTATTCGGGTTGTAAATCTATCATCTTTATGGGTTCCAACACAATCCGATCGGTTAAATACAGGCTCTTTTCGATCAGGCAGTTATGATTCTCATTGCGAGTATTAAACCTGCTAATCGCACAAATTCTATGTATAGCCCGTGCGGCTTGTCAGCCAATATTATATAAAGCTGTCATATAGATTGTTCGGATTGAATGTTAATCACACGGTCTATCAACTGATCTTCTTGCGACTTGATATTCTGTTTTGCAAGGCAATTATGTAGAGCCAGTTTATGGTCGCACGGCTTGATTATTTCAAATTCCCCATCGGTTATCAGTTACATTCACGGAGGTGGGACTTGCAGCAATACTAGCTGCAAGTCGCCTGAGTTAAAATACTGACCGCTCGGTCTGATAACTGTTCTTATGACTTGCCATTCTTCATCCTGGAAAGCAAGTATGCAGGGTCTAGTAGTAACCGCGCGGCTTGATCGTGTTCGGCTTCCTGGATATCATAATGTATTCATAATAAGTTGGCACCTTCTCGGGATGAATCGAATCAATCCGGATTGAAGGAAGCAAGCTATGCGAATGAGTTTTTACTAATAGATATTTTCCCGGAATCCTATGAAGATCATTATCCTAACTGGATGAGTTAATATTAAGTCGCACGACTTGGTTAGATCTGACATAGAAAGAGATCGCAAACAGTCACATGTAAGTCGCAGAAGGTAGATGGATAGACAGGTAAAAGCTTTTCATTTCATTATCAAAACATTCTTTACATTATGTTAAGCCGACCGGCTAAAAACATCAGGCCGACAACTATTCAAAATAAAAAGCAAAACACAGCTACTGGTTATGCGACTTAAGTTTCTTAGACGTAGGAGCACTTGAGTCTTCGCTGCCATCAATCGAAATGTCAGGAGAATAACCCTCGCTACCCGACGAGGATGAGCTGCTCAATTCACCCGATTTGCGCCCAGCATCTTCTTCAGAATCGCTGGATTCAGACTCCGAGCTACTCTCACCACTCTTCGCCGCCGCAGGTTCTTCAGCCTCATCATCCCCGTCGTCGCTCTCCTCTGAACTGGATCCATCGGATTTATTCTTTCCTTTGGCTTTCCGCCTGATCTTTTCCAACTTCTTTTGCAAGATCGGGTAGGCGTCCGAGAAGGTGAAATGCTCGAAACCAGGCGCGAACCCTTTGAGCTCCCGCAAGCAGTTAAAAGCGTTATCAATTCCCTCGGCGACATGAGGGAAGAGTTCCTGTTGATAGACCGGGTCGGTCTCATCATACTTTGCCTGCAAGAGAAAAGAGTAAGGTAAGACCGTGCGGTCTGAGAACATTGGTGTTGAGGCTGGCCAGGTGATGACTTACCGACTCGGCTTCCTTTAGCCGCGCATTCTCTTTCTTCAGTTCGGCAATTTCCTTCTCTAGGTGATCATTTGCTTTAATCAACCTCTTGAAGGTCATTCCCATGAAGACGTTGGTGATGAGGCTCTCGGCACCAACCCGTGCGGCCTCCCTAGCGAGCTCTTCTTCAGGAATTTTCCTCAGCCTCCTGAAGTTCCGTCGGCCGAACATAGCGATGCTGGCGGCCTCAGCATACCGGCCCGACTTCTCATTCGCCCAGTGAGGAAGCGCAGTAGAGACCTGGACGCCATCGCTGTCCGGATGCCAGATCAAGACCGGGTGGCCTTTTAAATCCTTCACCTTGCTGAAGGAACGAAGGGCGGAGAAGTCGCCCGAGGAGGCCGAATCCTCCCCATCGGATAGCAGCGGCTTGTTCCTGGCTTGTCTTTTCCTCTTCTCCGTCTGAGTTAAGAATAAACCGCCGGGCTGATCGGCTTGTTAGCAGGAACAACGGCTTGTGCTACAAGAGGAGAAGAGTCAGCACAAGAGATCGAGCGGTCAACATTGAAGTCGGAAGCAAGGGAAAGCTTACTATCTTCAGGCCGAACATTCTCCAGCTCGGTAAGAAGCGGGATGTAGTAACTTATGTTAAGCCGCTCATCCTTAAGAAGCTTGCAGGTTGTCCTCTCCACCTCGCTTATTGGGACCTGTTGAAAGGCTTCCTCAGGCCGCACTTGCGGATTCGGGTTCAACAGGCCAAGTCGGCCTTCGAAGATCAAGTACCTCTCCGACCAGGCCGTGACCTTGTTCGCCAGGTTGACCATCTTCAGCCCGCGGCAGCCGAAGTAGAGGTGGCCTTTGAAGATATTCGACTCGGAGTCTGGGATAGCCCGCACCGAGAATATCTTCCTGAAAAGGTCCATAGAGAAGCGGACTCTCTCAGACCGCAGGTAGGAGATGAAGCTGCAAATCCCGGCCATCGAGTTAGGAGAAATTTGGCCGGGTACAACTCCATAATGGTCAAAGATCGCGGCAAGCTCAATCGAAATGGGAAACTTGAAACCACAATCGAAATGGTCGATTGGGATCGCGATCTGGTTCGGCCCGGAAGAATTCATCCACTCGTCACGGAGCGGAAGCCGCGCGAGCAGCGGGCTATCAGTCATATGTTTCTCAACGAATTCATCCAGTTTGGCCTTTGTCAAACAGCATTCATCGAGGTCTGCTGAGTAAAAGGCCACAGCGGCTTCAGAGCGTGTAGCAGAAGTCTTGGCAGGTCGCTTCGGCTGGCGCTTTGCTCCCATCTTCAAGTTTTGGTAAGAAGACTTTCGGAAGGGCGCTACTTATAGGAACGGCTGATCTGCGCTTAGCAAGAGTCAAATCACGGCTAGACCAGCCAACCCGTACGGGTACATCACCACAAAAGCCAACCACAAAGACAAGTATAATTCAAACAAGCGAATTAAAAAATCACAAAAATAAGCAGATCGGTTTATGTAAAGTAACCCACATGCATCAATCAACACAGCAAGAAGGCAAAGACATAAATTCGAATATTTAGGCCGCACGGCCTGGAAGATAGATCGAATATTATGGAGTCAGATTCAAGCAGTTGTCTGAGGGACCGAATAGAAATGTTATTACAAACTTATATCTTAGAGTCACTCATTACGGACGGGTTTCACTCGGTTCATCCTCCCTGTGAAGCCACGCGACGTGATCGCCAATTTGAAGGACAGTTCCTTGCATTTGGTTCATATTATGATTAAGGCGGTTGATCATGCTATGAATCCGCGCGGCATCTCTCTCTACTCGCGCCGCGGGGATCACGCGAGTAGGCAAGGCCGCTGCGGACTCATGAATGCTAGCAACTGGGTGGATCGCCCCGGCTGCAGGAAGAGACAAGCTCGTCCCTGCATCCGGGCGGCGTGACCCACGCCGGCCTTCGTCAACCACGTTAATAGGGCGCCGACTTCCGCCGGCTTCCCTTGCCAAATGAAGGTATCTATCTCTATAATAGGCGCAGTCTTCTTCGAGCTTGCGGACTTCTTTCTTTCCACGATCAACCCGGGCGGTCAGGGCAGCCACCTGGTCTTGCTGCGCCTTTTCCTTCTCTCGGCGCTCTCTCCGCTCGGCCTCCAGCGTTGTTTGGCTCTCCTTCCGTTCGGCTTCCAACTCAGCCCGAAGAGCAGCTTTCTCATCTTGGGCGGCCTTCTCTCTCTCCTCCATAGCCCTCAACTGCTTCGCAAGGGTTTCGAGATTCTTTTGGAGCCGGGACATCTCGTCCTCCATCCGGGTATCTGACAGCGAAGAATGCGGCAGAGGGGGATCAAGAGGGGGAAGATAGGTCACCAGTTCGCCCGGTTTCGGAATAGAGTCACGATCATCTGCAATAAAGAAAAAACGGTCAAGGAGTGTTCGAAAGGAGATCGCTCTCATCGAATCTCCCTCGCTTACAAGCCGCATCGGTTTGGGTTGAATTCGGGCGGACAGGTCGCCTTGCTTGCTCGGTGTCAAACTTCTGGCGTTGTTCTCTCCACGACCTCTCGCTTTGCCTCCGCTTAGCAGCAGAAAATTGAGCAGCGGAGGGAAAGAAGCTGGGCGACGGGTTCAACAACGAAGCGAGCGACTTGTTTCGAGGCCGCGGTCTGAAAAAACGAACAGGGGGGTAATCCGCTTCCTCTTTACCTTGCAGCAAAAGGTTGGTTGGCGGCGGGGGCGGCCTAGAAAGTTGATCTCTTACTCGCTCCGCCTTCACCTGCATAAACCGCAGACCTGTCATCACGGTATCTTCGGGTGCCGGTACGGTTTTTTCGGTCCCCTTAGTGCTGGTCACAACCTCAGGGAGGATGGCCTCCTTAAGGCTGGTCACATCCTCAGACAGGGCGACTCTTTTCTCTTCGGGCGGGTTGGTAGCCTGTAGTTCGGAAGAAGTTCTCAGCTGATCGTCTTGCTTCTGAAAGGAATCAAAATCCCTAAGGATGTCACTTACAGAGATGCTATGGGCGTCGACAGGAGCCTGGTCGTTCGACTGGGGGGAAGGAGTAATCAAGCCCTCCGAGACTTCATTCTCGCGCGACTTGCCTTGCAGGCCCGCTCTCGGTCTCCCAGACGCTGCCTTGTTCTTGGCTTTTAGCTTCTTCATCTTCTTAAGAAGCCTGTCCGTCGCGGACTCCTCCTTCTTCCTCTTTTTCGACTTCAGGGCGGTTGGTTTTTCCGGACTATCCTCGACATTAACTACTGGAGCTCGCTGGTCGCTCGGCTTAGGGGAGTCAACTGTCTCTCCCCCTTCATCTCTTATGTTTAGATGAAAAACCCCGGATGGGGTAGCTTCCATTTTGAAAGATTCATCCCCATCGCCCTTCTGGGAAGCAGTCTCCAAGTCTGCCTTATCCGGCGGAGGAGGCGGGCTATTTCCTTTGTCAGAGAAGGTTGGGGGATCAGTCGGGGGTGGGTTCGGACAGCTCGCCTCCTTTTTAGTCGACAGGTCGGCTGTTTGCTCGGGAAGCAGGTCGGTCGGCTTACTCGCCTCCTGTTTAGACGACAAGTCGACTGTCAGCCCTGCAGGCGGGTCGGTCGGTTTACTCGTGGAAGCAATTGTTACAGTCTTATCTGGCCGCGACGCTTTTTTCTTCTTCTTATCTTTCGAGCGGTCTCTCTCGCGGTGCTTTCCGGGCTTCTCAAGAATTTCGAGCTGGGCCATTAAGTCCACCATCTTTTTCGGGCTGTTCAACCCGAAAGTCCTAACCGCAATAGGCGAGTAGTGACTCGTGGTAGCAATGGAGTTATGTCAGAATCGAAGCTTCTAGAACATTTATAACCAACAGGGTGAAGTCGGCGTGGTCTCCGGCTAGAACTGATATTTTTGAAATTTTCTCGGAAATTTAAAAATATACGGGGATTATGTTTACCCGGAAGACCGCTTTCAATAGGTTTACTCGCAGACCGTGCGGTCGGCGGATCCAAGTCGCCCGGCTCAGGCTGTACAGGTCCATCAGCTCTGGCTAGCACAGGCCGGGCGGTCTGACATAATTCAGACCGCCTCCAAGTACTAAAGATAATCCAAGCCCAAGTCCAACAGGGCAAGTCGCGGTCTCAAGTCGGAGATCGTGCGGTTTGTGCCATGGAGATAAGCCAAGGTTCGAGGTCAAAGAACAAGCCGCGGTCTCAAGACAGAGACCGCTCGGATAGCATCGTCTCCTTGGCCGCATCATCTTCAGCTTCTGGTCAGACAGGTCGGAAGGGCAAGCCACCAAGCCGCGCGGCTTCTTTCTTTCCTTCCTTGTGTATCCCGTCACCGCCTGCCCGTTTCTCCTATACCCGGGCAGGCAGTTATTTTATCCCTGCCCGTTCGGGCAGGCCCCCAAGCTTATAAATAGGGGGCGGCACTGTTCCCAAAGGACGCACACTCGAATCTAGGAGCTCGCTTGTTTGAGCTGCGGACTCGAGTTTCTTGTCTTGCGGACTGTCTGACCGGCCGGCTTCTCTTTTCTCGCACTTGTAACCCGTTGTAATCACTTCTTTTTAATCAACGGAAATCCCGTCGCAGGAGTGGCATTTGCCGCGACGGGCGAAGTCTGGCCTTGACCGCTGCTAGCGGTCCCATTTTCCTCACCTAAAAAGTAACCGGCAACCCGCAGCCTCCGGTTTCCTTCGGAGGTGCGATTTCGGACTCAACAGTAGGGCTCCGAGCTCATTCCTAAAAGGTGTTGTGGGGGTAAAATCAGACAACCGGATCAAATGTTATTGATGTTTAAAGTTTAAGTGTCATTTGTAGCTAAATCTATTACTTTCACTACAAACCGCATCTAAAATTCTTTCATTTTGAAATTTATGTGTCATTTGGAGCTAAATCTAGTATTACCAGTACAACGCATTGTATATCGACCTCTAAACGTGCTTGAATGGGTTAAAATTGTTCTCCATTGGATTTTGGGCTCCGATCTCATTCCGAAAAGGTATTATGGGCGAAAATCTGACAACCAGATCAAAAGTTACAGATATTTGAAGATTAGGTCTCCTTTCAAGCTAAATACCTTATTATCAACCCGCATAACCATTGGAACCCACTGTATATCGAATAATAAATGAACTTGAACGGTTATATCCTACTCTCCACCGGATGTAGGCCTCCGAGCTCATTCTAAAAGGTATGGTGGGCAAAAATTGGGCAACTGGATCAAGACTTCTGTCTATTTGAAGTTTATGTGATTTGGAGCTAAATCCCACATTACCACTGCAACCCACTATAGATCAACCACTAAACGAACTAGAATGGGTAAAACTTATTGTCCATTGGATGCAGGGCTACGATCTCATTCCGAAAAGGTGTTGTGGGCAAAAATCTGACAACCGGATCAAATTTATGGATGTTTTAAGTTTAGGTGTCAATTGGAGCAAAATCCCTCATTTCCACTGCAATCCACTATCTACCAACCTTTAAATGAACTCGATCGAGTAAATCCTATTCTCCATAGGATGTATGGCTCTGAGCTCATTGCGAAAAAGTGTTTTGGGAAAAATCCGGGCGACCAGATCAAAAGTTATAGCTGTTTGAAGTTTAGGTGCCAGTTGAAGCTAAATCCCACATTACCACTACAACTCAATGTATATCGACCACTAAATGAACTAGATTGGGTAAAACTTGCTCTCCATTGAATGTATGGCTCGGAGCTCATTTCGAAGAGGTTTAGTGAGCAAAAATTAGAAAACCTGATCAAAAGTTATGGTTGTTTCAAGTTTAGGTGTCATTTGGAGCTAAATTTCGCATTACCAGTGCAACCCGATATATATCGACAACTAAATGAGCTGCAATGGGTAAAACTTGTGCTTCAATGAATGTAGGGCTCCGAGCTCATTCCTAAAAGGTGTTGTGGGGGTAAAATCAGACAATCGGATCAAAAGTTATTTATGTTTAAAGTTTGAGTGTCATTTGTAGCTAAATCTCTTACTTTCACTACAAACCGCATCTAAAATTCTTTCATTTTGAAATTTATGTGTCATTTGGAGCTAAATCTAGTATTACCAGTACAACTCATTATATATCGACCTCTAAACGTGCTTCAATGGGTTAAAATTGTTCTCCATTGGATTTTGGGCTCCGATCTCATTCTGAAAAGGTATTTTGGGCGAAAATCTGATAACCAAATTAAAAGTTACGGATATTTGAAGATTAGGTCTCCTTTAAAGCTAAATACCTTATTATCAACCCGCATAACCACTGGAACCCACTGTATATGGAATAATAAATGAACTTGAATGGTTATATCCTACTCTCCACTGGATGTAGGCCTCCGAGCTCATTCTAAAAGGTATTGTGGGCAAAAATTGGGCAACTGGATCAAGAGTTCTGTCTATTTTAAGTTTATGTGTCATTTGGAGCTAAATCCCACATTACCACTGCAATCCACTATAGATCAACCACTAAACAAACTAGAATGGGTAAAACTTATTGTCCATTGGATGCAGGGCTCCGATCTCATTCCGAAAAGGTGTTGTGGGCAAAAATCTGACAATCAGATCAAATTTATGGATGTTTTAAGTTTAGGTGTCAATTGGAGCAAAATCCCTCATTTCCACTGCAATCTACTATCCACCGACCTCTAAATGAACTCAATCGAGTAAATCCTATTCTCCATAGGATGTATGGCTCTGAGCTCATTGTGAAAAGGTGTTTTGGGCAAAATTCGGGCGACCAGATCAAAAGTTATAGCTGTTTGAAGTTTAGGTGCCAGTTGGAGCTAAATCCCACATTACCACTACAACTCAATGTATATCGACCACTAAATGAACTAGATTGGGTAAAACTTGCTCTCCATTGAATGTATGGCTCGGAGCTCATTTCGAAGAGGTTTAGTATGCAAAAATCAGACAACCTGATCAAAAGTTATGGTTGTTTCAAGTTTAGGTGTCATTTGTAGCTAAATTTCGCATTACCAGTGCAACCCGATATATATCGACAACTAAATGAGCTGCAATGGGTAAAACTTGTGCTTCAATGAATGTAGGGCTCCGAGCTCATTCCTAAAAGGTGTTGTGGGGGTAAAATCTGTAAGACCCCATTTTTTTTTTGCAAAAACCACCGGGTCTTAGGCCCAGAACCACCGCTTTGCGGTGACACCTTCACTCGGGAAGGTCGCCACTACAAAACGCCGATCCTGCCGGCCAAATCGATCACGAAGAAAAGCATAATAAAGAGAAGACAAGTCCGCAGAATCACATGAATTATAAACCATAAGGGTAAATGTCCACAGCTACTAACTGAATAAAAGATAGCAAGGGTTACAATAATAAAAGGGCTCTTGCCCTATACATTATTTCCTCACTACAAAAACACTCGCGGAAGCTAACTACTAAGTAAAACTAAAGCTAATCATCACTGACACTGAAACTGGAGTACTCAGGCTAGTCTGACCCATCCCTGCAGACTCTGTACTCCACTGGTGCTGCAACACTGGATGCTTCTTCTCTTTTGGCCTGCGGTTGCCGCCTCGCAATCCAGGTCTACGTCTTCGCCTTCGGCCTCCTGGTTGCTGTGCTGGAGGGATTCCTCCCATCATGGGGCACCTGACTCGAGTGTGTCCCGGCTGGTGACAATGGTAGCATGGCCGTGGGGTCCAATCTGTCGGATCCTGCTGCACCTGTTTCTCTGATGTTGCTGCGTCTCTTCGAAACCCTAAAATGATATGGTCCACCGACCGTTAGTCAAAAATACTAAGCCTTATGTTCCCCACCCCACCCCCAATGGCTCCTAGGCACCGGGCGGGAGGATGAAGCGGAGGACAGCAAGGGGTGTAATCAAAGAGCAGGTGGCAGTGGTACATGAAATGTTACTACTCTACACATGTGTACGTATATAAAGCAGTAAGTAAGCATGTAAAGAACAGTAAGCAGTATATATAACGGCAAGTGAAGTAATATAAAAGTAACCATTGATTTATAGGGATTACCCCTATAGACCAAGGGGTCGTTTAGCAGGGCCTATCGTATAAGAAGTCCCATAACCGACTTATACGTTAGGGGTAGGTTGAATGCAATGTTTATGCTATGACATGCAAGGTATGATGTTATGCTATGTTCATACAGTGCAACTCACTCACTACGACTCTATGCGCATAGACCTTTAGTTCCCCCTTTTTGGAGCGAGCTAGACTCCCAGGATACTCCCGTAGTGGCAAACGGAAGCGGTGGGTTGGGCCTCGCCCACCTCTAGGTTGGTATTCACACTACCCAACCTAGACCTATTGTACGCCTCCACTAAACCCGCGGAGCGTCTGCGTACTCTTGCTGACTGGACCGCCAGACTTTCAAGGCTAAGTGTAAATACCACACTCGCCGAGTCAACGTATTGACGTCGGTGTGAACGACCGTCCAATACCGAAGACCCACCACCTTCAATGCACAAGCAACATGTTCTACTTCCTATCTCTGAGCCATAAGCTCCCCGGGCTAACCTGCCCGCCATCAATAACCTTCCGAGCCATAAGCTCCCCGGGCTAACCTGCCCGCCAACTAAACACTACTGAATCACAAGCTCTCCTGACTCATCAATCCGCACCTTAAACCACCGAGCCTTCCGCTCGTAAGACCAAACCAACTAACTTCTGGTAACCACTGGTAGTGGATGGGTGTGTTATTAGTTAATCTTATACATCGTCTTACTCCTATAAGTTAGGGTTAGTCTTGGACTTCCCGAGGGTTACCCTGTTAGGGGCTCGCTACGGTACTAGGAACTATACTGGGATGACACCCCAAAGTTCCCTTTCCCAAGACACTTAGTATTATTGGTTACTACCCATAAGAAACCCTCTTAATGTCTCACCTGGATTCAGCCTAAGTGCTTTTAGGACCTAATAGGCAAAAGACGATCTCTCGTCAATCCCCAGACCCAGATGTCCTACCCCAAGGGTGGCACTTCACCACCCTAGGACTCATCAAACCCTAATTAACGCCAGGGATCCTCACATAGTCATATGATCACCATTAAACTCTCACATCTCCAATCAATATACCCCAAATTGACCCATAACTCCAAATTGCCAAATTGCTAAACGCAGACCACCCTTAACGTTTTGATGCTCATGAAGGGAGGTACCTTAAATAATTATCTCTATGCCCCAATATTTTTACTGAGGGTCCATGTCACTTATTTAAGATCAATTCTAGAGTCTCACAATTTTCCCAACATTATTAATATTTAAAACAATTTTTCCCAATTACAATTCCCCAGGGTTTGATCTACAAGTACCCTTTTCTGACTTCCAATGCCTACCAAACCTTTTACATAAATCAAGGGTACCTAATAATCAGTAGATATGAAATTTTAGGAAATTCCAGCAAGATTTACTATTATTAAAAATTCCAAAACCCATTTATTTCCAATAAATTCCAAAGGAGGTACCCTCATATGAACTCCAAACCTTATGAAAATGTATACGGAGGTGACTCATAATAAAATATTTAGCCCTACCAAGTTTGACCTCATTACATATAGGTTACAATTGTAATTTCCACAAAGGACATATTTGCAATTAATTCCAAATTGAACTAGAGGTACCAAAAATATCAATCCATAAATTATGAGAAAACTACTGTGGGTTTATAATGGTATTAAATGTCATCCAGCAAGGTTTCATGCAATTACAGAAAACTATCACTCTACAATTAATCATCCCAAAAATTGCCAACAATATGAATAATTACAATTTGGACCTCCAAAAGTCTTCCAATGGCTCTAACAGAATCTCCAGGGATTAATAACATCTAAACTAAGTTGGTGGCATAATATGGTTAATCACTAAGAATTATTTCTTCCTAAATCCCAAAACCTAAATATTTACAAATCTACCCAAGGATTTATTACCTAGGTTTGGCAACTCCAAACCCCACTAAATTGTCATAGTGGGACTCTCTGATCATCAAGATCATCTCCCCAAAATTTCAAGTCAAACCATTAAGGTTTGACCCCTCTTCCTTCATTGGCCTCTAATTGTACCCCTTTAGGGTTTAACCTAGGGTTGGGGTCAAAACTTACCCAAATCCACCCAAACTTCTTGTGGGGGTGTTATATCACTCATAAAGCTCAGAGGAGTCCAATACACCCCTCTCCAAGGACAAACTCTCCCATGTCCTTCATAACCCCAAATTCCACTCCATAGGGATCAACCCTATGGCCTTGAGCAAATCAACTCCTATGCTCACCAATCTTCCTCATGGGGTCTCAAATTGATCCCACTGACCTTTCCAAGAAGACTCAAGTCTCTATGGACCTATTTGGCCATTGGTTCTCTACTTGGCTAAATGCACCCCAAGGTGCTCCAAACCATGACTTAGGGCAATCCAACTCCCCATGACCCCAAAACTCTCCTAGAGGTGATTTGGGTGATATTAGGGCAGTGGCCAAAGTCCCACTCCAATTGGAGGTGATTTGACCATGAAAGATCCCAAATAGCCCTTATTCACAAATTTCCCCTTAATGGACAAATCTTTGGCCTAATGATTACCTAACCAAAAGAACTCCAAATGAGTTGAGATTTTAACCAGGGGTTTATCATGACCCTAATAACAGCCCACCAAAATTTGGTGATGATTGGAGGTCATTTGACCCTCCAAATAATTTATGCAAGGATTATTAAATATTTACAAAAACTTTAGGGAAAAGTTCTCCAAAAATTCTCATTTTTGGATATGCTATAGCCCTAGGCATGACTCATAACTAGTCCAAATTTCTAGTCATTTGGACCTGTGGTTTGGTATGGGCACCCATTCAAAGTTCAGTCAAACTTTGCACTAAAATGGGTACTGAGGTCAAACCCGGACTCCAAATTGGGTGAAGTCCATTTTGTATGATCTTAGGGGTCAAGGCCCACAACTTTCATGTTGGGAACTTTTTATGTAGAGGGCATCTAGTATTTTTAGTAATTAAATTACCTCTGCAGTTATAATAATTCAAGAACTAATTAATAAATAATAACTAAATTCATAATATATCATCCAGCACGAATCCTGGCGCGGATCGGACGGCGCGTGGTCATCGTTCCCGATGAGCCAACGGCTGCGATTTCGCGCGCCTGAGCGATATGATCTTCGATTTCCCCGGCCACCTGAGCGCCGCCCCGACCAATCAACGCCACCACCACCTCAGTTGAGGTGGTGGCTGGCGACGAACGGTTCTTGATTGGCCGGAGGTGGCCGGAATTGTGGATTCTGGGTGGAAGCCCAAACCCGATCTACGGGTGGCTTGGCTGGCTCGATCCATGGCCTATTGGCCACGAATCGAGCCGCCGAGGAGTTAGATCTACACCACTGAGGGAGGAGCAGAGAACCAGACCTGTGTGGTGGCCTGAAGTCGCACCGATTGTCATTCTTCCATGGCCGGCCGCCGTGGTTTGCGAGCTCTGCATCCTCCACATAGAAGAGCTCGACCTCTTCTGAAAACAGGGGGGTTTCACTCCTCTTCAACCCCTGAAGGAGTTAAATGGGACAATTGGGAAGAGGAATGGGTGCAACCCCCTTTTGCCATTAATGGCCTCTTCACCTCCCCCATGGCCGGCCACAATACAACTCCCCCTGCTTTCAATTCCTCTAGAAACTCCTGGAATTCCCTCCACATTCATCAGGGGAGATGAAAGGAGTCATCAATGAGGATTCCAAGGGGTTTAACACCTTAATGGCCATGAGCACCACCTTCTCTCTCCTCCAAAATTAGGTTTTTCTCTCTCCTGCTCACCATGGCCGATTTTCCCCTCTCTCCTGGGTTAATTATCAGTCAAGCATGCTGGTCAAGTGATCAATTTGGGCTTAGCCCAAAGGGATTGGGCTAGGTTTAAGAGATTTGACCTAATTTGGGCAAGTTTGACTTTTGGTCAAATTGACCAATTGGGTGACCCTAGGATGGGGCTTTTGGGTCCATTGAATTTCAAATTAGGTTTAGAAACTACTGGTGGGGTCAATTTGATCACATGAGCCTTAGTTGACCCAATTTAAGCTGATTTGACCGAAATAGGCTAAGTTGACTTTGGTCAAATTGAGCCCTAGGGTTAACCCAGTCATGGGGATTTTTGGTCCACTGGGTCCCCTATGACATGATAACACTATGGGTAGGGTCAATTTAATATGGTGATGGTCAATTAGGGCACTTAGTGAAGAATTGTCATTTTGACCTAAAAAGGGCATTTTGGTCAATTTGCACCACTGGGGGTCCCATGATGGGGCTTTTAGGTCTACTAGGCCTCTTTTGGTATTCTAGACCTAGATGAGTGGCCAATTTGGCATGGTGGAGGTTATTTGACCCTAATTAGGCTAGTTTGACCAATTTAGGGTTAGGGTTGACTTTGGTCAATTTGTCCAATTTGGTTGACCCCAATGTGCCCTTTGTGCCCTAAGGGGGCCCCTAAAGGGTTAGGGATACTATGGTGGGGTCAATTGATCAAGTTGAGGCCCTAAAGTCCAACCCTAAGCTTGGTAATTAGAAATTGCTATTTGCAGTCCAAGACACTTTCAACCCTAATCTTGCCTAAGTTAAAGGGATTTCTACACTACCAAGGCCTTGTCATGACCTTGTCATGGCACATTCACCTGGGGGGTCTAGCTGTCTGGGGGATGTTACAAAATCAGACAACCAGATCAAAAGTTATTGATGTTTAAAGTTTGAGTGTCATTTGTAGCAAAATCTCTTACTTTCACTACAAACCGCATCTAAAATTCTTTCATTTTGAAATTTATGTGTATTTTGGAGCTAAATCTAGTATTACCAGTACAACTCATTGTATATCGACCTCTAAACGTGCTTGAATGGGTTAAAATTGTTCTCCATTGGATTTTGGGCTCCGATCTCATTCCGAAAAGGTATTGTGGGCTAAAATCTGACAACCAAATTAAAAGTTACGGATATTTGAAGATTAGGTCTCCTTTCAAGCTAAATACCATATTATCAACCCGCATAACCACTGGAACCCACTGTATATCGAATAATAAATGAACTTGAATGGTTATATCCTACTCTCCACTGGATGTAGGCCTCCGAGCTCATTCTAAAAGGTATTGTGGGCAAAAATTGGGCAACTAGATCAAGAGTTCTGTCTATTTGAAGTTTATGTGTCATTTGGAGCTAAATCTCACATTACCACTGCAACCCACTATAGATCAACCACTAAACGAACTAGAATGGGTAAAACTTATTGTCCATTGGATGCAGGGCTCCAATCTCATTCCGAAAAGGTGTCGTGGGCAAAAATCTGACAACCGGATCAAATTTATGTGTTGAATCCGAAATCGCACCTCCGAAGGAAATCGGAGGCTGCGGGTTGCCGGTTACTATTGAGGTGGGGAGAATGAGACCGCAAGCAGCGGTCGAGGCCGGACTTCGCCCGTCATGGCGAATACCACTCCTGTGACGGGCTTTCCTTATATTAAAATGAGGTGGTTACAGCGGTTATAAGTGCAGGAAAAGAGAAGCCGGCCGGTCAGACAGTCCGCAAGACTGGAAACTCGAGACCGCAGCTCAGACAAGCGAGCTCCTGGATTCGAGTGTGCGTGTCTTGGGAACAGTGCCGCCCCCTTATTTATAGGCTTGGGGGCCTGCCCGAACGGGCAGGGATAAAATAACCGCCTTCCCGGGTACAGGAGAAACGGGCAGGCGGTGACGGGATACATATTGGAGGAAAGAAAGAAGCCGCGCGGCTTGGCGGCTTGCGCTTGCGGTCTGTCTTGTAGAGGGGGTTGGAGATGCTGCAACCAAGGTGATGATGCCACCCGAGCGGTCTCCGTCTTGAGACCGCGGCATGTCTTCTTGGACTTGGTTCTCACTGATCTTCACGGCACAATCCGGGCGGTCTCCGTCTTGAGACCGCGGTATGCCCTTGAGAACGCGGCCTATCGCCTGGTCTTGAGCCTTGTTTTAGCCGTCAAGATGCAACCCGCGCGGTCTCCATCTTGAGACCGCGAGTTGCCTTCTTGACTTGGACCCTGATGGCTTTCATGGTACAACCCGAGCGGCCTCCGACTTGAGACCGCGACTTGCCCTGTTGGGCTTTGAGCCTGGATAGTCTTCAGTATTTGGAGGCGATCTGAATTGTGTCAGACCGCCCGACCTGTGCTAGTTGGTGTTGATGGACCTTGTAAAACCTAAGCCGGTCGACTTGTATCTTCAAACCGCCCGGTCTGCGAATCATTCTATTGGAAGCGGTCTTCTGGGTAAACATGATCCCCGCATATTTTTAAATTTCCGAGAAGATTTCTAAAATATCAGTTCTAGCCGGAGACAGCACCGATCTTACCCCGTGGGTTATAAATGCCTCAGGAGTTTCTATTCTGGCATAACTTCATTGCTATCACGAGTCACTACTCGCCTCTTGCGGTTAGAACCTTCAGATTGAACAGTCCACAAAAGATGGTAGATTTAATGGCTCAGCTCGAAGTTCTCGAGAAACCCGGTAAAAACCGCGTGCGAGACCGTTCGAAGGATAAGAAAAAGAAGAAGTCGAAGCCTGATAATACAGTAACGATTGCTACTACGAGTAAGCCATCTGATCCGCTTCCCGAGCTGACAGTCGACTAGTCGACTAGGAATGAGGCGAGTTGTCCGAACCCACCCCCAACTGATCCTCCAGCTCCCTCCGACAAAGGAAACAATCCGCCTCCTCCGCCGGACAAGACAGACTTAGAGATCGTCATCCCGAAAGGAGATGGGGATGAGTCTTTTAAAGTGGAGGTTACTCCTTCGGGAGTTTTCAATTTGAAAATACGAGACAAAGGGGGAGAGGCGGTTGATTCTCCCAAGCTGAGTAACCAGCAAGCCTCAGTGGTTAACATCGAGGACAGCCCGGTTTCCCCAAAGCCGGCCGCCCTGAAATCGACCAAGAAGAGGAAGAAGGAGGAGTCCGCGGCGGACAGGCTGCTGAAGAAGATGAAGAGGCTAAAAGCCAAGAACAAGGCAGCGTCCGGGAAACCGAGAGCGAACAGCCTGCAAGGCAAGTCGCGCGAGAAGGAAGTCTCGGAGGGCTTGATTACTCCCTCCCCCAAGTCGAACGATCAGGCTCCCGTCGAAGCTCACAGCATTTCCGTAAGTGACATCCTCAGGGATTTTGATTCTTTTCAGCAGCAAGATGATCAGCTGAGAACTTCTTCCGAACTGCAGGCTGCCAATCCGCCAGGAGAGAAAGGAGCCGCCCTATCTGAGGATGCGGCCAGTACTAAGGGGGCCGTCCTCCCTGAGGTTGCGACTAGAACAGAGAAAATCGTACCGGCACCCGAAGATACTGTGATGACCGGTCTCCGACTTATGCAGGTGAAGGCGGAGAGAGTAAGGGATCAGCTTACCAGGCCGCCACCGCCGCCACCCAATCTTTTGTTGCAAGGTAAAAAGGGAGCGGATTACCACCCCGTTCGTTTTTTCAAGCCGCGGCCTCGAAATAAGTCGCGCGTTTCGTTGTTGAACCCGTCGCCCAGCTTCTTTCCCTCCGCCGCTCAATTTTCTGCTGCCAAGCAGAGGCAAAGCGAGAGATCGTGGAGAGAACAACGTCGAAAGTTTGATACCGAGCAAGCAAGGCGACCTGTCCACCTGAATTCAACCCAAACCGTTGCGGCTTGTAAGCGAGGAAGATTCGAAGTGAGCTATCTTCTTTTAATCACTCTTTGACTGTCTTTTCTTATTGCAGATGATCGTGACTCTATTCCGAAGCTGGGCGAACTGGTGACCTATCTCCCTCCACTTGATCCACCTTTGCCAGGATCCCTGGTTGTACCGGATATGCAGATTGAGGATGAGAGGGGCTGTCTTCAAAGGAATCTTGAAGCCCTTTCAAAGCAGCTGAGGGCCCTTGAGGAGCGGGAGAAGACCGCTCAGGAGGAAAAGATTGCACTGCGGGCAGAACTGGAGGCTGAGAGGACGGAGAGCCGGGCTGTGCTGGAGGCCGAGCGGAGAGAGCGTCGAGAAAAGGAGAAAGCGCAGCAGGATCAAGTGGCCGCACTGACCACCCGGGTTGATCGCGGAAAGAAGGAGATTCAGAAGCTTGAAGCTGACTGCGCCTATTACCCAGATAAATATCTCCATTTGACGAGGGAGGTCGGCGGAAGCCGGTGTCCCCTTAATGCTGCTGATGAAGGTTGGCGTGGGTCACACCGCCCGGATACATGGACGAGTTCGTCTCTTCCTGTAGCCGGGGCGATTCATCCAGTTGCTAGTGTTCATGAGCCCGCAGCGGCCTTACTTACTCGTGTGATCCCAGCGGCGCGAGTAGAGAGGTATGCCGCACGGCTTCATAGCATGATCAACCGCCTTAATCACAACATGAATCAAATGCAAGGGACTGTCCTTCAGATCGGCGATCATGTCGCGCGACTTCACAGGGAGGATGAATCGAGTGATACCTGCTAGTGATGAGTGGCTTTAAGACATCAATTTGTAATAATATTTCTATTCGGTCCTTCGGACAACTGTTTTGAACTTGATTTCACAATATTCGGTCTGTCTTCCAGGCCGCTCGGTCTACCTATTCGAATTTATTTTTGCATTCTTGTGTGCTGATTGATGTCTGCTGATTACTTTATATAAACCGATCAGCTTGTTTCTGCGCTTTTTTTAATTCGCCTGATGAATTATACTTGTCTTTGTGGTTGTCTTTTTGTGGTGATGCACCCATGCGGGTTGACTGGTCTAGCCGTGATTTGACCCTTGCTAAATGCATATCAGCTGTTCTTATAAGTAGCGCCTTTCCGAAGGTCTTCTTACCGAAATTTCAAGATGAGAGCAAAGCGCCAGCCGAAGCGACCTGCGAAAACCTCTGCTACTCGCTTCGAAGCCGCTGTGGCTTTTCACTCGGCAGACCTCGATGAGTGTCGTTTGACAAAAGCTGAATTGGACGAATTCGTTGAGAAACATATGACCGACAGTCCGCTGCTCGCGCGGCTTCCGCTCCGTGATGAGCGGATGAACTCTTCTGGACCAAACCAAATCGCGATCCCAATCGACCATTTTGATTGTGGCTTCAAGTTCCCTATTTCGATTGAGCTCGCCATGGTCTTTGACCATTATGGAGTTGTACCCGGCCAAATCTCTCCTAACTCGATAGCCGGGATTTGCAGCTTCATCTCCTACCTGCGGTCTGAGAGAGTCCGCTTCTCTATGGACCTTTTTCAGAAGATATTCTCGGTGCGGGCTATCCCGGACTCCGATAATATCTTCAAAGGCCATCTCTACTTTGGCTGTCGCGAGTTGAAGATGGTCAACCTTGCGAATAAGGTTACAGCCTGGTCGGAGAGGTACTTGATTTTCGAGGGCCGACTTGGCCTACTGAACCCAAACCCGCAAGTGCGCCCGGAGGAGGCCTTTCAAGAGGTTGCTATCAGCGAAGTCGAGAAGAAAACCTGCAAGCTTCTCGAGGATGAGCGGCTTAACGTAAGCTACTATCTCCCGCTACTCGCCGAGTTAGAGGATGTTCGGCCTGAAGATAGTAAGACTTCCTTCAACCCTCTATCGATTTTAATACTGCCCGCTCGATCTCTTGTACTGATTTTTCCTTTGCAGCCGAGGCCATTGTCCCTGCTAACAAGCCAGTCAGCCCAGCCAGTTTGGTCTTAACCCAGATGGAGAAGAGAAAGAGGCAAGTCCGGAACAAGCCGCTGCCATCTGATGGGGAGGATTCAGCCTCCTCGGGCGACTTTTCCGCCCTTCGCTCCTTCAGCAAGGTGAAGGATTTAAAAGGCCGCTCGGTCTTGACCTGGCACCCGGACGGCGACGGTGTTCAGGTCTCTACCGCGCTCCCCCACTGGGCAAATGAGAAGTCGGGCCGGCATGCTGAGGCCGCTAGCATTGCCATGTTTGGCCGGCGGAACTTTAGGAGGTTGAGGAAGATTCCCGAGGAAGAACTCGCCCGGTAGGCCGCGCGGGTTGGTGCTAAGAGCCTCATCACCAATGTCTTCATGGGAATGACCTTCAAAAGGTTGATTAAAGCGAATGATCACCTAGAGAAGGAAATTGCCGAATTGAAGAAAGAAAATGCGCGGCTAAAGGAAGCCGAGTTGGTAAGTTATCACCTGGCCAGTCGTCCTTCTGAGTTTTTCAGACCGCACGGTCTCTTACCTTACTCTTTCTTGCAGGCAAAGTACGATGAGACCGACCCGGTTTATCAAGAGGAACTCTTTCCTCATGTCGCCGAGGGAATTGACAATGCTTTTAACTGTTTGCGGGAGCTCAAAGGGTTCGCGCCTGGTTTTGAGCATTTTACTTTCTCAGACGCCTACCCGATCTTGCAAAGGAAGTTAGAGAAGATCAGGCGGAAGGCGAAAGGAAAGAACAAAGTCGACGGATCCAGTTTGGAGGAGAGCGACGATGAGGATAATGAGGCCGAAGAACCCGCAGCGGCTAAGAGTGATGAGAGCGGCTCGGAGTCTGGACCCAGCGATTCCGAAGAAGGGAGTGGGCGCAAGTCGGGCGAATTGAGCAGCTCATTCTCGTCGGGTAGCGAGGGTTATTCCCCCGACGTTTCAATTGATGGCAGCGAACTCTCGAGTACTCCTGCGTCTAAGAAACTTAAGTCGAATAATCAGTAGTTGTATATTGCATTTTATTTTGAATAGTCGACGGCTTGATTTTATTAGCCGGTCGGTTTAAAGCATGATGTAAGAATGTTTTGATAATGGAATGGAAAGCTTTTACCTGTCTACCTGTCTACTTCCTGCGACTTACTTGTGATTGTTTGCGATCTCTTTCTGTGTTAGATAATTGACCCTTCTAACCAAGTCGTGCGACTTAATATTTAACTCGATCGGTTATGACAATAATCTTCATAGGATTATGGTAAAGTAATTATTAGCAAAAAACCTATTCGCATAGCTTGTTTCCTCAATCCAGATCAAGTGGACTTGATTCATCCTGAGAAAGTGTTAACTATAATGTTTTGCTAAATAGTCGTTGCGATCTGGATATACAACCGAGCGGATTGGAATCCAAGCTTCTGCATTACGGATGTCTTGTGATAGCCAGGAATTCAAACATAACCAAGCCGCGCGGTTGTTACTGGACCCTGCATACTTACTTTTTAGGATAAAGAATGCCAAGTCATAAGAACCATCAACGGACCGAGCGGCCAGTATTTTAACATAAGTGATTTGCAACTATGATTGCTGCAAGTCACCCCCGTGAATTTAACTGATAACCCATCAAGAAATCAAGCCGCGCGACCATAACCTGGCTTTACATAATTGCCTTGCAGGACAGAATATCAAGTCGTAAGAAAATCAGTTGATAGACCGTGCGGTTAATATTTAATCCGAACAATTTATATGACAACTTTATATAACATCAGTTGACAACCCGCACGGACTATATATATAATTTGAGCGATTAGAAGGTTTAATACTTGCAATGAGAATCATAACTGCCTGATCGAAAAGAGCCTGTAATTAGCCGAACGGATCGAATTGAAAACCATAAAGATGATAAATTCACAACCCGAATCATGAGGTCGGCTGGTCATGATCATGCTTGATCCTTGATTTTTACCTTGTGACATTTAAGGATATCCCGTCTATTTCAAACCGTCTGGTCTGAAAACCAAACCGCATGACATCTTTGGAACCTGCTTATTTTAGTCCGCCCGGTTTAATAACCAGACAGCTCGATAATAACAGTAGGTCCGGCCGGGACCCCACGCCATACAAACCACGCTAGCTAGGAGTTAAAAGGTGATAAGAAGAAAAGTAACAACTAAACGAGAGTACAACACGTAAGCGGAAGCATTAATTAAACCATTCAAATAGAACTGTCCACTATCATAGGAATGTATCCTGAATAAGAGTTACGGCCTTAAGGCCTTACATTCATCCAATGCACAAAACTCCAAAAGCATACATCGGCATGCAGGCCGGCCATACATGAATAACAGGAAAAGGGTTGGCCTTCGAGGGCCAACATTGCAAAGGGCCATCGCCCGCTATTTCCCGCTAGGCTCACCTGCACCTGCATAAGAACATTCCACCAAGCGGTGGCAAACAAGGTAACGGACAGCACAGCTGACCAAATTATAACGACCCCACCACTTTTCCAGGGTGGCGGAGCTTCTACCCTGCAAGCAAGCCATACTAGCACAAGTACTAAATATAAAGAAAGTGCAAACTACACAAGGTGAGGTTTCAAGACAATCAATCTTCTAGGTTGAGCATCAAAAGAGAGGGGAACCTAGGTATGCACATGATGTTGGTTGGGTTCACCCGAAGGTTCCCCACAACCGCCTAAGCAATCGCAAGAGGCTAATCATAACATCCATTTCACAAAACACTCCACCGTAAGGGCCACAACCTTGGGTGGAAACAAGAGCTTTTGGTCGGTCTAGGTATGACACCTTCCACGACCTCTCCCATGATCACACGGCTTTCCTGAGGAAGGGACCTCTTACCGATCTGCATGGAAACGGGTTCGGTTTAGCTTTGCCCGTGCTCTAATCGTCGCGATCTATCGCACAACGCGGGTACGGCTTCGCCTCGGCCCGTAAGGGTTTAGCACTTTCAAGTGCTACACTAATTATACGCTACGCACCTAACCCCTTCACAAGGGTCTAGGTTTCACGAATACTCAACAAGGGAGGTGCAATACGCTCCGCATCAATTTCGTGGTGAAGGTTTGCCTTCAACCAAACTCAAAGCATGGGGCTTTCGTTAGCATCTTCACAAGACGCCTATACTTATTTCCCGCATTACTATAGATGATTTCACGGAGTCATTCTGCGGCACGCATTCTAGGCCTAACCTAAATGCAACGTCGCAAATCAAGCATCACCGATTCGGGCTCACGGCCACGAATAGGCTTCACACAAAATGCCTAAATCCGCACGACTACCGGATTTTCTACATGCAATAATGCCGGGGACGGACACAATCTACCCGGAGTTCCGAGGAACTTGAGGAAATCCTACACTTCACCCATTTAGTGAAAGGGATTCCTCATGCAAGCATAGAAAGAGGAATGAAAGGACAAATACAAGTCCAAAGTTCGGGAGGAAGAATCGTTACCCTAGTCGCGTTCTTTTTCGCCATAGATCCGAGATTCTACACGGAGATAAACGACCGCACCGGGCTGCACTCTCCAAATCTGGAAACGGCTCGCGAAACGGAGCTCCGGAGCTCCGTCAATGGCGGGATCTACCTTCTTCTTCCTTGGCTCCTCCCTCTTTCTCTAGGGTTTGGAGAGAGAATGGCTTAGAGAATATGAGGGTTTAACCCCCTCTCATCAGCCCTAAAGGTCTCCCGCAACTAAACCTAGCCGTTGGATCAATTTCCAAAAGATTTGGACGGTCCGATCTTCTTCTCCGCTCAAAATCGCGGAACAGAATAAACAGGGCGCACGATCGCTGGCGCACGATCACTGGTCGTGCGCGAAGAGGGAAATGGTCGTGCGCATTGTCCGAGACAGAACTCGATTCTCTTCTGAATTAACGCACGATCGCTGGCGCACGATCACTGGTCATGCGCGAAGAGGGAAATGGTCGTGCGCACTGTCCGAGACAGAACTCGATTCTCTTCTGAATTAACGCACGATCGCTGGCGCACGATCGCCGGTCGTGTGCGATGAGGCCACTAATCGTGCGCTAAGAGCAGCAAGGGAAGATTTAGCCTGCTTCAAGTGCAGCACTACCACTCCGCCTACTTCGCTGAACCACGATTTTTGGGGTGTTACAAAGGAAGTCTCGGAGGGCTTGATTACTCCCTCCCCCAAGTCGAACGATCAGGCTCCCGTCGATGCCCACAGCATTTCCGTAAGTGACATCCTCAGGGATTTTGATTTTTTTCAGCAGCAAGATGATCAGCTGAGAACTTCTTCCGAACTGCAGGCTGCCAATCCGCCAGGAGAGAAAGGAGCCGCCCTATCTGAGGATGCGGCCAGTACTAAGGAGGCCGTCCTCCCTGAGGCTGCGACTAGAACAGAGAAAATCGCACCGGCACCCGAAGATACTGTAATGACCGGTCTCCGTCTTATGCAGGTGAAGGCGGAGAGAGTAAGGGATCAGCTTACCAGGCCGCCACCGCCGCCACCCAATTTTCTGTTGCAAGGTAAAAAAGGGAGCGGATTACCACCCCGTTCGTTTCTTCAAGCCGCGACCTCGAAATAAGTCGCACGTTTCGTTGTTGAACCCGTCGCCCAGTTTCTTTCCCTCCGCCGCTCAATTTTCTGATGCCAAGCGGAGGCAAAGCGAGAGGTCGTGGAGAGAACAACGCCAAAAGTTTGATACCGAGCAAGCAAGGCGACCTATCCACCCGAATTCAACCCAAACCGCTGCGGCTTGTAAGCGAGGAAGATTCGAAGAGAGCGATCTCCTTTTAATCATTCTTTGACTGTCTTTTCTTATTGTAGATGATCGTGACTCTATCCCGAAGCCGGGCGAACTGGTGACCTATCTCCCTCCACTTGATCCACCTTTGCCAGGATCCCTGGTTGTACCGGATACTAGGATTGCGGATGAGATGGGCCGTCTTCAAAAGAATCTTGAAGCCCTTTCAAAGCAGCTGAGGGCCCTTGAGGAGCGGGAGAAGACCGCTCAGGAGGAAAAGATTGCGCTGCGGGCGGAACTGGAGGCTGAAAGGAAGGAGAACCGGGCTGTGCTGGAGGCCGAGCGGAGAGAGCATCGAGAAAAGGAGAAAGCACAGCAGGATCAAGTAGCAGCACTGTCCACCCGAGTTGATCGCGGAAAGAAGGAGATTCAGAAGCTTGAAGCGGACTGCGCCTACTACCGAGATAAATATCTCCATTTGTCGAGGGAAGTCGGCGGAAGCCGGCGTCCCCTTAATGCTGCTGATGAAGGCCGGCGTGGGTCACGCCGCCCGGATGCAGGGACGAGTTCGTCTCTTCCTATAGCCGGGGTGATCCATCCAGTTGCTAGTGTTCATGAGCCCGCAGTGGCCTTACCTACTCGTGTGATCCCAGCGGCGCGAGTAGAGAGGGATGCCGCACGGCTTCATAGCATGATCAACTGCCTTAATCACAACATGAATCAAATGCAAGGGACTGTCCTTCAGATCGGCGATCATGTCGCGCGACTTCACAGGGAGGATGAATCGGGTGATACCCGCCAGTGATGAGTGGCTTTAAGACATCAATTTGTAATAATATTTCTATTCGGTACTTCGGACAGCTGTTTTGAACTTGATTTCACAATATTCGGTCTGTCTTCCAGGCCGCTCGGCCTTCGTATTCGAATTTATTTTTGCAATCTTGTGTGCTGATTGATGTCTGCTGATTACTTTATATAAACCGATCGGCTTGTTTCTGCGCTTTTTTTTAATTCGCCTGATGAATTATACTTGTCTTTGTGGTTGTCTTTTGTGGTGATGCACCCGTGCGGGTTGACTGGTCTAGCCGCAATTTTACCCTTGCTAAATGCAGATCAGCTGTTCTTATAAGTAGTGCCCTTCCGAAGGTCTTCTTACCGAAATTTCAAGATGGGAGCAAAGCGCCAGCCGAAGCGACCTGCGAAAACCTCTGCTACTCGCTCCGAAGCCGCTGTGGCTTTTCACTTGGCAGACCTCGATGAGTGTCGTTTAACAAAAGCTGAATTAGACGAATTCGTTGAGAAACATATGACCGACAGTCTGCTGCTCGCGCGGCTTCCGCTCCGTGATGAGCGGATGAACTCTTCCGGACCGAACCAAATCGCAATCCCAATCGACCATTTCGATTGTGGTTTCAAGTTCCCTATTTCGATTGAGCTCGCCATGGTCTTTGACCATTATGGAGTTGTACCCGGCCAAATCTCTCCTAACTCGATGGCCGGGATTTGCAGCTTCATCTCCTACCTACGGTCTGAGAGGGTCCGCTTCTCTATGGACCTTTTCCGGAAGGTATTCTCGGTGCGGGCTATCCCGGACTCCGAGAATATCTTCAAAGGCCATCTCTACTTTGGCTGCCACGGGTTGAAGATGGTCAACCTTGCGAATAAGGTCACAGCCTGGTCGGAAAGATATTTGATTTTCGAGGGCCGACTTGGCCTGCTTAACCCAAACCCGCAAGTGCGGCCGGAGGAGGCCTTTCAAGAGGTCACTATCAGCGAAGTCGAGAAGAAAACCTACAAGCTTCTCGAGGATGAGCGGCTTAACGTAAGCTACTACCTCCCGCTACTTGCCGAGTTAGAGGATGTCCGGCCTGAAGATAGTAAGACTTTCTTCAACCCGCTATCGATTTTAATACTGTCCGCTCGATCTCTTGTGCTGACTCTTCTTTTCTTTTCCAGGCGAGGCCATTGTCCCTGCTAACAAGCCGGTCAGCCCGGCCGGTTTGGTCTTAACCCAGACGGAGAAAAGAAAAAGGCAAGTCCGGAACAAGCCGCTGCCATCTGATGGGGAGGATTCGGCCTCCTCGGGCGACTTTTCCGCGCTTCGCTCCTTCAGCAAGGTGAAGGATTTAAAAGGCCGCTCGGTCTTGACCTGGCACCCGGACGGCGATGGTGTTCACATCTCTACCGCACTCCCCCATTGGGCAAATGAGAATTCGGGCTGGCATGCTGAGGCCGCCAGCATTGCTATGTTCGACCGACAGAACTTCAGGAGGTTGAGGAAGATTCCCGAGGAAGAACTCGCCCGGGAGGCCGCGCGGGTTGGTGCTGAGAGCCTCATCACCAATGTCTTCATGGGAATGACCTTCAAAAGGTTGATCAAAGTGAATGATCACCTAGAGAAGGAAATTACCGAATTGAAGAAGGAAAATGAGCGGCTAAAGGAAGCCGAGTCGGTAAGTTATCACCTGGCCAGTCGTCCTTCTGAATTTTTCAGACCGCACGGTCTCTTACCTTACTCTTTCTTGCAGGCAAAGTACGATGAGACCAACCCGGTTTATCAAGAGGAACTCTTTCCTCATGTTGCCGAGGGAATTGACAATGCTTTCAACCGTTTGCGGGAGCTCAAAGGGTTCGCGCCCGGTTTTGAGCATTTTACTTTCTCAGACGCCTACCCGATCTTGCAAAGGAAGTTAGAGAAGATAAGGCAGAAAGCTAAAGGAAAGAACAAAGTCGAAGGATCCATCTCGGAGGAGAGCGACGACGAGGACGATGAGGCTGAAGAACCCGCAGTGGCTAAAAGTGATGAGAGCGGCTCGGAGTCTGGATCCAGCGATTCCGAAGGGAGTGGGCGCAAGTCGGGCAAATTAAGCAGCTCATCCTCGTCGGGTAGCGAGGGTTATTCCCCCGACATTTCAATTGACGGCAGCGAACTCTCGAGTACTCCTGCGTCTAAGAAACTTAAGTCAAATAATCAGTAGCTGTATTTTGCTTTTTATTATTTTGAATAGTTGACGGCTTGATTTTATTAGCCGGTCGGTTTAAAGCATGATGTAAGAATGTTTTGATAATAGAATGAAAAGTTTTTACTTGTCTATCTGTTTACTTCCTGCGACTTACTTGTAATTGTTTGCGATCTCTTTCTGTGTTAGATAATTGACCCTTCTAACCAAGTCGTGCGACTTAATATTTAACCCGATCGGTTAGGACAATGATCTTCATAGGATTCCGGTAAAGTAATTGTTAGCAAAAACCCTATTCGCATAGCTTGTTTCCTCAATCCGGATCAGGTGGACTTGATTCATCCTGAGAAAGTGTTAACTATAATGTTTTGTTAGATATTCGATGCGATCTGGATATATAACTGAGCGGATTGGAATCCAAGCTTCTGCATTACGGATGTCTTGTGATAGCCAAGAATTCAAACATAACCAAGCTGCGCGGTTGTTACTAGACCCTGCATACTTACTTTTCAGGATAAAGAATGCCAAGTCATAAGAACCATCAATAGACCGAGCGGCTAGTATTTTAACACAAGCGATTTGCAATTATGATTGCTGCAAGTCACCCCCGTGAATGTAACTGATAACCAATCAAGAAATTAAAATAATCAAGCCGCGCGACCATAACCTGGCTTTACATAATTGCCTTGCAGGACAGAGTATCAAGTCGTAAGAAAATCAGTTGATAGACCGTGCAGTTAATATTTAATCCGAACAATTTATATTGCAACTTTATATAGCATCAGTTGACAACCCGCACGGACTATATACATAATTTGAGTGATTAGTAGGTTTAATACTTGCAATGAGAATCATAACTGCCTGATCGAAAAGAGCCTGTAATTATCCGAACGGATCGAATTGAAAACCATAAGGATGGTAAATTCACAACCCGAATCATGAGGTCGGCCGGTTATGATCATGCTTGATCCTTGATATTTATCTCGTGACATTTTAAGGATATCCCGCTTATTTCAAACCGTCCGGTCTGAAAACCAAACCGCATGACATCTTTGGAACCTGCTTATTTTAGTCCGCCCGGTTTAATAACCAGACAGTTCGATAATCTTGATGCTTGCTTATTCCAAACCGCCTGGTTTGAGTATCAAGTCGGCCGGTTTGTGATGTACATAAGGATCCTGCTCTTTTCTCTAAATGGTCTATATTAACCATATAAGGTGAGATAATTCCCTGTAATGCAATAAAAGATGACTACAGACTCAGATGACCAAGTGGGCAGGTGGGCCTAGGCGGCGAACATTGCTTTCCTCAAGTGGTCATAAGAGCTGTAGAAATAAAGGAAAATACTCCCCGCTACACATGATCTTCGTGGTTTTATGCTAATGACTACAATCCGAGGGGGTTCGAGCGGAACTTGGCGATGTCTCCGCGGTTCAGTGAGGTTGATGTATAAGAAAGTGTAAAAAGGAAAAAATCAGACATGAAGAAGTGTCAGTATAGGGCTTCTCATTAAAATATCCAAAGAATGTAAGGGAGTAAAAGAGGACATTCTTAGGATAGAACCGTTTGAGATCGTCACCGCTCCAAGTGCGTGAGATGTCTTCTCATTCGCTTGTCTGAAGGCGGTAAGCCCCATTTTTTAGTACTTCTTTGATGATGAAGGGTCCGGCCCAATTAGGATCCAGCTTTCCGACGTTGCCTGTTCTGGCTGCTGCATCAACTTTCTTTAGCACAACGTCGCCGACCGCAAAATGCTTTACCCTGACATTTTTTTCAAAGTATTTTGCCATCCAAACTATACTTGATGGCCTCATCATTTTTAGCTATCCATGATTCTCCTCCCTCTTTTGCATATACAACTCTTGGAGTGACCACCTCAAATTCTATAGGAACAACAGCTTCCGAGCCATGAGATAATTTGAATGGTGTCTCCCCGGTAGCTGAAGACGGGGTAGTACGAAGAGTCCAAAGGATTGAAGGAAGATGGTCCGCCCAATTTCCTCTTTGATTCAAGACTCTTTTCATCAAAAGCTGCCGGATTCGCCTGTTTGCTGCGTCTACTTGACCATTGGTCCTTGGATGATGTACCGAGGCAAACCGAAGATCAATTCCAACCTGATCACAAAAGCTTATCATCTCCGGATTATTGAACTGTGGGCCATTATCAGTGACGATTGCCAGCGGAATTCCATGCCGGCAGACTATTTCTCCCCAGATGAAGTTTCTGACAATTTGAGTAATAGTTTTTGCTAATGCTTTTGCCTCAATCCACTTACTGAAATAGTCAATCATCACAATGATAAAACGACGTTGACCGCTGGCTATTGGGAAAGGTCCCATAAGATCTATTCCCCATACCGTAAAAGGCCATGGCGCAGTTATTGATCTGAGTGACTGAGCAGGCAAATGCTGAAGAGGAGCAAACTTTTGGCACTGAACACACCGCTTGGCAAATGCTTCAGCATCCTTTCTCATGGTTGGCCAAAAATACCCCGGCCTTAAGATTCTCTTCTCCAGAGTCTTTGCTCCCGAATGACTACCGCACTCCCCTGAATGAACTTCCTGAAGTATGGTTGGGATTTCATCCTCCGAAACGCATCGTGCTGAGGGAGAGATCAAAGTCTTTCTGTAGAGAACTCCTGCTATCATATAATAATATGCTGCCTTCCTTTTGAATCTTCTCCGATCTTTGATGGAATGATGGAACTCCCCTGTTGAGTCCGAAATCGCACCTCCGAAGGAAATCGGAGGTTGCGGGTTGCCCGTTACTTTTGAGGTGGGGAAAATGAGACCGCTAGCAGCGGTCGAGGCCGGACTTCGCCCGTCACGGCGAATGTCACTCCTGTGACGGGCTTTCATTTGATTAGAATGAGATGGTTACAGCGGTTACAAGTGCAGGAAAAGAGAAGTCGGCCGGTCAGACAGTCCGCAAGACTGGAAACTCGAGACTGCAGCTCAGACAAGCGAGCTCCTGGATTCGAGTGTGCGTGTCTTGGGAACAGTGCCGCCCCCTATTTATAGGCTTGGGGGCCTGCCCGAACGGGCAGGGATAAAATAACCGCCTGCCCGGGTACAGGAGAAACGGGCAGGCGGTGACGGGATACAAAAAGGAGAAAAGAAAGAAGCCGCACGGCTTGGCGGCTTGCGCTTGCGGTCTGTCTCGTAGAGGGGGCCGGAGATGCTGCAACCAAGGTGATGATGCCACCCGAGAGGTCTCCGTCTTGAGACCGCGGCATGTCTTCTTGGACTTGATTCTCACTGATCTTCACGGCACGATCCGGGCGGTCTCCGTCTTGAGACCGCGGCTTGCCCTTGAGAACGTGGCTTGTCGCCTGGCCTTGAGCCTTGTTTTAGCTTTCAAGATGCAACCCGCGCGGTCTCCAGCTTGAGACCGCGAGTTGCCTTCTAGGCTTGGACCCTAATGGCTTTCCTGGTACAACCTGAGCGGCCTCCGACTTGAGACCGCGACTTGCCCTGTTGGACTTTGAGCCTGGATAATCTTCAGTATCTGGAGGCGATCTGAATTGTATCAGACTGCCCGACCTGTGCTAGTTGGTGTTGATGGACTTTGTAAAACCTGAGCCGGTCGACTTGTATCTTCAAACCGCCCGGTCTGCGAATCATTCCGTTGGAAGCGGTCTTCTGGGTAAACATGATCCCCGCATATTTTTAAATTTCTGAGAAGATTTCGAAAATATCAGTTCTAGCCGGGAGACCGCGCCGATCTCACCCCGTAGGTTATAAATGCTTGAGGGTTTTCTATTCTGGCATAAATTCATTGCTATCACGAGTCACTACTCGCCTCTTGCGGTTAGAACTTTTAGGTTGAACAGCCCAAAAAAGATGGTGGACTTAATGGCCCAGCTCGAAGTTCTTGAGAAGCCCGGAAAAAGCCGTGAGAGAGACCGTTCGAAGGATGGGAAAAAGAAAAAGAAGAAGACGACGCGGCCTGACAATTCAGTAACAATTGCTTCCGCGAGTAGGCCAATAGACCCGCCTCCCGAGCTGACAGTTGACCTATCGACTAAAAAGGAGGCGAGTTGCCCGAACCCGTCTCCGGCTGATCCCCCAGCCCTTTCTGATAAAGGAATCAATTCGCCTCCTCCGCCGGATAAGGTAGACTTGGAGGCCGTTCCCCCGAAGGGTGATGGGGATGAGTCTTTCAAAGTGGAGGTCACCCCGTCCGGGATTTTCCACCTAAAAATAAGAGACGAAGGGGGAGAGGCAGTTGATTCCCCTAAGCCGAGCGACCAGCAAGCTTCAGTAGTTAACATCGAGGATAGCCCGGGAAAGCCAACCGTTCTGGAGTCAAAAAAGAGGAAGAAAGAGGAGTCCGCGGCGGACAGGCTGCTGAAGAAGATGAAGAGGCTAAAAGCCAAGAACAAGGCAGCGTCTGGGAAATCGAGAGCGGACAGCCTGCAAGGCAAGTTGCGCGAGAAGGATGTAACACCCTGCCAGTACAGATAGTATAACAGTAGGTCCGGCCGGGACCCCATGCCATACAAACCACACTAGCTAGGAGTTAAAAGGTGATAAACAAAAAAGTAACTACTAAACGAGAGTACAACACGTAAGCGGAAGCATTAATTAAACCATTCAAATAGAACTGTCCACTATCATAGGAATGTATCCTGAATAAGAGTTACGACCTTAAGGCCTTACATTCATCCAATGCACAAAACTCCAAAAGCATACATCGGCACGCAGGCCGGCCATACATGAATAACAGGAAAAGGGCTGGCCTTCGAGGGCCAACATTGCAAAGGGTCATCGCCCGCTATTTCCCGCTAGGCTCACCTGCACCTGCATAAGAACATTCCACCAAGCGGTGGCAAACAAGGTAACGGTCAGCACAGCTGACCAAATTATAACGACCCCACCCCTTTTCCGGGGCGGCGGAGCTTCTACCCTGCAAGCAAGCCATACTAGCATAAGTACTAAATATAAAGAAAGTGCAAACTACACAAGGTGAGGTTTCAAGCACAATCAATCTTCTAGGTTGAGCATCAAAAGAGAGGGGAACCTAGGTATGCACATGATGTTGGTTGGGTTCACCCGAAGGTTCCCCACAACCGCCTAAGCAATCGCAAGAGGCTAATCATAACATCCATTTCACAAAACACTCCACCGTAAGGGCCACAACCTTGGGTGGAAACAAGAGCTTTTGGTCGGTCTAGGTATGACACCTTCCACGACCTCTCCCATGATCACACGGCTTTCCTGAGGAAGGGACCTCTTACCGATCTGCATGGAAACGGGTTCGGTTTAGCTTTGCCCGTGCTCTAATCGTCGCGATCTATCGCACGACGCGGGTATGGCTTCGCCTCGGCCCGTAAGGGTTTAGCACTTTCAAGTGCTACACTAATTATACGCTACGCACCTAACCCCTTCACAAGGGTCTAGGTTTCATGAATACTCAACAAGGGAGGTGCAATACGCTCCGCATCAATTTCGTGGTGAAGGTTTGCCTTCAACCAAACTCAAAGCATGGGGCTTTCGTTAGCATCTTCACAAGACGCCTATAATTATTTCCCGCATTACTATAGATGATTTCACGGAGTCATTCTCCGGCACGCATTCTAGGCCTAACCTAAATGCAACGTCGCAAATCAAGCATCACCGATTCGGGCTCACGGCCACGAATAGGCTTCACACAAAATGCCTAAATCCGCACGACTACCAGATTTTCTACATGCAATAATGCCGGGGATGGACACAATCTACCCGGAGTTCTGAGGAACTTGAGGAAATCCTACACTTCACCCATTTGGTGAAAGGGATTCCTCATGCAAGCATAGAAAGAGGAATGAAAGGACAAATACAAGTCCAAAGTTCGGGAGGAAGAATCGTTACCCTAGTCGCGTTCTTTTTCGCCATAGATCCGAGATTCTACACGGAGAGAAACGACCGCACCGGGCTGCACTCTCCAAATTTGGAAACAGCTCGCGAAACGGAGCTCCGGAGCTCCGTCAATGGCGGGATCTACCTTCTTCTTCCTTGGCTCCTCCCTCTTTCTCTAGGGTTTGGAGAGAGAATGGCTTAGAGAATATGAGGGTTTAACCCCCTCTCATCAGCCCTAAAGGTCTCCCGCAACTAAACCTAGCCGTTGGATCAATTTCCAAAAGATTTGGACGGTCCGATCTTCTTCTCCGCTCAAAATCGCGGAACAGAATAAACAGGGCGCACGATCGCTGGCGCACGATCACTGGTCGTGAGCGAAGAGGGAAATGGTCGTGCGCACTGTCTGAGACAGAACATGATTCTCTTCTGAATTAACGCACGATCGCTGGCGCACGATCACTGGTCGTGCGCGAAGAGGGAAATGGTCGTGCGCACTGTCCGAGACAGAACTCGATTCTCTTCTGAATTAACGCACGATCGCTGGCGCACGATCGCCGGTCGTGCGCGATGAGGCCACTGATCGTGCGCTAAGAGCAGCAAGGGAAGATTTAGCCTGCTTCAAGTGCAGCACTACCACTCTGCCTACTTCGCTGAACCACGATTTTTGGGGTGTTACAACTCCACCCTCCTTAAAAGAATTTCGTCCCGAAATTTATAAAACAGAAATAGCAAGAAATCCAGCTATAATTTACCTGAGAGAAATAGCTCGGGGTACTCCGCAAGCATCGCTTGCTCTCTCTCCCAAGAGAGCTCCTCTCGGCCGCAATTATCCCACCGGACTTTTACCATCCGAATGGACTTGTTCCGCAGCTGCTTTACTTCGGTATCTTCGATGCGTAAGGGCTTGACCTTCGTCGACAACCCACTATCAACCGGAACTTTGCCGACCGCAACGATATGAGTAGGCTCTTGCACTGCCTTCCTCAACACTGAAATGTGAAACACGTCGTGCAGACCGCTCAGCTCTGCAGATAGTGCAAGCCGATAAGCCGCATCACCAACACGCTCCACGATCTCAAACGGTCCTAAGTACCTTGGACTGAGCTTTTTCAAGCGTCGGATCCTTGATACCCCTTTGCACGGTTTGATCTTCAAGTAAACCCGGTCACCGACGGCAAACTCTAGGTTCCTATGCTTGGCATTGAAATACTTTGCTTGCCTATCCTGGGCAACCAATAGCCTTTCACGTATAGCCCGGATCGTCGAAGTTGCTACTTCAACATCCTTTCGCTTCAATAGCTTAGTATCGCCCGTTTCCGCCCAAGACAACGGCGTACGACACTTCTTACCATAGAGGGCTTCGAAGGGAGCCATCTTTATACTGGCTTGATAGCTATTATTGTAGGCGAACTCGATCATGAAGAGATTATCTTCCCACCTCTTTCCAAAATCTAGAGTGCACATTTGGAGCATATCCTCCATAGTCCTGTTGGCTCTCTCGGTCTGTCCATCCGTTTGCGGGTGGAAGGCCGTGCTGAACTTCAATTTCGTGCCCAACAGTTCATGGATAAGCCTCCAATCTTTCGATGTGAAACGCCCGTCACGATCGCTGACGATACTACGGGGGACACCGTGCAGCCTCACAATACTATCAACATAGAGCTTTGCTAGCTTCTCTACAGAATCATCCTTCCGGTTCGGAATGAAGTGTGATACCTTTGTCAAACGGTCCACGATCACCCAGACGGCGTCATTTCCATGTTGCGATCTCGGCTATCCGTGCACGAAATCCATCGAAATATCATCAAACTTCCATTCCGGAATCGGCAGGGACTTCAGAAACCCACCGGGACGTTGACATTCCGCTTTCACCAACGCGCAAGTATGACACTTGGCCACGTAAAGGGCAATGTCTTTCTTCATACCCGGCCACCAGAAAAGCTTCTTCAAATCCATAAACATTTTAGTGCTCCCCGGGTGGATTGAGTACTTGGTATGATGAGCCTCGTACATCAACTCCGCCCGTAGAGTGCCAACATTTGGGATGCACAACCTTTCCTGTTTCCACATAAGGTCATCTTCGAAGGAGAAATCAGCGTTTAACCCCTCAACGGTTTCCGCCTTATAGCGTTTCATGCTCTCGTCCAGCTCCAACGCTTGTCGAACTCGGTCGGCAAGGTCGTATCGAACCTCCGTCCAGTTCAAGCATGTTGAAGTAGACGTTCTCCTATCAATGCAAATGATCTCCATTTCTTCCAGCTCGCGGATTAGACGCTCATCGTGCATCAAAATCCAATTTGCTTGAGCGGGAGCCCGACGACTCAGCGCGTCCGCTACTACGTTTCCCTTACCGGGAGTATAATTGATGTCGAAGGTGTAGTCCCCAAGGAACTCCATCCACCTCCTTTGACGCATATTCAACTCCCTTTGATCCAGCAAGTACTTGAGGCTCTTGTGGTCGGTAAAGATATCGATCTTCACGCCATATAAATAATGCCTCCAAAGCTTAAGAGCAAATACCACGGCCGCTAGCTCCAAATCATGGACCGGGTAATTCCTCTCATGAACCTTCAGTTGCCGGGAGCCGTAGGCAATCACTTTCCCGAACTGCACTAGGACACAACCCAAACCACTTCCTGAGGCGTCGCTATAAATTTCGTAGCCTTCCGTACCTTGTGGCGAGCATAGAATGGGCGTCGTGGTCAGACGGCTCTTCAGTTCTTCAAAAGCTCGTGCGCACTCGGGCGACCAAACGAACTTATGATCCTTCCTAGTCAGTTTTGTGAGAGGAAGTGCGATCCTCGAGAAGTTTTCCACAAAGTGCCTATAATAGCCAGCAAGTCCTAAGAAACTTCGGACTTCCGCTACGTTTTTCAACAAAGGCCACGCTCGGATCGCTTCTATCTTCGACGGATCTACTGCAATTCCATCTCCACTAACGATGTGACCAAGGAATGCTACTGACGGTAGCCAAAACTCGCACTTGGAGAACTTGGCATAGAGCTGACTCCTCCTCAAGGTGCTCAGAACGGCGTGCAGATGCCCTACATGCTCCTCTTCCGATTGAGAGTATACCAAAATGTCGTCGATAAAGACGATCACAAATTGATCCAAATACTCACGGAACGTCTTGTTCATTAAGTCCATGAATACCGACGGTGCATTGGACAGACCGAACGGCATCACCGTGAACTCATAGTGCCCAAAGCGGGTACTGAACGCTGTTTTTGGAATGTCACATTCCCTTATCCGCAGTTGGTAATAGCCGGACCTTAGGTCCAGCTTGGAGTAAACCGTCGACCCCACCAATTGGTCGAATAGATCATCGATTCTTGGAATCGGATATCGGTTCTTCTCGGTCAACTTGTTTAGCTCTCGATAATCAATACATAGACGCAAGCTCCCGTCCTTCTTTTTCACAAAGAGGACCGGTGCACTCCAAGGCGATGAACTTGGACGTACGTAGCCTTGCTCTAGCAGCTCTTGCAATTGAACCTTCAGCTCTGCCAATTCCTTTGGCGCTATCCGGTACGGTGAGCGGGCCACAGGTTTGGCACCTGGCACCAACTCGATACAGAAATCGATCTCCCGCTGAGGCGGAGCCCCAGGGAGTTCGTTAGGAAACACGTCGGCGTACTCCGCTACAACTGGGACATCACATAACCGGGGCATTGGCTCTGAAGTCTCCAACAAGGTGAAGAACAACTCGGCGCCTTTTCTCACCGCCTTAACCACCTGGAGAGCAGACATCAGCGTCTTGCTCGCTCCTCGCATACCGGCGAACATGGTTTCTCCTTCGGTGTCCCTTCCCAGAGTGATCTCCTTTGTATTGCAATCTATGCATGCCCGCTGCTCCGAGAGCCAGTCCATGCCGAAGATCACATCAAATTCAGCTAACGGTAATAACGACGCTTCCAAGTCGAAATCCTGACTTCCGATCCGCACCTTCACACGGCTCTTCCTATCCGCACTCATTCGAGATCCATTGGGTAGCACTACTTCCAATCTATCCTCTACGAAGGTAGACGGCACTCCGATTCGCACAACGAAGTCCTCGGACAGAAAAGAGTACGATGCACCCGTATCAAATAGAGCTCTCGCCGGATAGTTGAAAATTAGGACGAAACCTAATTGCACACAAATAAAGCATATAGTCGTACCACAGTATGAATTATATATATAGCTGAAAAAGCTAACTTCTAATTTGTACCTGTGAAGACATCAGTTTGTCGTATAGCTTCTTGCTGGCCAAGCGAATAGACTCTCGGCTGAGTCGGAATGTGCTGGGAAGCCGAAGACTCCGCAGCTTTACCCTTTTCGGCAGCACGAGCATAATCTACCGCTCGAATACCAGCCTTCAGGGGACCACTTCGACACACCGCAGCTTTGTGTCCCACCTTCCCGCAGGTGAAACACGTAATAGGAGTCCGCGCGGTCGTGGCTCCCGAAACATTTGAAGGAGCTGGTTCCGCCTGTTTGAACTTCCTTTTGTTCCTTCTGAAATCCGACTTGGACTGAGAGGCCGGTGCATGAAACTCAGGTTTCTTTACAACACCCCTTGCTTGTACCCTCTTCATGTCCAACTCCAAAGATCTGGCAGTTTGCACCATCACTTGGAAGCCAAACGTCATAGGGCCTGCAAGGAGCAGCCTCAACTCGTCCCGAAGCCCTTCATAGAACTTATTTGTCTTTGTATCCTCATCCTCCACCAAGGACCCCGCATAGCGACTCAGTCTGGTAAACTCATGCAAGTAATCGTCAACGGAGCGATCACCTTGTGTCAACCTCAAGAACTGGTTTTATAACGCAATGCGCTGGGCAGAGGGGATAAACCTTTGGAGGAACGACTTTGAAAACTCAGCCATTGTAATTTCAGTAATATCTCTACCGCAGAACTTATGCAGCTCCTGCTCTTCCCACCACAGCACAGCCTCTCCATCAAGAAGGAAAGTGGCTAAGGTGACCATCATGGCTTCGTCCGTCGCTGTCGCCCTCAGAGTTCTTCTAACTCTTGACAACCAGTCTTCTGCCTCCGTTGGGGACTCAGATCCCGAGAAGGTAGGAGGATTAAAGCTCAGGAAATGCTTTAATTGCTGGTCACGCGCTCGCCCCGCAACTACTTGCGTAACTTGAGGTTCCACCCTCGGCGCTACCACAGGTTCTACTGCAGCTACAGGCACAGGGGCCTCCACCCTTGGTTCCGCCGCAGGTTCCACTGCAGCAACAGCCTCAGTGGCCACATCCGGAGTAGGAGTAGCAGGCTAGACTAGCCTTTGGGGTTGAGCGTTGATCATCGCGAAGACCGCTTCTGCGACTAATTTGATCATTTCTGCAGAAGGAGTGGTCGCTGGCACTTCAGCCGACCCACTACTTTCAGCGGTGTTACGGGGTCGAGACTGCCCCGCAGCACTTCTAGTCACCTATAATCATGCAAAGCACAATTTAGTGACCCAAAACACATCAAACATCAATCATGGGACGCTCAGGTTCCGCAAACAAGTATGTTTTCTTTTCATTCCTAAGTGGACATTCTTATTAGTTTTTGTCGCTTTAGGTGAATGCACAACCCGTGCGCACCACCCCTTAAAAGGAATTCATCCCGAATTCGCTGAACTACGGATCGACGCCTTAAGTCCGATACCAAATTGTAACACCCTGCCAGTACAGATAGTATAACAGTAGGTCCGGCCGGGACCCCACGCCATACAAACCACGCTAGCTAGGAGTTAAAAGGTGATAAGAAGAAAAGTAACAACTAAACGAGAGTACAACACGTAAGCGGAAGCATTAATTAAACCATTCAAATAGAACTGTCCACTATCATAGGAATGTATCCTGAATAAGAGTTACGGCCTTAAGGCCTTACATTCATCCAATGCACAAAACTCCAAAAGCATACATCGGCATGCAGGCCGGCCATACATGAATAACAGGAAAAGGGTTGGCCTTCGAGGGCCAACATTGCAAAGGGCCATCGCCCGCTATTTCCCGCTAGGCTCACCTGCACCTGCATAAGAACATTCCACCAAGCGGTGGCAAACAAGGTAACGGTCAGCACAGCTGACCAAATTATAACGACCCCACCACTTTTCCAGGGTGGCGGAGCTTCTACCCTGCAAGCAAGCCATACTAGCACAAGTACTAAATATAAAGAAAGTGCAAACTACACAAGGTGAGGTTTCAAGACAATCAATCTTCTAGGTTGAGCATCAAAAGAGAGGGGAACCTAGGTATGCACATGATGTTGGTTGGGTTCACCCGAAGGTTCCCCACAACCGCCTAAGCAATCGCAAGAGGCTAATCATAACATCCATTTCACAAAACACTCCACCGTAAGGGCCACAACCTTGGGTGGAAACAAGAGCTTTTGGTCGGTCTAGGTATGACACCTTCCACGACCTCTCCCATGATCACACGGCTTTCCTGAGGAAGGGACCTCTTACCGATCTGCATGGAAACGGGTTCGGTTTAGCTTTGCCCGTGCTCTAATCGTCGCGATCTATCGCACAACGCGGGTACGGCTTCGCCTCGGCCCGTAAGGGTTTAGCACTTTCAAGTGCTACACTAATTATACGCTACGCACCTAACCCCTTCACAAGGGTCTAGGTTTCACGAATACTCAACAAGGGAGGTGCAATACGCTCCGCATCAATTTCGTGGTGAAGGTTTGCCTTCAACCAAACTCAAAGCATGGGGCTTTCGTTAGCATCTTCACAAGACGCCTATACTTATTTCCCGCATTACTATAGATGATTTCACGGAGTCATTCTGCGGCACGCATTCTAGGCCTAACCTAAATGCAACGTCGCAAATCAAGCATCACCGATTCGGGCTCACGGCCACGAATAGGCTTCACACAAAATGCCTAAATCCGCACGACTACCGGATTTTCTACATGCAATAATGCCGGGGACGGACACAATCTACCCGGAGTTCCGAGGAACTTGAGGAAATCCTACACTTCACCCATTTAGTGAAAGGGATTCCTCATGCAAGCATAGAAAGAGGAATGAAAGGACAAATACAAGTCCAAAGTTCGGGAGGAAGAATCGTTACCCTAGTCGCGTTCTTTTTCGCCATAGATCCGAGATTCTACACGGAGATAAACGACCGCACCGGGCTGCACTCTCCAAATCTGGAAACGGCTCGCGAAACGGAGCTCCGGAGCTCCGTCAATGGCGGGATCTACCTTCTTCTTCCTTGGCTCCTCCCTCTTTCTCTAGGGTTTGGAGAGAGAATGGCTTAGAGAATATGAGGGTTTAACCCCCTCTCATCAGCCCTAAAGGTCTCCCGCAACTAAACCTAGCCGTTGGATCAATTTCCAAAAGATTTGGACGGTCCGATCTTCTTCTCCGCTCAAAATCGCGGAACAGAATAAACAGGGCGCACGATCGCTGGCGCACGATCACTGGTCGTGCGCGAAGAGGGAAATGGTCGTGCGCATTGTCCGAGACAGAACTCGATTCTCTTCTGAATTAACGCACGATCGCTGGCGCACGATCACTGGTCATGCGCGAAGAGGGAAATGGTCGTGCGCACTGTCCGAGACAGAACTCGATTCTCTTCTGAATTAACGCACGATCGCTGGCGCACGATCGCCGGTCGTGTGCGATGAGGCCACTAATCGTGCGCTAAGAGCAGCAAGGGAAGATTTAGCCTGCTTCAAGTGCAGCACTACCACTCCGCCTACTTCGCTGAACCACGATTTTTGGGGTGTTACAAAGGAAGTCTCGGAGGGCTTGATTACTCCCTCCCCCAAGTCGAACGATCAGGCTCCCGTCGATGCCCACAGCATTTCCGTAAGTGACATCCTCAGGGATTTTGATTTTTTTCAGCAGCAAGATGATCAGCTGAGAACTTCTTCCGAACTGCAGGCTGCCAATCCGCCAGGAGAGAAAGGAGCCGCCCTATCTGAGGATGCGGCCAGTACTAAGGAGGCCGTCCTCCCTGAGGCTGCGACTAGAACAGAGAAAATCGCACCGGCACCCGAAGATACTGTAATGACCGGTCTCCGTCTTATGCAGGTGAAGGCGGAGAGAGTAAGGGATCAGCTTACCAGGCCGCCACCGCCGCCACCCAATTTTCTGTTGCAAGGTAAAAAAGGGAGCGGATTACCACCCCGTTCGTTTCTTCAAGCCGCGACCTCGAAATAAGTCGCACGTTTCGTTGTTGAACCCGTCGCCCAGTTTCTTTCCCTCCGCCGCTCAATTTTCTGATGCCAAGCGGAGGCAAAGCGAGAGGTCGTGGAGAGAACAACGCCAAAAGTTTGATACCGAGCAAGCAAGGCGACCTATCCACCCGAATTCAACCCAAACCGCTGCGGCTTGTAAGCGAGGAAGATTCGAAGAGAGCGATCTCCTTTTAATCATTCTTTGACTGTCTTTTCTTATTGTAGATGATCGTGACTCTATCCCGAAGCCGGGCGAACTGGTGACCTATCTCCCTCCACTTGATCCACCTTTGCCAGGATCCCTGGTTGTACCGGATACTAGGATTGCGGATGAGATGGGCCGTCTTCAAAAGAATCTTGAAGCCCTTTCAAAGCAGCTGAGGGCCCTTGAGGAGCGGGAGAAGACCGCTCAGGAGGAAAAGATTGCGCTGCGGGCGGAACTGGAGGCTGAAAGGAAGGAGAACCGGGCTGTGCTGGAGGCCGAGCGGAGAGAGCATCGAGAAAAGGAGAAAGCACAGCAGGATCAAGTAGCAGCACTGTCCACCCGAGTTGATCGCGGAAAGAAGGAGATTCAGAAGCTTGAAGCGGACTGCGCCTACTACCGAGATAAATATCTCCATTTGTCGAGGGAAGTCGGCGGAAGCCGGCGTCCCCTTAATGCTGCTGATGAAGGCCGGCGTGGGTCACGCCGCCCGGATGCAGGGACGAGTTCGTCTCTTCCTATAGCCGGGGTGATCCATCCAGTTGCTAGTGTTCATGAGCCCGCAGTGGCCTTACCTACTCGTGTGATCCCAGCGGCGCGAGTAGAGAGGGATGCCGCACGGCTTCATAGCATGATCAACTGCCTTAATCACAACATGAATCAAATGCAAGGGACTGTCCTTCAGATCGGCGATCATGTCGCGCGACTTCACAGGGAGGATGAATCGGGTGATACCCGCCAGTGATGAGTGGCTTTAAGACATCAATTTGTAATAATATTTCTATTCGGTACTTCGGACAGCTGTTTTGAACTTGATTTCACAATATTCGGTCTGTCTTCCAGGCCGCTCGGCCTTCGTATTCGAATTTATTTTTGCAATCTTGTGTGCTGATTGATGTCTGCTGATTACTTTATATAAACCGATCGGCTTGTTTCTGCGCTTTTTTTTAATTCGCCTGATGAATTATACTTGTCTTTGTGGTTGTCTTTTGTGGTGATGCACCCGTGCGGGTTGACTGGTCTAGCCGCAATTTTACCCTTGCTAAATGCAGATCAGCTGTTCTTATAAGTAGTGCCCTTCCGAAGGTCTTCTTACCGAAATTTCAAGATGGGAGCAAAGCGCCAGCCGAAGCGACCTGCGAAAACCTCTGCTACTCGCTCCGAAGCCGCTGTGGCTTTTCACTTGGCAGACCTCGATGAGTGTCGTTTAACAAAAGCTGAATTAGACGAATTCGTTGAGAAACATATGACCGACAGTCTGCTGCTCGCGCGGCTTCCGCTCCGTGATGAGCGGATGAACTCTTCCGGACCGAACCAAATCGCAATCCCAATCGACCATTTCGATTGTGGTTTCAAGTTCCCTATTTCGATTGAGCTCGCCATGGTCTTTGACCATTATGGAGTTGTACCCGGCCAAATCTCTCCTAACTCGATGGCCGGGATTTGCAGCTTCATCTCCTACCTACGGTCTGAGAGGGTCCGCTTCTCTATGGACCTTTTCCGGAAGGTATTCTCGGTGCGGGCTATCCCGGACTCCGAGAATATCTTCAAAGGCCATCTCTACTTTGGCTGCCACGGGTTGAAGATGGTCAACCTTGCGAATAAGGTCACAGCCTGGTCGGAAAGATATTTGATTTTCGAGGGCCGACTTGGCCTGCTTAACCCAAACCCGCAAGTGCGGCCGGAGGAGGCCTTTCAAGAGGTCACTATCAGCGAAGTCGAGAAGAAAACCTACAAGCTTCTCGAGGATGAGCGGCTTAACGTAAGCTACTACCTCCCGCTACTTGCCGAGTTAGAGGATGTCCGGCCTGAAGATAGTAAGACTTTCTTCAACCCGCTATCGATTTTAATACTGTCCGCTCGATCTCTTGTGCTGACTCTTCTTTTCTTTTCCAGGCGAGGCCATTGTCCCTGCTAACAAGCCGGTCAGCCCGGCCGGTTTGGTCTTAACCCAGACGGAGAAAAGAAAAAGGCAAGTCCGGAACAAGCCGCTGCCATCTGATGGGGAGGATTCGGCCTCCTCGGGCGACTTTTCCGCGCTTCGCTCCTTCAGCAAGGTGAAGGATTTAAAAGGCCGCTCGGTCTTGACCTGGCACCCGGACGGCGATGGTGTTCACATCTCTACCGCACTCCCCCATTGGGCAAATGAGAATTCGGGCTGGCATGCTGAGGCCGCCAGCATTGCTATGTTCGACCGACAGAACTTCAGGAGGTTGAGGAAGATTCCCGAGGAAGAACTCGCCCGGGAGGCCGCGCGGGTTGGTGCTGAGAGCCTCATCACCAATGTCTTCATGGGAATGACCTTCAAAAGGTTGATCAAAGTGAATGATCACCTAGAGAAGGAAATTACCGAATTGAAGAAGGAAAATGAGCGGCTAAAGGAAGCCGAGTCGGTAAGTTATCACCTGGCCAGTCGTCCTTCTGAATTTTTCAGACCGCACGGTCTCTTACCTTACTCTTTCTTGCAGGCAAAGTACGATGAGACCAACCCGGTTTATCAAGAGGAACTCTTTCCTCATGTTGCCGAGGGAATTGACAATGCTTTCAACCGTTTGCGGGAGCTCAAAGGGTTCGCGCCCGGTTTTGAGCATTTTACTTTCTCAGACGCCTACCCGATCTTGCAAAGGAAGTTAGAGAAGATAAGGCAGAAAGCTAAAGGAAAGAACAAAGTCGAAGGATCCATCTCGGAGGAGAGCGACGACGAGGACGATGAGGCTGAAGAACCCGCAGTGGCTAAAAGTGATGAGAGCGGCTCGGAGTCTGGATCCAGCGATTCCGAAGGGAGTGGGCGCAAGTCGGGCAAATTAAGCAGCTCATCCTCGTCGGGTAGCGAGGGTTATTCCCCCGACATTTCAATTGACGGCAGCGAACTCTCGAGTACTCCTGCGTCTAAGAAACTTAAGTCAAATAATCAGTAGCTGTATTTTGCTTTTTATTATTTTGAATAGTTGACGGCTTGATTTTATTAGCCGGTCGGTTTAAAGCATGATGTAAGAATGTTTTGATAATAGAATGAAAAGTTTTTACTTGTCTATCTGTTTACTTCCTGCGACTTACTTGTAATTGTTTGCGATCTCTTTCTGTGTTAGATAATTGACCCTTCTAACCAAGTCGTGCGACTTAATATTTAACCCGATCGGTTAGGACAATGATCTTCATAGGATTCCGGTAAAGTAATTGTTAGCAAAAACCCTATTCGCATAGCTTGTTTCCTCAATCCGGATCAGGTGGACTTGATTCATCCTGAGAAAGTGTTAACTATAATGTTTTGTTAGATATTCGATGCGATCTGGATATATAACTGAGCGGATTGGAATCCAAGCTTCTGCATTACGGATGTCTTGTGATAGCCAAGAATTCAAACATAACCAAGCTGCGCGGTTGTTACTAGACCCTGCATACTTACTTTTCAGGATAAAGAATGCCAAGTCATAAGAACCATCAATAGACCGAGCGGCTAGTATTTTAACACAAGCGATTTGCAATTATGATTGCTGCAAGTCACCCCCGTGAATGTAACTGATAACCAATCAAGAAATTAAAATAATCAAGCCGCGCGACCATAACCTGGCTTTACATAATTGCCTTGCAGGACAGAGTATCAAGTCGTAAGAAAATCAGTTGATAGACCGTGCAGTTAATATTTAATCCGAACAATTTATATTGCAACTTTATATAGCATCAGTTGACAACCCGCACGGACTATATACATAATTTGAGTGATTAGTAGGTTTAATACTTGCAATGAGAATCATAACTGCCTGATCGAAAAGAGCCTGTAATTATCCGAACGGATCGAATTGAAAACCATAAGGATGGTAAATTCACAACCCGAATCATGAGGTCGGCCGGTTATGATCATGCTTGATCCTTGATATTTATCTCGTGACATTTTAAGGATATCCCGCTTATTTCAAACCGTCCGGTCTGAAAACCAAACCGCATGACATCTTTGGAACCTGCTTATTTTAGTCCGCCCGGTTTAATAACCAGACAGTTCGATAATCTTGATGCTTGCTTATTCCAAACCGCCTGGTTTGAGTATCAAGTCGGCCGGTTTGTGATGTACATAAGGATCCTGCTCTTTTCTCTAAATGGTCTATATTAACCATATAAGGTGAGATAATTCCCTGTAATGCAATAAAAGATGACTACAGACTCAGATGACCAAGTGGGCAGGTGGGCCTAGGCGTCGAACATTGCTTTCCTCAAGTGGTCATAAGAGCTGTAGAAATAAAGGAAAATATAAGTACAGACCCGGATGACCAAGTGGGCAGGTGGGCCTAGGCGGCGAACATTGCTTTCCTCAAGTGGTCATAAGGGCTGTAAGCGACTCGACTGCTCTCTTGCCAAGGGCTACAAGCCGAGTTGATCAATTGGGTAGGTGGGCCTAGGCGGCGAACATTGCTTTCCTCAGAGAGATCAACTCAGTTGTGGGTCCCGCTTAGGCATCGCTTGAGAGTATCTAGGAGTATTCGATGGTCACAGACTAGGATGATCAGTTGGGCAGGTGTGGTTGTGCCGCGGGGGCTATACCGACATTGCTTTCCTCAGAAAGATCATCAAAGCTGTAACTATATCCCTCTCGGGGCATGACAGAGCCAACATTCACCTAGACCTCCCTTGATGCAGGGGTGTGTCGGATATCAGCCGGGATCCAAGGTTCCGAAGACCACCGCACGGGAATTGGCAAGCTACCACTACACGTGTGCGAAAACTCCCCGCTACACATGATCTTCGTGGTTTTATGCTAATGACTACAATCCGAGGGGGTTCGAGCGGAATTTGGCGATGTCTCCGCGGTTCAGTGAGGTTGATGTATAAGAAAGTGTAAAAAGGAAAAAATCAGACATGAAGAAGTGTCAGTATAGGGCTTCTCATTAAAATATCCAAAGAATATAAGAGAATAAAAGAGGTCATTCTAAGGATAGAACCGTTTGAGATCGTCACCGCTCCAGGTGCGTGAGATGTCTTCTCCTTCGCTTGTCTGAAGGCGGTAAGCCCCATTTTTCAGTACTTCTTTGATGATGAAGGGTCCGGCCCAATTAGGATCTAGCTTTCCGACGTTGCCAGACCTGGCCGCAGCATCCACCTTCTTTAGTACCAAATCCCCAACTGTAAACTGTTTCACTCTGACATTCTTGTCAAAATATTTCACCATTCTCCTTTTAACATCCTCATGTCTGATTGTTGCCTCATCCTGAAGTTCTTCGATCAGATCTAGACTATACTTGATAGCCTCATCATTTTCATCTATCCATGATTCTCCTCCCTCTTTGGCATATACAACTCTTGGAGTGACCACCTCAAATTCTATATGAACAACAGCTTCCGAGCCATGAGATAATTTGAATGGTGTCTCCCCGGTAGCTGAAGACGGGGTAGTACGAAGAGTCCAAAGGATGGAAGGAAGTTGGTCCGCCCAATTTCCTCTTTGATTCAAGACTCTTTTCATCAAAAGCTGTCGGATTCGCCTGTTTGCTACTTCTACTTGACCATTGGTCCTTGGATGATGTACCGAGGCAAACCGAAGATCAATTTCGACCTAATCACAAAAACTTATCATCTCCGGATTATTGAACTGTGGGACATTATCAGTGACGATTGCCAGCGGAATTCCATGCCGGCAGACTATTTCTCCCCAGATGAAGTTTCTGACGATTTGAGTAGTAGTTTTTGCTAATGCTTTTGCCTCAATCCACTTACTGAAATAGTCAATCATCACCATGATAAAACGACGTTGACCGCTGGCTATGGGGAAAGGTCCCATAAGATCCATTCCCCATACCGCAAAAGGCCATGGCGCAGTTATTGATCTGAGTGACTGAGCAGGCAAATGCTGAAGAGGAGCGAACTTTTGGCACTGAACGCATCGCTTGGCAAATGCTTCAGCATCCTTTCTCATGGTTGGCCAAAAATACCCCTGCCTTAAGATCCTTTTCTCCAGAATCTTTGCTCCCGAATGACTACCGCACTACCCTGAATGAACTTCCTGAAGTATGGTTGGGATTTCATCCTCCGAAACGCATCGTTCTGAGGGAGAGATCAAAGTCTTTCTGTAGAGAACTCCTGTTATCATATAATAATATGCTGCCTTCCTTTTGAATCTTCTCCGATCCTTGATGGAATGATGGAATTCCCCCTTTGATAGAAAAAGCTCATAAGGGTCCTTCCACGAAGGATTATGATCAATTTGCATGAGTTCTGCCTCATCTGTTGCCGGATGAAAGAGTTCAGATGTCACTCCCCCGAACGGAAGACCGAACTTGGACAACTCATCCGCCTCCTCATTTTGTGTCCTTGGAATATGCTCAATGATGAATGACTTGAATCTTCCGACTTCCCTTTTAGCTAACAGTAGATATTTCCTCAGAATCGGCTCCCTTGTCTCATAATTCCTAAAGACCTGAGAGGCCATTACCAGCGAATCAGTTCTAACATGTATATGTTCTATGCCCAGCTCCATCGCAAGTCTCAGCCCGGCCAAGAGTGCCTCATATTCTGCCTGGTTATTCGTAACTAGAAAGAAGAACTTGATAGTCTGTTCCAGCCTGATGCCATTTGGACTGATTAGAACTACTCCAGCTCCCACGGAGTTTTTAACAGAAGCTCCATCCACGTAGATGACCCAAGCTAAAGGAGATTGCACCACCTGTTCAGGACTAGGCTCTGCAGTATCTACCAAGAAGTCTGCCAAGATTTGCGCCTTGATCGCTGTTCGGGGGATGTATGATATCTCAAATTCACTTAGTTCAATAGCCCATTTTGCTAACCTCCCTGAATGATCTGGCTTTTCAAGAATACTTTTCAAAGGATGATCTGTAATAACTTGGACGGAATGAGCCTGAAAATAAGGGCGAAGCCTTCATGCAGACATAACCAAGGCCAAGGCCAGTTTCTCCAGGATCAAATATCTGGTTTCTGCATCTTTTAGAATATGGCTGACATAGTATATTGGAAACTGCCTCTTCTTCTCCTCCCGAACGAGGACAGAACTCACTGCATCCGGGCCGACTCCCAGATATAAGAATAACACTTCTCCCTCATGGGGACTTTGGAGTAGTGGAGTCGAGGTTAACTGTTCTTTCAGCTGCTCAAAAGCCTTTTTACACTCCTCGCTCCATTCAAACTTTGATCCCCCTCGCAGTATTTTAAAGAACGGGGCACTTTTATCTCCGGATTTGGAGATAAACCTGCTCAATCCTGCCAATATTCCCCCAAGTTGCTGAACTTCTTTAGTATTTCGAGGAGGGATCATATCAAGGATGGCCCTCACCTTGTCTGGATTCGGTGCCAAGACGTTAGGAGTCAAGAGATGCCCAAGAAACTTCCCCTTGTTTGCCCCAAACACACATTTCAACGGGTTTAACTTTAACTTGAACCTCCGTAGAGTAGCGAACATCTCTACGAGGTCTTTCAGGTGTAATGAGAATGTTTTACTTTTTAAAAGAAGGTCATCAACGTAAACTTTAAGATTCCTGCCTTTTTGATGCTTAAAGACAGTATCCATCATTCTTTGGTATGTTGCGCCCACATTTTTAAGACCGAAGGGCATTATGAGATAGCAGTAACACCCATCGTTCGTGATAAATGTTTACCCAGAAGACCGCTCTCAATAGGATTACTCGCAGACCGTGCGGTTTGTAGATCCAAGTCGTCCGGCTCAGGTTTTACAAAGTCCATCAACACCAACTAGCACAGGTCAGGCGGTCTGATACAATTCAGATCGCCTCCAAGTATTGAAGACTATCCAGGCTCAAGGTCCAACAGGGCAAGTCGCGGCCTCAAGTCAGAGGTCGCTCAGGTTGTATCGGGAAAGCCATCAGGGTCTAAGTCTAGAAGGCAACTCGCGGTCTCAAGCTGGAGACCGCGCGGGTTGTATCTTGAAGGCTAAAACAAAACTCAAGACCAGGCGACAAGCCACGTTCTCAAGGGCAAGCCGCGGTTTCAAGACGGAGACCGCTCGGGTGGCATCAACCTTGGTTGCAGCATCTCCAGGCCCCTCTATGAAACAAACCGCAAGCGCAAGCCGCCAGGCCGCGCGGCTTCTTTCCTTTCTCCTTTTTTGTATCCCGTCACCGCCTGCCCATTTCTCCTATACCCGGGCAGGCGGTTATTTTATCCCTGCCCGTTCGGGCAGGCCCCCAAGCCTACAAATAGGGGGCGGCACTGTTCCCAAGACACGCACACTCGAATCTAGGAGCTCGCTTGTCTGAGCTGCGGTCTCGAGTTTCCAGTCTTGCGAACTGTCAAGACCGGCCGGCTCCTCTTTTCCTGTACTCTTAACCGTTGTAACCATCTCGTTTTAATCAAAGGAAAGCCCGTCACAGGAGTGGCATTCGCCGTGACGGGCGAAGTCCGGCCTCGACCGCTGCTAGCGGTCTCATTTTCCCCTCCTCAAAAGTAACCGGCAACCCGCAGCCTCCGGTTTCCTTCGGAGGTGCGATTTCGGATTCAACAGAAACACGCGACCTTCAGATCGCGGATTGTCGGTGAAATCCTCACTGCAATGTCAGACCGTCAATTCCCCCTTGGAGACCGCTCTGATCGCAGCGAGGACTCTTTGTGGGAAGCCCTGGAGCAATCAAGGAGGGAAGCCGAGCGGGCTCAGAGGGCCACTGATCAGCGACTTGAAGCGATCACTCAGACTCTAGCAGTGCTAACCGAGCGACTAGTTCCACAGCAAGCCACGGCTAATCAGGCGGTAACCCCGGTTCCTCCTCCACCTCCTCCTTACCCGCTACCGCAAGCCGCTAACTTCCAGCCCCAGCAAGAATGCTTTGCAGCTAGGCAAAACTTCTATCAGGAAGCCGCGCACAGCATGCCGGCTCGGGTCCTCGACTTCCAGGGGGCGGCTTCTCATGCTGCCCACGTTTCCTACCCGCAAGAAGGTGCGGCCCGTCATTCCTACCCGCTAGAAGCTGCTGCCCGATCCTCTTACCAAGCGGCTTGCACACGACTAGCCGCAGTTCCGGCGACTTGTTATCCTGCTCCTCTATATGAAGATATGGAGGAAACTTCTCCCTTTGTGGACGAAGTCCGAGGGGAACCAGCCCCTAATAATTTCAAAGAACCTCGCCTGCCAGCTTTCAATGGGGAGACTGATCCCACGGTTCACTTGCAAGCCTTCGAGTCAGCCATTGCTCTCAGAACCTTGACTGATGCAACTAAATGCAAGCTTCTTGTAACCTCCTTTGAAGGATAAGCAAGGGAGTGGTTTTACGGGTTGCACCCCAGGTCAATCTGTTGTTTCGCTGAGCTACGAAGGGAATTTCTGTTGAGATTCTCTACCTCAAGGAAGAGAAAAGTGGCCCAGCGGCCCTTTTTGATATAAAACAGCGGGAAGACGAGACGTGGGCTCGTTTTGTAGATCGCTTCCAAAAAGAGATAATGGAAGTTCAAAATGTGGATCCGGAGTTATATAGGGTTGCCCTCATCCATGGCTTAAGAGAGGGCCCCCTAAAATTTGAAGCAAATATAAGTGAGCCTAGGACTTATCAGGAAATGATAAGTTTGGCAAATATGTTTATCAGAGGAGAGAAGAGCAATCCAGGCTACGTCGCAAAGCTGATAAGCGACAAGGAGCAGTCAAATCCGTCCTTCCATCATCCGCCAACAAATCAGTCCCACTTTGAACCCCGTTCCCAAAGGGGGAGAAACTATAAAAATAAGCAACCATTCATGGGTCATCAGCGGTTTCAAGATCAGAAACCACCATTGGCCATCGCTTCCGCTCCATCCACTCCTCTTCCGCAAATCATGCCGGTATATTTACAGCAATATACCGTGCAGCCACCTCCTATCCTTCCATCCACTCAATATGATGATTCGCAAGAGTCATTCACTCCCTTAAACGTCACCATGGACGAAGTGGTCCAAATTCTGCAAAAAAGGCCAGATTTCAAAAGGCCTGCTCCTCTAAAGTCGGATATCCGCAGACGAAATCCGAACCTTTATTGCGAATATCATAAAGAAGGGGGCATCTGACCGAAGACTGTCGGGCCCTTCGTTTGTTTATAGAGAGACTCCTTGGAGAAGGAAAACTCCGGGGTCTAGTTCGGAAAGATACAACTGCTGAGCCAATTGCCGAGAAGAGAAAGGAGAAAGAAACAGTAGAAGTAACCTGGGAATGCGCCGACGTCGAGGACGCCAGCTGCTATGGTGACATCCATCCTTCTACCGAATGTGTCGAAGTCAATGATGTGGGCCCCTTAGGGGACACCTATTGTATTCATGGAGGAGCTAGAGTGGAATCGTCTCACAAATCCAGCATCGCGAGAGTTTTAAAGTAGGAAGTAGCAGCCACCACAAGTTCTCCTCCCGAAAGCACTATTGTCACCTTTGGTCAGGATGACCTTCCCCCCAATGCCAATCCTTTTGACGATGCGGTGGTCATCAAGGCCGCCATCGAAAACTATACAGTCCACAAGATTCTGATTGATACCGGCATCTCCGTCAATCTCCTTTTCCGCCCGACTTTCGATGCCCTGAAGACCGGAAAGTCTTTGCTTTCCACCAACGGGCCCCTCTACAGATTTTTTGGGGAAAAGAAGGAAGTAGAGGGTTCAGTAAAGCTTCTGGTCTCTCTTGAAGGAGTAATAAAGTTAATCAATTTCGTGGTAGTAGATGCCCCGAGCAACTACTGTGCCATCTTCGGGAGGCCGATTCTCAATGCATATAGGGCGATAGTGTCTACCTTTCACCTTGCCCTCAAGTTTGCTGCCGAAGGAAAGCAATATTGGGTCAGAAGCAACCCAAAGGTGGCTCGGGAGTGCTATGTCCGAACTGTCAACATGATCACTGACGTTCCACTTCCCGAGGTCGTGGCTGAGGTTTTGGAGATTGCTGGGTCTTCAGGGGCCGCCGAGGAAGGAAAAGATTGAGAAAGGGCTCACTTGGAACCTGCCCAAGCGACCCAAGAAGTTCCTATTGCTGAAGGGGCAGAAAAGAAGCTGGTCATCAACGCTGAGTTACCCAAGGAGGAGAAAGTGGAGCTAATCTCCTGCCTGTTGGAAAGTTTGGATATCTTTGCTTGGTCAGCGAAGGATATGTCAGGAGTGGATCCAGACGTGGCTTGTCATCATCTAAACATCTCTCCTGAGTTCAAGTCCGTCCAACAAAAGATGAGAGAAGTGGCAACCAAGCTGGCGTTGCCCATCAGAGAAGAGGTCTCCAAGCTCCTGAAAGCGGGTTTTATTTTTGAAATTCAATATCCCACGTGGATGTCGAATGTTGTAATGGTTAAGAAACCCGGTGGGAAGTGGTGCATGTGCGTAGACTTCACTAAACTTAATAAAGCGTGCCCTAAAGATTGTTACCCCTTGCCTCGGATAGATGTTCTAGTTGATTCCGCGGTTGGGTATGGCTTTTTGAGTTTTCTCGATGCTTTCTCAGGGTATCATCAAATTAAAATGCACAAACCTGACATCCCGCTGATGAGTCCCGATTATATACACATATATGGACTCATCTGGGCCGTTTATCTAGTCATTCCACTGCACTTTAGCCTTGTTTTAGCTTATATTTGTTATCACTTGCTATGTGCACTTCTAGGCCCATTTTGGTGTGTTTTCATGTTTATCTTCATTAGTAGTTTTCATGCACTGTTAGGTGCCACTTTCAGTAGCTGGATTCGTGGTTGTACGCTAGAACAGGAGTCGTGCAGGTGCTTCCGGTGCAATTCTGCACAGGAACACTGCGCACGATCACTGGTTCTATTGCGCACGACCACTGGTCGTGCGCCACTGATCGTGTGCACTTAACACTTTTTCATGAGTTCTGTTTGGTGCATTGCGCACGACCACCTACGATAGTGCGCACGACCACCGGTCGTGCGCCACTGGTCGTGCGAACATGTTATTTTATAATTTCTGTCTTTGCAGGCTCCGTCCAGGCAGAGCGCACGATCACAGGATTCTAGTGTGCACGACCACTAGTCGTGCGCCAATGACCGTGCGCACTGTTTATTCCAGCGCCTATAAAATGACCTGCTCGCGATTTTAGGTCGGATCCCGAATTTCAGCCGCCGTTTTCCGCCCGGTTCCGTCCAGATTCGCCCCTCCACCGTCGCCCACCATATGGAGGTGCTCCGGGCTTGCTCTTCACGCCAATCTTGAGCCGGAGTTTCCTCTCGGCCTCCTCCTTCATCCAAGAGCTCCAAAGGAAGACCTAGCCGCCATTACCATCAAGCAAGAGGAAGTTTGCAACCTCTACCGGATCGTGACACAAAGAAGACGGGTCCATTGGAGAGTCGTGACAGCTCTCTCTACCCCGGACGTAGTTGCGGACCGAGCTTGGACGCGGATTGACAACCCGGCGATTCCAACCGTGAATCTCCAACGAGCCTTCGGATTCGGTCGATTTCTTGCCTTGTTCTCTTCTTATTGATTGTTGTAATAGTTAGATCTTTTGTATTTTGATGAAGAACACTATAAACCTTGCTATTTAAAGTTATTTCATGTCTATGTGAAATACCCTTTTTGTTTATTTGTGTGCTTGAGGAGCGCCCCATTCCATTTTCCACTCCACCACCGTGTCCGGTGCAGCCCTAGCAATTGCTAGTGGCGTGCTTGTCGAAGAGGTGCTTGCGACCCTCACTCCGCTAGCCTACTCATCCATCCGCCTACCGAAGCGTGGCATCGCGGCTCGTATTCCATCCCGCCTAACGAAGCAGTGCGCTCAAGGCCTGCACAGTTCGATTCCGCTTGCCTACTCGTCCATCCGCCCTTTCGACGCAGCGCGCTCAAGGCCTGCCTAGTCTCCATCCCGCCAAGCGAAGCATTGCATAGCGGCATTGCATAGGAGTAGTTGATAGCTTTTATTTTATTTTCCAAAAGCCAACCCAACTCCCCCGCATTCCATCCGATTTAAGGACTTCAATCTCAAGTCCTTCCTCGAAACCTAACTCCACCTTACTGTGTTCCTCAAGAGACCGACACTCGGGGATTTTCCCCATTATTATTACTTGCGCGACCGGTGCACTTGCCGACACGCATCACCCGCACACTTCATTTATCATGAACGATGGGTGTTACTGCTATCTCGTAATGCCCTTCGGTCTTAAAAATGCGGGCGCAACATACCAAAGAATGATGGATACCGTCTTTAAGAATCAAAAAGGCAGGAATCTTGAAGTTTACGTTGATGACCTTCTTTTAAAAAGTAAAACATTCTCATTACACCTGAAAGACCTCGTAGAGACGTTCGCTACTCTACGGAGGTTCAAGTTAAAGTTAAACCCGTTGAAATGTGTGTTTGGGGCAAACAAGGGGAAGTTTCTTGGGCATCTCTTGACTCCTAACGGCTTTGCACCGAATCCAGACAAGGTGAGGTCCATCCTTGATATGATCCCTCCTCGAAATACTAAAGAAGTTCAGCAACTTGGGGGAAGATTGGCAGGATTGAGCAGGTTTATCTCCAAATCCGGAGATAAGAGTGCCCCGTTCTTTAAAATACTGCGAGGAGGATCAAAGTTTGAATGGAGCGAGGAGTGTAACAAGGCTTTTGAGCAGCTGAAAGAATAGTTAACCTTGACTCCACTACTCCAAAGTCCCCGTGAGGGAGAAGTGCTATTCTTATATCTGGGAGTCGGCCCGGATGCGGTGAGTTCTGTCCTCGTTCGGGAGGAGAAGAAGAGACAGTTTCCAATATACTATGTCAGCCATATTCTAAAAGATGCAGAAACCAGATACTCGATCCTAGAGAAACTGGCCTTGGCCTTGGTTATGTCTGCGCGAAGGCTTCGCCCTTATTTTCAGGCTCATTCCGTCCAAGTTATTACAGATCATCCTTTGAAAAATATTCTTGAAAAGCCAGATCATTCAGGGAGGTTAGCAAAGTGGGTATTGAACTAAGTGAATTTGAGATATCATACATCCCCCGAACAAGGATCAAGGCGCAAATCTTGGCAGACTTTTTGGTAGATACCGCAGAGCCTAGTCCTGAACAGGTGGTGCAATCTCCTTTAGCTTGGGTCATCTACGTGGATGGAGCTTCTGGTAAAAACTCTGTGGGAGCCGGAGTGCTTCTAATCAGTCCAAATGGCATCAGGCTGGAGCAAGCTATCAAGTTCTTCTTTCTAGTTACAAATAACCAGGCAGAATATGAGGCACTCTTGGCTGGGCTGAGACATGCGAAAGAGCTGGGCATAGAACATGTATATGTTAGAACTGATTCGCTGGTAATGGCCTCTCAGGTCTTGGGAAATTATGAGACAACGGAGCCGATTCTGAGGAAATATCTACTGCTAGCTAAAAGGGAAGTCGGAAGATTCAAGTCATTCATCATTGAGCATATTCCAAGGACACAAAATGAGAAGGCGGATGAGTTGTCCAAGTTCGGTCTTCCATTCCGGGGAGTGACATCTGAACTTTTTCATCCGTCAACAGATGAGGCAGAACTCATGCAGATTGATCACAATCCTTCGTGGAAGGACCCTTATGAGCTTTTTCTGTCAAAGGGGGAATTCCATCATTCCATCAAGGATCGGAGAAGATTCAAAAGGAAGGCAGCATATTATTATATGATAGCAGGAGTTCTCTATAGAAAGACCTTGATCTCTCCCTCAGCACGATGCGTTTTGGAGGATGAAATCCCAACCATACTCCAGGAAGTTCATTCAGGGGAGTGCGGTAGTCATTCGGGAGCAAAGACTCTGGAGAAAAGAATCTTGCGGCAGGGGTATTTTTGGCCAACCATGAGAAAGGATGCTGAAGCATTTGCCAAGCGATGTGTTCAGTGCCAAAAGTTCGCTCCTCTCCAGCATTTGCCTGCTCAGTCACTCAGGTCAATAACTGCGCCGTGGCCTTTTGCAGTATGGGGAATGGATCTTATGGGACCTTTCCCAATAGCCAGCGGTCAGCGTCGTTTTATCATTGTGATGATTGACTATTTCAGTAAGTGGATTGAGACAAAAGCATTAGCAAAAACTACTACTCAAATCATCAGAAACTTCATCTGGGGAGAACTAGTCTGCCGGCATGGAATTCCGCTGGCAATCGTCACTGATAATGGCCCACAGTTCAATAATCCGGAGATGATAAGTTTTTGTGATCAGGTCGGAATTGATCTTCGGTTTGCCTCAGTCCATCATCAAAGGACCAATGGTCAAGTAGAAGCAGCAAACAGGCAAATCCGGCAGCTTTTGATGAAAAGAGTCTTGAATCAAAGAGGGAATTGGGTGGACCAACTTCCTTCCATCCTTTGGACTCTTCGTACTACCCCGTCTTCAGCTACCGGGGAGACACCATTCAAATTATCTCATGGCTCGGAAGCTGTTGTTCCTATAGAATTTGAGGTGGTCACTCCAAGAGTTGTATACGCCAAAGAGGGAGGAGAATCATTGATAGATGAAAATGATGAGGCTATCAAGTATAGTCTAGATCTGATCGAAGAACTTCAGGATGAGGCAACAATCAGACAGGAGGAAGTTAAAAGGAGAATGGCAAAATATTTTGACAAGAATGTCAGAGTGAAACAGTTTACAGTTGGGGATTTGGTACTAAAGAAGGTGGATGCTGCGGCCAGGTCTGGCAACGTCGGAAAGCTAGATCCTAATTGGGCCGGACCCTTCATCATCAAAGAAGTACTGAAAAACGGGGCTTATCGCCTTCAGACAAGTGAAGGAGAAGACATCTCACGCACCTAGAGCAGTGACGATCTCAAACGGTTCTATCCTTAGAATGTCCTCTTTTATTCTCTTACATTCGTTGGATATTTTAATGAAAAGCCATATACTGACACTTCTTCATGTCTGATTTTTTCCCTTTTATACTTTTTTGTACATCAAACTCACTGAACCGCGGAGACATCGCCAAGTTCTGCTTGAACCCCCTCGGATTGTAGTCATTAGCATAAAACCACGAAGATCATGTGTAGCGGGGAGTTTTCGCACACGTGTAGTGGTAGCTTGCCAATTCCCGTGCGGTGGTCTTCGGAACCTTGGATCCCGGCTGATATCCGCCACACCCCTGCATCAAGGGAGGTCTAGGTGAATGTTGGCTCTGTCATGCCCCGAGAGGGATATAGTTACAGCTTTGATGATCTTTCTGAGGAAAGCAATGTCGGTATAGCCCCCGCGGCACAACCACACCTGCCCAACTGATCATCCTAGTCTGTGACCATCGAATACTCCTAGGTACTCTCAAGTGATGCCTAAGCGGAACCCACAACTGAGTTGATCTCTCTAAGGAAAGCAATGTTCGCCGCCTAGGCCCACCTGCCCAATTGATCAACTCGGCTTGTAGCCCTAGGCAAGAGAGAAGTCGAGTTGCTTACAACCCTTATGATCACTTGAGGAAAGCAATGTTCGTCGTCTAGGCCCACCTGCCCACTTGGTCATCCGGGTCTGTACTTGTCTTTTTCTTTATTTCTACAGCTTTTATGACCACTTGAGGAAAGTAATGTTCGCCGCCTAGGCCCACCTGCCCACTTGGTCATCTGAGTCTGTAGCCATCTCTTATTGCATTACAGGGAATTATCTCACCTTATATGGTTAATATTGACCATTTAGAGAAAGGAGCAGGATCCTTATGTACATCACAAGCCGGCCGACTTGATACTCAAATCGGGCGGTTTGGAATAAGAAAGTATCAAGATTATCGAGTTGTCTGGTTATTAAACCGGGCGGACTAAATAAGCAGGTTCCGAAGAGGTCATGCGGTTTGGTTTTTTAGACCAGACGGTTTGAAATAAGCCGGATATCCTTAAAATGTCACAAGATAAATATCAAGGATCAAGCATAATCATGACTGGCCGACCTCATGGTTCGGGTTGTGAATTTATCATCTTTATGGTTTTCAATTCGATCCGTTCAGATAGTGACAGCCCCTTTTCAGACAGTTATGATCTTCGTTGCAAGTGTTAAATCTACCAATCGCAGAAATTATATATTTAGTCCGTGCGGGTTATCAGCTATTACTATATAAGGCTGACATATAAATTGATCGATTTAAATGTTAATTGCACGGTATATGAACTGATTTTCTTGCGACTTGACATTCTTTATCCTGGAAAGCAAGTATGCAGGGTATAGTAGTGACCGCGCGACTTGATTATTTCAATTTCCCGATTGGTTATCAGTTACATCCACGAAGGTAGGACTTGCAGCTATCCTAGTTGCAAGTCGCTTGAATTAAAATACTGGCCGCTCGGTCTGCCGATTGTTCCTATGGCTTGGCATTCTTTATCCTGGAAAGCAAGTATGCAGGGTCTAGTAGTAACCGCGCGGCTTGATTATGTTCGGCTTCCGGGATGTCGTAATACATTCATAATAAGTTAGCACCTTCTCAGGATGAATCAAACAAATTTGATCCGGATTGAAGGAAGCGAGCTATGTGAATGGGTTGTTTCTAATAGATACTTTACCGGAATCCTGTGAAGATCATTATCCTAGCCGGATGTGTTAATACTAAGCCGCGCGACTTGGTTAGATCTAACACAGAAAAAGATCGCAAACAACCACAAGTAAGTCGCAGAAGGTAGACAGATAGGCAGGTAAAAGCTTTCCATTTCATTATCAAAACATTCATTACATTATATTTTAAGCCGACCGGCTAACAACATCAAGCCGTCAGCTATTTGAAACAAAAGGCAAAATATAGCTACTGAATGTCCGACTTAAGTTTCTTAGACGCAGGGGTATTTGAGTGCTCGCTCCCGTCAATTGAAACATCAGGGGAGTAACCCTCGCTACCCGATGAGGATGAACTACTCAATTCGCCCGACTTGCGCCCAGCCTCTTCTTCGGAACTGCTGGATTTGGACTCCGAGCCACTTTCACCACTCTTAGTCGCTGCGGGTTCTTCGGCCTCATCATCCTCGTCATCGCTCTCCTCTGAACTAGATCCGTCGGCTTTGTTCTTTCCTTTGGCTTTCCGCCTGATTTTCTCTAACTTCTTTTGCAAAATCGGGTAGGCATCCGAGAAGGTGAAATGCTCGAAACCAGGCGCGAACCCTTTGAGCTCCCGTAAACGATTAAAAGCATTGTCAATTCCCTCGGCGACATGAGGAAAAAGTTCCTGTTGATAGATCGGGTCGGTTTCATCATACTTTGCCTGCAAGAAAGTGTAAGGTAAGAGACCGTGCGGTCTGGAAAATTCAGAAGGATGGCTGGCCAGGGGATAACTTACCGACTCGGCTTCCTTTAGCCGCGCATTTTCCTTCTTCAATTCGGCAACTTCCTTCTCTAGGTGATCATTCACTTTGATCAACCTTTTGAAGGTCATTCCGATGAAGACATTGGTGATGAGGCTCTCAGCACCAACCCGCGCGGCCTCCCGGGCGAGTTCTTCTTCTGGAATCTTCCTCAACCTCCTGAAGTTTCGTCGACCGAACATGGCGATGCTAGCGGCCTCAGCATGCCGACCCGACTTCTCGTTCGCCCAGTGAGGAAGCGCAGTAGAGACCTGGACACCATCGCTGTCCGGATGCCAGGTCAAGACCGGGTGGCCCTTTAAATCCTTCACCTTGCTGAAGGAAGGAAGGGCGGAGAAGTCGCCCGAGGAGGTCGAATCCTCCCCATCGGATGGCAGCGGCTTGTTCCTGGCTTGTCTTTTCCTCTTCTCCATCTGAGTTAAGACTAAACCGGCCGGGCTGACCGGCTTGTTAGCAGGGACAACGGCTTGGGCTATAAAAGGAGAAGAGTCAGCACAAGAGATTGAGCGGTCAACATTGAAGTCGGAAGCAAGGGAAAGCTTACTATCTTCAGGCCGAACATTCTCTAGCTCGGCAAGTAGCGGGATGTAGTAGCTTATGTTAAGCCGCTCATCCTTGAGAAGCTTGCAGGTTTTCTTCTCAACCTCGCTTATTGGGACCTGTTGAAAGGCCTCCTCAGGCCGCACTTGCGGATTCAGGTTCAACAAGCCAAGTCGGCCTTCGAAGATCAAGTACCTCTCCGACCAGGCTGTGACCTTGTTCGCAAGATTGACCATCTTCAACCCGCGGCAGCCGAAGTAGAGATGGCCTTTGAAGATATTCGACTCGGAATCTGGGATAGCCCGCACCGAGAATATCTTCCTGAATAGGTCCATAGAGAAGCGGACTCTCTCAGACCGCAGGTAGGAGATAAAGCTGCAAATCCCGGCCATCGAGTTGGGAGAAATTTGGCCGGGTACAACTCCATAGTGGTCAAAGATCGCGGCGAGCTTAATTGAAATAGGGAACTTGAAGCCACAATCGAAATGGTCGATTGGGATCGCGATTTGATTTGGCCCGGAGGAATTCATCCGCTCATCACGGAACGGAAGCCGTGCGAGCAGCGGGCTGTCAGTCATGTGTTTCTCAACGAATTCGTCCAATTCGGACTTTGTCAAGCGGCACTCATCGAGGTCTGCAGAGTGAAAGGCCACAGCGGCTTCGGAGCGAGTAGCAGAGGTTTTCGCAGGTCGCTTCGGCTGGCGCTTTGCTCCCATCTTAAAGTTTTGGTAAGAAGACTTTCGGAAGGGCGCTACTTATAGGAATGGCTGATCTGCACTTAGCAAGGGTCAAATCATACTAGACCAATCAACCCGCACAGGTGCGTCACCATAAAACTTAACCACAAAGGCATAAGTATAATTCAAGCAGGCGAGTCGAAAAAAACACAGAGACAAGCCGATCGGTTTATGTAAAATAATATACAGGCATCAATCAGCACAACAAGAATGCAAAAATAAATTCGAATATTTAGACCGCGCGATCTGGAAGACAGATCGAATATTATAGAATCAGGTTCAAACAGTTGTCCAAGGGATCGAATAGAAATGTTATTACAAACTGCTATCCTAAAGCCACTCATTACGGACGGGTATCACCAGGTTCATCCTCCCTGTGAAGTCGCGCGACATGATCGCCGATCTGAAGGACAGTCCCTTGCATTTGGTTCATGTTATGATTAAGGCGGTTGATCATGCTATGAAGCCGCGCGGCATCCCTCTCTAATCGCGCCGCGGGGATCACGCGAGTAGGTAAGGCCGCTGCGGGCTCATGAATGCTAGCAACTAGGTGGGCCGCCCCGGCTACAGGAAGAGACGAGCTCGCCCCTGCATCCGGGCGGCGTGACCCGCGCCGGCCTTCGTCAACCACATTAATAGGGCGCCGGCTTCCGCCGGCTTCCCTTGCCACTTGAAGGTATCTGTCCCTATAGTAAGTGCAGTCCTCTTCGAGTTTGCGGACTTCTTTCTTTCCGCGATCAACCCGGGCGGTCAGGGCAGCCACCTGGTCTTGTTGCGCCTTTTCCTTCTCTCGGCGCTCTCTCCGCTCGGCCTCCAGCGCTGTTCGGTTCTCTTTCCGTTCGGTTTCCAATTCAGCCCGAAGAGCAGCTTTTTCATCTTGGGCGGCCTTCTCTCTCTCCTCCATAGCCCTCAACTGTTTCGTAAGGTTTTCAAGGTTCTTTTGAAGTCGGGACATCTCGTCCTCCATCCGGGTATCCGGCAACGAAGAATGCAGCAGAGGTGGATCAAGAGGGGGAAGATAGGTCACCAGTTCGCCCGGTTTCAGAATGGAGTCACGATCATCTGCAATAAAGAGAAAACGGTCAAAGAGTGTTCGAAAGGAGATCGCTCTCATCGAATCTTCCTCTCTTACAAGCCGTAGCGGTTTGGGTTGAATTCAGGCGAACAGGTCGCCTTGCTTGCTCGGTATCAAACTTTCGGCGTTGTTCTCTCCACAACCTCTCGCTTTGCCTCCGCTTAGCAGCAGAAAATTGAGCAGCGGAGGGAAAGAAGCTGGGCGACGGGTTCAACAACGAAGCGAGCGACTTGTTTCGAGGCCGCGGCTTGAAAAAAACGAACAGGGCAGCAACCCGCTTCCTTCTTACCTTGCAGCAGAAGGTTGGGAGGCGGCGGTGGTGGTCTGGAAAGCTGATCTCTTACTCGCTCCGCCTTCACCTGAATAAGTCGTATACCTGTCATCACGGTATCTTCGGGTGCCGGTACTGTTTTTTCGGTCGCAACTTCAGGGAGGATGGCCTCCTTAAAGCTGGTCGCATCCTCAGACAGGGCGGCCCTTTTGCTCTCCTGGCGGGTTGGCAGCCTGCAGTTCGGAAGAGGTTCTCAGCTGATCATCTTGCTTTTGAAGAGAATCAAAATCCTTGAGGAGATCACTTACGGAAATGCTATGAGCATCAACGGGAGCCTGGTCGTTCGACTGGGGGGAGGGAGTAATCATGCCCTCCGAGACTTCATTCTCGCGCGACTTGCCTTGCAGGCTGTCCGCTCTCGGTTTCCCGGCCGCTGCCCTATTCTTGGCTTTTAGCCTCTTCATCTTCTTAAGAAGCCTATCCGCCGCGGACTCCTCCTTCTTCCTCTTTTTCGATTTCAGAGCGGTTGACTTTTCCGGGCTGTCCTCGATGTCAACTACTGAAGCTTGCTGGTCGCTCGGCTTAGGGGCGTCAACTGCCTCTCCCCCTTCGTCCCTTATTTTCAGATGAAAAACCCCGGATGGGGTAACCTCTACTTTGAAGGACTCATCCCCATCGCCCTTTGAGATGATGGTCTCAGATTCTGCCTTATCCGACGGAGGGGGTGGGTTGTTTCCTTTGTCAGAGAAGGTCAGGGGATCAGCCGGGGGTGGGTTCGGACAACTCGCCTCCTTTTTGGTCGACAAGTCGACTGTCTGATCGGGAAGCAGGTCGGTTGGCTTACTCGCCTCCTTTTTAGTTGATAAGCCGATTTTCAGCTCGGCAGGCGGGTCGATCGGCGTTCTCATGGAAGCAATCGTTACTGTATTATCAGGCCGCGTCATCCTCTTCTTCCTCTTATCGTTCGAACGGTCTCTCTCGCAGTTTTTTCCGGGCTTCTCAAGAACTTCGAGCTGGGCCATTAAATCCACCATCTTTTTCGGGCTGTTTAACCTGAAAGTCCTAACCGTGATAGGCGAGTAGTGACTCGTGATAGCAATGGAGTTATGCCAGAACAGAAGCTCCTGGAACATTTATAACCAACAGGGTGAAATCGGCGCGGTCTCCGGCTAGAACTGATATTTTCGAAATCTTCTCGGAAATTTAAAAATATGCGGGGATTATGTTTACCCAGAAGACCGCTCTCAATAGGATTACTCGCAGACCGTGCGGTTTGCGGATCCAAGTCGTCCGGCTCAGGTTTTACAAAGTCCATCAACACCAACTAGCACAGGTCAGGCGGTCTGATACAATTCAGATCGCCTCCAAGTATTGAAGACTATCCAGGCGCAAGGTCCAACAGGGCAAGTCGCGGCCTCAAGTCGGAGGTCGCTCAGGTTGTATCGGGAAAGCCATCAGGGTCTAAGTCTATAAGGCAACTCGCGATCTCAAGCTGGAGACCGCGCGTGTTGTATCTTGAAGGCTAAAACAAAACTCAAGACCAGGCGACAAGCCACGTTCTCAAGGGCAAGCCGCGGTTTCAAGACGGAGACCGCTCGGGTGGCATCAACCTTGGTTGCAGCATCTTCAGCCCCCTCTACGAGACAAACCGCAAGCGTAAGCCGCCAAGCCGCGCGACTTCTTTCCTTTCTCCTTTTTTGTATCCCGTCACCGCCTGCCCGTTTCTCCTGTACCCGGGCAGGCGGTTATTTTATCCCTGGCCGTTCGGGCAGGCCCCCAAGCCTATAAATAGGGGGCGGCACTGTTCCCAAGACACGCACACTCGAATCTAGGAGCTCGTTTGTCTGAGCTGCGGTCTCGAGTTTCCAGTCTTGCGAACTGTCTGACCGGCCGGCTTCTCTTTTCCTGTACTTGTAACCGCTGTAACCATCTCGTTTTAATCAAAGGAAAGCCCGTCACAGGAGTGGCATTCGCCGTGACGGGCGAAGTCCGGCCTCGACCGCTGCTAGCGGTCTCATTTTCCCCTCCTCAAAAGTAACTGGCAACCCGCAGCCTCCGGTTTCCTTCGGAGGTGCGATTTCAGATTCAACAATAAATGAAGTATGCGGGATGTCAGGTTTGTGCATTTTAATTTGATGATACCCTGAGAAAGCATCGAGAAAACTCATAATGTACAACCCGTATTCGCCGAGTGGGCCCCCCCAGCCAACTGGCGAAACCTGGGTCGTCCGGATCATTCGCTGGGTCACTCGCCCAGGCTAAGTGAGGTAATAATGCCCTCAAGATGGTGGAGGTAAGCTATAGGAAAGAAGACGCTAGGCGAGTGGTGCCCTCACGGACCACTCGCCCAGAAGTGAGAGCATTCGCCCAGCCAGGGGACCACTCGCCCAAAAGCGTGGGCATTCGCCCAGACAGGCGGGTGCCCAGCGAATGGTGCCCTCACGGACCATTCGCCCAAATGGGTGTGAGGGGAAAATGACCAGGATACCCCTGGTGGGCTGCAAATAGCCCTTCGGAACAGCGGAGTTTGGCTATTAGCAGACCAATTTGGGGTGCGGTTAGTAAAATTAAAAGGCGGAGCCAGGCTATTTACAGACCAGCCTAGGAAAACTATAAATAGACCCTTAAGGGCACCTTGGAGGGGATCCGATTTTTAGAGAATTCTCTCCTCTAGGCTAGTTTTGGTGGGCAGCCAGTGCCCTCCAAGGTGCCCGGTTGAGTTTTGGTTTGGGAGGGGAAGCTCTCTAAGATCTTCCGGGTGTGTGGCGGGACCTCCTCGCTTCAGCCTTGGGTCTATTCCATTTCCAGCATCCACCGTCAGGAGAGTCTAGTGAGGGAGAAATAAGCATCGGCTACACCCCCAGTGGGTCCGAACTTAAGAGACCAGTTGCTGGTTTCAACATTTTTGGTGCGGTGAGCGTGGACCGTAGCCGGTGAAAGAAAATCCCAAGCTGGTTTCGATGACAGGAGATGGAGGAAATTGTTCTGACTCAGGTCACTCGCAGCCACCAGTGGCAGGGGAGTGGCTGGGGATGTTTGAGAAGTTCAAGCGAGAGGTCCTGCAGGCGGTTCTCGCAGCAAGGACCGAGTGCGAGACCCCGGTGGTCCCAGTGGTCCCGCCTTTGCAGATTGGCGAGAACGCACCGGGGCAGCGGCCGGGGAAGGAGGTGCCAGCAGAAGGAAGTGCGCGAGACCTCCCCGGACGGCAGCTGTTCAGCAGTCCGGCGAGTGCTGAGGTGTGTGAGTTGGTCCCGCGCGAGAGGACCACTCGCCGAGCAGGGGAAGGGAGCCCCTTTTGCGAGATGATCCTCTCGGCCCCAGTGCCAGAAGGGTTTCGTGGGCCGGAGATGTCCTACTACACCGGCAAGGAGGATCCAGTTGTGCACCTGCAGTGGTTCGAGGACATGACTTCAATCCTTCCCATGTCGGATTCTTTCCAATGCCGACTCTTCGCGACCACCCTGAAGGAGAAAGCAAGGGACTGGTTCCACCAACTTCCCATAGGTTCCATCTATGCGTTCGATGATCTGCGCCGAAGCTTCCGACTGCATTTCTCTACGTCAAAAAAGAGGAAGAAGGATGCGGAGGCTCTCTTCAAGATCAGACAGAGGGAGGGGGAATCCCTGGCTAAGTACGTGGACAGGTTCCAGGAGGAGATACACCTAGTGCAGGAGGTGCCGGGATTCGCCCTCCAGATGGCATTCATCGTAGGGCTGCGAGAGGGGTTCTTCAAGATGGACCTGAAGAGAAGACCTCCTGTATCCTTCGAGGAGTTGATGGAGAGAGCCGCGGAGGAGATTGAAGGGGAGGCAGCCAATCCCGAATTCTATAAAAGGTTGGCAAAGATGAGCGAGCCCGAGGCGAGGCAGCCAGAGGGAAGAAGGTGAGAGGAGCCCAGGGGACAGGGGTTCGAAAGACCACCTCGGGTTTGGAGGAACCAAGAACCCAACAACAGGTTGGGCTGGAGGAACCAGGAAGGACCCGCGCGAGGTCAGGATGAAAGGTACCAAGGAAGGGAGGCAGGAGGAGTGAATCAGGGGTGGAGGCAGGGCCCCAGACCCCCTCACCCCCCGAGGGAGCAAGCCATGGCGGTAGGCCGAGGGAGAAGAGGTAGAGGAGCAAGAGGAGGAAGAGGAAGAGCTGGAAGAGAGGACAGGGTGGCGTTGCCTTACTGTGACATTCATCAGGAAAAAGGTCACGCGATCGCCACCTGCCCAGAGTTCTTGGAAATGAGGGAAAGAGGACAGCCACAGCGGCAGCAGGCCAGAATTGAGGAAGTGCTTCCAGAGGCAGAAGAGGACCGGTGTGAGGATAGGGCAGATACAGGAACCAGGGGGGAATCGGGGTGATTCACAGTGGGGTTGGGATAGAGGCCTCTCGTAAGAGAAGCTTCCAGGCCATGTTCCGAAGGGACGTCGCGTCGACTTCCCAGACCCCACCCCGAGCAGACCCGCTGTCCAGGCTCTCATCCAGCTGGCAGGTCCGAAGGCTCACTCGGTGGCAGGTTCTATGTTCCAGAGGTTGGCCGCGAGCAGACCCGCTGTCCAGGCTCTCATCTAGCTGGCAGGTCCGAAAGCTCACTCGGTGGCAGGTTCTATGTTCCAGAGGATGGCCCCGAGCAGACCCGCTGTCCAGGCTCACATCTAGCTGGCAGGTCCGAAGGCTCACTCGGTGGCAGGTTCTATGTTCCAGAGGTTGGCCCCGAGCAGACCCGCTGTCCAGGCTCTCATCCAGCTGGCAGGTCCGAAGGCTCACTCGGTGGCAGGTTCTATGTTCCAGAGGTTGGCCCCGAGCAGACCCGCTGTCCAGGCTCTCATCTAGCTGGCAGGTATGAAGGCTCACTCGGTGGCAGGTTCTATGTTCCAGAGGTTGGCCCCGAGCAGACCCGCTGTCCAGGCTCTCATCTAGCTGGCAGGTCCGAAGGCTCACTCGGTGGCAGGTTCCATGTTCCAGAGGTTGGCCCCGAGCAGACCCGCTGTCCAGGCTCTCATCCAGCTGGCATGTCTGAAGGCTCACTCGGTGGCAGGTTCTATGTTCCAGAGGTTGGCCCCGAGCAGACCCGCTGTCCAGGCTCTCATCCAGCTGGCAGGTCCGAAGGCTCACTCGGTGGCAGGTTCTATGTTCCAGAGGTTGGCCCCGAGCAGACCCGCTGTCCAGGCTCTCATCTAGCTGGCAGGTCCGAAGGCTCACTCGGTGGCAGGTTCCATGTTCCAGAGGTTGGCCCCGAGCAGACCCGCTGTCCAGGCTCTCATCCAGCTGGCAGGTCCGAAGGCTCACTCGGTGGCAGGTTCTATGTTCCAGAGGTTGGCCCCGAGCAGACCCGCTGTCCAAGCTCTCATCTAGCTGGCAGGTCCGAAGGCTCACTCAGTGGCAGGTTCTATGTTCCAGAGGATGGCCCCGAGCAGACCCGCTGTCCAGGCTCACATCTAGCTGGCAGGTCCGAAGGCTCACTCGGTGGCAGGTTCTATGTTCCAGAGGTTGGCCCCGAGCAGACCCGCTGTCCAGGCTCTCATCCAGCTGGCAGGTCCGAAGGCTCACTCGGTGGCAGGTTCTATGTTCCAGAGGTTGGCCCCGAGCAGACCCGCTGTCCAGGCTCTCATCTAGCTGGCAGGTCCGAAGGCTCACTCGGTGGCAGGTTCTATGTTCCAGAGGTTGGCCCCGAGCAGACCCGCTGTCCAGGCTCTCATCTAGCTGGCAGGTCCGAAGGCTCATTCGGTGGCAGGTTCCATGTTCCAGAGGTTGGCCCCGAGCAGACCCGCTGTCCAGGCTCTCATCCAGCTGGCAGGTCCGAAGGCTCACTCGGTGGCAGGTTCTATGTTCCAGAGGTTGGCCCCGAGCAGACCCGCTGTCCAGGCTCTCATCTAGCTGGCAGGTCCGAAGGCTCACTCGGTGGCAGGTTCTATGTTCTAGAGGATGGCCCCGAGCAGACCCGCTGTCCAGGCTCACATCTAGCTGGCAGGTCCGAAGGCTCACTCGGTGGCAGGTTCTATGTTCCAGAGTTTGGCCCCGAGCAGACCCGCTGTCTAGGCTCACATCTAGTTGGCAGGTCTGAAGGCTCACTCGGTGGCAGGTTCTATGTTCCAGAGGTTGGCCCCGAACAGACCCACTGTCCAGGCTCACATCTAGCTGGCAGGTCCGAAGGCTCACTCGGTGGCAGGTTCTATGTTCCAGAGGTTGGCCCCGAGCAGACCCGCTGTCCAGGCTCTCATCCAGCTGGCAGGTCCGAAGGCTTACTCGGTGGCAGGTTCTATGTTCCAGAGGTTGGCCCCGAGCAGACCCGCTGTCCAGGCTCTCATCTAGCTGGCAGGTCCGAAGGCTCACTCGGTGGCAGGTTCTATGTTCCAGAGGTTGGCCCCTAGCAGACCCGCTGTCCAGGCTCTCATCTAGCTGGCAGGTCCGAAGGCTCACTCGGTGGCAGGTTCTATGTTCCAGAGGATGGCCCCGAGCAGACCCGCTGTCCAGGCTCTCATCTAGCTGGCAGGTCCGAAGGCTCACTCGGTGGCTGTTTCTCAATTCTCAAGAGATGATCTCAAGAGCATTCGCATAGACCACGCGCCGGAGAGAGGATCACACCCCACTCTCTTGACTACTTAAGCGAAACCCTGTGATACGCGAATGGTAAGGTTCACTTGGTAGCGAGAGATCGAAGGGGAGCGACCGACCTAAGTCATCTTCGAACATTCGCGGGGTAGCCAAGACAGTCGCGTCACGACCCGGCGTCCTAATGAGCCTAGCGAGATGTGGCAGCGAATAAGAAGAATCGACGTCCTAATGAGCCTAGCGAGATGTGGCAGCGAATAAGAAGAATCGACGTCCTAATGAGCCTAGCGAGATGTGGCAGCGAATAAGAAGAATCGACGTCCTAATAAGCCTAACGAGGTATAGCGGCGAATGAAGGGAAAGCTTAGAATAACACAAATTGTAGTCAATATATACATCTTTCAAAGGCACTCGCCCGTTCAAGATTACAGCCAAAATGGTAAAGGCGAAAAGAGAAAATACAGGAGGCCCTTCTCAAGGATCAACAGACTTCTCGCTTGAAGATCCGCCGCTCTCGCCAGAGTCTGGGATGAGGGCGTCTTCTCGCGGCTCGACGTGGTCATCCTCGGGAAAGGGAATCGGGATGTAAAGCTCGGGGATGACTTGATGAGCGGAAAGGCGTTCGGCCTCCGCCTTCAGGTATCCCGCTCGCCTCAGCACATGCAGCGCATGCTTGACGGCATTCTGCGCATTCTCTTGCATCAGCTGCTCCAACTCGTGATGGGGATAAAAATGGCCCCCGCTCCCCGGGTCGAGTGCTGACGCACCAGCCTCTCGCAATCGCTGGACCTTGGCTTTGGCCAGACGGATTTCATCCTCAAGGCCGGCCACCCGAGCACGGAGCATCTCGGCAACCGTGGTATCCTGAAATTAATAACAAGGGTTAGTAAGAATAAAGTCGTCAATCGGCAACAAGTCATTCGCGAGAAAGGCGAAAGCATACATACCTCTGCGACAGGGCGGTTGGCGAGAAGGGTCTACGGCATCCGTTAGCTTGGTCCTAAGCTCCATCGCCTCAGTAGAAGCAACGGAACGGGACTCCTCCACCGTCGCCAGGTCCCGCGCCAGTTTGATGCTCCGGCGCGAAGACATGTGCGCGAGCTCGAGCGCCCGCAGCATGGCCCTGGCACTCTCGTGGGCGAGAATCTGGGTCGTCTCGGCATCATATACTTCGGCGTCTTCTTGGCCATAGAGGGCATACGCGATGGCGTAAGCCTCCCCGCTAGCAAGATCGCTCTCTATCCACGACGGATGGAGGGTAGAGAGCGAGACCCGGTTCGCATTCCTGTCCCACTTGACCAAGGGAGCCCCCGAGGGGTCCATGTACTTCTCGCCGCTAGGGAAGTTCCGATGGTCCCTGGGAAGTGGGGGCGGCGGCAACGACGGTCCCGCGTGAGGGGTGGTCTCTCCTGGCGCACTCGTCCCCAGCGCTTGGATCTGAGCACTCGCCGCGAGGGTCTCGCCCAGGACCCCCTTCCCCTTGGCGGAAGGGGGTTTTTTGGATTTCTTGGAGGTGGAAGGGGTCGGCGCCGCTGGCTTGCGCTTCTTCCCGCCAGGCTTGGAGGAAGAAGGTTCCTCCCGGCAGGCATCCGCGGCGGCCTGAGCGAGAGAGAGGGTAGATCCGGAAGGACGCGGCGGATGGAGAGGGAAATGGCGCACACCTGTACAATATAACGAACGGTTCTAGCGAATGATGTAAAAATTACAAAGCGAAAGCGAATGAAGTCTCGAACACTTACCCTTGCCCTGCGGAATAGGTGGAAGCGAGTTGACATTCCACCGGAGATGGACGAGATCCATCCCGTGCTCCAGGATGTATTGGTGGAGTTTGGCCTCGTGCCCCCCTAGGGTCGGGGGGCGAAAGGTTGACTCCTCCTCCTGCACCGGCGCGAGGAGGGTGTTCCCTAGGCTCCCGCTTACGAAAATAAAGCGGCGAACCCAGTCATGGTTCTTGTTCGGGAGTCCGTAGTGCTTTAGGGGGCTCTGTCCCGAGAAGAACGAGATACCATGGGTGCAGCGGAAGGTATAGAGCTTGCGGAAGACGGGTAGCGAGAACTCGATCCCCTCTTCTCGCAGGTAGCTCGCGTACCCGACCAGCATGGCGATGGAGTTGGGGTTGAGCTGGCCGGGCACGACCCCATAGTATCTGAAGGTCTGGCGGAGTTCCGGCCAGATCGGTAGGCGAAACCCCACCTCGAAGTGCTCTAGCGGGATCGCGAGAGCACAAGGCGAGATGGAATTCAGGCGCTCATCCGGCCTGGGCTTTTGCGCCTCGAAACCCGGCGGGACGTAGTCGGCGACGGTAGATAGGTAGGCCTCCTCAGAGAGGTCGCAGGAATCGAAGACGTGGTTGGCGAATGCGCTGGCGCACTTGGCTCTGCCTTCCGCATCGCCGCCCATTTTTGCGAATGAAGAAGAAAAGAGGAGCAGCAGACGAGGAAGAAGCGCGAGTGCTAGCGCAGGGAAGGAAAGCGGATGGTTAGGTATTTAATACGGTGGTTGAGAGACCTATTTATAGAGGGACTAAACGGCGTTTGGACTTTCGAGACCTCGGGTGTGCGGATAGCCATCGCGCCCTCCCGACGCCTCGAAGCCCGAGCCGGTCCCTCTCGCCCATTAATGGCAAATGCCCTATGTCTATTCATTCCGTGGCTACGCAACAAAATAGGAAAAGCATCCGGCTAAAGGTTATCACTCGGCAAAACCCAAGTAGAGTTATGAGATACGAAAAATAAATAAAGAAGCATTCGCAAAGCATAGAAAAATTATTACAGATAAAAACAACGTTCGACATTCGCAGCATGATGTAAGAAAAGAAAACAACAAGAGGGATGGACGTTGGGTAGGTCAGATCTCCTCCCAGACCCACCGACCTCGCTTTCGCGACCCAGCTTCCGTGGGCGCTCGCGGGCGGTAGTGCGCGAGCATACTGGTGATTTCCTGGGAAGCAAGGTGGAGTTGGTCCCGGGCTCGCTTGGCATGCCTTGCGGGAGACAACTCCCCTCCTTCACCCCCCAGCCGCTCCACCGCCGCGAGAAGATGCGAGTGACTTCGTCGAAGGTCCTTCAGCTCCCGTGTGACTCCCAGCCGCACCTCATCCACCTGACCGGCGACGTTTCGCTGGATATGGATAAGCTTCCCCAGGACCTCCGAGATCCGATCCTTCAGGGTCGCGTGATCCGAGGAATCACCCAGGAAGTCAGCGAGATCCCCAGGGGAAGGGAGAGGCGAGAGCATTCCCTCTCCCCCCTCGTAGTAGGAGTCGAAGGGGGAGGCTTCTCGATACCCTGCGGAATCACAACTAGGATTAGCGGTGATAAAGTATGCGAGTGCCATAGAGGCGGGTGAGTGAACTGACCGGGGATGGGATCTGGGTGACCCGAAGGACGAGACGAATGCGGGTGTGTCCCAAACAGCCAGGCGGGAGGTAAGACCTTTCCCTTTCCTGGATGGTAAGGCTGTGAAGAAGGGGCCGGAGCCTCCGCACGGTCATCAGCACAGAGATGCTGATCCAGCTCTCGCTCAGGGGAGACCCTCCGTTCATTCGCAGTGGCAGAAAGGTTCACCTGAGCAGGGGGACTGGGAGGAATGGAGTCCTGTAGCGGGACGCTAGTGTTGAGGGCTGCGAAAAGATAGTGGTTAGTAGCCGACAACATAAAAGGGAGTAGCGAGAAGGTTCACAACTCACGAGATTGGGGTACAGTCTCCCCAGGAGGAGGTGGAGGAGCAAGATCCGAATCGGGAGGAGGTATCTCGTCCGCGGGAGGTGGCACCACCACACTGCTCAGAACGGCCCCATGGCCGTCCTCGGGTACCAAAGCCCCCTGCGAATGGTCGGAATAAATGCAGGGTAAGGGACAGGAACCAAATGGAGACAAGAAGAATCCTCATACCAACACGGCGGGGTCTGGAAGGGCATCCGCCAGCGTATCCGCCGGTGGAGTATCCGCCGGAGACTCCGAAGCAGTCTCGCCTCTCTGACGATTCAGCCGAATCGTCTTGGCTCGACGCGAGACATAGGGGGCGCTCGGATCCCGTTTAGACATTAGCCAGGGAGCAAATTTGGATGCTCTGGGGGCAGTCGCAGCTTGGGCCGCAGCTAGGCGGTCGATCATCTCTCGCGAGAGGGGTTTCGCAGAAGGTTTGTGGAAAGACATTGGGAAGTGGAGGAACTCCGAGCCGAGATGAGAGAGTGGTCCAGGAAAACCTGACATGAGGATATATATATAAGGTGGCGGTGGGACCCACGGAATCTCATGGATCCAGTCAGCAGGCACTCACCGAATACAGGGTTGGACTGTTCTTTACGATCGTAGGAACCGCTCGTAAAGAGCGGGGATTGTGTAAAACCCGTATTTGCCGAGTGGGCCCCCCCAGCCAACTGGCGAAACCTGGGTCGTCCGGATCATTCGCCGGGTCACTCGCCCAGGCTAAGTGAGGTAAAAATGCCCTCAAGATGGTGGAGGTAAGCTATAGGAAAGAAGACGCTAGGCGAGTGGTGCCCTCACGGACCACTCGCCCAGAAGTGAGAGCATTCGCCCAGCCAGGGGACCACTCGCCCAGAAGCGTGGGCATTCGCCCAGACAGGCGGGTGCCCAGCGAATGGTGCCCTCACGGACCATTCGCCCAAATGGGTGTGAGGGGAAAATGACCAGGATACCCCTGGTGGGCTGCAAATAGCCCTTTGGAACAGCGGAGTTTGGCTGTTAGCAGACCAATTTGGGGTGCGGTTAGTAAAATTAAAAGGCGGAGCCAGGCTATTTACAGACCAGCCTAGGAAAACTATAAATAGACCCTTAAGGGCACCTTGGAGGGGATCCGATTTTTAGAGAATTCTCTCCTCTAGGCTAGTTTTGGTGGGCAGCCAGTGCCCTCCAAGGTGCCCGGTTGAGTTTTGGTTTGGGAGGGGAAGCTCTCTAAGATCTTCCGGGTGTGTGGCGGGACCTCCTCGCTTCAGCCTTGGGTCTATTCCGTTTCCAGCATCCACCGTCAGGAGAGTCTAGTGAGGGAGAAATAAGCATCGGCTACACCCCCAGTGGGTCCGAACTCAAGAGACCAGTTGCTGGTTTCAACACATAAAGCCATACCCAACCGCGGAATCAACTAAAACATCTATCCGAGGCAAAGGGTAACAATCTTTAGGGAACGCTTTATTAAGTTTAGTGAAGTCCACGCACATGCGCCACATCCCACTGGGTTTCTTAACCATTACAACATTCGACATCCATGTGGGATATTGAATTTCAGAAATAAAACCCGCTTTCAGGAGCTTGGAAACCTCCTCTCTGATGGGCAACGCCAGCTTGGTTGCCACTTCTCTCTTCTTTTGTTGGACGGGCTTGAACTCAGGAGATACGTTTAGATGATGACAAGCCACGTCTAGATCCACTCCTGGCATATCCTCCGCTGACCAAGCGAAGATATCCAAATTTTCCAACAGGCAGGAGATTAGCTCCACTTTCTCCTCCTTTGGTAACTCAGCGTTGATGACCAGCTTCTTTTCTGCCCCTTCAGCAATAGGAACTTCTTGGGTCGCTTGGACAGGTTCCAAGTGAGCCCCCTCTCGATCTTTTCCTTCCTCGGCAGCCCCTGAAGACTCAGCAATCTCCAAAACCTCAGCCACGACCTCGGGAAGTGGAACGTCAGTGATCATGTTGACAGTTCGGACGTAGCACTCCCGAGCCACCTTTGGGTTGCTTCTGACCCGATACTGCTTTCCTTCGGCAGCGAACTTGAGGGCAAGGTGAAAGGTAGACACTACTGCCCTATATGCATTGAGAATCGGCCTTCCGAAGATGGCATAGTAGTTGCTCGGGGCATCCACTACCACGAAATTGATTAACTTTATTACTCCTCCAAGAGAGACCAGGAGCTTTACTTAACCCTCTACTTCCTTCTTTTCCCCAAAAAAACCGTAGAGGGGCCCGTCGGTGGAAAGAAAAGGCTTTTCAGTTTTCAGGGCCTCGAAAGTCGGGCGGAAAAGGAGATTGACGAAGCTGTCGGTATCAATCAGAATCTTGTGAACTGTATAGTTTTCGATGACGGCATTGATGACCACCGCATCGTCAAAAGGATTGGCATTGGGGGGAAGGTCATCCTGACCAAAGGTGACAATAGTGCTTTCGGGAGGAGAACTTGTGGTGGTTGCTACTTCCTGCTTTAAAACTCTCGCGATGCTGGATTTGCGAGATGATTCCGCTCCAGCTCCTCCATGAATACAATTGATGTCCCCTAAGGGGCCCACGTCATTGACTTCGACGCATTCGGTAGAAGGATGGATGTCACCATAGCAGCCGGCGTCCTCGACGTCGGCGCACTCCCAGGTTACTTCTACTGTTTCTTTCTCCTTTCTCTTCTCGGCAATTGGCTCAGCAGTTGTATCTTTCCGAATTAGCCCCCGGAGCTTTCCTTCTCCAAGGAGTCTCTCTATAAGCAAACAAAGGGCCCGACAGTCTTCGGTCAGATGCCCCCTTCTTTATGATATTCGCAATAAAGGTTCGGATTTCGACTGCGGATATCCGACTTCAGAGGAGCAGGCCTTTTGAAATCTGGCCTCTTTTGCAGAATCTGGACCACTTCGTCCATGGTGACGTTTAAGGGAGTGAATGACTCTTGCGAATCATCATATTGAGTGGATGGAAGGACTGGAGGTGGCTGCACGGTATATTGTTGTAAATATACCGGCATGATTTGCGGAAGAGGAGCGGATGGAGCGGGAGCGATGACCAATGGTGGTTTCTGATCTTGAAACCGCTGATGACCCATGAATGGTTGCTTATTTTTATAGTTTCTCCCCCTTTGGGAACGGGGTTCAAAGTGGGACTGATTTGTTGGCGGATGATGGAAGGACGGATTTGACTGCTCCTTGTCGCTTATCAGCTTTCCGACGTAGCCTGGATTACTCTTCTCTCCTCTAATAAACATATTTGCCAAACTTATCATTTCCTGATAAGTCCTAGGCTCCCTTATATTTGCTTCAAATTTTAGGGGGCCCTCTCTTAATCCATGGATAAGGGCAACCCTATATAACTCCGGATCCACATTTTGGACTTCCATTATCTCCTTTTGGAAGCGGCCTACGAAATGAGCCCACGTCTCATCTTCCCGCTGTTTTATATCAAAAAGGGCTGCCGGGCCACTTTTTCTCTTCTTTGAGGTAGAGAATCTCAACAGAAATTCCCTTCGTAGCTCAGCGAAACAACGGATTGACCTGGGGTGCAACCCGTAAAGCCACTCCCTTGCCTGTCCTTCAAAGGAGGTTACAAGAAGCTTGCACTTAGTTGCATCAGTTAAGGTTCTAAGAGCGATGGCTGACTCGAAGGCTTGTAAGTGAACCGTAGGAGCAGTCTCCCCATTGAAAGCTGGCAGGCGAGGCTCTCTGAAATTATTAGGGGCTGGTTCCTCTCAGACTTCGTCCACAAAGCGAGAAGTTTCCTCCCTGTCTTCATATAGAGGAGTAGGATAACAAGTCGTCGGAACTGCGGCTAGTCGCGTGCAAGCCGCTTTGTAAGAGAATCGGGCCGCAACTTCTGGCGGGTAGGAACGATGGGCCGCGCCTTCTTGCGGGTAGGAAACGTGGGCAGCATGAGAAGCCGCCCCTTGGAAGTCGAGGACCCGAGCCGGCATGCTGTGCGCGGCTTCCTGATAGAAGTTTTGCCTAGCCGCAAAGCCTTCTTGCTGGGGCTGGAAGTTAGCGGCTTGTGGTAGCAGGTAAGGAGGAGGTGGAGGAGGGACCGGGGTTACCGCCTGATTAGCCGTGGCTTGCTGTGGAACTAGTCGCTCGGTTAGCACTGCTAAAGTCTGACTGATCGCTTCAAGTCGCTGATCAGTGGCCCTCTGAGCCCGCTCGGCTTCCCTCCTTGATTGCTCCAGGGCTTCCCACAAAAAGACCTCGCTGCGATCAGAGCGGTCTCCAAGGGGGAATTGACGGTCTGACATTGTAGTGAGGATTTCACCGACAATCCGCGATCTGAAGGTCGCGTGTTTCTGTTGAGTCCGAAATCGCACCTCCGAAGGAAATCGGAGGCTGTGGGTTGCCGGTTACTTTTGAGGTGGGGAAAATTCGACCGCTAGCAGCGGTCGAGGCCGGACTTCGCCCGTCAGGGCGAATGCCACTCCTGTGATGAGCTTTCCTTTGATTAGAATGAGATGGTTACAGCGGTTACAAGTGCAGGAAAAGAGAAGCCAGCCGGTCAGACAGTCCGCAAGACTGGAAACTCAAGACCGCAGCTCAGACAAGCGAGCTCCTGGATTCGAGTGTGCGTGTCTTGGGAACAATGCCGCCCACTATTTATAGGCTTGGGGGCTTGCCCGAACGGGCAGGGATAAAATAACCGCCTGCCCGGGTACAAGAGAAACGGGCAGGCGGTGACGGGATACAAAAAGGAGAAAAGAAAGAAGCCGCGCGGTTTGGCGGCTTGCGCTTGCGGTCTGTCTCGTAGAGGGGGCCGGAGATGGTGCAACCAAGGTGATGATGCCACCCGAGCGGTCTCCGTCTTGAGACCGTGGCATGTCTTCTTGGACTTGATTCTCACTGATCTTCACGGCACGATTCGGGCGGTCTCCGTCTTGAGAGCGCGGCTTGCCCTTGAGAACGTGGCTTGTCGCCTGGCCTTGAGCCTTGTTTTAGCTTTCAAGATGCAACCCGCGCGGTCTCCAGCTTGAGACCGCAAGTTGCCTTCTAGGCTTGGACCCTAATGGCTTTCCTGGTACAACCTGAGCGGCCTCCGACTTGAGACCGCGACTTGCCCTATTGGACTTTGAGCCTGGATAATCTTCAATATCTGGAGGCGATCTGAATTGTATCAGACCGCTCGACCTATGCTAGTTGGTGTTGATGGACTTTGTAAAACCTGAGCCGGTCGACTTGTACCTTCAAACCGCCCGGTCTGCGAATCATTCCGTTGGAAGCGGTCTTCTGGGTAAACATCCCCCTTTGATAGAAAAAGCTCGTAAGGGTCCTTCCACGAAGGATTATGGTCAATTTGCATGAGTTCTGCCTCATCTGTTGCCGGATGAAAAAGTTCAGATGTCACTCCCCCGGACGGAAGATCGAACTTGGACAACTCATCCGCCTCCTCATTTTGTGTCCTTGGAATATGCTCGATGATGAATGACTTGAATCTTCCGACTTCCCTTTTAGCTAACAGTAGATATTTCCTCAGAATCGGCTCCCTTGTCTCATAATTCCCCAAGACCTGAGAGGCCATTACCAGCAAATCAGTTCTAACATGTACATGTTCTATGCCCAGCTCTTTCGCAAGTCTCAGCCCAGCCAAGAGTTCCTCATATTCTGCCTGGTTATTTGTAGCTGGAAAGAAGAACTTGATAGCTTGCTCCAGCCTGATGCCATTTGGACTGATTAAAACTACTCCGGCTCCCACGGAGTTTTTACCAGAAGCTCCATCCACGTAGATGACCCAAGATAAAGGAGATTGCACCACCTGTTCAGGACTAGGTTCTGCGGTATCTACCAAGAAGTCTGCCAAGATTTGCGCCTTGATCGCTGTTCGGGGGATGTATGATATCTCAAATTCGCTTAGTTCAATAGCCCATTTTGCTAACCTCCCTGAATGATCTGGCTTTTCAAGAATATTTTTTAAAGGATGATCTGTAATAACTTGGACGGAATGAGCCTGAAAATAAGGGCGAAGCCTTCGCGCAGACATAACCAAGGCCAAGGCCAGTTTCTCCATGATCGAATATCTGGTTTCTGCATCTTTTAGAATATGGCTGACATAGTATATTGGAAACTGCCTCTTCTTCTCCTCCCGAACGAGGACAGAACTCACCGCATCCGGGCCGACTCCCAGATATAAGAATAACATTTCTCCCTCACGGGGACTTTGGAGTAGTGGAGTCGAGGTTAACTGTTCTTTCAGCTGCTCAAAAGCCTTGTTACACTCCTCGCTCCATTCAAACTTTGATCCCCCTCGCAGTATTTTAAAGAACGGGGCACTTTTATCTCCGGATTTGTAGATAAACCTGCTCAATCCTGCCAATCTTCCACAAGTTGCTGAACTTCTTTAGTGTTTCGAGGAGGGATCATATCAAGGATGGCCTTCACCTTGTCTGGATTCGGCACAAGGCCGTTAGGAGTTAAGAGATGCCCAAGAAACTTCCCCTTGTTTGCCCCAAACACACATTTCAACGGGTTTAACTTTAACTTGAACCTTCGTAGAGTAGCGAACGTCTCTACGAGGTCTTTCAGGTGTAATGAGAATGTTTTACTTTTTAGAAGAAGGTCATCAACGTAGACTTCAAGATTCCTGCCTTTTTTATGCTTAAAGACGGTATCCATCATTCTTTGGTATGTTGCGCCCGCATTTTAAAGACCGAAGGGCATTACGAGATAGCAGTAACACCCATCGTTCGTTATAAATGAAGTATGCAGGATGTCAGGTTTGTGCATTTTAATTTGATGATACCCTGAGAAAGCATCGAGAAAACTCATAAAGCCATACCCAACCGCGGAATCAACTAAGACATCTATCTGAGGCAAAGGGTAACAATCTTTAGGGCACGCTTTATCAAGTTTAGTGAAGTCCACGCACATGCGCCACTTCCCACCGGGTTTCTTAACCATTACAACATTCGACATCCACGTGGGATATTGAATTTCAGAAATAAAACCCGCTTTCAGGAGCTTGGAAACCTCCTCTCTGATGGGCAACGCCAGCTTGGTTGCCACTTCTCTCTTCTTCTGTTGGACGGGCTTGAACTCAGGAGATACGTTTAGATGATGACAAGCCACGTCTGGATCTACTCCTGGCATATCCTCCGCTGACCAAGCGAAGATATCCAAATTTTCCAACAGGCAGGAGATTAGCTCCACTTTCTCCTCCTTTGGTAACTCAGCGTTGATGACCAGCTTCTTTTCTGCCCCTTCAGCAATAGGAACTTCTTGGGTCGCTTGGGCAGGTTCCAAGTGAGCCCCTTCTCGACCTTTTCCTTCCTCTGCAGCCCCTGAAGACTCAGCAATCTCCAAAACCTCAGCCACGACCTCGGGAAGTGGAACGTCAGTAATCATGTTGACAGTTCGAACGTAGCACTCCCGAGCCACCTTTGGGTTGCTTCTGACCTGATACTGCTTTCCTTCGGCAGCGAACTTGAGGGCAAGGTGAAAGGTAGACACTACTGCCCTATATGCATTGAGAATCGGCCTCCCGAAGATGGCACAGTAGTTGCTCGGGGCATCCACTACCACGAAATTGATTAACTTTATTACTCCTCCAAGAGAGACCAGGAGCTTTACTGAACCCTCTACTTCCTTCTTTTACCCAGAAAAACCGTAGAGGGGCCCGTCGGTGGAAAGCAAAGGCTTTCCGATCTTCAGGGCCTCGAAAGTCGGGCGGAAAAGGAGATTGACGGAGCTGCCGGTATCAATCAGAATCTTGTGGACTGTATAGTTTTCGATGACGTCCTTGATGACCACCGCATCGTCAAAAGGATTGGCATTGGGGGGAAGGTCATCCTAACCAAAGGTGACAATAGTGCTTTCGGGAGAACTTGTGGTGGCTGCTACTTCCTGCTTTAAAACTCTCGCGATGCTGGATTTGCGAGATGATTCCGCTCCAGCTCCTCCATGAATACAATAGATGTCCCCTAAGGGGCCCACATCATTGACTTCGACGCATTCGGTAGAAGGATGGATGTCACCATAGCTTCCGGCGTCCTCGACGTCGGCGCATTCCCAGGTTACTTCTACTGTTTCTTTCTCCTTTCTCTTCTCGGCAATTGGCTCAGCAGTTGTATCTTTCCGAACTAGACCCCGGAGTTTTCCTTCTCCAAGGAGTCTCTCTATAAGCAAACGAAGGGTCCGACAGTCTTCGGTCAGATGCCCCCCTTCTTTATGATATTCGCAATAAAGGTTCGGATTTCGACTGCGGATATCCGACTTCAGAGGAGCAGGCCTTTTGAAATCTGGCCTCTTTTGCAGAATCTGGACCACTTCGTCCATGGTGACGTTTAAGGGAGTGAATGACTCTTGCGAATCATCATATTGATTGGATGGAAGGACTGGAGGTGGCTTCGCGGTATATTGCTGTAAATATACCGGCATGATTTGCGGAAGAGGAGCGGATGGAGAAGGAGCGATGGCCAATGGTGGTTTCAGATCTTGAAACCGCTGATGACCCATGAATGGTTGCTTATTTTTGTAGTTTCTCCCCCTTTGGGAACGGGGTTAAAGTGGGACTGATTTGTTGGCGGATGATGGAAGGACGGATTTGACTGCTCCTTGTCGCTTACCAGCTTTGCAACGTAGCCTGGATTGCTCTTCTCTCCTCTAATAAACATATTTGCCAAACTTATCATTTCCTGATAAGTCCTAGGCTCCCTTATATTTGCTTCAAATTTTAGGGGGCCCTCTCTTAAGCCATGGATGAGGGCAACCCTATATAACTCCGGATCCACATTTTGGACTTCCATTATCTCCTTTTGGAAGCGGTCTACGAAATGAGCCCACGTCTCGTCTTCCCGTTGTTTTATATCAAAAAGGGCCGCCGGGCCACTTTTTCTCTTCTTTGAGGTAGAGAATCTCAACAGAAATTCCCTTCGTAGCTCAGCAAAACAACGGATTGACCTGGGGTGCAACCCGTAAAACCACTCCCTTGCTTGTCCTTCAAAGGAGGTTACAAGAAGCTTGCACTTAGTTGCATCAGTTAAGGTTCTAAGAGCGATGGCTGACTCGAAGGCTTGTAAGTGAACCGTGGGATCAGTCTCCCCATTGAAAGCTGGCAGGCGAGGCTCTCTGAAATTATTAGGGGCTGGTTCCCCTCGGACTTCGTCCACAAAGGGAGAAGTTTCCTCCATATCTTCATATAGAGGAGTAGGATAATAAGTCGCCGGAACTTCGGCCAGTCGCGTGCAGGCCGCTTGGTAAGAGGATCGGGCCGCAGCTTCTGGCCGGCAGGAATGACGGGCCGCGCCTTCTTGCGGGTAGGAAACATGGGCAGCATGAGAAGCCGCCCCCTTGAAGTCGAGGACCCGAGCCGGCATGCTGTGCGCGGCTTCCTGGTAGAAGTTTTGCCTAGCCGCAAAGCCTTCTTGCTGGGGCTGGAAGTTAGCGGCTTGTGGTAGCGGGTAAGAAGGAGGTGGAGGAGGGACCGGGGTTACCGCCTGATTAGCCGTGGCTTGCTGTGGAACTAGCCGCTCGGTTAGCGTTGCTAAAGTCTGACTGATCGCTTCAAGTCGCTGATCAGTGGCCCTCTGAGCCCGCTCGGCTTCCCTCCTTGATTGCTCCAGGGCTTCCCACAAAGAGTCCTCGCTGCGATCAGAGCGGTCTCCAAGGGGGAATTGACGGTCTGACATTGTAGTGAGGATTTCACCGACAATCCGCGATCTGAAGGTCGCGTGTTTCTGTTGAATCCAAAATCGCACCTCCGAAGGAAATCGGAGGCTGCGGGTTGCCGGTTACTATTGAGGTGGGGAGAATGAGACCGCTAGCAGCGGTCGAGGCCGGACTTCGCCCGTCACGGCGAATGCCACTCCTGTGATGGGCTTTCCTTTTATTAAAATGAGGTGGTTACAGCGGTTATAAGTGCAGGAAAAGAGAAGCCGGCCGGTCAGACAGTTCGCAAGACTGGAAACTCGACACCGCAGCTCAGACAAGCGAGCTCCTGGATTCGAGTGTGCGTGTCTTGGGAACTGTTTACCCAGAAAACTGCTTCTCGGGTTGGATCATTTTCGGACCGGGCGAACTGCTAGGTCAGGCCGCTGGGTTCCAGGATCAGTGGCTCTCAGTTCAAGATAAACCAGGCCATGTCGTCTGATCTCATTTCGGACCGCCCCCAAGATTGGAGATTGTCAAAAAGCCAAGGCAAGAAGGCTATCCGCGGTCTCAAGTAGGAGAACGCCCTGGTTGCGCCATAGAGACTCAAGGTTCAAGCCCGGAGAATAAGCCGCGGTCTCAGATCAGAGACCACCTGGGTTGCATCGTGAAGATCAGCCAAAGTCACGTCCGGAAGGCAGACCGCGGCCTCAAGCCGGAGGCCGCTCGATCTGCATCATTGACTTGGTCACGGTATCTTCAGCCTCAGGTCAGACGGGTCGGAAGGGCAAGCCGCCAAGCCGCGCGGCTTCTTTCTTTTTCTTCTTTGTGCATCCCGTCACCGCCTGCCCATTTCTCCTGTACCTGGGCAGGTGGTTATTCTATCCCTGCCCATTCGGGCAGGCCCCCAAGCTTATAAATAGGGGGCGGCACTGTTCACAAGACACACTCACTCGAATCCAAAAGCTCGCTTGTTTGAGCTGTTGCCTCGAGTTTTTGGTCTTGCGACTAGTCTAGCCGGCCGGCTTCTACTTTCCTGCACTTGTAACCGCTTCTTTTTAATCAAAGAAAAGCCCGTCGCAGGAGTGGCATTTGCCGCGGTGGGCGAAGTCTGGCCTCGACCGCAACTAGCGGTCTGAATTCTCTAACCAAATAGTAACTAATAATCCGCAACCTTCGATTTCCTTCGAAGGCGCACTTTTGAATCGAACAGAAACATGCGACCTTCAGATCGTGGACTGTCAGCGAAATCTTTGGTTCAGAATGTCAGACCGCCAGTTCCCTCTAAGAGACCGATCCGACCACAGCGATGACTCTTTGTGGGAAGCTCTGGAGCGAACAAAGAGAGAAGCCGACCAGGCCCAGAAAGCAACTGATCAGCGTCTGGACGCGATCAGTCAGGCTCTAACTCTGTTAACCGAGCGGTTAGCCCCCCAGCAGGCCGCGGTTAACCAGGCAGTAACTCCTGTTCTACCTCCTCCACCTCCACACCCACTTCCACAAGTCGCCCATTCCCGACCACCACAAGAAGGTTCTGCGGCTCGGCAGAACTTCTACCAAGAGGCCGTGCACTGTATGCCGGCTTGAGTCCTCGACTTCCAAGGGGCGGCTTCTCAGGCCGCTCACTTTTCCTATCCGCCTAAGGTCGCTGCTTACCAATCCTACCCGGCTGGAGCCCCTGCCCGCTCCTATCAGGCGGCCTGTCCGCAAATGACCGCAGCAGAGATGCCTTACCACCTTGCTTTCCCTCTGTACGAGGATACCGAGGAGAGTTCTCCCTTCACGGACGAAATCCGAGGAGAGCCGGCCCCAAATAACTTTCGAGAACCACGCCTGTCAACATATAATGGGGAGTCCGATCCGACAATTCATCTCCAAGCATTTGAATCGGCTGTTGCTCTGAGGACCATCACCGATGCAACTAAGTGTAAGCTCCTGGTGACGTCCTTTGATGGACAAGCCAGAGAATGGTTTTATGGATTGCATCCTCGATCCATCAGATGTTTTGCGGAATTGCGTAGAGAATTTCTGCTTCGATTCTCTACCTCTAAAAAGAGGAAGAATGGTCCGACAGCCCTATTTGAGATACGGCAGCAAGAAAACGAAACGTGGGCCCGCTTCGTCGACCGTTTCCAAAGGGAGATAATGGAGGTGCAAAACGTCGATCCGGAATTATACAGGGTCGCATTGATGCATGGCCTTAGGGAGGGGCCGTTGAAATTTGAAGCTCAAATCAGGGAACCAAAGACCTATCAAGAGATGATTAGTCTGGCTAATAAGTTTATCAGGGGGGAAAAGACGAATCCTGGTTATGTTGCCAAGTTGCTCAGCGACAATGATCAGTTTAATTCCGCATCAACCCATCAACAACGTTACAATCATCCATCTCGGCCTGATTTCGAACCTCGGGCTCAGAGGGGAAGGAATCTTAAGCCTAAGCAACCATTTCTTGGCCATCAACGGTTTCAAGATCAGAAACCGCCGTTGGCCATCGCACCCACTCAACCCATGGGGGTTCCGCAAATAATGCCCGTGTATCTGCCGCAATACATCGCACAGCCATCCCCAACTATTCCGTCCATCCGATATGATGAATCACAGGAGTCATTCACCCCTCTTAACGTCACCATGAACGAGGTCGTTCAGATTCTCCAAAAGAGGCCTGACTTCAAGAGGCCCCCTCCTTTGAAATCGGAAGTTCGCAATCGGAACCCAAACCTCTATTGTGAATATCACAAAGAGGAGGGGCATCAGACTGAGGATTGCCGGGCCCTCCGATGGTTGATAGAAAAACTCCTGAAAGAAGTGAAGCTCCGAGGGTTGATTTGGCAAGAAACCCCGGTTGAACCACGAACCGAGAAGAAGAAGGAAGCGGTCGAAGTGACCTGGGAGTGTGCTGATGTAGAAGAGGCAGATTGTTATGGGGATATACATCCTACAACCGAATGTATAGAAGTGAATAACATTGGCCCCCTTGGCAACGTCTATTGCATCCATGGTGGAGCAGGGGTAGAGTCCTCTCGGAAATCTAGCATCGGGAGAGTTAGAAAGCAAGAAGTGGCAGTCGCCTCCACTTCCACTCCAGAAAGGTCGGTCGTTACTTTCGGCCAAGAAGATCTTCCCCCAAATGCAAATCCTTTCGATGATGCATTGGTGATAAAGGCAGTCATTTAGAACTACACTGTACATAAAATTCTGATTGATACCGACAACTCGGTTAATCTCATTTTCCGCCAAACATTTGAAGCCCTGAAGACTGGAAAGTCTTTACTCTCCATGGAAGGGCCCCTCTACGGCTTCTCGGGAGAAAAGAAAGAAGTGGAGGGGTGCGTGAAGCTTTTGGTATCGCTGGGGGGCATAACGAAGCTGATAAACTTCGTAGTGGTGGAAGCCCCAAGCAGCTACTGTGCAATCTTCGGAAGACCAATCCTGAACGCTTACAAAGCGATAGTATCCACTTTCCATTTGGCCTTAAAGTTCGCTGCCGAGGGGCGTCAATATCGGATTCGAAGCGATCCAAAGGTTGCTTGTGAATGTTATGTAAAAACAGTTAATGTGATCACCGAGGCACCACTTCCCAAGATTCAGAATGACATCCATGAGGTGTCCAAACTCCCTGAGGAGACCGAGGAAAGCGCAGAGCGAAAAGGAACTTACCTGTAACCTGCCCAGGAGACCCAAGAGATCCCCATTGCTGAAGGGGAAGAGAAGAAGCTGATCATCAACGCTGAGCTATCAGAAGAGGAGAAGGTTCAGTTGACCTCCTGCCTGTTGGAGAATCTAGACATCTTCGCCCGGTCGGCGGAAGATATGCCTGGAGTAGATCCAGATGTTGCGTGCCATCACCTCAACATCTCCCCTGAATTCAAGCCGATCCAACAAAAGAAGAGGGAGGTGGCAACCAAGCTGGCGGTACCCATCAAAGAAGAAGTTGCAAAGCTTCTTAAAGCCAATTTCATTTCTGAAATCCAATACCCCACTTGGATGTCAAATGTAGTAATGGTGAAAAAATCTGGGGGGAAATGGCGCATGTGTGTAGATTTCACAAAACTCAATAAAATGTGCCCCAAAGATTGTTATCCCTTGCCTCGGATAGATGTTTTAGTAGATTCCGCGGTGGGATATAATTTCAAGAGCTTTCTAGATGCATTTTCTGGTTACCACCAGATTAAGATGCATAAACCTGATATCCCGCATACATCCTTCATTACCAATGACGGGTGTTATTGTTACCTTGTCATGCCTTTCGGACTCAAAAATGCGGGTGCGACATATCAAAGAATGATGGACACGGTTTTCAAAAAGCAGAAAGGAAGAAATCTTGAAGTATACGTTGATGATCTTCTTCTGAAAAGTAAAACTTTTTCAATCCATCTGAAAGACCTCGTAGAGACGTTCGCTACTCTGCGGAGGTTCAAATTAAAACTAAATCCACTGAAATGGTGTTTGGGGCAAACAAATGGAAATTTCTTGGACATCTTCTCACTCCTAATGGCCTCGCGCCAAACCCAGATAAAGTAAAGACCATCCTAGATATGACCCCTCCTCGTAATCAGAAAGAGGTGCAGCAACTTGGGGGGAGGCTGGCAGGATTGAGCCGATTCATTTCCAAATCAGGGGATAAAAGCGCTCCATTCTTCAAGACACTTAGGGGAGGATCTAAGTTTGAATGGAATGCAGAGTGCGATAATGCTTTCGAACAGTTGAAAAATCAGTTAACCTCAACCCCTCTTCTTCAAAGCCCTCGCGAAGGGGAAACATTATTCTTGTACTTGGGGGTGGGTCCAGATGCCATAAGCTCTGTCCTTGTCCGGGAGGAGAAGAAGAAGCAATTCCCAATATATTATGTCAGCCATATCCTCAAGGATGCGGAAACTAGATATTCAATTCTAGAAAAGTTAGCCTTGGCCTTAGTGATGTCATCACGAAGGCTCCGCCCCTATTTTCAGGCTCATCCTATTCAGGTGGTTTCGGATCATCCACTAAGAAGTATCCTGGAGAAGCCAGATCATTCAGGAAGATTGGCCAAATGGGCAATCGAGCTGAGCGAGTTTGAAATATTGTACATACCCAGAACAGCAATTAAGGCACAAGTACTGGCGGACTTCTTGGTAGACACAATGGAGTCTAATCCTTAACAGGTAGTACAACCTCCTTTGGCTTGGATCACTTATGTGGATGGGGCTTCTGGCAGAAACTCCGTGGGAGCCGGGGTAGTTCTGATCAGTCCAAATGGCATCAGGTTGGAGCAAGCTATCAAATTCTTCTTTTCAGTTACAAATAACCAGGCCGAATACGAAGCACTCTTGGCCGGCCTGAGACTCGCAAAGGAGCTTGGGATAGAACATGTTCATGTGAAAACTGATTCTCTTGTGATGGCTTCGCAAGTTCTAGGGAACTACGAAATGAGAGAACCGATATTGAGAAAGTGTCTATTTCTAGCTAAGGAAGAAATCGGGAGATTCAAATCCTTCATCATCGAACACATTCCAAGAACACAGAATGAAGAGGCAGACGAATTGTCAAAGTTTGGTCTTCCATCAGGAGGGGTGACCTCGGAACTTTTTCATCCGGCAACGGAGGAAGAGGAGCTCATGCAGATCGATCAGCATCCTTCCTGGAAAGACCCCTATGAATTATTTCTGTCAAAAGGAGAGTTTCATCCATCAATCAAGGATAGAAATAGGTTCAGAAGAAAGGCGGCATACTACTACTTAATAACAGGGGTCTTGTATAGGAAAACTTTGATTTCTCCCTCAGCACGGTGTGTTTCAGAAGAAGAGATCCCGATCATACTTCAGGAAGTTCATTCTGGGGAATGTGGTAGCCATTCAGGGGCAAAAACCTTAGAAAAAAGGATCCTACGGCAAGGATATTTTTGGCCGACTATGAGAAAGGATGCTGAAGCATTTGCCAAGTGGTGTGTGTAGTGCCAAAAGTTCGCTCCTCTTCAGCATTTGCCTGCTCAGTCACTCAGATCAATAACTGCGCTGTGGCCTTTTACAGTATGGGGAATGGATCTTATGGGACCTTTCCCAATAGCCAGCGGTCAACGTCGTTTTATCATTGTGATGATCGACTATTTCAGTAAGTGGATTGAGGCAAAAGCATTAGCAAAAACTACTACCCAAATTGTCAGAAACTTCATCTGGGGAGAAATAGTCTGCCGGCATGGAATTCCGCTGGCAATCGTCATTGATAATGGCCCATAGTTCAATAATCCGGAGATGATAAGCTTTTGTGATCAGGTCGGAATTGATCTTTGGTTTGCCTCGGTACATCATCCAAGGACCAATGGACAAGTAGAAGCAGCAAACAGGCGAATCCGGCAGCTCTTGATGAAAAGAGTCTTGAATCAAAGAGGAAATTGGGCGGACCAACTTCCTTCCATCCTTTGGACTCTTCATACTACCCCGTCTTCAGCTACCGGGGAGACACCACTCAAATTATCTCATGGCTCGGAAGCTGTTGTTCCCATAGAATTTGAGGTGGTCACTCCAAGAGTTGTATATGCAAAAGAGGGAGGAGAATCATGGATAGATGAAAATGATGAGGCCATCAAGTATAGTCTGGATCTGATCGAAGAACTTCAGGACGAGGCAACAATCAGACAGGAAGAAGTTAAAAGGAGAATGGCGAAATATTTTGACAAAAATGTCAGAGTGAAACAGTTTACAGTTGGGGATTTGGTACTAAAGAAGGTAGATGCTGCGGCCAGGTCTGGCAATGTTGGAAAGCTGAATCCCAACTGGGCATGACCTTTTATTATCAAAGAGGTGTTAAAGAATGGGGCCTACCGTCTCCAAACCAGCGAAGGAGAAGACATCTCACGCACCTGGAGCGGTGACGATCTTAAACGATTTTATCCTTGAACTATCTCTTTCATTCTTTACGTTTCTTGGTATTAAATGAAAAGCCCTATACTGACACTTCTCCTTGTCTAATGGTGCTCTACATTATGAATATATATATATATATAAATATCTCACTCCCTGAACCTCTGAGATATCGCCAAATTCTGCTCGAACCCCCTCGGATTGTAGTCATAGCGTAAAACCCACCAAGACCATGTGATGCGGGGAGTTTTCGCACACGTGTAGTGGTAGCTTGCTAATTCCACTGCGGTGGTCTTCAGAACTTTGGATCCCGGCCGATATCTGACACACCCCTGCATCAAGGGAGGTCTAGGTGATTGTCAGCTCTATCATGCCCCGAAAGGGATATAGTTACAGCTTTGATGATCTTTCTGAGGAAAGCAATGTTCGCCGCCGAGGCCCACCTGCCCAACTGATCATCATAGCCTGTGACCATCGAATACTCTTAGGTACTCTCGAAACGGTGCCTAGTTGGGCCCACAACTGAGTTGATCTCTCTGAGGAAAGCAATGTTCGCCGCCGAGGACCACCTGCCCTCTTGGTCATCTGAGTCTGTACATGCTTTTTCTTTTTTCTCTCTACAGCTCTTATGACCACTTGAGGAAAGCAATGTTTGCCGCCGAGGCCCACCTGCCCACTTGGTCATCTGAGCCTGTAGATTATCCTTTTTCCCTACAGGAAGGCATTCACCTCTTGTGGTTTCTTGTATAAAACCATTCGAGGAAGATATTATTAAAACAGGTGCAGGTGTTCGTCTACCCTAATAAAGGGTTGTGATATTAAGACCGGGCGGTCTGAACTTTCAAACCGAATGGTCTGATTGTATATAGGCTGGATATTTCTGGACAATTGCATGGTTGCCCGGGTTGTATTCTAACCGGGCGGCCCTATCCATCTTTTATAGGTTGGATATTTCTGGACAATTACATGGTTGCCCGGGTTGTATTCTAACCGGGCGGCCCTATCCATCTTTTATAGGTTGGATATTTCTGGACAATTACATGGTTGCCCGGGTTGTATTCTAACCGGGCGGCCCTATCCATCTTTTATAGGTTGGATATTTCTGGACAATTACATGGTTGCCCTGGTTGTATTCTAACCGGGCGGCCCTATCCATCTTTTATAGGTTGGATATTTCTGGACAATTTCATATTGCCCGGGTTGTATTCTAACCGGGCGGCCCTATCCATCTTTTATAGGTTGGATATTTCTGGACAATTACATGGTTGCCCGGGTTGTATTTTAACCGGGCGGGTTTGTCCATCCTTTATAAGTTGGATATTTCTGGAGCTAATTATATGATTGCCTGGATTGCGTTCTGACCAGTCGGGTTTATCTATCTCTCCATTCTATTAAATTGGATATTTCTAGATCTGAATATATTGCCCGGGTTGTATTCTAACCGGGCGGGTACTATCTATCTTTTATAATTAATTAAGTTGGATATTTCTAGATCTAAATATATGATCGCCCGGATTATGCTCTAACCGATCAGGTTGAGCTATTTCTTAGCAAAAGTTATCTCTAGATGCAATGGATTACTCGCCAGGATTGAATTCAAACCGCGCAAAGTTATTATTCATTATTTATATCAGCAAGGATAAGATATCTCTGAATGATAAGAAGCCGCCCGGTCTGAATTACAGTCGTATGAGTCTATCTGTTATTGTTTATACTATTAGAAATCGGATATCCTGAGACCTAAATGAGTAATCGCACTGGTTGAATATAGACCGTCGTAGATCATCAATCATCACTTATACTCGGACCAGGATAGCCACGCGGCTAGATCATAAAGAGCAAAGGGTAAAAAAAAAAGAGAAGAGACAAGATATCAACCACAAGTAAGTAATAATAGAAGGACAATTAGACAGGTAAAATTTATATTCATTCTTCAAAATATGTTGACAAAATATTGACCGCCCGGCTAACAAAAAAAGACCGGCGATTACACAAAAATAAAATTAAAAACAAAGGCACTAGTCTGCCGACTTCTTCTTCTTCTTGACAGGGGAACTTGAGTCCGCATCATCGATGTCAACATCAGGAGAATAGCCTTCGCTTGACGAGGGAGAACCTGATGAACTGCTGTCACTGGACCGCCCGGTCTTGCTTGCAGAGCCGGTTGTTCCAGAGGAAAAGTTGTCCTCATCATCGTCATCATCATCGCCAGCATCGTCATCCGCGTTGGCCTCCTCAGCAGCTCCACCACTTCCATCACCTCCTTGATGAAGTACAATCTCCCTGCCCGCATCGGCTTCAGCCTCCTCGCCCACCTTGGCTTTTCCTTTCTGCCTTCGGCTGATCTCATCAAGTTGGACCTTCAAAGCAGGGAAGAGGTCAGAGAAAGTAGTGCCCCCGAATCCTTCGCACAGACCGCCCCGGTCTTCCATAAGACCCAAAGCTTTGTTGATCCCTTGGGCCACATGAGGCAACACCTCATCTTGGAAGGCCGGGTTGGTCATCTCATATTGTTTCTGCAACAAAGGAAAAATGAATTAGGTCGCTCGGGCTGAACAAAAGAAACCGCGTCATTTGAGAAACTCTCCGCCACGACTTCTTGAAGCCGCGCATTCTCTTCTCGAAGCCGCGCATTCTCCGCGGCCTGCTCCTCGTACTTCTTTTCTAGGTGTTTCTGAACAGAAACCAGCTGCCTGTACGATAGGGCCATGAAGTGATTGGTCGTAAACCCCCAGGCACCGGCTTGTGCCGCTAGCCGGGGAAGCTCTTCTTCAGGAGTTTTCTTCAGCTTCTTTAAAGTCTTTCGACCATACAAAGCGACCCCGGCGGCTAGGGCATGGCGGTTAATCTTTTCACTCCCCCATGAAGGAAGTGCAGTGGATACCCGAATGCGGCTTCCATCCCTATGCCAGAGGACAGTCGGGTTGCCCTGCAGGTCGGGCGGGTTTCCGCAGGAACGAAGAAGATCGTATTCATTAGGAGAAGTCGGGTCCTCATCCTCTGATGATAGCGACCTGTTTCGTCGCTGCCTCTTTTCCCTCTGGGTCAAAACCGGGCCGGCCGGCGTAACCGGCTTGTTCGCAGGGAAAATGTGGGCAGCTGCAAGGTAAAATCAAAAGTATAAATGAAGAAGTCCGCGCGGTCATATACAGGCGATCTAGAGGAACTTACTATGCTCGGGGAGGATGTCCTTTAATTCTGAGAACAGCGGGATGTAATGATTGATGTCCAACCGCTCGTTCTCAAGGAACGTGAAGGTGTCCATCTCGATTTTTCCAACCTGGGGGATTTGGAAAACCTCTTCCCCCCGAACTTGCGGGTTGATTTGCAACAGTCCGAAGTTGCCTTCGAGCATTACAAACCGCTCAGACAAGTCCGAGACCTTGTTCGCCAAGTTGACGATCTTCAACCCGTGGCAGCCAAAGTAGAGGTGCCCTCTGAAAGTTGAAGTCCCCGCGTCGGAGACAGCCCTCACCGAGAAGAATTTCCTGAATAGGTCAAGGGAAAACCTGGTTCGCTCGAACCGCAGGTATGAAATAAAACTGTATATGGAGGCGATGGAGTTCGGTGGAAGCTGGCCGGGCACAACCCCGTAATGGTCAAAAATGGCTATGACTTCAAGTGGGAAAGGAAATTTGAAGCCATATTCAAAGTGGTAGATCGGAACGGCTATCTGGTGCGGATTGGAAAAGTTAATCCGCTCGTCGCGCAAAGGAAGCCGCGCGAGCAGATTACTCCCTGCCATGTGTTTTGCAATAAATTCATCCAGTTCGTTCTGGGTGAGACGGCACTCTGGGTGGTCCACCGAATGAAAGGCCAAGGCCGCGTCTGCTCGGATGGCTTTAACCTTAACATGCCGCTGCGACTTGTTCTTAGATCGCGCCATTTGGAAATCGTAAAAATGACTTCGAAGAGTCCCTACTTATAGATTTTTATGATCTGCAAATAGTAAAATTATATCGCGGCTATACATTCTAACCGCACGGTCAACAGCCTGCATGGTCAGATTTACCAGAAAAACAAAAGAAGCAAAGGCATTCAGGAAAATAGGAGCAAGCATACATCACAGATCGTGCGACCTGTAATCAGTTCGGATAAAACACAGAAAATCTAAATAGAACGCAAAATACAGCGGTTAAACAAGAACCCGCACGGGTTATTCAAATAAAAGACATAAAATAGAAAGGAGCATTGTCTAACAGAGGCCGAATCAACAAGCCGCATTCATAATACAAATTGTTCTAAAAAGTCGTTCACGGCTGGCGGTGTTCTGGGGAGACATCCTCTCTATGAAGTCGCGCGACCTGGTCGCTGGTGGTGTTCAGAAGGGAGTAAATCTGGCTGGTATGATAATGGATGTGGTTGATTGTGCTATGAAGCCGCCCGGCATCCCTTTCAACCCGCGTAGCGGCAATCATGCGGGGGGTTGCGATGGCCTCATCAATCATTGGATCAGCCGCCCGAACCGGGGGAGGATTTGAGCCCGCCCCAACAGTCGGGCGGCTAACAACCTGCATCCCTTCATTCATACTTCGCCGTCCCGCAGCGACTTCCCTGGTTAACCGCAGGAATTTATCCTGGTAATATCTCGTGTCATCCTCGAACTTAGCAGACGCTCTCTTCTCCTTCTCGAGCTGAGCGGTCAGAGTAGCGACTTGCGCCACCTTGGCTCTCTTCTCGGCCTCCACTGTAGCTCGCGTGGCCTCCACCGCAGCTCGCGCGGCCTCAAGCTGAATCTCAAGGCCGTTCTCCCTTTCTGTCCTGGACTTCCTGTCGATCTCCATCTGCGCCTTCAGCGCCTCTTCAGCCTTCTTCCTTGCCATTCGCTCGGCCTCCAGAGCGGTTTGAGTGTCGGCCTCTAGAGCAGTTCGAGTGTCGGCCTCCCGGTCTTCCACCTCGTTCAAGCGGACCCTCAGGTTTGCTAAGTCCTCCTCGAGATGATCAAACAATGGCGGTCCTTCTTGCGAAGCCGCTGCATATTGCAACACCGGGGGAACTAATGGAGGCAGGCTGGACACAAGGTCGCCCGGCTTCATAATTTGATCCTCGCTATCTGCAAGAAGCCGCGCGGTTATTAAAGGCAAGAGCATGCAGCGCTATATATTTACGAAAATGGACATAAATATAAGATCAATGCCTGGGTGCATAGGCCGCTTAGACTGTTCCAGGTCCACCCTCCGTCGTTGCTCACGCCAGAGTCTCTCCTTACTCTACCTAGCGGAAGAGGACCAGGCCGCTAAGGGAAAAAAGCTCGGCGGCGGGTTCAGTAACTTATTGCGACGAGGCAGCGGAATGACGAAGCGGACAGCTTTATAATCCGTGGGGTGCTTACCTGGCGCAAAAGGATCAGGCCGCAGCGGCTTGTTTAAAGCTCGTTCCGCCCCCTCCTTCTTCACCATCATTATCTCCTCCCCGGTCATCGCTGGGGGAACCTCCTCCCGCGCTTTCAGCACCTCCCCGAGTTCCTTCGCTTTCTCTTTGACCTCCAAGGCGGCCCGGGCAGCAGCTTCTCGCTCTTCGGCCTCCTCCTGAGCGGTCTCCTCAGGCCGGGCTGTGTTATCTGTAGTAGGGGCAGTTCGCTTTGAAGCCATCGGGCTGTCAAGAAGCTTGTCTCGCCTCACCAGCTCATCCATATCCTGAAAGATCCCATTAAATGATAAACTACTCGCCGAGTCCGGAAGCAGGTCGCCCGGTTTCGCATCAGGGGTAACCGGCGTGTCACTTACCTTAGTGGATGGAGGAGTCGCTTGGCCAGGCTCCTCTTTTAGTCGCGGATTGGTCTGAAGGCGGGATTCGGCCAGTTTCTTACAAGCCGCCCTTTCCTTGGAGGCAAGCCTCTTAACCTTCTTGGTTATTCGGTCGGTCACTGACCCGGTCTTCTTTCTCTTCTTCTCTTTCTTACCCGGGGCTGGACTAACTTCTTTGGGGGGGCTGGGATAGTCGTCCACGGATAGAGGGGTAATCAGGTCGCCTGGCCTCGGAGAATTAACCGCCTCCTCCCCCAAATCTTTGACTAATAAATGAGGATTCCTGGATGGGGTGATTTCCATGCCAAACGAGTCGGTCTCGCCGACCTTCTTTGAAGGGCTGCTGGAGTCCACTTTTCCAGAAGGGGCGGACTCCCCTTTGTTCAGCGGGCTGATGGCCTGTTGGCCAAGGTCTCTTGGAGGAATCAGTGAGTCGCTAGGGGAAGGCCCTGAATTGTCCGTTGCGGGCTCCGTGGGAGTCTTGAGGATTGTTGAGTCCACGACTGACTTGGAATTATCTGCCGCGGCTTTCTCAGCCCGCTCCCTCCTTTTGCGGTCCTTCCGGTTCTGCTTTTCCTTTTCCTTCTTCGACTTCTCCGTTGATTCGCGCCTTTTGCCTTCCTCCTTCTTTTGATCTCCGGCAGGATCCACACGGTCTAACACGGTGTCTAGGAAGTCCATTGTTGAAGAATTACCGGTCTTAAAAATTCTAACCGCAAATGGCGAGTAATATCCCGTGATTTCAGAAAAAACTCTGCAGAATGAATCCTCTGGCTCTCTTATAGAATTCAGGACAGGTCGGATGCGGTCTCCCGGCTAAAGCTAATATTTTCGAAATTCCCTTGAGATTTGAAAATATGCGGGGATCATGTTTACCCGGAAAACCGCTTCTCGGGTTGGATCATTTTCGGACCGGGCGAACTGCTAGGTCAGGCCGCTGGGTTCCAGGATCAGTGGCTCTCAGATAAACCAGGCCATGTCGTCTGATCTCATTTTGGACCGCCCCCAAGATTGGAGATTGTCAAAAAGCCAAGGCAAGAAGGCTATCTGCGGTCTTAAGTAGGAGACCGCCCTGGTTGCGCCATAGAGACTCAAGGTTCAAGCCCGGAGAACAAGCCGCGGTCTCAGATCAGAGACCACCCGGGTTGCATCGTGAAGATCAGCCAAAGTCACGTCCGGAAGGCAGACCGCGGCCTCAAGCTGGAGGCCGCTCGATCTGCATCATTGACTTGGTCACGGTATCTTCAGCCTCAGGTCAGACGGGTCAGAAGGGCAAGCCGCCAAGCCGCGCGGCTTCTTTCTTTTTCTTCTTTGTGCATCCCGTCACCGCCTGCCCATTTCTCCTGTACCCGGGCAGGTGGTTATTCTATCCCTGCCCATTCGGGGAGGCCCCCAAGCCTATAAATAAGGGGTGGCACTGTTCACAAGACACACTCACTCGAATCCAAAAGCTCGCTTGTTTGAGCTGCGGCCTCGAGTTTTCGGTCTTGCGACTAGTCTAGCCGGCCGGCTTCTACTTTCCTGCACTTGTAACCGCTTCTTTTTAATCAAAGGAAAGCCCGTCGCAGGAGTGCCATTTGCCGTGGCGGGCTAAGTCTGGCCTCGACCGCAACTAGCGATCTGAATTCTCTAACCAAATAGTAACAAATAATCCGCAACCTTCGATTTCCTTCGAAGGCGCACTTTTGAATCGAACAGGAACAGTGCCGCCCCCTTATTTATAGGCTTGGGGGCCTGCCCGAACGGGCAGGGATAAAATAACCGCCTGCCCGGGTACAGGAGAAACGGGCAGGCGGTGACGGGATACATAAAGGAGGAAAGAAAGAAGCCGCGCGGCTTGGCGGCTTGCGCTTGCGGTCTGTCTTGTAGAGGGGGTTGGAGATGCTGCAACCAAGGTGATGATGCCACCCGAGCGGTCTCCGTCTTGAGACCGCGGCATGTCTTCTTGGACTTGGTTCTCACTGATCTTCATGGCACAATCCGGGCGGTCTCCGTCTTGAGACCGCGGCTTGCCCTTGAGAACGCGGCCTATCGCCTGGTCTTGAGCCTTGTTTTAGCCTTCAAGATGCAACCCGCGCGGTCTACAGCTTGAGACCGCGAGTTGCCTTCTAGACTTGGAACCTGATGGCTTTCATGGTACAACCCGAGCGGCCTCCGACTTGAGACCGCGACTTGCCCTGTTGGGCTTTGAGCCTGGATAGTCCTCAGTATTTGGAGGCGATCTGAATTGTGTCAGACCACCCGACCTGTGCTAGTTGGTGTTGATGGACCTTGTAAAACCTGAGCCGGTCGACTTGTATCTTCAAACCGCCCGGTCTGCGAATCATTCTATTGGAAGCGGTCTTCTGGGTAAACATTATGGATGTTTTAAGTTTAGGTGTCAATTGGAGCAAAATCCCTCATTTCGACTGCAATCCACTATCCACCGACCTCTAAATGAACTCGATCGAGTAAATCCTAATCTCCATAGGATGTATGGCTCTGAGCTCATTGCGAAAAGGTGTTTTGGGCAAAATCCGGGCGACCAGATCAAAAGTTATAGCTGTTTGAAGTTTAGGTGCCCGTTGGAGCTAAATCCCACATTACCACTACAACTCAATGTATATCGACCACTAAATGAACTAGATTGGGTAAAACTTGCTCTCCATTGAATGTATGGCTCGGAGCTCATTTCAAAGAGGTTTAGTGAGTAATAATCAGACAACCTGATCAAAAGTTATGGCTGTTTCAAGTTTAGGTGTCATTTGGAGCTAAATTTCGCATTACCAGTGCAACCCGATATATATCGACAACTAAATGAGCTGCAATGGGTAAAACTTGTGCTTCAATGAATGTAGGGCTCCGAGCTCATTCCTAAAAGTTGTTGTGGGGGTAAAATCAGACAATCGGATCAAAAGTTATTGATGTTTAAAGTTTGAGTGTCATTTGTAGCTAAATCACTTACTTTCACTACAAACCGCATCAAAAATTCTTTCATTTTGAAATTTATGTGTCATTTGGAGCTAAATCTAGTATTACCGGTACAACCCATTGTGTATCGAATAATAAATGAACTTGAATGGTTATATCCTACTCTCCACTGGATGTAGGCCTTCGAGCTCATTCTAAAAGGTATTGTGGGCAAAAATTGGGCAACTGGATCAAGAGTTCTGTCTATTTGAAGTTTATGTGTCATTTGGAGCTAAATCCCACATTACCACTGCAACCCACTATAGATCAACCACTAAACGAACTAGAATGGGTAAAACTTATTGTCCTTTGGATGCAGGGCTCCGATCTCATTCCGAAAAGGTGTTGTGGGCAAAAATCTGACAACCGGATCAAATTTATAGATGTTTTAAGTTTAGGTGTCAATTGGAGCAAAATGCCTCATTTTCACTGCAATCCACTATCCACCGACCTCTAAATGAACTCGATCGAGTAAATCCTATTCTCCATAGGATGTATGGCTCTGAGCTCATAGCAAAAAGGTGTTTTGGGCAAAATCCGGGCGACCAGATCAAAAGTTATAGCTGTTTGAAGTTTAGGTGCCAGTTGGAGCTAAATCCCACATTACCACTACAACTCAATGTATATAGACCACTAAATGAACTAGATTGGGCAAAACTTGCTCTCCATTGAAAGTATGGCTCGGAGCTCATTTCGAAGAGGTTTAGTGAGCAAAGATCAGACAACCTGATCAAAAGTTATGGCTGTTTCAAGTTTAGGTGTCATTTGGAGCTAAATTTTGCATTACAAGTGCAACCCGATATATATCGACAACTAAATGAGCTGCAATGGGTAAAACTTGTGCTTCAATGAATGTAGGGCTCCGAGCTCACTCCTAAAATGTGTTGTGGGGGTAAAATCAGACAAGCGGATCAAAAGTTATTGATGTTTAAAGTTTGAGTGTCATTTGTAGCTAAATCTATTACTTTCACTACAAACCGCATCTAAAATTCTTTCATTTTGAAATTTATGTGTCATTTGGAGCTAAATCTAGTATTTCCAGTACAACTCATTGTATATTGACCTCTAAACGTGCTTGAATGGGTTAAAATTGTTCTCCATTGGATTTTGGGCTCCGATCTCATTCCGAAAAGGTATTGTGGGCGAAAATCTGACAACCAGATCAAAAGTTACGGATATTTGAAGATTAGGTCTCCTTTCAACTAAATACCTTATTATCAACCCGCATAACCACTGGAACCCACTGTATATCGAATAATAAATGAACTTGAATGGTTATATCCTTCTCTCCACTGGATGTAGGCCTCCGAGCTCATTCTAAAAGGTATTGTGGGCAAATATTGGGCAACTGGATCAAGAGTTCTGTCTATTTGAAGTTTATGTGTCATTTGGAGCTAAATACCACATTTCCATTGCAACCCACTATGGATCAACCACTAAACAAACTAGAATGGGTAAAACTTATTGTCCATTGGATGCAGGGCTCCGATCTCATTCCGAAAAGGTGTTGTGGGCAAAAATCTGACAACCGGATCAAATTTATGGATGTTTTAAGTTTTGGTGTCAATTGGAGCAAAATCACTCATTTCCACTACAATCCACTATCCACCGACCTCTAAATGAACTCGATCGAGTAAATCCTATTCTCCATAGGATGTATAGCTCTGAGCTCATTGCGAAAAGGTGTTTTGGGCAAAATCCGGGCGACCAGATCAAAAGTTATAGCTGTTTGAAGTTTAGGTGCCAGTTGGAGCTACATCCCACATTACCACTACAACTCATTGTATATCGACCACTAAATGAACTAGATTGGGTAAAACTTGCTCTCCATTGATTGTATGGCTCAGAGCTCATTTCGAAGAGGTTTAGTGAGCAAAAATCAGACAACCTGATCAAAAGTTATGGCTGTTTCAAGTTTAGGTGTCATTTGGAGCTAAATTTCGCATTACCAGTGCAACCCGAGATATATCAACAACTAAATGAGCTGCAATGGGTAAAACTGGTGCTTCAATGAATGTAGTGCTCCGAGCTCATTCCTAAAAGGTGTTGTGGGGGTAAAATCAGACAACCGGATCAAAAGTTATTGATGTTTAAAGTTTGTGTGTCATTTGTAGCTAAATCTCTTACTTTCACTATAAACCGCATCTAAAATTCTTTCATTTTGAAATTTATGTGTCATTTGGAGTTAAATCTAGTATTACCAGTACAACTCATTGTATATCGACCTCTAAACGTGCTTGAATGGGTTAAAATTGTTCTCCATTGGATTTTGGGCTCCGATCTCATTCCGAAAAGGTATTGTGGGCGAAAATCTGACAACCAGATCAAAAGTTACGGATATTTGAAGATTAGGTCTCTTTTCAAGCTAAATACCTTATTATCAACCCGCATAACCACTGGAACCCACTGTATATCGAATAATAAATGAACTTGAATGGTTATATCCTACTCTCCATTGGATGTAGGCCTCCGAGCTCATTCTAAAAGGTATTGTGGGCAAAAATTGGGCAACTGGATCAAGAGTTCTGTCTATTTGAAGTTTATGTGTCATTTGGAGCTAAATCCCACATTACCACTGCAACCCACTATAGATCAACCACTAAACGAATTAGAATGGGTAAAAATTATTGTCCTTTGGATGCAGGGCTCCGATCTCATTCCGAAAAGGTGTTGTGGGCAAAAATCTGACAACTGGATCAAATTTATGGATGTTTTAAGTTTAGGTGTCAATTAGAGCAAAATCCCTCATTTCCACTGCAATCCACTATCCACCGACCTCTAAATGAACTCGATCGAGTAAATCCTATTCTCCATAGGATGTATGGCTCTGAGCTCATAGCGAAAAGGTGTTTTGGGCAAAATCCGGGCAACCAGATCAAAAGTTATAGCTGTTTGAAGTTTAGGTGCCAGTTGGAGCTAAATCCCACATTACCACTACAACTCAATGTATATCGATCACTAAATGAACTAGATTGGGCAAAACTTGCTCTCCATTGAATGTATGGCTCGGAGCTCATTTCGAAGAGGTTTAGTGACAAAAAATCAGATAACCTGATCAAAAGTTATGGCTGTTTCAAGTTTAGGTTTCATTTGGAGCTAAATTTTGCATTACCAGTGCAACCCGATATATATCGACAACTAAATGAGCTGCAATGGGTAAAACTTGTGCTTCAATGAATGTAGGGCTCCGAGCTCATTCCTAAAAGGTGTTGTGGGGGTAAAATCAAACAACCAGATCAAAAGTTATTGATGTTTAAAGTTTGAGTGTCATTTGTAGCTAAATCTCTTACTTTCACTACAATCCGCATCTAAAATTCTTTCATTTTGAAATTTATGTGTCATTTGGAGCTAAATCTAGTATTACCAGTACAACTCATTGTATATCGACCTATAAACGTGCTTGAATGGGTTAAAATATTTCTCCATTGGATTTTGGGCTCCGATCTCATTCCGAAAAGGTATTGTGGGCGAAAATATGACAACCATATCAAAAGTTACGGATATTTGAAGATTAGGTCTCCTTTCAAGCTAAATACCTTATTATCAACCCGCATATCCACTGGAACCCACTGTATATCGAATAATAAATGAACTTGAATGGTTATATCCTACTCTCCACTGGATGTAGGCCTCCGAGCTCATTCTAAAAGGTATTGTGGGCAAAAAAAGGGCATCTGGATCAAGAGTTCTGTCTATTTGAAGTTATGTGTCATTTGGAGCTAAATCCCACATTACCACTGCAACTCACTATAGATCAACCACTAAACGAACTAGAATGGGTAAAACTTATTGTCCATTGGATGCAGGGCTCCGATCTCATTCCGAAAAGGTGTTGTGGGAAAAAATCTGACAACCAGATCAAATTTATGGATGTTTTAAGTTTAGGTGTCAATTGGAGCGAAATCCCTCATTTCCACTGCAATCCACTATCCACCGACCTCTAAATGAACTCGATCGAGTAAATCCTATTCTCCATAGGATGTATGGCTCTGAGCTCATTGCGAAAAGGTGTTTTGGGCAAAATCCGGGCGACCAGATCAAAAGTTATAGCTGTTTGAAGTTTAGGTGCCCGTTGGAGCTAAATCCCACATTACCACTACAACTCAATGTATATCGACCACTAAATGAACTAGATTGGGTAAAACTTGCTCTCCATTGAATGTAGGGCTCGGAGCTCATTTCGAAGAGGTTTAGTGAGCAAAAATCAGACAACCTGATCAAAATTCATGGCTGTTTCAAGTTTAGGTGTCATTTGGAGCTAAATTTCGTATTATCAGTGCAACCCGATATATATCGACAACTAAATGAGCTGCAATGGGTAAAACTTGTGCTTCAATGAATATAGGGCTCCGAGCTCATTCCTAAAAGGTGTTGTGGGGGTAAAATCAGACAACCGGATCAAAAGTTATTGATGTTTAAAGTTTGAGTGTCATTTGTAGCTAAATATCTTACTTTCACTACAAACCGCATCTAAAATTCTTTCATTTTGAAATTTATGTGTCATTTGGAGCTAAATCTAGTATTACCAGTACAACTCATTGTATATCGACCTCTAAACGTGCTTGAATGGGTTAAAATTGTTCTCCATTGGATTTTGGGCTCTAATTTCATTCCGAAAAGGTATTGTGGGCGAAAATCTGACAACCAGATCAAAAGTTACGGATATTTGAAGATTAGGTCTCCTTTCAAGCTAAATACCTTATTATCAACCCGCATAACCACTGGAACCCACTGTATATCGAATAATAAATGAACTTGAATGGTTATATCCTACTCTCCACTGGATGTAGGCCTCCGAGCTCATTCTAAAAGGTATTGTGGGCAAAAAAAGGGCATCTGGATCAAGAGTTCTGTCTATTTGAAGTTATGTGTCATTTGGAGCTAAATCCCACATTACCACTGCAACCCACTATAGATCAACCACTAAACGAACTAGAATGGGTAAAACTTATTGTCCATTGGATGCAGGGCTCCGATCTCATTCCGAAAAGGTGTTGTGGGCAACAATCTGACAACCGGATCAAATTTATGGATGTTTTAAGTTTAGGTGTCAATTGGAGCAAAATCCCTCATTTCCACTGCAATCCACTATCCACCGACCTCTAAATGAACTCGATCGAGTAAATCCTATTCTCCATAGGATGTATGGCTCTGAGCTCATTGCGAAAAGGTGTTTTGAGCAAAATCCGGGCGACCAGATCAAAAGTTATAGCTGTTTGAAGTTTAGGTGCCCGTTGGAGCTAAATCCCACATTACCACTACAACTCAATGTATATCGACCACTAAATGAACTAGATTGGGTAAAACTTGCTCTCCATTGAATGTATGGCTCGGAGCTCATTTCGAAGAGGTTTAGTGAGCAAAAATCAGACAACCTGATCAAAAGTCATGGCTGTTTCAAGTTTAGGTGTCATTTGGAGCTAAATTTCGTATTATCAGTGCAACCCGATATATATCGACAACTAAATGAGCTGCAATGGGTAAAACTTGTGCTTCAATGAATATAGGGCTCCGAGCTCATTCCTAAAAGGTGTTGTGGGGGTAAAACCAGACAACCAGATCAAAAGTTATTGATGTTTAAAGTTTGAGTGTCATTTGTAGCTAAATATCTTACTTTCACTACAAACCGCATCTAAAATTCTTTCATTTTGAAATTTATGTGTCATTTGGAGCTAAATCTAGTATTACCAGTACAACTCATTGTATATCGACCTCTAAACGTGCTTGAATGGGTTAAAATTGTTCTCCATTGGATTTTGGGCTCTGATATCATTCCTAAAAGGTATTGTGGGCGAAAATCTGACAACCAGATCAAAAGTTACGGATATTTGAAGATTTGGTCTCCTTTCAAGCTAAATACCTTATTATCAACTCGCATAACCACTGGAACCCATTGTATATCGAATAATAAATGAACTTGAATGGTTATATCCTACTCTCCACTAGATGTAGGCCTCCGAGCTCATTCTAAAATGTATTGTGGGCAAAAAAAGGGCATCTGGATCAAGAGTTCTGTCTATTTGAAGTTATGTGTCATTTGGAGCTAAATCCCACATTACCACTGCAACCCACTATAGATCAACCACTAAACGAACTAGAATGGGTAAAACTTATTGTCCATTGGATGCAGGGCTCCGATCTCATTTCGAAAAGGTGTTGTGGGCAACAATCTGACAACCGGATCAAATTTATGGATGTTTTAAGTTTAGGTGTCAATTGGAGCAAAATCCCTCATTTCCACTGCAATCCACTATCCACCGACCTCTAAATGAACTCGATCGAGTAAATCCTATTCTCCATAGGATGTATGGCTCTGAGCTCATTGCGAAAAGGTGTTTTGAGCAAAATCCGGGCGACCAGATCAAAAGTTATAGCTGTTTGAAGTTTAGGTGCCCGTTGGAGCTAAATCCCACATTACCACTACAACTCAATGTATATCGACCACTAAATGAACTAGATTGGGTAAAACTTGCTCTCCATTGAATGTATGGCTCGGAGCTCATTTCGAAGATGTTTAGTGAGCAAAAATCAGACAACCTGATCAAAAGTCATGGCTGTTTCAAGTTTAGGTGTCATTTGGAGCTAAATTTCGTATTATCAGTGCAACCCGATATATATTGACAACTAAATGAGCTGCAATGGGTAAAACTTGTGCTTCAATGAATATAGGGCTCCGAGCTCATTCCTAAAAGGTGTTGTGGGGGTAAAATCAGACAACCGGATCAAAAGTTATTGATGATTAAAGTTTGAGTGTCATTTGTAGCTAAATATCTTACTTTCACTACAAACCGCATCTAAAATTCTTTCATTTTGAAATTTATGTGTCATTTGGAGCTAAATCTAGTATTACCAGTACAACTCATTGTATATCGACCTCTAAACGTGCTTGAATGGGTTAAAATTGTTCTCCATTCGATTTTGGGCTCCGATGTCATTCTGAAAAGGTATTGTGGGCGAAAATCTGACAACCAGATCAAAAGTTACGGATATTTGAAGATTAGGTCTCCTTTCAAGCTAAATACCTTATTATCAACCCGCATAACCACTGGAACCCACTGTATATCGAATAATAAATGAACTTGAATGGTTATATCCTACTCTCCACTGGATGTAGGCCTCCGAGCTCATTCTAAAAGGTATTCTGGGCAAAAAAAGGGCATCTGGATCAAGAGTTCTGTCTATTAGAAGTTATGTGTCATTTGGAGATAAATCCCACATTACCACTGCAACCCACTATAGATCAACCACTAAACGAACTAGAATGGGTAAAACTTATTGTCCATTGGATGCAGGGCTCCGATCTCATTCCGAAAAGGTGTTGTGGCAAAAATCTGACAACCAGATCAAATGTATGGATGTTTTAAGTTTAGGTGTCAATTGGAGCGAAATCCCTCATTTCCACTGCAATCCACTATCCACCGACCTCTAAATGAACTCGATCGAGTAAATCCTATTCTCCATGGGATGTATGGCTCTGAGCTCATTGCGAAAAGGTGTTTTGGGCAAAATCCGGGCGACCAGATCAAAAGTTATGGCTGTTTGAAGTTTAGGTGCCCGTTGGAGCTAAATCCCACATTACCACTACAACTCAATGTATATCGACCACTAAATGAACTAGATTGGGTAAAACTTGCTCTCCATTGAATGTATGGCTCGGAGCTCATTTCGAAGAGGTTTAGTGAGCAAAAATCAGACAACCTGATCAAAAGTCATGGCTGTTTCAAGTTTAGGTGTCATTTGGAGCTAAATTTCGTATTATCAGTGCAACCCGATATATATCGACAACTAAATGAGCTGCAATGGGTAAAACTTGTGCTTCAATGAATATAGGGCTCCGAGCTCATTCCTAAAAGGTGTTGTGGGGGTAAAATCAGACAACCGGATCAAAAGTTATTGATGTTTAAAGTTTGAGTGTCATTTGTAGCTAAATATCTTACTTTCACTACAAACCGCATCTAAAATTCTTTCATTTTGAAATTTATGTGTCATTTGGAGCTAAATCTAGTATTAGCAGTACAACTCATTGTATATCGACCTCTAAACGTGCTTGAATGGGTTAAAATTGTTCTCCATTGGATTTTGGGCTCCGATTTCATTCCGAAAAGGTATTGTGGGCGAAAATCTGACAACCAGATCAAAAGTTACGGATATTTGAAGATTAGGTCTCCTTTCAAGCTAAATACCTTATTATCAACCCGCATAACCACTGGAACCCACTGTATATCGAATAATAAATGAACTTGAATGGTTATATCCTACTCTCCACTGGATGTAGGCCTCCGAGCTCATTCTAAAAGGTATTGTGGGCAAAAAAAGGGCATCTGGATCAAGAGTTCTGTCTATTTGAAGTTATGTGTCATTTGGAGCTAAATCCCACATTACCACTGCAACCCACTATAGATCAACCACTAAACGAACTAGAATGGGTAAAACTTATTGTCCATTGGATGCAGGGCTCCGATCTCATTCCGAAAAGGTGTTGTGGGCAACAATCTGACAACCGGATCAAATTTATGGATGTTTTAAGTTTAGGTGTCAATTGGAGCAAAATCCCTCATTTCCACTGCAATCCACTATCCACCGACCTCTAAATGAACTCGATCGAGTAAATCCTATTCTCCATAGGATGTATGGCTCTGAGCTCATTGCGAAAAGGTGTTTTGAGCAAAATCCGGGCGACCAGATCAAAAGTTATAGCTGTTTGAAATTTAGGTGCCCGTTGGAGCTAAATCCCACATTACCACTACAACTCAATGTATATCGACCACTAAATGAACTAGATTGGGTAAAACTTGCTCTCCGTTGAATGTATGGCTCGGAGCTCATTTCGAAGAGGTTTAGTGAGCAAAAATCAGACAACCTGATCAAAAGTCATGGCTGTTTCAAGTTTAGGTGTCATTTGGAGCTAAATTTCGTATTATCAGTGCAACCCGATATATATCGACAACTAAATGAGCTGCAATGGGTAAAACTTGTGCTTCAATGAATATAGGGCTCCGATCTCATTCCTAAAAGGTGTTGTAGGGGTAAAATCAGACAACCGGATCAAAAGTTATTGATGATTAAAGTTTGAGTGTCATTGGTAGCTAAATATCTTACTTTCACTACAAACCGCATCTAAAATTCTTTCATTTTGAAATGTATGTGTCATTTGGAGCAAAATCTAGTATTACCAGTACAACTCATTGTATATCGACCTCTAAACGTGCTTGAATGGGTTAAAATTGTTCTCCATTGTATTTTGGGCTCCGATTTCATTCCGAAAAGGTATTGTGGGCGAAAATCTGACAACAGATCAAAAGTTACGGATATTTAAAGATTAGGTCTCCTTTCAGCCTAAATACCTTATTATCAACCCGCAAAACCACTGGAACCCACTGTATATCGAATAATAAATGAACTTGAATGGTTATATCCTACTCTCCACTGGATGTATGCCTCCGAGCTCATTCTAAAAGGTATTGTGGGCAAAAAAAGGGCATCTGGATCAAGAGTTCTGTCTATTTGAAGTTATGTGTCATTTGGAGCTAAATCCCACATTACCACTGCAACCCACTATAGATCAAACACTAAACGAACTAGAATGGGTAAAACTTATTGTCCATTGGATGCAGGGCTCCGATCTCATTCCGAAAAGGTGTTGTGGGCTACAATCTGACAACCGGATCAAATTTATGGATGTTTTAAGTTTAGGTGTCAATTGGAGCAAAATCCCTCATTTCCACTGCAATCCACTATCCACCGACCTCTAAATGAACTCGATCGAGTAAATCCTATTCTCCATAGGATGTATGGCTCTGAGCTCATTGCGAAAAGGTGTTTTGGGCAAAATCTGGGCGACCAGATCAAAAGTTATAGCTGTTTGAAGTTTAGGTGCCCGTTGGAGCTAAATCCCACATTACCACTACAACTCAATGTATATCGACCACTAAATGAACTAGATTGGGTAAAACTTGCTCTCCATTGAATGTATGGCTTGGAGCTCATTTCGAAGAGGTTTAGTGAGCAAAAATCAGACAACCTGATCAAAAGTCATGGCTGTTTCAAGTTTAGGTGTCATTTGGAGCTAAATTTCGTATTATCAGTGCAACCCGATATATATCGACAACTAAATTAGCTGCAATGGGTAAAACTTGTGCTTCAATGAATATAGGGCTCCGAGCTCATTCCAAAAAGGTGTTGTGGGGGGTAAAATCAGACAACCGGATCAAAAGTTATTGATGTTTAAAGTTTGAGTGTCATTTGTAGCTAAATATCTTACTTTCACTACAAACCGCATCTAAAATTCTTTCATTTTGAAATTTATGTGTCATTTGGAGCTAAATCTATTATTACCAGGACAACTCATTGTATATCGACCTCTAAACGTGATTGAATGGGTTAAAATTGTTCTCCATTGGATTTTGGGCTCCGATGTCATTCCGAAAAGGTATTGTGGGCGAAAATCTGACAACCAGATCAAAAGTTACGGATATTTGAAGATTAGGTCTCCTTTCAAGCTAAATACCTTATTATCAACCCGCATAACCACTGGAACCCACTGTATATCGAATAATAAATGAACTTGAATGGTTATATCCTAATCTCCACTGGATGTAGGCCTCCGAGCTCATTCTAAAAGGTATTGTGGGCAAAAAAAGGGCATCTGGATCAAGAGTTCTGTCTATTTGAAGTTATGTGTCATTTGAAGCTAAATCCCACATTACCACTGCAACCCACTATAGATCAACCACTAAACGAACTAGAATGGGTCAAACTTATTGTCCATTGGATGCAGGGCTCCGATCTCATTCTGAAAAGGTGTTGTGGGCAAAAATCTGACAACCAGATCAAATTTATGGATGTTTTAAGTTTAGGTGTCAATTGGAGCGAAATCCCTCATTTCCACTGCAATCCACTATCCACCGACCTCTAAATGAACTCGATCGAGTAAATCCTATTCTCCATAGGATGTATGGCTCTGAGCTCATTGCGAAAAGGTGTTTTGGGCAAAATCCGGGCGACCAGATCAAAAGTTATAGCTGTTTGAAGTTTAGGTGCCCGTTGGAGCTAAATCCCACATTACCACTACAACTCAATGTATATCGACCACTAAATGAACTAGATTGGGTAAAACTTGCTCTCCATTGAATGTATGGCTCGGAGCTCATTTCGAAGAGGTTTAGTGAGCAAAAATCAGACAACCTGATCAAAAGTTATGGCTGTTTCAAGTTTAGGTGTCATTTGGAGCTAAATTTCGCATTACCAGTGCAACCCGATATATATCGACAACTAAATGAGCTGCAATGGGTAAATCTTTTGCTTCAATGAATGTAGGGCTCCGAGCTCATTCATAAAAGGTGTTGTGGGGGTAAAATCAGACAACCGGATCAAAAGTTATTGATGTTTAAAGTTTGAGTGTCATTTGTAGCTAAATCTCTTACTTTCACTACAATCCGCATCTAAAATTCTTTCATTTTGAAATTTATGTGTCATTTGGAGCTAAATCTAGTATTACCAGTACAACTCATTGTATATCGACCTCTAAACGTGCTTGAATGGGTTAAAATTATTCTCCATTGGATTTTGGGCTCCGATCTCATTCCGAAAATGTATTGTGGGCAAAAATCTGACAACCATATCAAAAGTTACGGATATTTGGAGATTAGGTCTCCTTTCAAGCTAAATACCTTATTATCAACCCGCATAACCACTGGAACCCACTGTATATCGAATAATAAATGAACTTGAATGGTTATATCCTACTCTCCACTGGATGTAGGCCTTCGAGCTCATTCTAAAAGGTATTGTGGGCAAAAATTGGGCAACTGGATCAAGAGTTCTGTCTATTTGAAGTTTATGTGTCATTTGGAGCAAAATCCCACATTACCACTGCAACCCACTATAGATCAACCACTAAACAAACTAGAATGGGTAAAACTTATTGTCCATTGGATGCAGGGCTCCGATCTCATTCCGAAAAGGTGTTGTGGGCAAAAATATGACAACCGAATCAAATTTATGGATGTTTTAAGTTTAGGTGTCAATTGGAGCAAAATCCCTAAATTCAACTGCAATCCACTATCCACCGACCTCTAAATGAACTTAATCGAGTAAATCCTATTCTCCATAGGATTTATGGCTCTGAGCTCATTGCGAAAAGGTGTTTTGGGCAAAATCCGGGCGACCAGATCAAAAGTCATAGCTGTTTGAAGTTTAGGTACCAGTTGGAGCTAAATCCCGCATTATCACTACAACTCAATGTATATCGACCACTAAATGAACTAGATTGGGTAAAACTTTCTCTCCATTGAATGTATGGCTCGGAGCTCATTTCGAAGAGGTTTAGTGAGAAAAAATCAGACAACCTCATCAAAAGTTATGGCTGTTTCAAGTTTAGGTGTCATTTGGAGCTAAATTTCGCATTACCAGTGAAACCCGATATATATCGACAACTAAATGAGCTGAAATGGGTAAAACTTGTGCTTCAATGAATGTAGGGCTCCGAGCTCATTCCTAAAAGGTGTTGTGGGGGTAAAATCAGACAACCGGATCAAAAGTTTTTGATGTTTAAAGTTTGAGTGTCATTTGTAGCTAAATCTCTTACTTTCACTACAAACCGCATCTAAAATTCTTTCATTTTGAAATTTATGTGTCATTTGGAGCTAAATCTAGTATTACCAGTACAACTCATTGTATATCGACATCTAAACGTGCTTGAATGGGTTAAAATTGTTCTCCATTGGATTTTGGGCTCCGATCTCATTCCGAAAAGGTATTGTGGGCGAAAATCTGACAACCAGATCAAAAGTTACGGATATTTGAAGATTAGGTCTCCTTTTAAGCTAAATACCTTATTATCAACCCGCATAACCACTGGAACCCACTGTATATCGAATAATAAATTAACTTGAATGGTTATATCCTACTCTCCACTGGATGTAGGCCTCCGAGCTCATTCTAAAAGGTATTGTGAGCAAAAATTGGGTAACTGGATCAAGAGTTCTGTCTATTTGAAGTTTATGTGTCATTTGGAGCTAAATCCCACATTACCACTGCAACCCACTATAGATCAACCACTAAACGAACTAGAATGGGTAAAACTTATTGTCCATTGGATGCAGGGCTCCGATCTCATTCCGAAAAGGTGCTGTGGGCAACAATCTGACAACCGGATCAAATTTATGGATGTTTTAAGTTTATGTGTCAATTGGAGCAAAATCCCTCATTTCCACTGCAATCCACTATCCACCGACCTCTAAATGAACTCGATCGAGTAAATCCTATTCTCCATAGGATGTATGGCTCTGAGCTCATTGCGAAAAGGTGTTTTGAGCAAAATCCGGGCGACCAGATCAAAAGTTATAGCTGTTTGAAGTTTAGGTGCCCGTTGGAGCTAAATCCCACATTACCACTACAACTCAATGTATATCGACCACTAAATGAACTAGATTGGGTAAAACTTGCTCTCCATTGAATGTATGGCTCGGAGCTCATTTCGAAGAGGTTTAGTGAGCAAAAATCAGACAACCTGATCAAAAGTCATGGCTGTTTCAAGTTTAGGTGTCATTTGGAGCTAAATTTCGTATTATCAGTGCAACCCGATATATATCGACAACTAAATGAGCTGCAATGGGTAAAACTTGTGCTTCAATGAATATAGGGCTCCGAGCTCATTCCTAAAAGGTGTTGTGGGGGTAAAACCAGACAACCAGATCAAAAGTTATTGATGTTTAAAGTTTGAGTGTCATTTGTAGCTAAATATCTTACTTTCACTACAAACCGCATCTAAAATTCTTTCATTTTGAAATTTATGTGTCATTTGGAGCTAAATCTAGTATTACCAGTACAACTCATTGTATATCGACCTCTAAACGTGCTTGAATGGGTTAAAATTGTTCTCCATTGGATTTTGGGCTCTGATTTCATTCCTAAAAGGTATTGTGGGCGAAAATCTGACAACCAGATCAAAAGTTACGGATATTTGAAGATTTGGTCTCCTTTCAAGCTAAATACCTTATTATCAACCCGCATAACCACTGGAACCCATTGTATATCGAATAATAAATGAACTTGAATGGTTATATCCTACTCTCCACTAGATGTAGGCCTCCGAGCTCATTCTAAAATGTATTGTGGGCAAAAAAAGGGCATCTGGATCAAGAGTTCTGTCTATTTGAAGTTATGTGTCATTTGGAGCTAAATCCCACATTACCACTGCAACCCACTATAGATCAACCACTAAACGAACTAGAATGGGTAAAACTTATTGTCCATTGGATGCAGGGCTCCGATCTCATTTCGAAAAGGTGTTGTGGGCAACAATCTGACAACCGGATCAAATTTATGGATGTTTTAAGTTTAGGTGTCAATTGGAGCAAAATCCCTCATTTCCACTGCAATCCACTATCCACCGACCTCTAAATGAACTCGATCGAGTAAATCCTATTCTCCATAGGATGTATGGCTCTGAGCTCATTGCGAAAAGGTGTTTTGAGCAAAATCCGGGCGACCAGATCAAAAGTTATAGCTGTTTGAAGTTTAGGTGCCCGTTGGAGCTAAATCCCACATTACCACTACAACTCAATGTATATCGACCACTAAATGAACTAGATTGGGTAAAACTTGCTCTCCATTGAATGTATGGCTCGGAGCTCATTTCGAAGAGGTTTAGTGACAAAAAATCAGATAACCTGATCAAAAGTTATGGCTGTTTCAAGTTTAAGTGTCATTTGGAGCTAAATTTCGCATTATCAGTGCAACCCGATATATATCGACAACTAAATGAGCTGCAATGGGTAAAACTTGTGCTTCAATGAATGTAGGGTTCCGAGCTCATTCCTAAAAGGTGTTGTGGGGGTAAAATCAGACAACCGGATCAAAATTTATGGATGTTTAAAGTTTGAGTGTTATTTGTAGCTAAATCTCTTACTTTCACTACAAACCGCATCTAAAATTCTTTCATTTTGAAATGTATGTGTCATTTGGAGCTAAATCTAGTATTACCAGGACAACTCATTGTATATTGACCTCTAAACGTGCTTGAATGGGTTAAAATTGTTCTCCATTGGATTTTGGGCTCCGATCTCATTCCGAAAAGGTATTGTGGGCGAAAATCTGACAACTAGATCAAAAGTTACGGATATTTGAAGATTAGGTCTCCTTTCAAGCTAAATACCTTATTATCATCCCGCAAAACCACTGGAACCCACTGTATATAGAATAATAAATGAACTTGAATGGTTATTTCCTACTCTCCACTGGACGTAGGCCTCCGAGCTCATTCTAAAAGGTATTGTGGGCAAATATTGGGCAACTAGATCAAGAGTTCTGTCTATTTGAAGTTTATGTGTCATTTGGAGTTAAATCCCACATTACCACTGCAACCCACTATAGATCAACCACTAAACGAACTAGAATGGGTAAAACTTATTGTCCATTGGATGCAGGGCTCCGATCTCATTCCGAAAAGGTGTTGTGGGCAAAAATCTGACAACCGGATCAAATTTATGGATGTTTTAAGTTTAGGTGTCAATTGGAGCAAAATCACTCATTTCCACTGCAATCCACTATCCACCGACCTCTAAATGAACTCGATCGAGTAAATTCTATTCTCCATAGGATGTATGGCTCTGAGCTCATTGCGAAAAGGTGTTTTGGGCAAAATCCGGGCGACCAGATCAAAAGTTATAGCTGTTTGAAGTTTAGGTGTCAGTTGGAGCTAAATCCCACATTACCACTACAACTCAATGTATATCGACCACTAAATGAACTAGATTGGGTAAAACTTGCTCTCCATTGAATGTATGGCTCGGAGCTCATTTCGAAGAGGTTTAGTGAGCAAAAATCAGACAACCTGATCAAAAGTTATGGCTGTTTCAAGTTTAGGTGTCATTTGATGCAAAATTTTGCATTACCAGTGCAACCCGATATATATCGACAACTAAATGAGCTGCAATTGGTAAAACTTGTGCTTCAATGAATGTAGGACTCCGAGCTCATTCCTAAAAGGTATTGTGGGGGTAAAATCAGACAACCGAATCAAAAGTTATTGATGTTTAAAGTTTGAGTGTCATTTGTAGCTAAATCTCTTACTTTCACTACAAACCCCATCTAAAATTCTTTCATTTTGAAATTTGTGTCATTTGGAGCTAAATCTAGTATTACCAGTACAACTCATTGTATATTGACCTCTAAACATGCTTGAATGAGTTAAAATTGTTCTCCATTGGATTTTGGGCTCCGATCTCATTCCGAAAAGGTATTGTGGGTGAAAATCTGACAACCAGATCAAAAGTTACGGATATTTGAAGATTAGGTCTCCTTTCAAGCTAAATACCTTATTATCAATCCGTATAACCACTGGAACCCACTGTATATCGAATAATAAATGAACTTGAATCGTTATATCCTACTCTCCACTGGATGTAGGCCTCCGAGCTCATTTTAAAAGGTATTGTGGGCAAAAATTGAGCAACTGGATCAAGAGTTCTTTCTATTTGAAGTTTGTGTCATTTGGAGCTAAATCCCACATTACCACTGCAACCCACTATAGATCAACCACTAAACGAACTAGAATGAGTAAAACTTATTGTCCATTGGATGCAGGGCTCCGATCTCATTCCGAAAAGGTGTTGTGGGCAAAAATCTGACAACCGGATCAAATTTATGGATGTTTTAAGTTTAGGTTTCAATTGGAGCAAAATCCCTCATTTCCACTGCAATCCACTATCCACCGACCTTTAAATGAACTCGATCGAGTAAATCCTATTCTCCGTAGAATGTATGGCTCTGAGCTCATGGCGAAAAGGTGTTTTGGGCAAAATTCGGACGGCCAGATCAAAAGTTATAGCTGTTTGAAGTTTAGGTGCCAGTTGGAGCTAAATCCCACATTACCAATACAACTCAATGTATATCGACCACTAAATGAACTAGATTGGGTAAAACTTGCACTCCATTGAATATATGGCTCGGAGCTCATTTCGAAGAGGTTTAGTGAGCAAAAATCAGACAACCTGATCAAAAGTTATGGCTGTTTCAAGTTTAGGTGTCATTTGGAGCTAAATTTCGCATTACCAGTGCAACCCGATATATATCGACAACTAAAGGAGCTGCAATGGGTAAATCTTTTGCTTTAATGAATGTAGGGCTCCGAGCTCATTCCTAAAAGGTGTTGTGGGCGTAAAATCAGACAACCGGATCAAAATTTATGGATGTTTAAAGTTTGTGTGTCATTTGTAGCTAAATCTCTTACTTTCACTACAAACCGCATCTAAAATTCTTTCATTTTGAAATTTATGTGTGATTTGGAGCTAAATCTAGTATTACCAGTACAACTCATTGTATATCGACCTCTAAACGTGCTTGAATGGGTTAAAGTTGTTATCAATTGGATTTTGGGCTCCGATCTCATTCCGAAAAGGTATTGTGGGCGAAAATCTGACAACCAGATCAAAAGTTACGGATATTTGAAGATTAGGTCTCCTTTCAAGCTAAATACCTTATTATCAACCCGCATAACCACTGGAACCCACTATATATCGAATAATAAATTAACTTGAATGGTTATATCCTACTCTCCACTGGATGTAGGCCTCCGAGCACATTCTAAAAGGTATTGTGGGCAAATATTGGGCAACTGGATCAAGAGTTCTGTCTATTTGAAGTTTGTGTCATTTGGAGCTAAATCCCACATTACCACTGCAACCCACTATAGATCAACCACTAAACGAACTAGAATGGTTAAAACTTATTGTCCATTGGATGCAGGGCTCCGATCTCATTCCGAAAAGCTGTTGTGGGCAAAAATCTGACAACCGGATCAAATTTATGGATGTTTTAAGTTTAGGTGTCAATTGGAGCAAAATCTCTCGTTTCCACTGCAATCCACTATCCACCGACCTCTAAATGAACTCGATCGAGTAAATCCTATTATCCATAGGATGTATGGCTCTGAGCTCATTGCGGAAAGGTGTTTTGGGCAAAATCCGGGCGAACAGATCAATAGTTATAGATGTTGGAAGTTTAGGTTCCAGTTGGAGCTAAATCACACATTACCACAACAACTCAATGTATATCGACCACTAAATGAACTAGATTGGGTAAAACTTGCTCTCCATTGAATGTATGGCTCGGAGCTCATTTCGAAGAGGTTTAGTGAGCAAAAATCAGGCAACCTGATCAAAAGTTATGGCTGTTTCAAGTTTAGGTGTCATTTGGAGCTAAATTTCGCATTACCAGTGCAACCGGATATATATATCGACAACTAAATGAGCTGCAATGGGTAAAACTTGTGCTTCAATGAATGTAGGGCTCCGAGCTCATTCCTAAAAGGTGTTGTGGGGGTAAAATCAGACAACCGGATCAAAAGTTATTGATGTTTAAAGTTTGAGTGTCATTTGTAGCTAAATCTCTTACTTTCACTACAATCCGCATCTAAAATTCTTTCATTTTGAAATTTATGTGTCATTTGGAGCTAAATCTAGTATTACCAGTACAACTCATTGTATATCGACCTCTAAACGTGCTTGAATGGGTTAAAATATTTCTCCATTGGATTTTGGGCTCTGATCTCATTCCGAAAAGGTATTGTGGGCGATAATCTGACAACCAGATCAAAAGTTACGGATATTTGAAGATTAGGTCTGCTTTCAAGCTAAATACCTTAGTATCAACCCGCATAACCACTGGAACCCACTGTATATAGAATAATAAATGAACTTGAATGGTTATTTCCTACTCTCCACTGGACGTAGGCCTCCGAGCTCATTCTAAAAGGTATTGTGTCATTTGGAGATAAATCCCACATTACCACTGCAACCCACTATAGATCAACCACTAAACGAACTAGAATGGGTAAAACTTATTGTCCATTGGATGCAGGGCTCCGATCTCATTCCGAAAAGGTGTTGTGGGCAAAAATCTGACAACCGGATCAAATTTATGGATGTTTTAAGTTTAGGTTTCAATTGGAGCAAAATCCCTCATTTCCACTGCAATCCACTATCCACCGACCTTTAAATGAACTCGATCGAGTAAATCCTATTCTCCGTAGAATGTATGGCTCTGAGCTCATGGCGAAAAGGTGTTTTGGGCAAAATTCGGGCGGCCAGATCAAAAGTTATAGCTGTTTGAAGTTTAGGTGCCAGTTGGAGCTAAATCCCACATTACCAATACAACTCAATGTATATCGACCACTAAATGAACTAGATTGGGTAAAACTTGCACTCCATTGAATATATGGCTCGGAGCTCATTTCGAAGAGGTTTAGTGAGCAAAAATCAGACAACCTGATCAAAAGTTATGGCTGTTTCAAGTTTAGGTGTCATTTGGAGCTAAATTTCGCATTACCAGTGCAACCCGATATATATCGACAACTAAATGAGCTGCAATGGGTAAATCTTTTGCTTTAATGAATGTAGGGCTCCGAGCTCATTCCTAAAAGGTGTTGTGGGCGTAAAATCAGACAACCGGATCAAAATTTATGGATGTTTAAAGTTTGTGTGTCATTTGTAGCTAAATCTCTTACTTTCACTACAAACCGCATCTAAAATTCTTTCATTTTGAAATTTATGTGTCATTTGGAGCTAAATCTAGTATTACCAGTACAACTCATTGTATATCGACCTCTAAACGTGCTTGAATGGGTTAAAGTTGTTATCAATTGGATTTTGGGCTCCGATCTCATTCCGAAAAGGTATTGTGGGCGAAAATCTGACAACCAGATCAAAAGTTACGGATATTTGAAGATTAGGTCTCCTTTCAAGCTAAATACCTTATTATCAACACGCATAACCACTGGAACCCACTGTATATCGAATAATAAATTAACTTGAATGGTTATATCCTACTCTCCACTGGATGTAGGCCTCCGAGCACATTCTAAAAGGTATTGTGGGCAAATATTGGGCAACTGGATCAAGAGTTCTGTCTATTTGAAGTTTGTGTCATTTGGAGCTAAATCCCACATTACCACTGCAACCCACTATAGATCAACCACTAAACGAACTAGAATGGTTAAAACTTATTGTCCATTGGATGCAGGGCTCCGATCTCATTCCGAAAAGCTGTTGTGGGCAAAAATCTGACAACCGGATCAAATTTATGGATGTTTTAAGTTTAGGTGTCAATTGTAGCAAAATCTCTCGTTTCCACTGCAATCCACTATCCACCGACCTCTAAATGAACTCGATCGAGTAAATCCTATTATCCATAGGATGTATGGCTCTGAGCTCATTGCGGAAAGGTGTTTTGGGCAAAATCCGGGCGAACAGATCAATAGTTATAGATGTTGGAAGTTTAGGTTCCAGTTGGAGCTAAATCACACATTACCACAACAACTCAATGTATATCGACCACTAAATGAACTAGATTGGGTAAAACTTGCTCTCCATTGAATGTATGGCTCGGAGCTCATTTCGAAGAGGTTTAGTGAGCAAAAATCAGGCAACCTGATCAAAAGTTATGGCTGTTTCAAGTTTAGGTGTCATTTGGAGCTAAATTTCGCATTACCAGTGCAACCGGATATATATATCGACAACTAAATGAGCTGCAATGGGTAAAACTTGTGCTTCAATGAATGTAGGGCTCCGAGCTCATTCCTAAAAGGTGTTGTGGGGGTAAAATCAGACAACCGGATCAAAAGTTATTGATGTTTAAAGTTTGAGTGTCATTTGTAGCTAAATCTCTTACTTTCACTACAATCCGCATCTAAAATTCTTTCATTTTGAAATTTATGTGTCATTTGGAGCTAAATCTAGTATTACCAGTACAACTCATTGTATATCGACCTCTAAACGTGCTTGAATGGGTTAAAATATTTCTCCATTGCATTTTGGGCTCTGATCTCATTCCGAAAAGGTATTGTGGGCGATAATCTGACAACCAGATCAAAAGTTACGGATATTTGAAGATTAGGTCTGCTTTCAAGCTAAATACCTTAGTATCAACCCGCATAACCACTGGAACCCACTGTATATCGAATAATAAATGAACTTAAATGGTTTTATCCTACTCTCCACTGGATGTAGGCCTCCGAGTTCATTCTAAAAGGTATTGTGGGCAAAAATTGGGCAACTGGATCAAGAGTTCTGTCTATTTGAAGTTTATGTGTCATTTGGAGCTAAATCCCACATTACCATTGCAACCCACTATAGATCAGCCACTAAACAAACTAAAATGGGTAAAACTTATTGTCCATTGGATGCAGGTCTCCGATCTCATTCCGAAAAGGTGTTGTGGGCAAAAATTTGACAACCGGATCAAATTTATGGATTTAAGTTTAGGTGTCAATTGGAGCAAAATCCCTCATTTCTACTGCAATCCACTATCCACCGACCTCTAAATGAACTCGATCAAGTAAATCCTATTCTCCATAGGATGTTTGTCTCTGAGCTCATTGCGAAAAGGTGTTTTGGGCAAAATCCGGGCGACCAGATCAAAAGTTATAGCTGTTTGAAGTTTAGGTGCCAGTTGGAGCTAAATCCCACATTACCACTACAACTCAATGTATATCGACCACTAAATGAACTAGATTGGGTAAAACTTGCTCTCCATTGAATGTATGGCTCGGAGCTCATTTCGAAGAGGTTTAGTGAGCAAAAATCAGACAACCTGATCAAAAGTTATGGTTGTTTCAAGTTTAGGTGTCATTTGGAGCTAAATTTCGCATTACCAGTGCAACCCGATATATATCGACAACTAAATGAGCTGCAATGGGTAAAACTTGTGCTTCAATGAATGTAGGGCTCCGAGCTCATTCCTAAAAGGTATTGTGGGGGTAAAATCAGACAACCGGATCAAAAGTTATTGATGTTTAAAGTTTGAGTGTAATTTGTAGCTAAATCTCTTACTTTCACTACAATCCGCATCTAAAATTCTTGCATTTTGAAATTTATGTGTCATTTGGAGCTAAATCTAGTATTACCAGTACAACTCATTGTATATCGACCTCTAAACGTGCTTGAATGGGTTAAAATTGTTCTCCATTGGATTTTGGGCTCCGATCTCATTCCGAAAAGGTATTGTGGGCGAAAATCTGACAACCAGATCAAAAGTTACGGATATTTGAAGATTAGGTCTGCTTTCAAGCTAAATACCTTAGTATCAACCCGCATAACCACTGGAACCCACTCTATATCGAATAATAAATGAACTTGAATGGTTATATCCTACTCTCCACTAGATGTAGGCCTCTGAGCTCATTCTAAAAGGTATTGTGGGCAAAAATTGGGAAACTGGATCAAGAGTTCTGTCTATTTGAAGTTTATGTGTCATTTGGAGCTAAATCTCACATTACCACTGCAACCCACTATAGATCAACCACTAAACGAACTAGAATAGGTAAAACTTATTGTCCATTGGATGCAGGGCTCCGATCTCATTCCGAAAAGGTGTTGTGGGCAAAAATCTGACAACCTGATCAAATTTATGGATGTTTTAAGTTTAGGTGTCAATTGGAGCAAAATCCCTCATTTCCACTGCAATCCACTATCCACCGACCTCTAAATGAACTCGATCAAGTAAATCCTATTCTCCATAGGATGTATGGCTCTGAGCTTATTGCGAAAAGGTGTTTTGGGCAAAATTCGGGCGACCAGATCAAAAGTTATAGCTGTTTGAAGTTTAGGTGCCAGTTGGTGCTAAATCCCACATTACCACTACAACTCAATGTATATCGACCACTAAATGAACTAGATTGGGTAAAACTTGCTCTCCATTGAATGTATGGCTTGGAGCTCATTTCGAAGAGGTTTAGTGAGCAAAAATTAGACAACCTGATCAAAAGTTATGGCTGTTTCAAGTTTAGGTGTCATTTGGAGCTAAATTTCGCATTAACAGTGCAACCCGATATATATCGACAACTAAATGAGCTGAAATGGCTAAAACTTGTGCTTCAATGAATGTAGGGCTCCGAGCTCATTCCTAAAAGGTGTTGTGGGGGTAAAATCAGACAGCCGGATCAAAAGTTATGGCTGTTTGAAGTTTAGGTGCCAGTTGGAGCTAAATCCCACTTTACCACTACAACTCAATGTATATCGACCACTAAATGAACTAGATTGGGTAAAACTTGCTCTCCATTGAATGTATGGCTCGGAGCTCATTTCGAAGAGGTTTAGTGAGCAAAAATCAGACAACCTGATCAAAAGTTATGGCTGTTTCAAGTTTAGGTGTCATTTGGAGCTAAATTTTGCATTAACAGTGCAACCCGATATATATCGACAACTAAATGAGCTGCAATGGGTAAAAATTATGCTTCAATGAATGTAGGACTCCGAGCTCATTCCTAAAAGGTGTTGTGGGGGTAAAATCAGACAACCGGATCAAAAGTTATTGATGTTTAAAGTTTGAGTGTCATTTGTAGCTAAATCTCTTACTTTCACTACAAACCACATCTAAAATTCTTTTATTTTGAAATTTATGTGCCATTTGGAGCTAAATCTAGTATTACCAGTACAACTCATTGTACATCTACCTCTAAACGTGCTTGAATGAGTTAAAATTGTTCTCCATTGGATTTTGGGCTCCGATCTCATTCCGAAAAGGTATTGTGGGCGAAAATCTGACAACCAGATCAAAAGTTACGGATATTTGAAGATTAGGACTCCTTTCAAGCTAAATACCTTATTATCAACCCGCATAACCCCTGGAACCCACTGTATATCGAATAATAAATGAACTTGAATGGTCATATCCTACTCTCCAATGGATGTAGGCCTCCGAGCTCATTCTAAAAGGTATTGTGGGCAAAAATTGGGCAACTGGATCAAGAGTTCTGTCTATTTGAAGTTTATGTGTCATTTGGAGCTAAAACCCACATTACCACTGCAACCCACTATAGATCAACCACTAAATGAACTAGAATGGGTAAAACTTATTGTCCATTGGATGCAGGGCTCCGATCTCATTCCGAAAAGGTGTTGTGGGCAAAAATCTGACAACCGGATCAAATTTATGGATGTTTTAAGTTTAGGTGTCAATTGGAGCAAAATCCCTCATTTCCACTGCAATCCACTATCCACCGACCTCTAAATGAACTCGATCGAGTAAATCCTATTCTCCATAGGATGTATGGCTCTGAGCTCATTGCGAAAAGGTGTTTTGGGCAAAATCCTGGCGACCAGATCAAAAGTTATAGCTGTTTGTAGTTTAGGTGCCAGTTGGAGCTAAATCCCACATTACCACTACAACTCAATGTATATCGACCACTAAATGAACTAGATTGGGTAAAACTTGCTCTCCATTGAATGTATGGCTCGGAGCTCATTTCGAAGAGGTTTAGTGAGCAAAAATCAGACAACCTGATCAAAAGTTATGGCTGTTTCAAATTTAGGTGTCATTTGGAGCTAAATTTTGCATTACCAGTGCAACCCGATATATATCGACAACTAAATGAGTTGCCTTGTGTAAAACTTGTGCTTCAATGAATGTAGGGCTCTGAGCTCATTCCTAAAAGGTGTTGTGGGGGTAAAATCAGACAACCGGATCAAAATTTATTGATGTTTAAAGTTTGAGTGTCATTTGTAGCTAAATCTCTTACTTTCACTACAAATCGCATCTAAAATTCTTTCATTTTGAAATTTATGTGTCATTTGGAGCTAAATCTAGTATTACCAGTACAACTCATTGTATATCGACCTCTAAACATGCTTGAATGGGTTAAAATTGTTCTCCATTGGATTTTGGGCTCCGATCTCATTCCGAAAAGGTATTGTGGGCGAAAATCTGACAACCAGATCAAAAGTTACGGATATTTGAAGATTAGGTCTCCTTTCAAGATAAATACCTTATTATCAACCCGCATAACCACTGGAACCCACTGTATATCGAATAATAAATGAACTTGAATGGTTATATCCTACTCTCCACTGGATGTAGGCCTCCGAGCTCATTCTAAAAGATATTGTGGGCAAATATTGGGCAACTAGATCAAGAGTTCTGTCTATTTGAAGTTTATGTGTCATTTGGAGCTAAATCCCACATTACCACTGCAACCCACTATAGATCAACCACTAAATGAACTAGAATGGGTAAAACTTATTGTCCATTGGATGCAGGGCTCCGATCTCATTCCGAAAAGGTGTTGTGGGCAAAAATTTGACAACCGGATCAAATTTATGGATGTTTTAAGTTTAGGTGTCAATTGGAGCAAAATCCCTCATTTCCACTGCAATCCACTATCCACCGACCTCTAAATGAACTCGATCGAGTAAATCCTATTCTCCATAGGATGTATGGCTATGAGCTCATTGCAGAAAGGTGTTTTGGGCAAAATCCGGGCGACCAGATCAAAAGTTATAGCTGTTTGAAGTTTAGGTGCCAGTTGGGGCTAAATCCCACATTACCACAACAACTCAATGTATATCGACCACTAAATGAACTAGATTGGGTAAAACTTGCTCTCCATTGAATGTATGGCTCGGAGCTCATTTCGAAGAGGTTTAGTGAGCAAAAATAAGACAACCTGATCAAAAGTTATGGCTGTTTCAAGTTTAGGTGTCATTTGGAGCTAAATTTCGCATTACCAGTGCAACCCGATATATATCGACAACTAAATGAGCTTCAATGGGTAAAACTTGTGCTTCAATGAATGTTGGACTCCGAGCTCATTCCTATAAGGTGTTGTGGGGGTAAAATCAGACAACCGGATCAAAAATTATTGATGTTTAAAGTTTGAGTGTCATTTGTAGCTAAATCTCTTACTTTCACTACAAACCGCATCTAAAATTCTTTCATTTTGAAATTTATGTGTCATTTGGAGCTAAATCTAGTATTACCAGTACAACTCATTGTACATCGACCTCTGCATAGATTGGTAGAAGATTCAAATAAAACATCTAATCCTTTATCACATAAGTGGCTAATTGAGATATGATTATGTTTTAGCCCTTTTACATAAAGAACATTTGATATAGTGAAGGATTCGTTACCAAATGTACCAATTCCCATGATCCTTCCTTTTCCGTTGTCACCAAACGTCACGATCCCTCCCTTCTTCCTTTCTAGGCTAAGGAACTTTGCTTTATTGCCCGTCATGTGCTTGGAGCATCCTGAATCCAAGTACCACACGTCTTCATTGTCCTTAGCCTGCCTGCACATCTAGAAAGAAGATGAGCGTAAAGATCCGGATACCCAAGTGGAATCACCCATAGAATAAGTGGAAGCCTTGGGTACCCAGATTTTCTTTAAAGTATTTCATTTTATTTTACTGCAAGAACTAGATGTGTGACCTAACCTATAACAGTTTGCACACGAAATAAAGGGGGTTGAGACCCTTTTTTGGAATATTTTCTTGCTGGAATAAGTTGGATTTACAGAAGGAAAACATTTTGAAAAAGAAAATTCAGGTTTCTGGTATGAGGTGCTAGCGTCGGGCGGTAGCCCTCACCTCGATATCCGAGCCCAAATTTTCCAGAACCATGGCACTGGTTCCCTAAAATCATTTCCAGAGATTTTTGGCCTATTCCAAATTTTTTAATGGTCATGGTGAGGTCATGTACTTGTGCTTTAAGTGAAAAGTTTTCTTTCACAAGCATGACACACCTATTTTCAAAACCCTTTTTATTATTTTTTATTTGCAAAAGAGAGGCTTCTAATTTCCTTTCTAATTCCCCCTTCTCTTTTGTAAGAGTTTTGGCATGAGAGAGGGCTTTAGAAAGTGACTCTTCAATATCTTTTGCCAATTTAGTGGAGTGATCACATTCTTGGCAAGAAACCTTTCTCTTTTCTAAAATAATTACCTTTTTAGAAATCTTTTGATTTTCTTTAATAAGAGATTCATTTTCACGATTTAATAAAATACTATCTTTCATATTTTTAACAAAAACTTTGCAAGTTTCAAGAAATTCATTAAACAATTCATCATAAGTGGGAGGAGTTACCTCATGGTCACTAGGAACACTGGTGTCGTCGTCGTTTCCACGTCCCATGAGGCACATGTTTGCTTCCTCATCTTCGCTTGATGAAGACCCGCTTGATTCTTCGGAGGAGGAGGAAGAGGAGTCATCCCATGTCTTTGCCTTTAACACCTTCCTCTTTTCTTTCCCTTTGTGCCGTTTCTCCTTTTTCTCCTTCAAGAATTTTGGGCATTGGCTCCGAATGTGCCCGGTCTTCCTACAATGAAAGCATTCTGGTGGAGGTCTTTCTTCTTCATCGTCGCTCTGCTTTTCCTTCTTTGAGGACGACCCTTTCTATCTTCCATCTTTTTGGATAAATTTCCGTAAAGTGTTTCGCCTTTCCGAATTTCGCATGAACTTTCAGAAGTTCTTCACCAAAAGACTTTATTCATCTTCATCCTCATCCTCTTGGCACTCCTTCTTTGATTTTAATGCCAACGCCTTCTTCTTTGGCTCCTTGTTGTATTCATCATGTTGGATTTTGAGTTCTACCTCATGGGTTTTGAGATTCCCAATGAGGCTCTCAACTTGGAGCGTCCTTAAGTTGTGCGACTCCGAAATAGTCGTCACATTCGGGTTGAATTTTGGAGGAAGAGAACGAAGGATCTTACGGACCAAGTCGCCATTTGAGAAAGTCTTTCCAAGAGCTTTTGAGGCATTGACGATCTTGGTGAAGCGCGTGTACATACCATCAACATCTTCGCTTTCATCCAATTGGAATTTTTCATATTCCGACTCCAGTTGGAAAAGCTTGGAATCTTTAACCTGCGATGTACCTTCATGAGTAACTTCCAAATGATTCCAAATTTCATATGCAGAAATTCTATTAAATTCATTTCTATCTAACGCACAAAATAGAGCATTCATGGCTTTTGCGTTATTTTAACATTTGAGTTTATCCTGATCATCCCATTTATCTTTGGGTTTTTCTAACATAACCTCTCCAACTACAAATGTAGGAGGAGTGTATTATTCTTCTACCATGTTCCAAACCTCAATATCTAGGGTCATTAGAAAACAACGCATCCTATTTTTCCAATAATTATAATCTGACCCAGTAAATAGTGGAGGTCTACTAATTCCCTGACCCTCGGAAAAAGCGAGATCATAAGACTCCATTATTCCTGGTTTTTAAACCGTTTGGAATAACCTGTCTCTGATACCACTTGTTGGATCTTACGGCGCCCTTAGAGGGGGGTGAATAAGGGAATAAAATTCTTTTTATAATTTTTAAGATAATTACTAAGTTGTTTTTGATTAATAGGAAATAAGATGACAATTTAGTAATAACAGTTTTGCAATAATGAAATTTTACGCCAATTGAGAGAAATCAAATAAACGCAAATATAATCATGATTGCATTATATAAAAAGGGTGTTTACAAAATTTGATTTCAATATCGCTAGAAATCGGAGGCGTACAAAAGTGAATTTCTTTTCCTTTTCTATACCGACTTGTATCCCCACAAACCGGTTGGCTTTAGCCTATCCTTCCCGGATAAAGCCTCAAGCCGCTCTAGCCAACCCAAACTCGGATATGGCCTCGAGCACCCCCTAGATCTAATCCCCTAGACCTAGTTGCCAACTCACGCGGCGAATTCCCCCTAAGCCGTGCAAGGACCTAGTTCGCAAAAACAAGGCGATTTCACTACAAGATACAAATAAAGAAGTGAAGTAAATAACAAGCAAACTCTTGAGATTTCTGGAGATGAGGATGAAGGATCGCTGAAGCACAAGCGAGGTCGAAGCGATCGTTCTTCGGATGCAGCGTGATGGCTTCCTTCTCCAGAATTTCTTCTTTGGCTTTGAGTGAAAGATGATGTTTCGGCAGAGTAGCAGCACGAGAGTTTGGGCACAAATAATGTCTCTGGAAGTTCTAACCCAAAATGAGAGAGAACACATCGTTTTATAAATCTTGGAGCTAGAGCCTGCGGTAGCTAATAGCGCCTGCAGTAGCGGTCGTGTTGAGTGGTTGCGGAACCGTCGGAGGTGTGGCGCTGTGCATGAAATTGAGATAGTGGCAGGCGGTAGCGCTAGCGCTGGCGGTAGCGAAAACTGTCGATGGTGTGGCAGAATGAACTTTCGTCGGACGGCTAGCGCCTGGCGGTAGTGCTAGCGCCGATGGTAGTGCAGTCTTCAAGATTTTTTAATTCTGCTGCCTTCTGCCTGTGGATTATTGCACCTATAGTTCCTGCACACTATAAACACACAAAATACAAGATCAAATACAATTTGGGATTTGTTATTCTCAAACAAAGGGATGTGACACACATGTCCAACACTACCCGGAGATGAAGAAGATAGATGCGAAGACAGGACGGACGTAGCAGCCAGGGGAGGGGTCGGAGCTATCCATGGTGGGGTGGGAATAGAAGTGACCCGCAAGAGGAGCTTCTAGGCGATGTTCAGGAGGAGCGTCGAGTCGGCCTCCCAAACCCTGCCCCCTTCGGAGAAGCTCACCTTCTCGGCTGAGGATATGCCAGACTTCGAAGACCAGTTTTGTGACTCCTTGGTGATACAGGCGGTAGTCGAAAACTTCATGGTCTCCCGAATCTTGGTCGGAAGCTCCATGAATGTGATTTTCAAGAAAGCCTTTGACGTGTTGGAAGTGGAAGCGAAGAGGGTGCAAGCATCAGATGGACCCTTGTTTGGGTTTTCAGGGGAGAGGAAGGAGGTCGAGGGAGAAGTTAGCCTCCAGGTGACATTGGGAGGGGTCCCCAGGAACTGTCGGTTCGTCATTGTTGACACTCCAAGCAGCTATAATGCTATATTCGGATGCCCTCTCATCAGCACCTTATGGTGCATTCCCTCGTCCTTCCACCAGTGCTAAAGTTCCGCAGTGGAGGAGTACGAGTCCAGATCTGGGGGGATATAAAGGTGGCGAGGCAGTGTTATGTGACTGCCGTCAACACAATCTCTTGGATAGCGGAGGCTGAAAAGGTGGATAGAGAGATGAAGGGGCCGGAGGGGCCAAAAGGAGAGGAGAAGGAGGGAGAAGGAGAGGGAGAGAGCAGCACCCGAGGAGATGAGATGGAAGTGGCTCAGGAGGAGCGTGACGAGCCGATGGAGGAGGAGGCTACGGTAGAAGCGGAGACCCTGGCCGAAGGAAGGGAGGCAAGGGGCAGATGGGAAGAGCCGGCCCATCTTGAGGCGGATGAAGAAGTGGTCGAGATGGAGGTCACCACCCAAGGGGGGAGAGTGGAAAAGGTGTGGATCAGCGGGGGTCTTGGCCCGGAGGACAGGAAGAGGATGCTGCAGTGCATCCAGAGGAACGTGGACATCTTCACATGGAGCGCGGAGGACATTCCGGGCATCGATGCAGACGTGGCCTGCCATCAACTCAACCTTGAGCCAGGGGCCAGCCCCATCCGACAAAAGAGAAGGGCCATCGCCGACAAGCTGGAGGGGCCGATCCGCGAGGAGGTGGAGAAGCTCCTAAAAGCAGGTTTTATATCGGAGATCTGGTATCCAGGCTGGGTCTCCAACGTCGTCATGGTGAAAAAAGGCGATGGTCGCTGGCGTATGTGCATCAATTTTTTTTTTGTTAAACAAAGCCCGCCCTAAGGATTTGTTATCCCTTGCCTCAAATCGACGCGCTAGTTGACTCAGCCGTCGGCTTTTCTGTAATGTCTTTTTTAGATGCTTTTTCAGGTTATCACCAGATTAGGATGCATCCCCTGTGTTTTACCCAGAAATCGGTGATCTCTACGAGCTAACATTTTTAGGTATTACGGTATGTTTGGAGATATGGGCCGATCTCCCTCCTCCGGGGAGGGGTCTCGTCGAGCCCGGGCAGTTTCGCGCAGGAGGAGGTCGCCCCTTTCTGGGCGACCTCATGCAGGGGAGGTAGCCCCTCCCGGGCGACCTCACAGAGGGAGGTCGCCCCTCCTGGGCGACCTCACAGAGGAAGGTCGCCCATCCTGGGCAACCTCGTAGAGGGAGGTCGCCCCTCCTGTGCGACCTCGCAGAGGCAGGTCGCCCCTCCTGGGCGACCTTGCAGAGGCAGGTCGCCCCTCCTGGGCGACCTCGCAGAGGAAGGTCGCGCCTTCTTGGCGACCTCGCAAAAGAGCAGGTTGCCCCTCCCGGGCGACCTCGCACGGAGGAGATCGCCCCTCCTGGGCAATCTCCCAAGGAGCAGGTCGCCCCTTCCAGGCGACCTCGAGCAGAGCAGGGCGCCCCTCCCGGGCAACCTCGCAGGGAGGAGATCGCCCCTCTTGGGCGATCTCCCAAGGAGCAGGTCACCACTTCTGGGCGACCTCGAGCAGAGCAGGCCACCCCTTCTGAGCGACCTCGCAGAGGCAGGTCGCCCCTCCTGGGCGACCTCGCAGAGGCAGTTCACCCCTCCTAGGAGACCTCGCAGAGGAAGGTCGCCCCTTCTGGGCAAACTCGCAAAAGAGAAGGCCGCCCCTCCCGGGCGACCTCGCAAGGAGGAGATCGCCCCTCCTGGGCGATCTCCAAAGGAGCAGGTCGCCCCTTCCTGGCGACCTCGAGCAGAGCAGACCGCCCCTTCCGAGCGACCTCGAGCAGAGCAGGTCGCCCCTCCCGGGCGACCTCACAGGGAGGAGATCGCCCCTCCTGGGCAATCTCAAAAAGGGAGATCGCTTCTCCTCGGCGACCTCGCTCCGGAGGGTCTCGGTCCCATACTGATTTTGTTTTGTGTGATCTGTTCAGGTGATCCAGGCCCAGACGATCTCAACGGTCTCAGCAGGTCCGGACTATCTCAGCAGGTCCAGACGATCTCAGCGATCTCAGCGATCTCAGCAGTGGTGCATTTTTTGGTACCAACAGAACAACACACGACCTTCAGATTTTGAGTGGTTGGTGAACAGCAGTTGCGAGGAAGTTGCTGGATTCGACCTAAAGTACACCAAAACTTCAAAAGGCCATAACTTTTGATCCGGGTGTCGGAATTCAGAAATTCAAAACTCGTTTGAACCGGCTCGACCTGAACTATAAAAAAATTGAACGGCGTCCCCTGTTCAGGCACATTCAGCCCTCAAATTGCTAAAATTTGACTCCGTTTAGAAGTTATCGCAATTTTTCTGTTTCGGCAATTCTTATTTTTTGAGTAGCAATGCAGATACCAGAAGTTCAAGCTCCTGTTGAGAAAGCTCCTTTCCCTCCTCGAGTCGCAGATCTTTTTCCTCCTCAAGCCGCAACTCCTCTTCCTCCTACATGATTTGCACATCCAGTTGTTCCTCCGTCATCCAAAGCTGAAGAGTTCGCCGCTACTCGTCGTGACTATTTCAGACCAGTTGCCCGGGGAGGTCCCGTAGAAATGTCTAACTCTCAGGAGAAGTGTGCTTATTTTCCGGCCCCAACTGATGTGGCTTGTCCTTCATCTCCTCCAGATATTGTTGAAGTGGAAGAGCCTTCCCCCTTTACAGACAGAGTTCGTTGGGTGACTGCTCACGATGGTTTTAGAGAACCTCGTCTGCCAACTTTCACAGGGGGAGAAGATCCAATTTCCCACCTTCGAGCCTTTGAGTCAGCTATTTCATTAAGAGCGATAACGGATTGCATAAAGTGCAAGCTCCTTGTTATGACCTTTGATAGTCACGCTAGAGAATGGTTCTATAACTTGCCATCCCGATCAATTGCTTGCTTTATGGATTTGCGTAGAATGTTTCTCTTAAGATTTGCTACCTCCAGAAAGCGAAAAAGAGGTCAAGCAGCCCTTTTTCAAATCAAGCAAGGAGTTAATGAAACTCTCCCTCACTTCGTAGACAGATTCCAGAGAGAGCTTCTTGAAATTGTTAATGTAGATCAAGAACTGTATCAAATTGCCTTAATCAACGGACTCAAAGAAGGCCCTCTCAAATTTGAAGTTAGCATAAATGAGCCCAAGTCTTATAGGCACCTCATAGAAATTGCAAATCGTTTTATCAAGGGTGAGGCGATGAATCCCAACTATATGAATTCCAAGAACCAGCAGACTCAGCAGCATCGGGGAAATTTATATCATCATCGTTCATCTTCATCAAAAATCCCTCCGAAGGTGAGCAGTTCAAGTCTTATTCACCTCCTCCGAATATGTCCACACCACCTCAACAAATATGCCATCTCCATACTTGGATGTCTCTCCTATTCTGTCCTATGATCCTACAACATTTGAATATGAAGCTTACTCAAAAGGGTTTGATCAATTGAATCTCCCTTTGGAAGAGGTTCTTCCGATTATTCAGAATATGCCAGAGTATAGAAGACCCCGTCCTATAAAGTCTAAAGTTGAAAATCGCAATCAGGAACTCTACTGCATATACCATTCAACTATTGGTCATGATACAGAAGACTGTCGTGCTCTCCGAAAATTGATAGATCAACTATTGAAGGCAGAAAAATTACAAGATTATGTTGTTTAATAATATGAAGATGATTTTTCTTTCCAGCAAAGACAGCTTTACAAAGCAGAGATTCTCTCCTTCAATAAAAGAAATGCATGAAATAGGGATGAGATATAGTGTCTTTTTTGTTTTGTATGTCTCCCATTTGTTTGGAGTTTCTACATCTTTTGTTTTCTAAGTTTACTTGTAATAAGTGTGGCAGTAATCTGTGTTCTACAAGCAGCTACCATTGCGAGGATTTTTTCAACAGTCAGCTATATCAAACTTCATACCCATATTCACTTCAAACATTTAGCCAAGTACGTCTAAAGTTTTTTTTATTACTTTACTTTTTCCTGTTTATATTAATATTTCTAGAAATGCGTGGTTATGGAAGGTAGAAATACCATCTCTGTTGTTTGAAATAAAGTGTGGGAATAACATCCCTAATTATCTCTTCTTCTCCGGGTCGTAAAACCACCAAGTACACATCTCGCTAGAAATAAACGCAGATGTGTTGTGGTAACCCAACCCCCCTTTCTCCTCCAATCTCTTTCTCCTTCAACCTCTTTTTCTCCCAACCTCTATCTACGTGATGATAGAGGTTAATAGCCAAGACACCTGGTTGAGATTAAAAGAAAGTGTTTTTCGGAGATCTAAATACGTTGAGACCGCCGGTTTGATCTCCTCCAGGACTTGGATGTTTGAGATTGCTGGTTGTGTTCTCCATTTCTTGTCAGAAAGTGGTTTTCGGAGATCTAAATATGTTGAGACCGCCGGTTTGATCTCCTCCAGGACTTGGATATTTGAGATTGCTGGTTGTGTTCTCCATTTCTTGTCAGAAAGTGGTTTTCGGAGATCTAAATATGTTGAGACCGCCGGTTTGATCTCCTCCAGGACTTGGATGTTTGAGATTGCTGGTTGTGTTCTCCATTTCTTATCAGAAAGTGGTTTTCGGCGATCTTAAATATTTGAGACCGCCGGCTGGATCTCCTCCAGGACTTGGATGTTTGAGATTGCTGGTTGTGTTCTCCATTTCTTGTCAGAAAGTGGTTTTCTGAGATCTAAATATGTTGAGACCGCCGGTTTGATCTCCTCCAGGACTTGGATGTTTGAGATTGCTGGTTGTGTTCTCCATTTCTTGTCAAAAAGTAGTTTTCAGAGATCTAAATATGTTGAGACCGCCGGTTTGATCTCCTCCGGGACTTGGATGTTTGAGATTGTTGGTTGTGTTCTCCATTTCTTGTCAGAATGTGGTTTTCGGAGATCTAAATATGTTGAGACCACCGGTTTGATCTCATCCAAGACTTGGATGTTTGAGATTTCTGGTTGTGTTCTCCATTTCTTGTCAGAAAGTCGTTTTCGGCGATCCTAAATATTTGAGACCGCCGGATGGATCTCCTCCATAATTTGGATGTTAGAGATTGCTAGTGGGATCTCCAGGAAATTTTCAGTTTTAGAAGAGATTTTGGTAATCTGAAGTATTGGAGATTGTTGACTGGGTCTCCTCCGAAAAGCTTTTTGACTGACAAGTGGTTTAGAACAATTATGATCATCAAACCTCTCATATTTATTTCAGGCGGTCTGAAGAAATTAAGACCACAACATGAACGTTTATCTGCTTAAGCGATCTAAAGTATACTATGGCTTTTCTTGAGATCTTTTTCTATTTTTCAGTTAGAAGACGGTCCGGGATCGTTGGAATAATTAGTAAATCAATCTTCTAACATGAATCCATCAAGTATTTATCATTTTTTCCACAGGAAGGGGCGGTCTGAATTATTTGAGACTGGCATTCATCCCTTAAAGATCATTCAAATTGGACTACAGAGTTCAGGATCATCATTTATGGATTATTATAATTTGGTTTCGTGTTTAGAGGACCTTGAGAACAGAGGATCGGCATTTACAAGTAGTTGACATCATAATTATTTCGTAACAAAGCAGCTTCAAATGGCCAGACCTAATAACTTCTTAAAAGGCGCTTTGACAACCAAAAGATCGTCATTCTAAATTATCAATTGAAGTTCAAATATGAACAAAATAAGTATCTCGTCAGTTTCTGATCGATTGATCGGCAACAAGTTGTCTCAGGTACCTGACATATCTTTACTTTTTCACATACCTGTTGAACATACCTTTTCGCATATGGAAACAGGTGCTCACTGGTTCTCCTCAGGTACTCATGTAATATATCTTCCTATACCTGTTCTGACCATTCTTTCGCAGAGATAGGCAAGTGCTCGCATTTTCTCTTCAGGCACTCACTTAAAACCAAATGTTCGCAAGTCTTCTTAAGAAGAGAAAAAATATTCGCAAACACGCCTCGCGGAAGGATGTTCGCATAGGTACTTGCACTTTTTCATCACACATGCTCTACTATAACAGGAAAGGTAGATCGCGATTCTCGTGGGTAAGTTTTATTTTTTCGAAGTTTTTTCAAAACTTAAAAAAATGTGGGGATTATGTTTTACCCCGAAATCGGCGATCTCTACGAGCTAACATTTTCAGGTATTAAGGTATGTTTAGAGATCCGGGCCGATCTCGCTCCTCTAGGGAGGGGTCTCGTCGAGCCCGGGCGGTCTCGCGCAGGAGGAGGTCGCCCCTTTCTGGGCGACATCATGAAGGGGAGGTCGCCCCTCCTGGGCGACCTCGCAGAGGGAGGTCGCCCATCCCGGGCGACCTCGCAGAGGGAGGTCTCCCCTCCTAGGCGGCCTCGCAGAGGCAGGTCGCCCCTCCTGGGCGACCTCGCAGAGGCAGGTCGCCCCTCCTGGGCGACCTCGTAGAGGAAGGTAGCCCCTTATGGACGACCTCGCAAAAGAGCAGGCCGCCCCTCCCGGGCGACCTCGCAGGGAGGAGATCGCCCCTCCTGGGCGATCTCCCAAGGAGAAGGTTTCCCCTTCCAGGAGACCTCGAGAAGAGTAGGCCGCCCCTCCCGGGCGACCTCGCAGGGAGGAGATCGCCCCTCCTGGGCGATCTCCCAAGGAGCAGGTCGCCCCTTCCGGGCGACCTCGAGCTGAGCAGGACACCCCTTCCGAGCGACCTCGCAGAGGCAGGTCGTCCCTCCTGGGCGACCTCACAGAGGCAGGTCGCCCCTCCTGGGCGACCTCGCAGAGGCAGGTCACCCCTCCTGGGCGACCTCGCAGAGGAAGGTCGCCCCTTCTGTGCGACCTCGCAAAAGAGCAGGCCGCCCCTCCCGGGCGACCACGCAGGGAGGAGATCTCCCCTCCTGGGCGATCTCCCAAGGAGCAGGTCGCCCCTTCCGGGCGACCTCGAGCAGAGCAGGCCGCCCCTTCCGAGCGACCTCGAGCAGAGCAGGTCGCCCCTCCTGAGCGACCTCACGGGGAGGAGATCGCCCCTCCTGGGCGATCTCAAAAAGGGAGATCGTTTCTCCTCGGCGACCTCGCTCCGGAGGGTCTCGGTCCCATACTGATTCTGTTTTGTGTGATCTGTTCAGGTGATCCAGGCCCAGACGATCTCAACGGTCTCAGCAGGTCTGGACAATCTCAGCAGGTCCAGACAATCTCGACGATCTCAGCGGTCTCAGACGATCTCAGCAGGTCCAGACGATCTCGACGATCTCAGCGGTCTCTGCAGCGGTCTCAGGCAATCTCAGCAGTTCCAGGCAGCTCGTTACCTTTCAGATCTGCCCGCTCGGGCAGGCCCCGCCCGCGTCTATAAATGGAGGGGTAGGGGTACCATTTTGAGGATCTTGGAGGAGTTCCCAGCTCTAGTTGGCGACTAGAGCGGTCTCAATTTTTGGAGACCGCAGAGACCTTCCCGTCTCCCTTCCGGAGACCTCTCCGCCTCTTTTTCAGGAGCCTTCTTTTTCATACCTTTCTATTGTAATCTCAGATGTAACACAAGCTTTATATCAATAAAATTCCCTCTTTTTCACTCAAAGTAACCGGACACCCAACAGTCTCACCCCCCCCCCCATCCTTCAGTTCGAGCGAGTGTAGAGTTGGTACATTTTTTGGTACCAACACCCTGGACATCAAAGACGTCTCCTTCATCACAAGAGAGGGGTGCTATAGCTATAAGATGATGTCATTCAGACTAAAGAACGCAGGGCCGACATACCAAAGAATGATGGACCGGGTCTTCTGGGAACAGAGACGAAGAAACTTGGAGGTTTATGTAGATGACCTCATGGTGAAGAGTAAGAGCGTGAGCTCTCATCTCCAGGACCTCGAGAAGACCTTCACCACTCTACGCAAGTACAAGATGCGGCTGAACCCCCTGAAGTGCGTATTTGGGGCCAGCAAGGGGATGTTTCTGGTTCACCTTCTTACCCCCGCAGGGGTGGAACCTAACCTGAACAAAGTTAAAGCCATAATGGAGTTGGGATCACCTCAAAATGCTAAGGAGGTTAAACGCCTAACTGGGAAGCTCGCGGGGTTGAGTAGGTTTCTCTCGCGGGTAGGAGAGAAATGCTCCCCCTTCTTCCAAGTGTTGCGAGGCAATCAGAAGTTCGAATGGACGGTGGAATGTGAGGAGGCCTTTCAGTCCCTGAAGAGCCAACTCACCAAGGCTCCTCTGCTCTAAGGTCCAAAGGTGGGAGAGGGCCTAGCCCTGTATCATGGAGTCGGGGATGAAGCCATGAGCTCCGTCTTAGTCCGGGAACAGGGCAAGAAGCAGCTGCCCATTTACTATGTAAGCAGAGTCTTGAAGAAGGCAGAGCTCCGATACCCGATTTTGGAGAAACTGGCTTTCACTCTGGTCATCTCGGCCAGGAAGCTCAGGCCGTACTTCCAGGCTCATTCGATCCAAGTGGTGACTGACCACCCCCTTCGCAAAAGTTTCGAAGGGGTAGAGCACTCGGGGAGGCTCGCAAAGTGGTCGGTAGAGCTAAGTGAATTTGACATCACCTTCATCCCTCGGTTGTCGATGAAGACTCAAGCGGTAGCGGATTTTATGGCGGATTATGTGATCGAAATGGAGGAGGACCAAGCCCTTCGTCACGTCCTTTAGAAGCTGTTGGTCGATGGGGCATCAGGCAAGAATTCTTTAGGAGGAGGGGTGATATTGGAGAGCCCTCATGGAGTGAAAATTGAACAAATGCTAGTAATACATTTTCCCATCACCAACAACCAGGCGGAGTACGAAGCGGTGATCGCCGGCCTGCGTTTGGCCCAGGAGTTGGGAGTTCATAATGTGGAAGTCCTCACTGATTCGATGGTAATAGCCTCACAGATCAAGGGTAAATTCGAAGCAAGGGAGCCCACCCTCATGAGGTACCTAACCAAAGTAATGGGTCTCATCGGAGCATTCAAAACCTTCTCCATTAGACACATACCAAGGGAAGAAAGCGTCCCGGCGGACCGGCTCGCCAAGTCCGGCCCTCGGGCTGGAGGGACCCTGACAGATCTGTTCCGCCTTTCGATTGAGGAAGGGGAGCTCATGGACATAGAACGACGGCCCTCGTGGAAGGACCCTTTCGTAACCTTCCTAGCAACGGGAAAATTCTTGGATGAAGTTCCGGATCAAAGGCACTTTCGGAACAAGTCCGCCTACTATGTGCTTCATGAAGGGGACTTGTATCAGAAGACCATCTCGGGACTCTTGGCGCGGTGTATTTCTGAGTAAGTGGTTCCATGGATTCTGGAGGAGATTCATTCCGGCGAGTGTGGTAGCCATTCGGGGAGCAGGACATTGGAAGCAAGGGTGATGAGGCAGGGGTACTTCTGGCCGACTCTGGGCAAGGACGCAGCGGAGTTCGCCAAAAGGTGCAAGCTATTCGCTCCACTTCAACTTTTTCCGGCTCAGAGGCTAAGAAGCATCACGACGCCCTGGCCCTTCGCCATATGGGGGATGGATCTAGTAGGACCTTTCCCTCAGGCCAGTGGGCAAAGAAGATTTCTCTTGTTCATGATTGACTACTTATCGAAGTGGTTGGAGGTCAAGGCTCTAGCCAAGGTCACCTCCCAGGTAATCGGCAATTTCATATGGGGGGAGATCATCTGCCGACACGGGCTTCCGCAGGCCATTGTCACGGATAATGGTCCCCAATTCACCAGCGAAGTCATCTTCTGCAGCCAACTGGGGATAGACCTCAGGTTTGCATCCGTCCATCACCCCAGAAGCAACGGGCAGGTGGAGGCAGCGAACAAGATAATAGTAAACCTACTCAAAAAGAAGGTAGAGAACTTGAAGGGTAATTGGGTGGAGCAGCTCTCTTCGGTCCTATGGGCTCTAAGGACTACCCCCAACACCGCCACTGGTGAGACCCCCTTCAAGCTCTCTCATGGTTGCGAGGTCATCATTCCCGTGGAATTTGAAGTCAAGACGCCGCGGGTAACGCCCGCCTCAGATGGTGACGAAGATTGGAGAATAGGAAACGAAGAGGAGCTGCGGCTCTCCTTGGACCAAATCGAGGAGGTCAGAGATCTCGCCGCCATTCGACAAGAGGAATTCAAGCAGTGGATGGCCAAATACTTCGACAAGCACGTCCGGATCAAGCAATTCGAGAAGGGGGACCTGGTATTGAAAAATGTCGACACGGCCGGTAGATCAGCCGCGGTAGGAAAAATCAATCCCAATTGGGAGGGCCCCTATGTCGTGGAAGAAGCATTGAAGTCAGGGGTGTACCGCCTCCAAAATTTGGAGGGCGAATCCCTCAATCACACGTGGAGTGGTGACGACTTACAATGTTTTTATCCCTAAGTCCATGTAATAAGAATACTTTGCTTTACAACTTAATTTTAATATATGTGTGTGGTATGATGGCTTGCGTGATTATGATAAAGTTTCAAAAGTTAGCCCCGAGTAGACCCACTAACCAGGCTCCAATCTAGTTGGCAAGGACGTAGGCTCACTCGGTGGCAGGTTCCAAAAGTTCGATGGTTGGCCCCGAGCAGACACGCTGACCAGGCTCTCACCTAGCTGGCAGGGCCGAAGGCTCACTTGGTGGCAAGTTCTAAAGGTTTCAAAGGTTGGCCCCGAGCAGACTCGCTGACCAGGCTCCCATCTAGCTGGGAGGGCCTAGGCTCACTCGGTGGCAGGTTCTAAAGGTTTCAAAGGCTGGCCCCGAGCAGACCCGCTGACCAGGCTCCCATTTAGCTGGCAGGGCCGCAGGCTTACTCGGTGGTAGGTTCCAAAAGTTCAAAGGTTGGTCCCGAGCAGACCCGCTGACTAGGCTCTCACCTAGCTGGCAGGGCCGAAGGCTCACTCGGTGGCAGGTTTTGAAGGTTGGCCCCGAGCAGACCCACTGACCAGGCTCCCATCTAGCTGGCAGGTCCGTAGGCTCACTCGGTGGCAGGTTCCAAAAGTTCGAAGGTTGGCCACGAGCAGACCCGCTGACCAATCTCTCACCTAGATGGCAGGGCCGAAGGCTCACTCGGTGGCAGGTTCTAAAGGTTTCGAAGGTTGTCCCCGAGCAGACCCACTGACCAGGCTCCCATCTAGCTGGCAGGGCCGTAGGCTCACACAGTGGCATGTTCCAAAAGCTCAAAGATTGGCCCCGATCAGACCCGCTGACCAGGCTCTCACCTAGCTGGCAGGGCCGAAGGCTCACTCGGTGGAAGGTTCTAAAGATTTCAAAGGTTGGCCCCGAGCAGACCCGCTGACCAGGCTCCCATCTAGATGGCAGGGTCGTAGGCTCACTCGGTGGCAGGTTCCAAAAGTTCGAAGGTTGGCCCTGAGCAGACCCGCTGACCAGGCTCCCATCTAGCTGGCTGGGTCATAGGCTCACTCGGAGGCAGGTTACAAAAGTTCGAATGTTGGCCCCAAGCAGACCCGCTGACCAGGCTCTCACCTAGCTGGTAGGGCCGAAGGCTCACTCGTTGGCAGGTTCTAACGGTTTCGAAGGTTGGCCCCGAGCAGACCCGCTGACCAGGCTCCCATCTAGCTTGCAGGGCCGTAGGCTCACTCGGTGGCAGGTTCTAAAGGTTTTGAAGGTTGGCCCCGAGCAGACCCGCTGACCAGGCTCCCATCTAGCTGGCAGGGTCGTAGGCTCACTCGGTGGCAGGTTCCAAAAGTTATAAGGTTGGCCCCGAGAAGACCCGCTGACCAGGCTCTCACCTAGCTGGCAGGGTCAAAGGCTCACTCAGTGGCAGGTTCTAAAGGTTTCGAAGGTTGGCCCCGAGTAGACCCGCTGACCAGGCTCCCATCTAGCTGGCAGGGCTGTAGGCTCACTCGATGGCAGGTTCCAAAAGTTCGAAGGTTGGCCCCAAGCATACCCGCTGACTAGGCTCTCACCTAGCTGGAAGGGACGAAGGCTCACTCGTTGACAAGTTCTAAAGGTTTCGAAGGTTGGCCCCGAGCAGACCCGTTGACCAGGCTCCCATCTAGCTTGCAGGGCCATAGGCTCACTCGGTGGCAGGTTCTAAAGGTTTCGAAGGTTGGCCCCGAGCAGACCCGCTGACCAGGCTCCCATCTAGCTGGCAAGGTCATATGCTCACTCGGTGGCAGGTTCCAAAAGTTTGAAGGTTGGCCCCGAGCAGACCCGCTGACCAGGATCTCACCTAGCTGGCAGGGTTGAAGGCTCACTCGGTGGCAGGTTCTAAAGGTTTTGAAGGTTGTCCCCGAGTAGACCTGCTGCCCAGGCTCCCATCTAGCTGGCAGGGCCATAGGCTCACTCGGTGGCAGGTTCTAAAAGTTCAAAGGTTGGCCCCGAGCAGACCCGCTGACCAGGCTCTCACCTAGCTGGCAGGGCCAAAGGCTCACCCGGTGGCATGTTCTAAAGGTTTCGAAGGTTGTCCCTGAGCAGACCTTCTAACCAGGATCCTATCTAGCTGGCAGGACCGTAGGCTCACTCGATGGCAGGTTCAAAAAGTTTGAAGGTTGGCCCCGAGCAGACCCGCTGACCAGGCTCTCACCTAGCTGGCAGGGCTGAAGGCTCACTCGGTGGTAGGTTCTAAAGGTTTCGAAGGTTGTCCCCGAGCAGACCTGCTGACCAGGCTCACATCTAGCTGGCAGGGTCGTAGGCTCACTCGGTGGCAGGTTCCAAAAGTTCGAAGGTTGGCCCCGAGCAGACCCACTGACCAATCTCTCACCTAGCTGGTGGGGCCGAAGGCTCACTCGGTGGCAGGTTCTAAAGTTTTCGAAGGTTGGCCCTGAGCAGACCCGCTGACCAGGCTCCCATCTAGCTGGCAGGGTCGTAGGCTCAATCGGTGGCAGGTTCTAAAAGTTCGAAGGTTGGACCCAAGCAGACCCGCTGAACAGGCTCTCACCTAGCTGGTAGGGCCGAAAGCTCACTCGGTGGCAGGTTCTAAAGGTTTTGAAGGTTGGCCCCGAGCAAACCCGCTGAACAGGCTCCCATCTAGCTGGCAGGGCCGTAGGCTCACTCGGTGGCAGGTTCCAAAAGTTTGAAGGTTGGCCACAAGAAGACCTACTGACCAGGCTCTCGCGTAGCTGGCAGGGTCGAAGGCTCACTCGGTGGCAGGTTCTAAAGGTTTTGAAGGTTGACCCCGATAAGACCCGCTGACCAGGCTCCCACCTAGATGGCAGGGCCGAAGGCTCACTCGGTGGCAGGTTCTAAAGGTTTCAAAGGTTGGCACTGTGCAGACCCGCTGACCAGGCTCCCATCTAGCTGGCAGGGCCGAAGGCTCACTTGATGATGACCCAGGATGAAGGCAAAGTCGGAGGGAAATTCAGGGCGAAGAATTGACACAGGGTTAGCCCCAGCATAAGGTCGGCGAGTGGTGCCCATCATGAGGGGTTCTCGCCGACGAATGATATTGCCTCAGAAAGACACTCGCCCGGCGAGTGCGCATTGGAATGTTGGCCCGACCCATGGGCTGTGAGAATTTAGCAGGATGAGGTGGGCTCTCGGCGCAGTTTCGTTCCCGCCAGAAAATCAACAAAATTGCCTAAGTCTCAAAAAGACTAAGGCGAGTGCGAGAGGGTCGCAGCCGCATGACGCTCCCACGTGGCGAAAGTATCTCCATCATGATCTAAACTAAGGGCCAGCGGCGCTAAAAGCGAACAAATAATAAGCGTGCACGCGCGCAAAAGTGCGAAAGTATGAAAAATAGCGTACAGAGGCGCGAGCTGTCGGCCGATAATAGCGAGATGCACAAAGAAGATATAAGATAAAATTGCGAGAGGTAAAACTTTATTTTTTATTATAAAGAAGAATTACATAATGGTTCTCGCATTTACTTCAAAAAAAAAGAAAGGGGAGTCTTCAAGGCTCGTCAGCCTCACCGTCAAAGTATCCGCTGCTCGCGCCTGGAGAGGGGAGGCCTCCGAGTTCCCGCCCATCGCTAGATCCATCCGCAGGGTCAACCTGGGCGAAGAGTTCTGGAAGCACATGGTGGGCGAGAATTCTCTCGCCCTCTTACTTCAAAAGGTCGGCCCTCCGCAGCTCGTCCAGCGTATGTTTCGCTGCTCCTTGGGCAGGTCTGCATCAGCTCCTCGAATTCGACATTGGAATATAGGTGTCGTGTGTCCCTCTCCCCTGGAGGTGGCTGAGCGGCGGCTTCTCGCAGTCTCTTGTTCTCGGCCTCCAGCTCCTTATTTTGCTCCTCCAGGATGCGATACCGCACGAACAGAGCATCATAGTTGGCTATGTTCTGCAGAAGAAGAGCCAGTTAGCATGGTGAAGGAAAGAAAAAGGGAGAGAGTTGAGCTCTCGGCAGGGGGACGCGCTCACCTCTCGTTCTGGGCAGCTGGCAAGAAGGGCCTCGGTTGTCGCCAATTGCTTCTTCACAACCAAGAGCTCGGCGGAGACGCCGGCATGGGTCTTCTCGACCTCGACGATATTCCACGCAAGCGTCATGCTGTGGCGAGAGGACATGTGGGTCCACTCATGAGCGCGCATCATGGCTCGTGTTGCCTCATGTGCGAGAGTCTGGGTAGACTCAGCATCGTAGATGGACGCACCCTCGCGGCTGTAGAGCGCGTAAGAAAGACCGTAGGTGTCTCCGCTGGTGATTTCCTTCTCCCTCCAGGATGGAAGAAGGGTGGAGAGGGAGACCCGGTTGGCGCGTCAATCCCAGTGAATCAGAGGCACAACGGCCACAACTGCATACCTCTCACTGAGAGGGAAATTTCGGTGACCTCTTGGCACCGGTCCAGAGGAGGGCTCCGCCGGCTAAACCATGGGCTCAACTGCTGAGTCCTCACCCGCAGGCTCGATCGCCAAGTTCTCGGTCGCGGGAGCACTTGGACTTGGGGTCTCGTCCAGGACCGCCTTTCCCTTCGATTTCAAGGTCGGCTTCGCCGGCTTGGCAGAAGGGCTGAGGGGGGCATCGGGCTTCCGCTTCTGCTTCTGCCCGCTGGAGTTTGCGGGAGGCAGCTACTGCCCGCTGGACTTCGCGGGAGGCTGATCCCCGCGACAAGCCGCAGCGGCGGATCGCGCGAGAGCAAGGGGATCGGCAGGGGTGACCTCCACGATCGCATTCGGCGGGTGGAGGGGAAGACTTCGCACTCCTGTTATGAGAAGGATAGGTTAGTAAGGCGAAAGCGAGAGAAGAAGGAGCGGAAGCTGAGGACGAAATAGTCCAACTTACCCTCTCCCGCCGAAACCGCCGGAAGTGAGCCGACGTGCTTCCGCAGATGCACGACATCCATCTCGTGCTTCAGAATGTAGGCGTGAAGCTTGGCCTCATAACCTCCGAGCGAGGGAGGCCAGAAGGTTGAATCATTCTCCTGCACGGGCACGGAGGTACATGGCCGAACTTCCCTGTGACAAAGATGAACCGCCGAACCCAGTCGTGGTTCTTATTCGCGGTGCCGGTCACGCTGAGGGGGACTGGCCGGAGAAGAACGGCACTCCGCGGGTGTCCCTGAAGTTGAAGAGTTTGTGGAAGACTGGGAGCAAGAACTCGATCCCCTCCTCGCGCAGGTAGCAGGCGAATGCCACTAGCATGGCGATGGAGTTTGGGTTGAGCTGTGCGGGAACGACTCCGAAATAGCGCAGGGTCTGGCGCACCTCTGGCCATAGCGGGAGGCGGAGTCCTACCTCGCAATGTTCAAGGTGGATCGCGAGTGTGTCTGGAGAGAACTGGTTAATCCGATCTCGCTCCCCGGGCGGCACGTAACAAATCCCGGTGGAACAAATCCAGCGCTCGCCTGGGTAAACTCTTCTTCGGAGAGATCGCAGGTCTCGAAATCCTGGTTGGTGAAAGCTTGGGCGCAGTTGGCCCTGCCATCGGTTTCTTTCGGAATAGCTCAGAAGTGGGGAGGTCTCGCGAGAATCTAGAGAGAAGGGCGAGTGGTACCGCGAGAGCAAGAGGAGAGAGAGAAAGGAAAGCGTAATAAAGGCGGTGGTTGGGCCGATAATTTATATAAAAAGGAAAAATGAAGGAAGTTCTTTGCGCACGGGGTGCGAACAGTGAGCGATCGCACTGTCCCGACCCCTCGGGATTCGTGCCAGCCCACCTGTGCAAAACCACCAACGAAAAGCGAAAGAGACACTCGGGATCTCCCAGGCGAATGCAGTAAAAAAGCACGGCGAGAATAAAAAAGCATCCGCAAAGATCACGAGTTATTAAATAGTACAGACAGAAATTATTTGCGAGACATGCAGGGTCTTGTATAAGTTCGTTACGTGAAAGAAAAGGAAATTACAAGGGTGAGGGAGAATACAGAGGGCGAGAGCCGGTAGGCTTAATATTGTACCCACTGCCATCGACCCCGGCCTCGCCTCCCTGTCCTCGAAGGCACGCGCGGGTAATGATACGCGCTCACCGCGGTGAGCTCTTGGTGGACCAGACGCATCTGGTCTCTAGCCCGCGTGATGTGCCTCCCAGGCGAGGTCTCCTCGCACCCGCCTCCCTGGCGCTCCATCTCTCCGTAGAGATGTGTGTAGTCTCGCTCAAGGACAGTTATCCGGCACTCAAACGCCGCCCAGTGCTCCTCCTCCTAATTGGCCAGCTCCCGCTGCATCCAGATAAGCTTGCCAAAAAGCTCCATCATCCACTCCTTCAGGCCCCTGGCATCTTCGTGGTCATCGATAAATTCCGAGACGTCGCAGGGAGAGGGCGGTGGCGAGAACGGCTCCTCCTCCTCTTGAGGATCCACCGGAGGGATCAAGTGGTAGCTTGCGAGAGCAAAGGTTAGTCTTTCCCGATCAAACAAATCTTGAGTCTAATGTGAGGGAAACTAACTAGGTACATAAGGCTCGACGGGGGACTGGCGAGAGGTCCCGACCTGCCCTCCGAATGGCTGACTAGGAGGGTGGAGCGATTTCCCCTTCCCGGGACGATGGAACTAGTCGCCGACACCCGGGGTGGTGCCCAAATCCGCGGCGGGAGAGTTGTTCTTGGGACCTCTGTCCGCTGAATGCTCCCACTGCGGAGCCGAGGAGTTGGCGGTGGTCCCATATACATGGGACTTGCGCAAGGAGGGGGGTAACCCCGTGGTCCCAAAAGTGAGAGCTACAGAAATCCAGGGTCGGGAAAAAGTGAAAGGATAAAAGCAGGCGAGAAGGAAGCGAAGAGCTCACCAGGCGTAGGAAGGATCTCGCCAGGAGTGGTGAGAATGACGGGCTCCTGGGCTGGTAGATTGCTCTCGGAAGCAGGCGGGGGAAGATTGACATTCGCCTGGTTGATCTCAGGGGGACTGTTGGGTATTGTATCCACAATTACCTGGATTTGAAGATGTCCCCTAGTGAACTAAATTGAATTGAGTATGTATTTGATGATTTCTGTTCAGATGTGTTATGACAGGTCTTAATGCTAAGTGCACACCAAATTCAGGTTGCAATGGATCACCAAACACAGTTCTAGACAATGTAATCCCTCATTGTGTAGAACAAAGTGTTGGTCCATGTGTAATCTCTCTTTTGGGGTGTACTTCATATACTCATAACTGAAGGTTTTCAAGGTTGAGGAGTGGAGCAGGTTTTCAAAAGTAAATGAATTTTTGCTGAGTCAATTCGTCGAGATGTCTCGTGAAGTTCCGATGAATCTCGACGAATCCAGACAGAAGCCAGTTTTCCAGTTTGAAGAAGGAATTTTTGCGGCTAAGTCTATTCGTCGAATGTTCTCGTAAACTCCCGATGAATATCACCGAACGCAGACAGAAGTCAAAAAGGCAGGCTTGTGAAGGAAAATGTGCGGCTAAGTCAATTCATCGAATGTTCTCGAGAACTCCCGACGAATTCCGATGAATGAAAACAGAAGACAGTTTTCAAGCCTTGATCAGTTTTCTCAATGGCTAAGAAAATTCGTCGAATGTTCACGTGAAGTCTCGACGAATGACGGGCAGACGGATTTCAAATTTCAGTTTCGTTTTCAAAAATTAGGGTTCGCCACCATGCACAGTACACGTGGCGATCCCTTCTTGTTTGTCGCCCGAGCCGTTGGAGGTCTCCCTATAAATAGTCTTTTATTTTAGGGCAAACACAAGTTTTAAACCCGTTTGAAAAAGAACTCAGCCATTTTCCTTCTTGCATGTGAACAAGTTTCTGAGATCTACAGTGCGCCACTCAAGATTCGTTCTTCTGCGATTGCTAGAGATTTCTCAGATAAGAAGGCCTTTGATCAAGTTGATGCTCTCAATATTGAAGATCTTTTCGATTTAATCAAGAGGCCTACTCAGATCAGGTTTACCGATTCTCCATTCTTCCTAATCCTTGAAGATCCAAGCTTTCACTCTAAAGAAAGAAGAAGACTCAGTCTATCCAGATCTGAAGTCAATCTCTATTGAGATTCAAGAGAAGTTTCATTTCAAACTCTATTTAATTTCTGTAGGAGTTTTTACTCCGAGTTATTTTTGTAGGAGTTGTTTACTCTGAGTTGTAGGAGTTGTTTACTCTGAGTTTGTAGGAGCCGTTGTCTCCAAGTGTAGGATTTGTTGATAAATCCAAGTTTTGGTGAAGTTTCCGACGCTAGCCCGAAGTGCTAGATAGGCGGAGCGGGAGAGAGGAGTACCCACCCTTAGGGAACCTCTATAAATTTTGTGTCTCTGTGCTGTGATTTTTTTTGTTGTGTTTGTGCAAAGTTTTTTTTATTCTGCAATCGCAGTAGAGATCACCTATTCACCCCCCTCTAGGTGATTTAGGTAGACAACGATTTCTTTCAATTGGTATCAGAGCGAGGTTATCTTTAAGAGGTTAACACCTAGATTAAAGATCATTCAACGTTGTCAAGATCTCTATCTATGGACAGAGGCATGGAAAGGTTTTCCTCCAAGCTCCCAGTTTGCACTAAGGAGAACTTCCCAATGTGGAAAGAAAGAGTTATCTTCTACATGGAAGCAAATGATCCCCGAATCTCCCAGATAGTTAAGGAAGGTCCCGTCATTCCTACGGTTGCTTCTACCATTGATCCCACAAAAAAAGTGCCAAAGAAACTAATGGATATGACAAAGGATGAAATTGCACTTGTCACTCTGGACAAGAAAGGGAAGCACATCATAGCAGGTGCAGTTGATGATTCAATGCTACAAAATCTGATTCACTGCAAGTCTGCAAAAGAGATGTGGGATTCTATTGTGGTTCTGATGGAAGGTACTGAAGAAGTTCGAGATGACAGGAAATCTTTGCTGAACCAAGAATATGAAGCCTTCAAGCAACAAGGCAAAGACACAATTTCTGACACTTACGAGAAATTCTTCAAGATCGTAAATGGTTTGAGAAACTATGGAAGGGAATTCACCACGGGTGAACTGAACGATAAATTCCTTAGATCTCTGTCTAAGGAATGGGACCCCAAGGTGATAGCTATCAGAGAATATGGTAAGTTGGCTACTACGGAGCCACAGATTCTGTATGGGAAGCTGCTTTCCCATGAGCTGAAGTTGAATATCAGGAAGTCAGAAGAGGAAAGCAGTAGGAGCTCTGGCAAGGAGAATACCATTGCTCTAAAGGCTGAAAGCTCCCAGAGAAGCAGGGCTTTGTCCCCTGTGAGGGATGAATCTTCTGAGGATAAAGCTGAAAACACTTCTGAAGAATCAGAATTATCTGAAGGAGAATTTTCCCTCCTCTCCAAGCAAATCAAAAAGTTGCTTAGCAAGAGAAGACAAATGAGAAAAGACTCATCTTCCTCAAGAGATCACAGGAGATCACACCGTGACAGAAATGACAGGTATGGTTCTAAACCGAACAAACACGATTATACTGAACCTGTTTGTTATTGTTGTAAAAAGCCAGGGCACATGATAGCTGATTGCCCACACAAGAAGAAGGAATCTTCAAGAAAAGAAGAAAAGAAGTCCTTCAAAGGAAAGAAGAAAGAGGAGAAGAGTTTTGTTGCCAGGAAGTCCAAGACTCTGAGTGATAGTGACTCAAATGAGTCTAACACAGATGAAGAGGCATTCTTTGGACTGATGGCTCAACCTGATACAGAAGATCAATTTGATCAATATAGAGGAAAAGGTCTCACAAAAGACTGCTTCTACAGTCTAATGGCCATGTCAGATGATGACAAAGATATTGTTCCTTTCACCGGTCAGGTATTATCTTCTACACCTCTTTCATGTTTAGAAACGGCATCTGATGCTAATGAAAGCTACTATTCGGAAGAGGATTCTGAGTTGACTGTTAAGTATGAGGAAATGTTGAAGGGGTTTAATAAGTGTCGAAAGCTTGTTAAAACTCAATCAAAGGAGATTCAATCCCTAAAGGATCAAGAATCAAACCTGAGAAAGGAGATTGAAGAATCTAACCTACTCAGGGAAGAAATCTTATCCTTGAAGATTGCTCTCTCCGAGGCCACTTCAGCAGGCATTCAGAAGAGTGAAATTATCAATGATTTGACAAAACAGCTTGAGGAATTAAAGAAGATCACAATGAACTTCTCTAATCCCAAGACAGTTCTGCCTATCATAGACACTTTCACTGTTGGTTCTGGTAGTAGTGGTTTGGGCCATGTTGCTGAAAAGAACCTAAGTAAGTCAGCCAAAAGAAGAGCTGCTAAAGTAAAGGGTAAGGGTCCACAGTGTGCTCCAACTTTCAAGAAGGTGATTTTTCCTTCGAACACCTATGATTTTGAGAGCATGTATGGTCACTTCAGCAGACCAACCCATGTTGAGCCTGCCAAGGTGAACTCAGTGTGGACCAAATCCAGAAACTTTGGATCTAGCTCCCTCAAGGCTCCTTATGAGGAAGTTCAATTGAAGCATCATGGACCATTCGTTCATGGATCAAATGCTAAGAAGGCACCACAGGTCAAGCCTATTGTGCCTAAGAATTGTGTATGTTGCACCAACGAGGCTTCTACCTCCAAGGTTGCCCCTCCTGCAAAGCCACCCGTTCAAAAGGCTCAGCAGAACACAAAGAAGAGATACAATAGATTTGAATGCTGGTGTTGTGGCAAAATTGGTCATTTTGCCATAGATTGTTGGTTCAATCATACTGTGCCAAGAACTCCACGAGTTAATAGTGCAAGACCGACCACTTGCAAAGTTAATGTTCCAAGTGGTGTTCCACTAACAAGGAACCAAGGGCCCAAAAATGTTTGGGTTCCTAAGGGGTATTGATCATGTTTGCAGGAATGTCCAAAGGCCAACGAAATTCCTATCTGGTATTTGGACAGTGGTTGCACTCGGCATATGACCGGGAGAAGAAGATTACTTCAGGATTATGTTCCAGTTGAGAACGGGCCTAAAGTAAAGTTTGGCGGATCTGAACGAGGTACTATTATAGGCTATGGTTCAATAACCAACGGCTCAGTCATTTTCACACGTGTAGCTCATGTGAAAAGATTGAAATACAATCTGATTAGCATAAGCCAACTGTGTAACAAAGTCTATACCGTAGAGTTTTTTAGAGATAGATGCCTGATAAAGATGTCCGTGTCTGCGGAAACTATTTTAACAGGCTCTGAGAGTAGTGGTATATACTGTTTGGATTTTATATGTTTAAAGTCTTCTACCCCAGTGTGTTTTGTTGCCAAAGATAGTGCATCTCTTTGTGACCAATGACACAAGAGACTAGCACATATTAATTTCAAAACTATATCTATGTTATTTTCTCACAACTTGGTAAGGGATGCCCCCAAAGTTAAATGCATTAAAGAAAGCCCTTGCCATGCTTGCCAAATGGGTAAGCAAACAAAGGCTAGCTTTAAGAGCATAATTGGCAATAATTCTACCAGATGTCTTCATCTGCTGCATATGGATTTATTTGGTCCAATGTCAGTTAGAAGCTTAGGTGGGAAAGCTTACACCTTGGTTATTGTTGATGACTATTCCCGGTTTGCATGGGTGTTCTTTCTAAAACTTAAGTCAGAAACCTTTGGCATATTCACTACATTTGTCAAGCTTATTCAGAATGAACTTGACTGTTCAGTGGTCAAAATCAGAAGTGACCATGGAACAGAATTTCAGTCTGGGGCCATGACAGAGTTTTATGAAAGTCAAGGTATCTCCCGTGAGTTTTCCTCTCCACGTACTCCACATCAAAATGGAGTAGCCGAGAGAAAGAATAGAACCCTCAAAGAAGCTGGCAGGTCTATGTTGAGTGATTCTGCTCTTCCAGAATACTTCTGGGCAGAAGCTATCAACACAGCTTGCCATGTGCAAAACAGAGCACTCATCAATAAGAACCATCGTAAGACCCCATATAAGATTCTAAAGGGCAGAAAACCAAAGATTTCATATTTTAGAATTTTTGGCAGTAAATGCTATGTACTTAACAATGGAAAATATCCTACAACCAAGTTTAGTGAAAAATGTTTTGAAGGTATTTTCATAGGATATAGTAGTCATAGTAAGGCATATAGGATTTTTAATAAGAAAACTCTGGTGGTAGAAGAAACAATCCATGTTGTATTTGATGAGACGAGCCTGCTGCATAGCAACTCGTCTAGTGTGTTCATTGAAGATGCAGGTGAAAAGCTAAAGGAACTCACTATGAAAGACGGAGTAAAGACCACAGATGATGCACCAAAGTTAGCAGAAGAGATCTCAAATCACTCTGAAGATGAACAAGAAGTTCATGAAGAAGAAGGTGTTCCAGAGGTGGCTGAACCTCAAGTTGCTCCTGAAAATGCAAATAACTTGGGAGTCAGATATTCAAGAGATCATCTAGCTGATCAGATTATCGGAGATCCTTCAAGCAGAGTTCTAACGAGAAGAGGTACAACTAACGAAGTTTTACATTTATGTTTTCTTTCAAAGATTGAGCCGAAGAAGTTTGAAGAAGCAAACACCGATCCATCTTGGATCCTTGCTATGCAATAAAAGCTCAACCAATTCAAGAGATGTAAAGTTTGGGAGTTAGTACCAAGACCCAATGGACAAAATGTGATTGGAACCAAATGGGTCTACCGGAACAAGCTTGATGAAAAGGGCATCATTACAGAGAACAAAGCAAGACTGGTTGCACAAGGATACAGGCAAGAGGAAGGGATTGATTTTGATCAGACCTTTGCACCAGTAGCAAGACTTGAAGCCATCCGACTATTTCTGGCTTATGCTGCATATAAGGGCTTTAAGGTTTTCCAGATGGATGTGAAGTCAGCCTTCCTGAATGGAGACCTTAAAGAGGAAGTATATGTAGCTCAGCCTCTAGGTTTTGTAGATCCTAACTTTCCTGATCATGTATATTATTTACATAAAGCTTTATATGGTCTCAAACAGGCACCCCGAGCCTGGTATGAGACATTGTCTAGGTTCCTTCTTGAGAACAAATTCACAAGAGGAACAATAGATAAGACATTGTTTCTTAGGGAAGTGAAAGGCGAGATCTTGCTTGTGCAAATCTATGTCGACGATATTATTTTTGGCTCTACAGACGACAAACTTTGCAAAAGGTTTTCTAACTTGATGCAAGGTAAGTTTGAAATGAGCAGTATGGGAGAGCTGAAATATTTCTTAGGACTCCAGGTGCACCAATCTGAAGATGGAATTTTCATCTCTCAGACGAAGTTCACCAAAGAGCTCCTTAAGAAATTTGGAATGGAGAGTGCAACCTCTATGAGGACTCCAATGGGCTCAAGCATGTCTCTGGACAAGGATGAGAAAGGGAAACCTTTTGATGAAACCAAGTACAGAAGCATAATTGGGTCCTTGCTCTACCTTACTGCTAGTAGGCCTGATATAATGTTTTCAACATGTGTTTGTGCCAGGTATCAGGTGAACTGTAAGGAATCTCATTATGCCGCTGCAAAGAGGATTTTGAGATACCTTAAGGGTACACCAAATCTCGACTTATGGTACCCGAGAAGCAATGACTTTGAACTAATTGGTTTTTCAGATGCTGATTTTGCAGGTAGCAAAGATGATAGAAAGAGTACTTCAGGAACTTGCCAATTCTTGGGAAAAAGACTTGTTTCATGGAGTAGCAAGAAGCAAAATTGTGTTGCAATATCAACTGCTGAATTGGAGTATATCTCTGCCGGCAGTTGCTGTGCACAACTCTTGTGGATAAAGAATCAGCTTGAGGACTATAACTTAAAGCTCACAGAAATCCCCATGTTCTGTGACTCCTCAAGTGCTATTGCCATAGCAAATAATCCAGTCTCTCACAGCAGAACAAAGCACATCGAGCTTCGCTACCACTTCATCCGGGAACATGTTGAGAGTAAGGATATAAATTTGTTATATGTTAATACTGACAAGCAAATTGCAGATATTTTTACAAAACCTCTGGACGAGACCAAGTTCAATTTCTTCAAAATGGAACTTGGAATGCTTAACAAGGAATCTTGAAGACAGGGCTGTTGAAATTTCATGAAATTACACGGGATTTCACTAGATAAATCAGAAAATTTCATGAAGTTTCACAGGATTTCACATGTCAAAATATTTCTCTTCTCGGAGACGTCTCCCGTGAAATCTTATTATTAAATACAATTTATTGGATCCGAAGAGCCATCCGTGAAATCTGGTACGCGCCCAAATTTTATTTATATATATATAAATATTGAAAACACGTGATTCCACGTGTTCATTCCGAGAAAACCCTATTCGTCTCTTCGGCTCTCTCGAGCAATTACTGTTCTTCTTCCCAATTTCGTCAAACTCAATGGCGCCCAAAGATTCTGGAGGTCTGCACTCAGGTGGAGAGCTGGTGAGAGGCGCATTCCGAACTGCTTCTGATGAATTTTGAAACATCATTTTGATGCTTGATGTGGCCGGGCTGAGTTTTGTATTGGAAGAGCCAGCCAGGATTCTCGAACAGGATGTTCTGGAATTCTTCAGAAATGTCAAGATCTCCAGTCAGGGTAAGAAGATCAAAAGCTCCATTAGGTCATACAAGATTATTCTGAAGGCTAGTGGCATCAATAAAATTTTGAGGATGCCCGAAGTAGAATCTGAAGAACTGTTTGTTGAAGATATCCTAAGAGTCAAAAGGTTCTGTGGCATTACTGATGAAGGTTCAAAAATAAGGAGAAAGTTTATGAATGATGGAGGCAAGCTGCTTTGTGATATTATAGGAAAGGTATTACTTTGTAAAGTAGGTTCTCATGACTACTTCTCAGAGGAAGCTTTTAAGATTCATACAGCCATCATCTGTAGAAAGAACTTCAACTTTGGTGAAGTTATTTTGAGAAGATCAAGGAAAGCTTTCAGACTCCAAATTTTGGAAGGATTATCAGTTTGCTTCTGCATGGATATAATCCAAATTTGTTCAATCTTGGAAGAGGTACCCCACTCCATCACACCAAGAAAATCACCTCTTCTATTTTCTCAAAATGGGAAAGAGTTATTTCAAAGGGTGGAGTAAAGAATGTTGCTGGTGATGATGAGGCAACTTTGCTGAAAAATGATAGAACTCTTGAAGAAGGTCAACCCTCAAGGGGAAGTGGACCTAGTCACGCTCCTGATCAGGGAAGAGGTGAACATGTTGAGGGGGAGGTTCCAACCCCAAGAGACAATGCTGAAAGTGGTGCTGCTACAAAAGAAATTCCTCCCAGTGAAGCTGATCAAGTTCCTGTTGATCCAGTTAATTCTTCTGTTCCTGATGTTTTTCATGACCTGGAGGGTCAAGGGAACTTTGTTGATATAGATGAAGCTGCTATGCTAGAAGAATCAAGGAGATCACCTGCAGTGGTTATTTCTAATTCAGAAGATAATGAAGACTTGCCAGATCCTGCACTTGTTCATTCTGAGAAATCTGATTCATTGGATAAGGGCAGTTTTGGTGATCAGTTGGAGATTGCCAAGAGGATGTCTTTGACTGAGGGGGAGAAAGAACAGGAAGACATATTCATGGGAGAATCTGCAGTTCCTCAGGTTCTTCCTTCTGTGTTGCTCTTGCACCCACCAGAAAGTCTTGTTAGAAAATCTCCAAGAGTAACTGTGCTTGATAAGCAAGCACAGTCTACCAGTTTTGTAGCTGATAGAGCCTTTCCTGAAGAGTTTGAATCTGGAGAGAGCTCTCAATCTTCTCTGCTGAAGTCCATTGCAGGTTTGCTGCAAGCTCAGACTGAGCACTTTGATAAGTCTATCAAGAAAGTTTATCAGAAGATTGATGCTGTTGACAGTGCTTTGAGGCAGGAAATGACTGAAATGAGGCATGAAATGGGCAAATTCAAGAGTGATCAAGAAGCCTGGATGGCAAATGCAGGAAAAGTATTGGACCACACCAATAAAGGAGTTGGGCATGTTCTAAAGAACTTGCATCAGGTTGGTGAAGATGTTCTTCATCTGAACACTGCTCAAACAGCTCTCAGAGCTTCTCATGATCAAGGGCTTACTTTTCTGGATGATCAAGTTGAAAGGCAACTGGCCAAACTCTATACCCTCCTACATGAAGATGTCATAAATGGGGAGGAGAGTATTGTGTCTAAGATAGAGGAAAGTGCTGGTAGAGTGAATGATTTAGATGGAAATGTATTTTCCAAAATGCAAGAGCTTCAGGAGAACATTTTGCAAAATGTTAAAGATGTAAATTGGTATACTCATGAATCAACAAGTTGGCTATTCAAGGAAGTTGCAGGCATGCTTGGATTCATTGTTGTGGACAAAATGCCAGGTGCTCCAGGTCCAAGTGCTCCAATCTCTTCTCCAATTCCTGTTGAGGATTCTGATTCTGCTGAAGCAGATATCCCAGCCTCTACCTACCAAGAGTTCTGGGATGATCTAGTGCTTGAAAGCTCCAAGGTTCCTGAATCTTCTGAAAAGTCTTTAAAAGGAAGATTTTTGGTGATAAACCTTCTGGAAAAAGGTCTAATCCTCATAAGAAGTTCAGAGAATTCTATGATAGGCCTCCTCCAAGAAATTTCCAAGAAAGCTGGAGTCCCACTTCAAAGGATATCATTCTTACAGCTTTCAACCTTGTCAGTAAGTACCATGAAAGTGTCAGTGATCATTACAGTCAGGATGAATGGGACAAGTTCAAAAATAGAACAACTGAAAGGACAATTCATTTCAAGACAGGTGGATCTAAAGAAACTGCTCCTGATAAATATTGGCCTCAGCCAAAGGCATTTTTTGAAAGAATGGAATCTGAACAAAAAAAGAGAGCTGAAGCAGTGGACAGAATTTTTGGAAAGCTGAAAGGCAAGGATCAAGCATGAGCTGAGCTGTTTTGGAATCATGCTGTTTTCTTTGTTTATATATATATATATATATTTCTATGTTAAGATAAACATTGAGCTTTGCTTTAAATATTACTGCCTGTTTTGTGCTCTTCTTATTCACTATATTTTCTGAACAATTCAACTTAGTGCATAGGGTTATGACATCTTCAAATAGGGGGAGATTGTTGGGTATTGTATCCACAATTACCTGGATTTGAAGATGTCCCCTAATGAACTAAATTGAATTGAGTATGTATTTGATGATTTCTATTCAGATGTGTTATGATAGGTCTTAATGCTAAGTGCACACCAAATTCAGGTTGCAATGGATCACCAAACACAGTTCTAGACAATGTAATCCCTCATTGTATAGAACAAAGTGTTGGTCCATGTGTAATCTCTCTTTTGGGGTGTACTTCATATACTCATAACTGAAGGTTTTCAAGGTTGAGGAGTGGAGCAGGTTTTCAGAAGTAAAGGAATTTTTGCTGAGTCAATTCGTCGAGATGTCTCGTGAAGTTCCGATGAATCTCGACGAATCCAGACAGAAGCCAGTTTTCCAGTTTGAAGAAGGAATTTTTGCGGCTAAGTCTATTCGTCGAATGTTCTCGTAAACTCCCGACGAATATCGACGAACGCAGACAGAAGTCAAAAAGGCAAGCTTGTGAAGGAAAATGTGCGGCTAAGTCAATTCATCGAATGTTCTCGAGAACTCCCGACGAATTCCGACGAATGAAAACAGAAGACAGTTTTCAAGCCTTGATCAGTTTTCTCAATGGCTAAGTAAATTCGTCGAATGTTCACGTGAAGTCTCGACGAATGACGGGCAGACGAATTTCAAATTTCAGTTTCGTTTTCGAAAATTAGGGTTCGCCACCATGCATAGTACACGTGGCGATCCCACCTTGTTTGTCGCCCGAGCCGTTGGAGGTCTCCCTATAAATAGTCTTTTATTTTAGGGCAAACACAAGTTTTAAACCCGTTTGAAAAAGAAGAACTCAGCCGTTTTCCTTCTTGCGTGCGAACAAGTTTCTGAGATCTACAGTGCGCCACTCAAGATTCGTTCTTCTGTGATTGCTAGAGATTTCTCAAATAAGAAGGCCTTTGATCAAGTTGTTGCTCTCAATATTGAAGATCTTTTCGATTTAATCAAGAGGCCTACTCAGATCAGGTTTACCGATTCTCCATTATTCCTAATCCTTGAAGATCCAAGCTTTCACTCTAAAGGAAGAAGAAGACTCAGTCTATCCAGATCTGAAGTCAATCTCTATTGAGATTCAAGAGAAGTTTCATTTCAAACTCTATTTAATTTCTGTAGGAGTTTTTACTCCGAGTTATTTTTGTTGGAGTTGTTTACTCTGAGTTGTAGGAGTTGTTTACTCTGAGTTTGTAGGAGCCGTTGTCTCCAAGTGTAGGATTTGTTGATAAATCCGAGTTTTGGTGAAGTTTCCGACGCTAGCCCGAAGTGCTAGATAGGCGGAGCGGGAGAGAGGAGTACCCACCCTTGGGGAACCTCTATAAATCTTGTGTCTCTGTGCTGTGATTTTTTTTGTTGTGTTTGTGCAAAGTTTTTTTTATTCTGCAATCGCAGTAGAGATCACCTATTCACCCCCCTCTAGGTGATTTAGGTAGACAACGATTTATTTCAATTGGTATCAGATCGAGGTTATCTTTAAGAGGTTAACACCTAGATTAAAGATCCTTCAACGTTGTCAAGATCTCTATCTATGGACAGAGGCATGGAAAGGTTTTCCTCCAAGCTCCCAGTTTGCACTAAGGAGAACTTCCCAATGTGGAAAGAAAGAGTTATCTTCTACATGGAAGCAAATGATCCCCGAATCTCCCAGATAGTTAAGGAAGGTCCCGTCATTCCTACGGTTGCTTCTACCATTGATCCCACAAAAAAAGTGCCAAAGAAACTAATGGATATGACAAAGGATGAAATTGCACTTGTCACTCTGGACAAGAAAGGGAAGCACATCATAGCAGGTGCAGTTGATGATTCAATGCTACAAAATCTGATTCACTGCAAGTCTGCAAAAGAGATGTGGGATTCTATTGTGGTTCTGATGGAAGGTACTGAAGAAGTTCGAGATGACAGGAAATCTTTGCTGAACCAAGAATATGAAGCCTTCAAGCAACAAGGCAAAGACACAATTTCTGACACTTACGAGAAATTCTTCAAGATCGTAAATGGTTTGAGAAACTATGGAAGGGAATTCACCACGGGTGAACTGAACGATAAATTCCTTAGATCTCTGTCTAAGGAATGGGACCCCAAGGTGATAGCTATCAGAGAATATGGTAAGTTGGCTACTACGGAGCCACAGATTCTGTATGGGAAGCTGCTTTCCCATGAGCTGAAGTTGAATATCAGGAAGTCAGAAGAGGAAAGCAGTAGGAGCTCTGGCAAGGAGAATACCATTGCTCTAAAGGCTGAAAGCTCCCAGAGAAGCAGGGCTTTGTCCCCTGTGAGGGATGAATCTTCTGAGGATAAAGCTGAAAACACTTCTGAAGAATCAGAATTATCTGAAGGAGAATTTTCCCTCCTCTCCAAGCAAATCAAAAAGTTGCTTAGCAAGAGAAGACAAATGAGAAAAGGCTCATCTTCCTCAAGAGATCACAGGAGATCACACCGTGACAGAAATGACAGGTATGGTTCTAAACCGAACAAACACGATTATACTGAACCTGTTTGTTATTGTTGTAAAAAGCCAGGGCACATGATAGCTGATTGCCCACACAAGAAGAAGGAATCTTCAAGAAAAGAAGAAAAGAAGTCCTTCAAAGGAAAGAAGAAAGAGGAGAAGAGTTTTGTTGCCAGGAAGTCCAAGACTCTGAGTGATAGTGACTCAAATGAGTCTAACACAGATGAAGAGGCATTCTTTGGACTGATGGCTCAACCTGATACAGAATATCAATTTGATCAATATAGAGGAAAAGGTCTCACAAAAGACTGCTTCTACAGTCTAATGGCCATGTCAGATGATGACAAAGATATTGTTCCTTTCACCGGTCAGGTATTATCTTCTACACCTCTTTCATGTTTAGAAACGGCATCTGATGCTAATGAAAGCTACTATTCGGAAGAGGATTCTGAGTTGACTGTTAAGTGTGAGGAAATGTTGAAGGGGTTTAATAAGTGTCGAAAGCCTGTTAAAACTCAATCAAAGGAGATTCAATCCCTAAAGGATCAAGAATCAAACTTGAGAAAGGAGATTGAAGAATTTAACCTACTCAGGGAAGAAATCTTATCCTTGAAGATTGCTCTCTCCGAGGCCACTTCAGCAGGCATTCAGAAGAGTGAAATTATCAATGATTTGACAAAACAGCTTGAGGAAGAAAAGAAGATCACAATGAACTTCTCTAAGCCCAAGACAGTTCTGCCTATCATAGACACTTTCACTGTTGGTTCTGGTAGTAGTGGTTTGGGCCATGTTGCTGAAAAGAACCTAAGTAAGTCAGCCAAAAGAAGAGTTGCTAAAGTAAAGGGTAAGGGTCCACAGTGTGCTCCAACTTTCAAGAAGGTGATTTTTCCTTCGAACACCTACGATTTTGAGAGCATGTATGGTCACTTCAGCAGACCAACCCATGTTGAGCCTGCCAAGGTGAACTCAGTGTGGACCAAATCCAGAAACTTTGGATTTAGCTCCCTTAAGGCTCCTTATGAGGAAGTTCAATTGAAGCATCATGGACCATTCGTTCATGGATCAAATGCTAAGAAGGCACCACAGGTCAAGCCTATTGTGCCTAAGAATTGTGTATGTTGCACCAACGAGGCTTCTACCTCCAAGGTTGCCCCTCCTGCAAAGCCACCCGTTCAAAAGGCTCAGCAGAACACAAATAAGAGATACAATAGATTTGAATGCTGGTGTTGTGGCAAAATTGGTCATTTTGCCATAGATTGTTGGTTCAATCATACTGTGCCAAGAACTCCACGAGTTAATAGTGCAAGACCGACCACTTGCAAAGTTAATGTTCCAAGTGGTGTTCCACTAACAAGGAACCAAGGGCCCAAAAATGTTTGGGTTCCTAAGGGGTATTGATCATGTTTGCAGGAATGTCCAAAGGCCAACGAAATTCCTATCTGGTATTTGGACAGTGGTTGCACTCGACATATGACCGGGAGAAGAAGATTACTTCAGGATTATGTTCCAGTTGAGAACGGGCCTAAAGTAAAGTTTGGCGGATCTGAACGAGGTACTGTTATAGGCTATGGTTCAATAACCAACGGCTCAGTCGTTTTCACACGTGTAGCTCATGTGAAAAGATTGAAATACAATCTGATTAGCATAAGCCAACTGTGTAACAAAGTCTATACCGTTGAGTTTTTTAGAGATAGATGCCTGATAAAGATGTCCGTGTCTGCGGAAACTATTTTAACAGGCTCTGAGAGTAGTGGTATATACTGTTTGGATTTTATATGTTTAAAGTCTTCTACCCCAGTGTGTTTTGTTGCCAAAGATAGTGCATCTCTTTGTGACCAATGACACAAGAGACTAGCACATATTAATTTCAAAACTATATCTATGTTATTTTCTCACAACTTGGTAAGGGATGCCCCCAAAGTTAAATGCATTAAAGAAAGCCCTTGCCATGCTTGCCAAATGGGTAAGCAAACAAAGGCTAGCTTTAAGAGCATAATTGGCAATAATTCTACCAGATGTCTTCATCTGCTGCATATGGATTTATTTGGTCCAATGTCAGTTAGAAGCTTAGGTGGGAAAGCTTACACCTTGGTTATTGTTGATGACTATTCCCGGTTTGCATGGGTGTTCTTTCTAAAACTTAAGTCAGAAACCTTTGGCATATTCACTACATTTGTCAAGCTTATTCAGAATGAACTTGACTGTTCAGTGGTCAAAATCAGAAGTGACCATGGAACAGAATTTCAGTCTGGGGCCATGACAGAGTTTTATGAAAGTCAAGGTATCTCCCGTGAGTTTTCCTCTCCACGTACTCCACATCAAAATGGAGTAGCCGAGAGAAAGAATAGAACCCTCAAAGAAGCTGGCAGGTCTATGTTGAGTGATTCTGCTCTTCCAGAATACTTCTGGGCAGAAGCTATCAACACAGCTTGCCATGTGCAAAACAGAGCACTCATCAATAAGAACCATCGTAAGACCCCATATAAGATTCTAAAGGGCAGAAAACCAAAGATTTCATATTTTAGAATTTTTGGCAGTAAATGCTATGTACTTAACAATGGAAAATATCCTACAACCAAGTTTAGTGAAAAATGTTTTGAAGGTATTTTCATAGGATATAGTAGTCATAGTAAGGCATATAGGATTTTTAATAAGAAAACTCTGGTGGTAGAAGAAACAATCCATGTTGTATTTGATGAGACGAGCCTGCTGCATAGCAACTCGTCTAGTGTGTTCATTGAAGATGCAGGTGAAAAGCTAAAGGAACTCACTATGAAAGACGGAGTAAAGACCACAGATGATGCACCAAAGTTAGCAGAAGAGATCTCAAATCACTCTGAAGATGAACAAGAAGTTCATGAAGAAGAAGGTGTTCCAGAGGTGGCTGAACCTCAAGTTGCTCCTGAAAATGCAAATAACTTGGGAGTCAGATATTCAAGAGATCATCTAGCTGATCAGATTATCGGAGATCCTTCAAGCAGAGTTCTAACGAGAAGAGGTACAACTAACGAAGTTTTACATTTATGTTTTCTTTCAAAGATTGAGCCGAAGAAGTTTGAAGAAGCAAACACCGATCCATCTTGGATCCTTGCTATGCAATAAAAGCTCAACCAATTCAAGAGATGTAAAGTTTGGGAGTTAGTACCAAGACCCAATGGACAAAATGTGATTGGAACCAAATGGGTCTACCGGAACAAGCTTGATGAAAAGGGCATCATTACAGAGAACAAAGCAAGACTGGTTGCACAAGGATACAGGCAAGAGGAAGGGATTGATTTTGATCAGACCTTTGCACCAGTAGCAAGACTTGAAGCCATCCGACTATTTCTGGCTTATGCTGCATATAAGGGCTTTAAGGTTTTCCAGATGGATGTGAAGTCAGCCTTCCTGAATGGAGACCTTAAAGAGGAAGTATATGTAGCTCAGCCTCTAGGTTTTGTAGATCCTAACTTTCCTGATCATGTATATTATTTACATAAAGCTTTATATGGTCTCAAACAGGCACCCCGAGCCTGGTATGAGACATTGTCTAGGTTCCTTCTTGAGAACAAATTCACAAGAGGAACAATAGATAAGACATTGTTTCTTAGGGAAGTGAAAGGCGAGATCTTGCTTGTGCAAATCTATGTCGACGATATTATTTTTGGCTCTACAGACGACAAACTTTGCAAAAGGTTTTCTAACTTGATGCAAGGTAAGTTTGAAATGAGCAGTATGGGAGAGCTGAAATATTTCTTAAGACTCCAGGTGCACCAATCTGAAGATGGAATTTTCATCTCTCAGACGAAGTTCACCAAAGAGCTCCTTAAGAAATTTGGAATGGAGAGTGCAACCTCTATGAGGACTCTAATGGGCTCAAGCATGTCTCTGGACAAGAATGAGAAAGGGAAACCTTTTGATGAAACCAAGTACAAAAGCATAATTGGGTCCTTGCTCTACCTTACTGCTAGTAGGCCTGATATAATGTTTTCAACATGTGTTTGTGCCAGGTATCAGGTGAACTGTAAGGAATCTCATTATGCCGCTGCAAAGAGGATTTTGAGATACCTTAAGGGTACACCAAATCTCGGCTTATGGTACCCGAGAAGCAATGACTTTGAACTAATTGGTTTTTCAGATGCTGATTTTGCAGGTAGCAAAGATGATAGAAAGAGTACTTCAGGAACTTGCCAATTCTTGGGAAAAAGACTTGTTTCATGGAGTAGCAAGAAGCAAAATTGTGTTGCAATATCAACTGCTGAATTGGAGTATATCTCTGCCGGCAGTTGCTGTGCACAACTCTTGTGGATAAAGAATCAGCTTGAGGACTATAACTTAAAGCTCACAGAAATCCCCATGTTCTGTTTCTCCTCAAGTGCTATTGCCATAGCAAATAATCCAGTCTCTCACAGCAGAACAAAGCACATCGAGCTTCGCTACCACTTCATCCGGGAACATGTTGAGAGTAAGGATATAAATTTGTTATATGTTAATACTGACAAGCAAATTGCAGATATTTTTACAAAACCTCTGGACGAGACCAAGTTCAATTTCTTCAAAATGGAACTTGGAATGCTTAACAAGGAATCTTGAAGACAGGGCTGTTGAAATTTCATGAAATTACACGGGATTTCACTAGATAAATCAGAAAATTTCATGAAGTTTCACGGGATTTCACATGTCAAAATATTTCTCTTCTCGGACACGTCTCCCGTGAAATCTTATTATTAAATACAATTTATTGGATCCGAAGAGCCATCCGTGAAATCTGGTACGCGCCCAAATTTTATTTATATATATATAAATATTGAAAACACGTGATTCCACGTGTTCATTCCGAGAAAACCCTATTCGTCTCTTCGGCTCTCTCGAGCAATTACTGTTCTTCTTCCCAATTTCGTCAAACTCAATGGAGCCCAAAGATTCTGGAGGTCTGCACTCAGGTGGAGAGCTAGTGAGAGGCGCATTCCGAACTGCTTCTGATGAATTTTGAAACATCATTTTGATGCTTGATGTGGCCGGGCTGAGTTTTGTATTGGAAGAGCCAGCCAGGATTCTCGAACAGGATGTTCTGGAATTCTTCAGAAATGTCAAGATCTCCAGTCAGGGTAAGAAGATCAAAAGCTCCATTAGGTCATGCAAGATTATTCTGAAGGCTAGTGGCATCAATAAAATTTTGAGGATGCCCGAAGTAGAATCTGAAGAACTGTTTGTTGAAGATATCCTAAGAGTCAAAAGGTTCTGTGGCATTACTGATGAAGGTTCAAAAATAAGGAGAAAGTTTATGAATGATGGAGGCAAGCTGCTTTGTGATATTATAGGAAAGGTATTACTTTGTAAAGTAGGTTCTCATGACTACTTCTCAGAGGAAGCTTTTAAGATTCATACAGCCATCATCTGTAGAAAGAACTTCAACTTTGGTGAAGTTATTTTGAGAAGATCAAGGAAAGCTTTCAGACTCCAAATTTTGGAAGGATTATCAGTTTGCTTCTGCATGGATGTAATCCAGATTTGTTCAATCTTGGAAGAGGTACCCCACTCCATCACACCAAGAAAATCACCTCTTCTATTTTCTCAAAATGGGAAAGAGTTATTTCAAAAGGTGGAGTAAAGAATGTTGCTGGTGATGATGAGGCATCTTTGCTGAAAAATGATAGAACTCTTGAAGAAGGTCAACCCTCAAGGGGAAGTGGACCTAGTCACGCTCCTGATCAGGGAAGAGGTGAACATGTTGAGGGGGAGGTTCCAACCCCAAGAGACAATGCTGAAAGTGGTGCTGCTACAAAAGAAATTCCTCCCAGTGAAGCTGATCAAGTTCCTGTTGATCCAGTTAATTCTTCTGTTCCTGATGTTTTTCATGACCTGGAGGGTCAAGGGAACTTTGTTGATATAGATGAAGCTGCTATGCTAGAAGAATCAAGGAGATCACCTGCAGTGGTTATTTCTAATTCAGAAGATAATGAAGACTTGCCAGATCCTGCACTTGTTCATTCTGAGAAATCTGATTCATTGGAAAAGGGCAGTTTTGGTGATCAGTTGGAGTTTTCCAAGAGGATGTCTTTGACTGAGGGGGAGAAAGAACAGGAAGACATATTCATGGGAGAATCTGCAGTTCCTCAGGTTCTTCCTTCTGTGTTGCTCTTGCACCCACCAGAAAGTCTTGTTAGAAAATCTCCAAGAGTAACTGTGCTTGATAAGCAAGCACAGTCTACCAGTTTTGTAGCTGATAGAGCCTTTCCTGAAGAGTTTGAATCTGGAGAGAGCTCTCAATCTTCTCTGCTGAAGTCTATTGCAGGTTTGCTGCAAGCTCAGACTGAGCACTGTGATAAGTCTATCAAGAAAGTTTATCAGAAGATTGATGTTGTTGACAGTGCTTTGAGGCAGGAAATGACTGAAATGAGGCATGAAATGGGCAAATTCAAGAGTGATCAAGAAGCCTGGATGGCAAATGCAGGAAAAGTATTGGACCACACCAATAAAGGAGTTGGGCATGTTCTAAAGAACTTGCATCAGGTTGCTGAAGATGTTCTTCATCTGAACACTGCTCAAACAGCTCTCAGAGCTTCTCATGATCAAGGGCTTACTTTTCTGGATGATCAAGTTGAAAGGCAACTGGCCAAACTCTATACCCTCCTACATGAAGATGTCATAAATGGGGAGGAGAGTATTGTGTCTAAGATAGAGGAAAGTGCTGGTAGAGTGAATGATTTGGATGGAAATGTATTTTCCAAAATGCAAGAGCTTCAGGAGAACATTTTGCAAAATGTTAAAGATGTAAATTGGTATACTCATGAATCAACAAGTTGGCTATTCAAGGAAGTTGCAGGCATGCTTGGATTCACTGTTGTGGACAAAATGCCAGGTGCTCCAGGTCCAAGTGCTCCAATCTCTTCTCCAATTCCTGTTGAGGATTCTGATTCTGCTGAAGCAGATATCCCAGCCTCTACCTACCAAGAGTTCTGGGATGATCTAGTGCTTGAAAGCTCCAAGGTTCCTGAATCTTCTGAAAAGTCTTTAAAAGGAAGATTTTTGGTGATAAACCTTCTGCAAAAAGGTCTAATCCTCATAAGAAGTTCAGAGAATTCTATGATAGGCCTCCTCCAAGAAATTTCCAAGAAAGCTGGAGTCCCACTTCAAAGGATATCATTCTTACAGCTTTCAACCTTGTCAGTAAGTACCATGAAAGTGTCAGTGATCATTACAGTCAGGATGAATGGGACAAGTTCAAAAATAGAACAACTGAAAGGACAATTCATTTCAAGACAGGTGGATCTAAAGAAACTGCTCCTGATAAATATTTGCCTCAGCCAAAGGCATTTTTTGAAAGAATGGAATCTGAACAGAAAAAGAGAGCTGAAGCAGTGGACAGAATTTTTGGAAAGCTGAAAGGCAAGGATCAAGCATGAGCTGAGCTGTTTTGGAATCATGCTGTTTTCTTTGTTTATATATATATATATTTCTATGTTAAGATAAACATTGAGCTTTGCTTTAAATATTACTGCCTGTTTTGTGCTCTTCTTATTCACTATATTTTCTGAACAATTCAACTTAGTGCATAGGGTTATGACATCTTCAAATAGGGGGAGATTGTTGGGTATTGTATCCACAATTACCTGGATTTGAAGATGTCCCCTAGTGAACTAAATTGAATTGAGTATGTATTTGATGATTTCTGTTCAGATGTGTTATGACAGGTCTTAATGCTAAGTGCACACCAAATTCAGGTTGCAATGGATCACCAAACACAGTTCTAGACAATGTAATCCCTCATTGTATAGAACAAAGTGTTGGTCCATGTGTAATCTCTCTTTTGGGGTGTACTTCATATACTCATAACTGAAGGTTTTCAAGGTTGAGGAGTGGAGCAGGTTTTCAGAAGTAAAGGAATTTTTGCTGAGTCAATTCGTCGAGATGTCTCGTGAAGTTCCGATGAATCTCGACGAATCCAGACAGAAGCCAGTTTTCCAGTTTGAAGAAGGAATTTTTGCGGCTAAGTCTATTCGTCGAATGTTCTCGTAAACTCCCGACGAATATCGACGAACGCAGACAGAAGTCAAAAAGGCAAGCTTGTGAAGGAAAATGTGCGGCTAAGTCAATTCATCGAATGTTCTCGAGAACTCCCGACGAATTCCGACGAATGAAAACAGAAGACAGTTTTCAAGCCTTGATCAGTTTTCTCAATGGCTAAGTAAATTCGTCGAATGTTCACGTGAAGTCTCGACGAATGACGGGCAGACGAATTTCAAATTTCAGTTTCGTTTTCGAAAATTAGGGTTCGCCACCATGCACAGTACACGTGGCAATCCCTCCTTGTTTGTCGCCCGAGCCGTTGGAGGTCTCCCTATAAATAGTCTTTTATTTTAGGGCAAACACAAGTTTTAAACCCGTTTGAAAAAGAAGAACTCAGCCGTTTTCCTTCTTGCGTGCGAACAAGTTTCTGAGATCTACAGTGCGCCACTCAAGATTCGTTCTTCTGTGATTGCTAGAGATTTCTCAAATAAGAAGGCCTTTGATCAAGTTGTTGCTCTCAATATTGAAGATCTTTTTGATTTAATCAAGAGGCCTACTCAGATCAGGTTTACCGATTCTCCATTCTTCCTAATCCTTGAAGATCCAAGCTTTCACTCTAAAGGAAGAAGAAGACTCAGTCTATCCAGATCTGAAGTCAATCTCTATTGAGATTCAAGAGAAGTTTCATTTCAAACTCTATTTAATTTTTGTAGGAGTTTTTACTCCGAGTTATTTTTGTAGGAGTTGTTTACTCCGAGTTGTAGGAGTTGTTTACTCTGAGTTTGTAGGAGCCGTTGTCTCTGAGTGTAGGATTTGTTGATAAATCCGAGTTTTGGTGAAGTTGCCGACGCTAGCCTGAAGTGCTAGATAGGCGGAGCGGGAGAGAGGAGTACCCACCCTTGGGGAACCTCTATAAATCTTGTGTCTCTGTTCTGTGATTTTTTTTGTTGTGTTTGTGCAATGTTTTTTTTATTCCGCAATCGCAGTAGAGATCACCTATTCACCCCCCTCTAGGTGATTTAGGTAGACAACGATTTCTTTCAGGGACCTTCAGTCTCCTGCAAGTTCTGCGAATGGTTAAGGTGGCTAAGTTATCACGTCATCAAGATCGACACCAAAGGCAAGGTAGGATGCATTACCTCAGCAGTATTGACCGGAGGGATGTTGGAAAGAGGGGGAGTCTCTGACGCGGACTCTCTCGCCGATAGGTCTCGTCGGACCGCCTTGGCCTTCTTCAGCCGGTAGGGCTTGGAAGGATCCCTCGTTGACAGGAGCCAGGAGGCATATCGGGTGGTCCTGGGAGCGGTCTCCCCCTGTGCAGCAGCGAGACGATCCATCATGCCCTACGAAAGCGGCTTAGGGGTCGGCCTCATGAATGTCATGATGGGAGCTCTGAGTTAAAAAAGAAGAACAGTGATTGGAGAAGGGACACTCTGAAGGCAGCAGCTGGGGCCGTATTTATAGCAAAGTGGAGGGCCCCACCAAGAAGATTCCCTCCAGTCAACAAGGCACTCGCCGAATATTTGGGTTGGACTCTTCTTTCCGAGCGTATGACTCGCTCGCAAAGAACGTGGATTGTGTACAACCCTGTATTCGTCGAGTGGGCCCCCGAGACCCCAGGGGGTCAAGATGCAGAATAGGAGTCCAAGGGATTTTGGGCGAGTGAGGCACCACTCGCGGGGCACTCGCATGGTGTCAGAGTAGATAGGCGGGAGCTGGTGGCCAAGACCTCGCCCGTCGTGCGAGTCGAGTGTCTGGCGAATGGTGTCCTCGCAGGCCATTCGCCCGGTGAAATATGACGGGCAAGGAGCCTGGCGAGTGGTTGATGCGCAAATCTTAGAACACCGTTATAGGCGGTAGCAAGACTGCGGCACGAAACGGCAGTGTACCGATCGTTCAAGTAATATAAAATGGGAATGAATCCCCAAGTATCGATCTCAAAGGAACACGGTAAGGTGGAGCTATCTATCGAGGAAGGACTTGAGATTGAAGTCCTTTAAGTTGGATGGATACGGAAGGGGGTGATTTGGTTTGTGGAAAATAAAGGAAAATAACTCAAACTACTCATATGCAATGCCGCTATGCAATGCTTCGCTAGGCGGGAGGGAGACTACGTAGGCCTTGAGCGCGCTACTTCTAAAGGGCGGATGGACGAGTAGGCAAACGGAATGAGTGTCGCAAGCACCTCTTCGACAAGCACGCCACTAGCAATTGCTAGTGCAGCACACGAACGTAACGGCGGAATGGAAAATGGATGGAGGCGCACCTCATACACACATATGAACAAGATAATTTCAATAAAATGAAATAAGCATTACATAACATGGTTCATAGTGTACATCATCAAAGTATAGAGAAATCTAACTTATACAACTACCAATACAAAGAGAGAGAGAGCAAGGAATCGACCCAATCCGAAGGCTCGTTGGGATTCACGGTTGGAATCGCTGGGTTGTCAATCCGCGTCCAAGCTCGGTCCTCAACTGCGTCCAGGGTAGAGAAGGTTGTCACTACCTTCCAATGGCCCGTCTTCTTCGTGTCACGATCTGGCTGCACGACCTAGCTTCCTTCTCCTTGGATATTGGTGGATGTATGGCTAAATCCCTCTCCTTGGAGCTCGAGGATGATGGAGGAGGCCAAAGGGGGTGGAGAACCTGCGGAAATGGCGGAAACGGCGGAGAGACTGCGCTGGAAATGATCGTCCGACCTAATTTCGCGGGCTGTATATTTATAGAAAACAGGGCGCACGATCAGTGGCGCACGACCAGTGGTCGTGCGCACTGGAAGTTGGTGATCGTGCGCACTGTGCCCGAAAACCTGCAAGACAAAACTGCAGAAAATAATAAAGCGCACGATTGAACGCACGACCGTGCGTAACAACGCACGACCAAATTCAGAAAGCAACTTTAGGCTGCAAATGAATGCGCACGATCAGAGGCGCACGATCAGTGGTCGTGCGCAGTATAACCAGTGATCATGCACATTGTTCCTGTACAGATTTGTACCGGGAACACCTGCACAACCCCTATTCCAGCATAAACACAAATCAAAACCACTGAAAGTGACACAAAACACAGCATAAAAGATAATAAGAATGAAGAACATGAAAATACACCACATTGGGCCTAGAAGTGCACTTCAAGTGAGAATTGTGAATAAATAAAATATAAGCAATAATGTGTAGAAAGTGAAGTGCATGTGCGTGAAAATAAGCCCAGATGAGTCCAAATATGTGTATATAAATGGGACTCATCACAACCCCAGACTTACCATTTTGCACGTCCCGAGCAAACCAATCCTAAGCAGGCGGGAAAAAGAAATAGCTAGCTTAAAATTACAAAATGGAGTACCATACGAAGTCGCATGCTCATGTGCATAGAAAAATAATAGAGAAGATTTCTAATTATACATATCGTTTATAAATTTCTAAAAGAGCAAATAAATATTACTTCTACTCAAAATTGTAGTCACGGTGAATCATCCGGTCACGCATACGGAAAAAGTAAAATAATCGCTGAGACAAGCATTGCCAAAGTTGGGATTCCGTACAAACTCCATCGAAATCCATCGGTGTCGGAGACCATAAGCTTGCCCGGTCACATTCTCTCCACGACACTAGGTTGGTTCAATGTGCGAGTCGGTAGGACTTTAGGTTTTAAATGGGGCTTGGGTTATGGTGAGGTAAACAAAGATAAACACGAAGGCTTGATACACCAAAACCCAAATGAGCTTTATTACAACTCCCCGCACACCAATATCGAATACAAGTGCACCACACCCCCAGACTTAGACTTTTGCAACATGGGTGTGTGCACCGCCTACTCCCAATCATAAATTTATACAAAGATTTTTCAATTAAGCACTTCTTCTTTTTCTTTTTCTTTTTACTTTTTTTTTTCTTTTTCTCATTTTTTTTCTTTTTCTTTTCTTTTCAAAACAATTACAGCAAGATGAGCAATGAAGTGCATCCACATTTTCACAAAAAAAATCACAACATCAACACCCCAATCATGAAAATGATAAACAACTAAAGCTCAAATTTGGGTGTGCGACTAGGATTGGCTTTTAGGCTTTGGTGTGATAAAAGTGGGGCTGAATCAAAGAACGGGTATGCACAACTGGGCTAACGAGGATAGAGCGATAGGAATGGGCACAAAGGTTCAACCGGGCCAAAATGATGGCCTACGTCATTCTGACGCAAAAGAACTATCATATGCCTATGCTTCAAGAATCGCTTGGGGCAAGTTCTTAGCCACCGAGAAAGATTATCCTTCCTCCCGGCTCGAGCAATACATATCTAACGATACTTTACACACATCCCTATGCTACCTTTTGATTAACACCAGATTCACCATTTGAGTAGAGTCCACAATATTTACACTAAAAGAAATGCATAAAACTAAAAGTATAAAAATAAATCTAATCTACACAAATCTCTATACTCACATGAGTACTTGACTAGGAACACCGGAGTCAACATTTTACTCCACTACAAAATTTAAACGCCAGCACAATGATTTTTCCAATCACACAGAGGAAATGAATTCAACTCATGATGCGCCAACAACTAAGTACATGCTCATGTGGGTGCTGTGGTGTTCGACGAAAATGCAACAAAATCATATATAACTAAAAATAAAATACTTCTAGCATGCAGTGCAATAGTGCATGTGAGCGGGTAAACAAAACTACTCTCCCCCAGACTTAAACTAAACAATCTAATGCAAAATATGACTATAAAATTTAGAATAAAGCTAGGGAAAGAGAGTACCCAATGCTCAGCAAGTGAGCATACCAGAAGATTGGCGTTTAAATCTAGACCTAGCTGCAGCATCCATCCAGAAGAACACCTGCAGGGGTCAGCTCCGCAAAAACAAAAGAAAATATACCAACTAAAATAAAGTAAAACTAACTAAACAAACTAGATAAACTGAAATTGCAAGAAAAGTAAGATAACTACTGGGGTTATTGTCCTCCCAGCACGACTTATTCAACTTTAAAGCAGTTCTAGCTAATGGGTCTATGAAAAGAAAAGTGCACAGGTAACTATTCTAATATGCGTGTTGGTAGCGGGTACCGATACGGCGATTAAACAGTCACGCCTCTACCCGAATATAAATAATACCCGCTCGTCACAGGTAGAGGGAATAAAAAGTAAGAAGAGGAGGAATCCTCACTCAACTCACCAAAACTATCCTTGCCCAGCAAGGTATCATCTCCAGGGAGGCAGCAGGAGGAGAAGGCAATGAGTGGGGCTTCCTCCACGGAGGGGGGATCAACCTCCTCACATAAGAGGATGCTCTCATCATTGACTTGAGCATAATGCTCCAAGTCCTCCTGGGGTACCTGTGAAGACTCAACCTGCACAGGCTCAGATAGAGAAAGGGGATCAAGAAATAAACAAGAAGAAGAACATGAATAAAAGTCAATCGAGGGAGTGATCCCGGTCTCACCCCCGTTAGGTTGGGAAAGTAAAATAATGTTGGCATTATCATCAATGCCGCAAGGTTCAGCGGGATCAACAGTGGTCATGCCCAAGATTTGGACTTCCTCCACCGGTGTTGAGGAAAGCTCCTCTTCACCTAGAAGGTTGTCCTCCTCCATAGGAGCAGGCATAACACATAGATTGCCAGCATCATCCTGTGACACATCCTCAACAATGTCGTCAGAGACGAATGTAGTATGCACAACAGGGGGAGGAATAGTGCTTGGATAAATGTCAAGCACTGATTCCTCACAAAGAATCAAATCCACACATGGTGATATAGCACAGGGGAGATGGGCTCAGCCATGTCAGAGCATAGATCAGCCACACATCTGGTGACTGTGTCCACATCATACCATTCAAAGCTTGAAGGTGAAATGGGTACATAACCAGATGTTGAAGGTATGCTGCCAGAAGTAGGAGTCGGGACGATGCGGATATCCAGCTCGTCATCCTCGTCCAATTGGCGATGGAAAGCAGCACAATCCTTCAAAGCATGATCCATGCTCTGACAAAACAAGCACTGCTTTGCGGACTTATTTGGCACAACAGGTGCTGAAGCCGAAAAGAAGTGTGACGGTAAAGGCTTGGCAGAATAGCCATAGGATTTTCGCGCACCATATGGAGTACCAGACGAAGTCGGTGTTGGAACATGGAATTCCGCATCTCCTAGGTTTGAGAATAACAAATCCCATGTGTATTTGATCTTGTGTGTTTAAGTGTGCAGGATAACAAAGTCCACATGACTCAAGGATTACATAAGAAGGTTGCCCCCAAAGTTGAGCCAACAAATCCAATACATCTACTAGCGCTAGCGGTAGTACTAGCGCAGGCGCTAGCGACGTTCGACGAATTCCTGTTCGACGAAATATTGGCTCGAAGCTAAATTGCCGGGAGAACTTATAGAAGGAGATAGCGCTAGGCGATATCCGATAGCGCAGGCGATAGCGAGGAACACAGTTGGCAAGGGGGAATTGTTTCCTCGGATTGAAGATTCTGCCGCGCAGAATGTGTCCTAATATGGGATAGCGTCGGCGGTAGTGCTAGCGCAGGCGCTAGCGCTGAGGCTATAAAAAGGACTCCTCTCCTCTCGTTTCACACACACATCAGAGAGATATCAGAGAGAGATAGAGTGCTAGAATTCCAGAGGCTATCTTGGTCGAAAGTTGATGTCCTACCAAAGTTCTGGAAACTTTTGAAGGAGAATCTCATCACGCCGGATCCAAACGAAGTCCGCTTCTACAACGCTTATTCTACAGCGGATCTTCGCCTCCGACTTCAGAAGGGAGTTGTTATTTATTTTCATTTCATATTCTTCTTGTAAACGGTTAGTGAAATCGCCTCGTGTTGGCGACTAGGTCTGGGTAGGACTTAAGGGGAAACTCGCCTCGTGTTGGCGACTAGATCTAGGCTAGGTCTAGGGGGTGCTCGAGGCCACATCCGGGGAAGGGTTGGCTAGAGTGGCTTGAGGCCGAATCCGGGGAGGATAGGCTAGGGCCACCGGTTCGTGGGGATGCGAGTTGGGATAGAAAACAAAAAGAGTTTACTATTCATCGCCACCGATTTCTAGCGTCATAGAAGTCAACTTTTGTAAAACCTTATTTGATATTAATAAAGCATGTCTCTACTTTATTTCAATTGTTTTACTTGACTTTCTATTGTCTTAATCTTGCATTATTACAAAGTTTTTAAAATATCACTAAAGTTTTGAAAACCCTTATTCACCCCCCTCTAAGGGCGCCTACCGATCCAACAAGTGCTATCAGAGCGGTTTTATTCCAATCGGCTTAACAACCAGGAATAATAGCATCTCATGATCTCGCTTTTCCGGAGGGTCAAGGGGTTAGTCGACCACCTCTCTTTACTGGGTCAGATTTTAACTACTGGAAAAATCGAATGATGTGTTTTCTTATGACCATGGATGTAGAAGTATGGAACATGGTAGAAGTTCGGTACTCTCCTCCTATAACTGTAGTGGGAGAGACGACATTAGCAAAACCTAAAGATAAATGGGATGATAACGATAAACTAAGGTGTAAAAATAATGCTAAAGCAATGAACGCTTTATATTGCGCTTTAAATAGGACTGAGTTTAATAGAATTTATGCATGCACAACTGCTTATGATATTTGGAATCAATTGGAAGTTACTCATGAAGGTACATCGCAGGTGAAAGATGCAAAGCTATTCCAACTGGAATCTGAATATGAAAAATTCAGGATGGATACCGAAGAGGACATTAACTCGATGTACACCCGCTTCACCAAGATCGTCAACGCTTCAAAGGCACTTGGAAAGACCTACTCAGACGGGGACTTGGTGAGGAAAATTCTTCGTTCCTTACCTCCAAGGTTCAATCCAAAGGTGACAGCCATCTCGGAGTCTCACAACTTAAGAACGCTCCAGATCGAGAACCTTATTGGGAATCTCAAAACCCATGAGGTAGAACACCATATTCAACACGATGAATACAACAAAGAGCCAAAGAAAAAGGCGCTAGCACTAAAGTCAAAGAAGGAGAGCATCGAAGATGATGATGAAGATGAAGAAGGTCTCCTGGTGAAGAACTTCAGGAAGTTCATCAGGAATCTGGAAAGAAGGAACACATTCCGCAAATACTTCCAAAAGGATACTCAACGAAAGGGATCTTCCTCTTCATCAAGGAAAGAAAAAGGAAGCGAAGATGAAGAAGAAAGACCACCATGCACCAGAGTGCTACCACTGCAGAAAGATCGGGCACATTCGGAGCCAGTGCCCAAAGTATCAAAAGGAGCAAAAAGAACAACACAAAGCAAAAGAGAAGAAGAAAGTACTAAAAGCCGCAACTTGGGATGATTCTTCCTCTGAAGAGTCAAACGAGTCTGAGTCAAGTAGCGAGGAGGAAGCAAACTTATGCTTAATGGCAAAGAGCAACGATGACGACACCATTGTTCTTAGCGACACTGAGGTAATTCCTCCTACTTTCGAAGAACTCTATGATTAATTTGTTTTAACTTGCAAATCCTATGATCAAAGTATAAAAGATAATATTATATTAAATCGTGAAAATAAATCTATTATCAAAGAAAATCATAAACTCACAAAAAGGTGATTTCCCTTGAAAACAGAGGTTTCATGTCAAGAGTGTGAGCACTCTTTATTTTTGGCAAAAGAACTTGAAGTTTCTCTTTCTAAAGCCCTCTCACAAAACAAAACTATTGCAAAAGAAAAGGGGGACTTAGAGAGAAAACTAAAAACCTCTCTTTTACAAATTCAAAATAACAAAAAGGGATTTGAAAATAAATGTGTTATGATTGTACAAGAAAATACTTTTCTTAAAAAACAAAATCATGACCTCAATATAGCCATTAAAAAATTCGGGATTGGTCAAAAATCCCTGGATATGATTTTGGGAAACCAATGTTATGGTTCAGCAAAATTTGGGGTCGGATATAAAAGTGAACCCTACCGCCCAGCGCTAGCCACTAACGCCGGCGGTAGCTCAAGTGTTAAAAAATCTTCTGCTTTTTCTAATATTCAAACATCATCCAGCAAGAGCAACGTAGAAACTCAGAAAAGGGTCTCAACTCCCTTTATTTCGTGTGCTAATTGTCTTAAGTTTGGACACACGTCTAGCTCTTGCAGGAATATAAAACAACGTTCTTTAAAACAAATCTGGGTACTAAGAAATCCACTTACTCTATGGGTGGTACCTCTTGGGTATCTGGATCTTTACTCTCATCTTCTCTCTAGATTTGCAGGAAGGCTAAGGAAATGGAGGACGTGTGGTACTTGGACTCAGGCTGCTCCAAGCACATGACGGGCAACAAAGCAAAATTCCTTAGCCTAGAAAAGAAGAAAGGAGGGATCGTAACGTTTGGTGATAACGGTAAAGGAAGGATCATGGGAGTTGGTACAGTGGGTAATGAATCTTTTCTGATCTCAAATGTTCTGTATGTACAAGGATTAAAACATAACTTAATATCTATAAGTCAACTATGTGATAAAGGATTAGACGTATTATTTGAATCATCCACTAATCTTTGCAAAATTGTTAATCCTAAATAAAAAGATGTGTTACTAACTGCACCTAGAATTCACAATGTTTACATAATTTTGTTTCATGATCTTTCCAAATCATCTATAAAATGTTTTATAACCAAAAATGATGAATTAGAACTATGGCATAGACGTTTAGGTCACGCTAGTACAAAGCTCATTTTAAAACTAGCAAAAAGGGAATTGATTAGAGGATTGCCTAAGTTGAATGGAAATTTATCTTCACTATGTTCACCATGCCAGAAAGGAAAATTTACAAAATCAACTTTTAAAAGCAAAAATGAAATTTCTACTTCAAAACCATTACAATTAATTCATATGGATCTCTTTGGTCCCGTTAACACCGCAAGTCTTGGTGGTAAAATATACACTTTCGTTCTAATAGATGATTTCTCAAGATATTGCTGGACTGTATTTCTCTCTTCCAAATCTGATGCGTTTTGCGAATTCTCAAAATTATGTACTCGTATTCAAAATGAACTAGATTTAAAAATAAAGAGCATTCGCTCAGATCATGGTGGTGAATTTGAAAATGAAAATTTTAAATCTTTTTGTGAAATGTTAGGTATTAAGCATGAGTTCTCTGCTCCACGCACACCTCAACAAAATGGTGTTGTAGAACAGAAAAATAGGACAATCCAAGAACTAGCACGAACCATGTTATCTGAATATAAATTACCTAAGTCATTTTGGGTCGAAGCCGTAAGCACATCATGCAATGTAATGAATAGAGTTATGTTTCACCCATCACTAAATCTCACACCGTATGAACTATATTTTCAAAAGAAACCTAACGTATCATATTTTATAGTATTTGGATGTAAATGTTTTATTCTTAATACAAAAAATTCTTTAGGAAAATTTGATGAGAAATGTGATGAAGGAATATTCCTTGGATATTCTTCAACCAGTAAAGCCTATAGAATATTTAATAAAAGATCGAGTAAGGTTGAAGAGTCTATTAATGTTAAATTTGATGAGTTTATTCTATGTGCAGAGAAGCCATCTACAGGTACAAATGATGAACCTTTGCCATCTTTGGAGCACGACGAAGAGGAACAGTCCAAAGAAGAGGAGGAGAAGTCCAATGAAATTGAATATGTACCTCCAAGTGTGTTGAACTTCTCAAAAAATCATCCAAAAGAGCTAGTCATTGGGGAACCTTCTACTGGGGTAAGAACTCGATCCTCTCTTCATGAATCATTTTCAAATATTTGTTTTGTTTCCGAAATCGAACCTAAAAATGTTTCCACCGCTTTAAATGACGAATTTTGGTTTTTGTCTATGAATGAAGAGTTAGGACAATTTGAAAGAAATAAAGTTTGGAATCTAGTAGAAAGACCATCTAATCATCCAATTATTGGAGTAAAATGGATCTTTAAAAATAAATTAGGTGGTGAATCTAGGATTATATGAAATAAAGAACGCTTAGTTGCTCAAGGTTATTCTCAAATTGAGGGGGTAGATTTTGAAGAAACTTTTGCACCCGTTGCTCACTTAGAATCTATACGAATATTTTTGGCATTTGCGAGTTTTAAACGAATAAAATAATTTCAAATGGATGTTAAAAGTGCCTTTTAAATGGGTTTATAAAAGAAGAAGTTTATGTAGAACAACCCCCCGGTTTCATAAATGAAAAATTCCCTAATCATTTTTACAAATTAGAAAAAGCGCTTTATGGTTTAAAACAAGCGCCCCGTGCATGGTATGATCGACTTACATCGTTTTTGATAAAACACGGGTATGTTATGGGAAGTGCCGACAACACACTCTTCATTAAGCATAATAATAACGATCTAATTATTCTACAAATATATGTTGATGATATCATTTTTGGAGCCACTAATGAAGAGTTGTGTAATGAAGTAGTCTTAGTAAAGAAAAATTAATTTGAAATGAGTCTTGTAGGAGAACTATCATATTTTCTTGGTTTTCAAATCTCACAACAAACTGATGGTATCTTTATTTTCCAAACAAAATATGTTCACGATATGCTTAAGCGATTTGGATTTGAAAATCTTAAGCAAGCTTCTACTCCTATGAGTGCTTCTTTAAAACTAGGAAAAGATGAATCCGGAATTTCAATTGATCAAAAGCTATATAGAGGAATGATAGGATCTCTTCTTTACTTAAGTGCATCTAGGCCAGATATAATGTTTGTCGTATGTTTATGTGCTCGCTTTCAAGCCAATCCAAAAGAATCTCATTTAAAAGCGGTAAAACGTATTTTTCGTTATCTATTAGGTTCATCTAAATTAGGATTATGGTACCCACACAATGATTCATTCACACTCCACGGCTATTCTGATTCGGACTACGCCGAGTGTTCACTAGATCGAAAAAGCACTAGCGGTACTTGTCACTTTCTAGGACCCTCTTTAGTAGCTTGGTCTAGTCGAAAACAATCTTCGGTTGCACTCTCCACCACGGAGGCCGAATATATCGCACTTGGTAGCTATTGTGCACAATCTTTATGGATGAGTCAAACACTAGAGGATTTTGGATTTCATCTTAAAAACATTGATCTTAAATGTTACAACAAAAGTGCAATAGACCTCACATATAATCCCGTACACCATTCTAGATCCAAACACATCGATGTTCGTCATCATTTCATTAGGGATCACATTAAGAAAGAGCATGTAAAAGTAAGCTTCATTGGCACGGACTCTCAACTCGCTGACATATTTACTAAACCTCTTCCCGATGCAAGATTTCGATTATTACGACTTGAGTTAGGTGTCCTAGATCTTTCGAGTTAAAACACATTCACAAAACACAATTTTTGAGCTCGCCCGTGCGACGTCGCAGCAGCCCTCCTCTCGTCGGATCAAGTGAGTTCTCGCAGCCGTCCGCCCGCGAGATCCTCGCCGTCGTAGAGATCGTCATCGAGGAAGCCGCCGTCGTAGGGCTCGCCGCCGAAGGAAGTAGAGGGTTCAGTAAAGCTCCTGGTCTCTCTTGGAGGAGTAATAAAGTTAATCAATTTCGTGGTAGTGGATGCCCCGAGCAACTACTGTGCCATCTTCGGAAGGCCGATTCTCAATGCATATAGGGCAGTAGTGTCTACCTTTCACCTTGCCCTCAAGTTCGCTGCCGAAGGAAAGCAGTATCGGGTCAGAAGCAACCCAAAGGTGGCTCGGGAGTGCTATGTCTGAACTGTCAACATGATCACTGACGTTCCACTTCCCGAGGTCGTGGCTGAGGTTTTGGAGATTGCTGAGTCTTCAGGGGCTGCCGAGGAAGGAAAAGATCGAGAGGGGGCTCACTTGGAACCTGCCCAAGCGACCCAAGAAGTTCCTATTGCTGAAGGGGCAGAAAAGAAGCTGGTCATCAACGCTGAGTTACCAAAGGAGGAGAAAGTGGAGCTAATCTCCTGCCTATTGGAAAATTTGGATATCTTCGCTTGGTCAGCGGAGGATATGCCAGGAGTGGATCCAGAGGTGGCTTGTCATCATTTAAATGTATCTCCTGAGTTCAAGCTCGTCCAACAAAAGAAGAGAGAAGTGGCAACCAAGCTGGCGTTGCCCATCAGAGAGGAGGTTTCCAAGCTCCTGAAAGCGGGTTTTATTTCTGAAATTCAATATCCCACGTGGATGTCGAATGTTGTAATGGTTAAGAAACCCGGTGGGAAGTGGCGCATGTGCGTGGACTTCACTAAACTTAATAAAGCGTGCCCTAAAGATTGTTACCCTTTGCCTCGGATAGATGTTTTAGTTGATTCCACGGTTGGGTATGGCTTTATGAGTTTTCTCGATGCTTTCTCAGGGTATCATCAAATTAAAATGCACAAACCTGACATCCCGCATACTTCATTTATCACGAACGATGGGTGTTACTGCTATCTCGTAATGCCCTTCGGTCTTAAAAATGCGGGCGCAACATACCAAAGAATGATGGATATCGTCTTTAAGCATCAAAAAGGCAGGAATCTTGAAGTTTACGTTGATGACCTTCTTCTAAAAAGTAAAACATTCTCATTACATCTGAAAGACCTCATAGAGACGTTCGCTACTCTACGAAGGTTCAAGTTAAAGTTAAACCCGTTGAAATGTGTGTTTGGGGCAAACAAGGGGAAATTTCTTGGGCATCTCTTAACTCCTAACGGCCTTGCACCGAATCCAGACAAGGTAAAGGCCATCCTTGATATGATCCCTCCTCGAAATACTAAAGAAGTTCAGCAACTTGGGGGAAGATTGGCAGGATTGAGCAGGTTTATCTCCAAATCCGGAGATAAAAGTGCCCCGTTCTTTAAAATACTGCGAGGGGGATCAAAGTTTGAATGGAGCGAAGAGTGTAACAAGGCTTTTGAGCAGCTGAAAGAACAGTTAACCTCGACTCCACTACTCCAAAGTCCTTGTGAGGGAGAAGTGTTATTCTTATATCTGGGAGTCGGCCCGGATGCGGTGAGTTCTGTCCTCGTTCGGGAGGAGAAGAAGTGGCAGTTTCCAATATACTATGTCAGCCATATTCTAAAAGATGCAGAAACCAGATATTCGATCCTGGAGAAACTGGCCTTGGCCTTGGTTATGTCTGCGCGAAGGCTTCGCCCTTATTTTTAGGCTCATTCCGTCCAAGTTATTACAGATCATCCTTTGAAAAGTATTCTTGAAAAGCCAGATCATTCAGGGAGGTTAGCAAAATGGGCTATTAAACTAAGTGAATTTGAGATATCATACATCCCCCGAACAGTGATCAAGGTGCAAATCTTGGCAGACTTCTTGGTAGATACGACAGAGCCTAGTCCTGAACAGGTGGTGCAATCTCCTTTAGCTTGGGTCATCTACGTGGATGGAGCTTCTGGTAAAAACTCCGTGGGAGCCGGAGTAGTTCTAATCAGTCCAAATGGCATCAGGCTGGAGCAGGCTATCAAGTTCTTCTTTCCAGTTACGAATAACCAGGCAGAATATGAGGCACTCTTGGCCGGGCTGAGACTTGCGAAGGAGCTGGGCATAGAACATATACATGTTAGAACTGATTCGCTGGTAATGGCCTCTCAGGTCTTGGGGAATTATGAGACAAGGGAGCCGATTCTGAGGAAATATCTACTGTTAGCTAAAAGGGAAGTCAGAAGATTCAAGTCATTCATCATTGAGCATATTCCAAGGACACAAAATGAGGAGGCGGATGAGTTGTCCAAGTTCGGTCTTCCGTCCGGGGGAGTGACATCTGAACTTTTTCATCCGGCAACAGATGAGGCAGAACTCATACAAATTGATCATAATCCTTCGTGGAAGGACCCTTATGAGCTTTTTATATCAAAGGGGGAATTCCATCATTCCATCAAGGATCGGAGAAGATTCAAAAGGAAGGCAACATATTATTATATGATAGCAGGAGTTCTCTACAGAAAGACTTTGATCTCTCCCTCAGCACGATGCGTTTCGGAGGATGAAATCCCAACCATACTTCAGGAAGTTCATTCATGGGAGTGCGGTAGTCATTCGGGAGCAAAGACTCTGGAGAAAAGGATCTTAAGGCAGGGGTATTTTTGGCCAACCATGAGAAAGGATGCTGAAGCATTTGCCAAGCGATGCGTTCAGTGCCAAAAGTTCGCTCCTCTTCAGCATTTGCCTGCTCAGTCACTCAGATCAATAACTGCGCCATGGCCTTTTGTGGTATGGGGAATGGATCTTATGGGACCTTTCCCCATAGCCAGCAGTCAACGTCATTTTATCATGGTGATGATTGACTATTTCAGTAAGTGGATTGAGGCAAAAGCATTAGCAAAAACTACTACTCAAATCGTCAGAAACTTCATCTGGGGAGAAATAGTCTGCCGGCATGGAATTCCGCTGACAATCGTCACTGATAATGGCCCACAGTTCAATAATCCGGAGATGATAAGTTTTTGTGATTAGGTCGGAATTGATCTTCGGTTTGCCTCGGTACATCATCCAAGGACCAATGGTCAAGTAGAAGCAGCAAATAGGCGAATCCGGCAGCTTTTGATGAAAAGAGTCTTGAATCAAAGAGGAAATTGGGCGGACCAACTTCCTTCCATCCTTTGGACTCTTCGTACTACCCCGTCTTCAGCTACCGGGGAGACACCATTCAAATTATCTCATGGCTCGGAAGCTGTTGTTCCTATAGAATTTGAGGTGGTCACTCCAAGAGTTGTATATGCCAAAGAGGGAGGAGAATCATGGATAGATGAAAATGATGAGGCTATCAAGTATAGTCTAGATCTGATCGAAGAACTTCAGGATGAGGCAATAATCAGACAGGAGGAAGTTAAAAGGAGAATGGCGAAATATTTTGACAAGAATGTCAGAGTGAAACAGTTTACAGTTGGGGATTTGGTACTAAAGAAGGTGGATGTTGCGGCCAGGTCTGGCAACGTCGGAAAGCTAGATCCTAATTGGGCCGGACCCTTCATCATCAAAGAAGTACTGAAAAATGGGGCTTACCGCCTTCAGACAAGCGAAGGAGAAGACATCTCACGCACCTGGAGCGGTGACGATCTCAAACTGTTCTATCCTTAGAATGTCCTCTTTTATTCTCTTATAATCTTTGGATATTTTAATGAGAAGCCCTATACTGACACTTCTTCGTGTCTGATTTTTTCCTTTTTACACTTTCTTATACATCAACCTCACTAAACCGCGGAGACATCGCCAAATTCCGCTCGAACCCCCTCGGATTGTAGTCATTAGCATAAAACCACGAAGATCATGTGTAGCGGGGAGTTTTTGCACACGTGTAGTGGTAGCTTGCCAATTCCCATGCGGTGGTCTTCGGAACCTTGTATCCCGGCTGATATCCGACACACCCCTGCATCAAGGGAGGTCTAGGTGAATTTTGGCTCTGTCATGCCCCGAGAGGGATATAGTTACAGCTTTGATGATCTTTCTAAGGAAAGCAATGTCGGTATAGCCCCCGCGGCACAACCACACCTGCCCAACTGATCATCCTAGTCTGTGACCATCGAATGCTCCTAGGTACTCTCAAGCGATGCCTAAGCGGGACCCACAACTGAGTTGATCTCTCTGAGGAAAGCAATGTTCGCCGCCTAGGCCCACCTGCCCAATTGATCAACTCGGCTTGTAGCCCTAGGCAAGAGAGCAGTCGAGTCGCTTACAGCCCTTATGACCACTTGAGGAAAGCAATGTTCGCCGCCTAGGCCCACCTGCCCACTTGGTCATCCGGGTCTGTACTTGTATTTTCCTTTATTTCTACAGCTCTTATGACCACTTGAGGAGAGCAATGTTCGCCGCCTAGGCCCACCTGCCCACTTGGTCATCTGAGTCTGTAGTCATCTTTTATTGCATTACAGGGAATTATCTCACCTTATATGGTTAATATAGACCATTTAGAGAAAAGAGAAGGATCCTTATGTACCTCACAAACTGGCCGACTTGATACTCAAACCAGGCGGTTTGGAATAAGCAAGCATCAAGATTATCGAACTGTCTGGTTATTAAACCGGGCGGACTAAAATAAGCAGGTTCCAAAGATGTCATGCGGTTTGGTTTTCAGACCGGACGGTTTGAAATAAGCGGGATATCCTTAAAATGTCACGAGATAAATATCAAGGATCAAGCATGATCATAACCGGCCGACCTCATGATTCGGGTTGTGAATTTATCATCCTTATGGTTTTCAATTCGATCCGTTCGGATAATTACAGGCTCTTTTCGATCAGGCAGTTATGATTCTCATTGCAAGTATTGAACCTACTAATCGCTCAAATTATGTATATAGTCCGTGCGGGTTGTCAACCGATGCTATATAAAGTTGCCATATAAATTGTTAGGATTAAATATTAACTGCACGGTCTATCAACTGATTTTCTTACGACTTGATACTCTGTCCTGCAAGGCAATTATGTAAAGCCAGGTTATGGTCGCGCGGCTTGATTATTTTAATTTCTTGATTGGTTATCAGTTACATTCACAGGGGTGACTTGCAGCAATCATAATTGCAAATCGCTTGTGTTAAAATACTAGCCGCTCGGTCTGTTGATGGTTCTTATGACTTGGCATTCTTTATCCTGAAAAGTAAGTATGCAGGGTCTAGTAACAACCGCGCGGCTTGGTTATGTTTGAATTCTTGGCTATCACAAGACATCCGTAATGCAGAAGCTTGGATTCCAATCCGCTCAGTTATATATCCAGATCGCATCGACTATCTAACAAAACATTATAGTTAACACTTTCTCAGGATGAATCAAGTCCACCTGATCCGGATTGAGGAAACAAGCTATGCGAATAGGGTTTTTGCTAACAATTACTTTACCGGAATCCTATGAAGATCATTGTCCTAACCGATCGGGTTAAATATTAAGTCGCACGACTTGGTTAAAAGGGTCAATTATCTAACACAGAAAGAGATCGCAAACAATTACAAGTAAGTCGCAGGAAGTAAACAGATAGACAGGTAAAAACTTTTCATTATATTATCAAAACATTCTTACATCATGCTTTAAACCGACCGGCTAATAAAATCAAGCCGTCAACTATTCAAAATAATAAAAAGCAAAATACAGCTACTGATTATTCGACTTAAGTTTCTTAGACGCAGGAGTACTCGAGAGTTCGCTGCCGTCAATTGAAACGTCAGGGGAATAACCCTCGCTACCCGACGAGGATGAGCTGCTTAATTCGCCCGACTTGCGCCCACTCCCTTCGGAATCGCTGGATCCAGACTCCGAGCCGCTCTCATCACTTTTAGCCACTGCGGGTTTTTCGGCCTCATCATCCTCGTCGTCGCTCTCCTTCGAGTTGGATCCGTCGACTTTGTTCTTTCCTTTCGCTTTCTGCCTGATCTTCTCTAACTTCCTTTGCAAGATCGGGTAGGCGTCTGAGAAAGTAAAATGCTCAAAACCGGGCGTGAACCCTTTGAGCTCCCGTAAACGGTTGAAAGCATTGTCAATTCCCTCGGCAACATGAGGAAAGAGTTCCTCTTGATAAACCGGGTTGGTCTCATCGTACTTTGCCTGCAAGAAATAGTAAGGTAAGAGACCGTGCGGTCTGAAAAATTCAGAAGGACGACTGGCCAGGTGATAACTTACCGACTCGGCTTCCTTTAGCCGCGCATTTTCCTTCTTCAATTCGGAAATTTCCTTCTCTAGGTGATCATTCGCTTTGATCAACCTTTTAAAGGTCATTCCCATGAAGACATTGGTGATGAGGCTCTCAGCACCAACCCGCGCGGCCTCCCGGGCGAGTTCATCCTCGGGAATCTTCCTCAACCTCCTGAAGTTCCGTCGGCCGAACATAGCAATGCTGGCGGCCTCAGCATGCCGGCCCGACTTCTCATTTGCCCAGTGGGGGAGCGCGGTAGAGACCTGAACACCGTCGCCGTCCGGGTGCCAGGTCAAGACCGAGCGGCCTTTTAAATCCTTCACCTTGCTGAAGGAGCGAAGGGCGGAAAAGTCGCCCGAGGAGGCCGAATCCTCCCCATCAGATGGCAGCGGCTTGTTTCAGACTTGTGGGTTTGGGTTCAGCAGGCCAAGTCGGCCCTCGAAAATTAAATATCTTTCCGACCAGGCTGTGACCTTATTCGCAAGGTTGACCATCTTCAACCCGCGGCAGCCAAAGTAGAGATGGCCTTTGAAGATATTCTCGGAGTCCGGGATAGCCCGCACCGAGAATATCTTCCGGAAAAGGTCCATAGAGGAGCGGACCCTCTCAGACCGCAGGTAGGAGATGAAGCTGCAAATCCCGGCCATCGAGTTAGGAGAGATTTGGCCGGGTTCAACTCCATTATGGTCAAAGACCATGGCGAGCTCAATCGAAATAGGGAACTTGAAGCCACAATCGAAATGGTCGATTGGGATCGCGATTTGGTTCGGTCCGGAAGAGTTCATCCGCTCATCACGGAGCGGAAGCCGCGCGAGCAGCGGACTGTCGGTCATATGTTTCTCAACGAATTCGTCTAATTCAGCTTTTGTTAAACGACACTCATCGAGGTCTGCCGAGTGAAAAGCCACAGCGGCTTCGGAGCGAGTAGTAGAGGTTTTCGCAGGTCGCTTCGGTTGGCGCTTTGCTCCCATCTTGAAATTTCGGTAAGAAGACCTTCGGAAGGGCGCTACTTATAAGAACAGCTGATCTGCATTTAGCAAGGGTCAAATCGCGGCTAGACCAGTCAACCCGCACGGGTGCATCACCACAAAAGACAACCACAAAGACAAGTATAATTCATCAGGCGAATTAAAAAAAGCGCAGAAACAAGCCGATCGGTTTATATAAAGTAATCAGCAGACATCAATCAGCACACAAGATTGCAAAAATAAATTCGAATACGAAGGTCGAGCGGCCTGGAAGACAGACCGAATATTGTGAAATCAAGTTCAAAACAGCTGTCCGAAGGACCGAATAGAAATATTATTACAAATTGATGTCTTAAAGCCACTCATCACTGGCGGGTATCACCCGATTCATCCTCCCTGTGAAGTCGCGCGACATGATCGCCGATCTGAAGGACAGTCCCTTGCATTTGATTCATGTTGTGATTAAGGCGGTTGATCATGCTATGAAGCAGCGCGACATCCCTCTCTACTCGCGCCGCTGGGATCACACGAGTAGGTAAGGCCACTGCGGGTTCATGAACACTAGCAACTGGATGGATCGCCCCGGCTATAGGAAGAGACGAACTCGTCCCTGCATCCGGGCAGCGTGACCCACACCGGCCTTCATCAGCAGCATTAAGGGGACGCCGGCTTCCGCCGACTTCCCTCGACAAATGGAGATATTTCTCTCGGTAGTAGGCGCAGTCCGCTTCAAGCTTCTGAATCTCCTTCTTTCCGCGATCAACCCGGGTGGCCAGTGCTGCTACTTGATCCTGCTGTGCTTTCTCCTTTTCTCGACGCTCTCTCCGCTCGGCCTCCAGCACAGCCCGGTTCTCCTTCCTTTCAGCCTCCAGTTCCGCCCGCAGAGCAATCTTTTCCTCCTGAGCGGTCTTCTCCCGCTCCTCAAGGGCCCTCAGCTGCTTTGAAAGGGCTTCAAGATTCTTTTGAAGACGACCCATCTCATCCGCAATCCGAGTATCCGGTACAACCAGGGATCCTGGCAAAGGTGGATCAAGTGGAGGGAGATAGGTCACCAGTTCGCCCGGCTTCGGGATAGAGTCACTGTTGAGTCCGAGATCGTACCTCCGAGGGAAACCCGAGGTTGCGGGTTGCCGGTTACTTTTTATGTAGAAGAATGAGACCGCTAGCAGCGGTCAAGGCCAGACTTCGCCCGCCGCGGCAAATGCCACTCCTGCGACGGGCTTTTTTCTGTTGAGTCCGAGATCGTACCTCCGAGGGAAACCGGAGGTTGCGGGTTGCCGGTTACTTTTTATGTAGAAGAATGAGACCGCTAGCAGCGGTCAAGGCCAGACTTCGCCCGCCGCGGCAAATGCCACTCCTGCGACGGGCTTTCCTTTGATTAGAAAGAAGTGGTTACAGCGGGCTGCAAGTGCAGGAAAAGAGAAGCCGGCCGGTCAGACAGTCCGCAAGACGAGAAACTCGAGTCCTCAGCTCAAACAAGCGAGCTCCTAGATTCGAGTGTCCGTCCCTTGGGAACAGTGCCGCCCCCTATTTATAGGCCTGGGGGCCTGCCCGAGCGGGCAGGGATAGAATAACCGCCTGCCCGGGTACAGGAGAAACGGGCAGGCGGTGACGGGATACACAAAGAGGGAAAGAAAATAAGCCGCGCGGCTTGGCAGCTTGCCCTTCCGACTTGTCTGACCAGAAGCTGGAGATGATGCGGCCAAGGTGACGATTCTACCCGCTCGGTCTCTTTCTTGAGACCACGACCTGTTCTTTTGGCTTTGGACCTTGGCTTGTCTTCATGGCATAAACCGCGCGACCTCCGATTTGAGACCGCGACTTGCCCTGTTGGACTTGGGCTTGGATTACCTCTGGTTCTCAGAGGCGGCCTGAATTATTATAGACCGCCCGGCCTGTGTTAGCTGGTGCCGATGGAGCTTGCTTAACCTGAGCCGGGCGACCTGGATCTGCAAACCGCTCGGTCTGCGAGTAATCCTCTTGAAAGCGGTTTCCCGGGTAAACATAATCCCCGCATATTTTTAAATTTCCGTGAAGATTTCGAAAATATCAGTGCTAGTCGGAGACCGCGCCGTCTTCACCCCGTTGGTTATAAATGTTCCAGAAGCTTCGATTCTGGCATAACTCCATTGTTACCACGAGTCACTACTCGCCTATTGCGGTTAGGGCTTTTGGATTGAACAGCCCGAAAAAGATGGTGAACCTGATGGCTGAGCTGGAAGTTCTCGAGAAGTCCGGGAAGAACCGCGAGAGAGACCGCGCGAAAGAGAAGAAGAAGAAGAAGAAAAAGGTGAAGCGGCCTGATAAGACCGTAACAGTTGCTTCTGCGAGTAACCCGACCAACCTGCCTGCGGAGTTGACAATCGATTTGTCATCTAAATAGGAGGGGAACAAGCCGACCGAACTGCTTCCTGAGCAAACAGTCGTCTTGTCGACCAGGAATGCGGAGAGCTGTCTGAACCCACCCCCAGCTGATCCCACAACCTTTTCTGACAAAGGAAATAGCCCGCCTTCTCCGCCGGATAAGACAAACTTGGAGGCTGCTTCCCAGAAAGGCGACGGGGATGAGTCTTTTAAGATGGAGGTCACCCCGTCCGGGGATTTTCATTTAAAGATTAGAGATAAAGGAGAGACAGTCGACTCCCCCAGGCCGAGCGAACAGCAAACTCCAATAGTCAACATCGAGGATAGTCCGGAAAAAACAACCGGTCAAAAGTCGAAGAAAAGGAATAAGGAAGAGTCCGCGGCGGACAGGCTTCTCAAGAAGATGAAGAGGCTGAAGGCCAGGAATAAAGCAGCATCTGGGAAATCGAAAGCGGACAGCCTGCAAGGCAAGTCGCGTGAGAATGAAGTTTCGGAAGGCCTGACTACTCCTTCCCCCCGGCCGAACGACCAGGTTCCAATTGATGCTCATAGTATTTCCGTAAGCGACCTCCTCAAGGATTTTGAATCTTTTCAGAAGCAAGATGAACAACTGAGGACTTCTTCCGAACTGCAGGCTGCCAATCCGCCCTGTCTGAGGATGCGACCAGCCTTAAGGAGGCCATCCTTCCTGAGGTTGCGACTGAAAGAACAATCTGGGTACCTGAAGATACCGTGGCGGCTGGCCTGCGGTTTATGCAGGTGAAGGCGGAGCGAGTAAGAGATCAACTTGCCAGGCCGCCCCCGCCGCAACCCAATCTTTTGCTGCAAGGTAAAAGGGGAGCGGATTACCCCTCTGTTTGTTTTTTCATGCCGCGGCCTCGAAACAAGTCGCGCTCTTCATTGTTGAACCCGTCGCCTAGCTTCTTTCCCTCCGCCGCTCAATTTTCTGCTGCTAAGCGGAGGCAAAGTGAAAGATCGTGGAGAGAACAACGCCAAAAGTTTGATACCGAGCTGGCAAGGCGACCCGTCCGCCCGATTTCAATTCAAACTGCCGCGGCTCATAAGCGAGGAAAATTCGATGAAAGCGGTTTACTTTTGAACACTCCTTGACCATTTTCTCTTATTGCAGATGACCGTGGTTCGATTCCGAAGCCGGGCGAACTGGTGACCTATCTTCCCCCTCTGGATCCTCCCCTGCTGCGTTCCTCTTTGCCGGATACCCGGATGGAGGACGAGATGTCCCGGCTTCAAAAGAACTTGGAAACCCTTTCCAAGCAGTTGCGGGCTGTGGAGGAGAGAGAGAAGACCGCCCAGGACGAGAAAGCTGCTCTTCGGGCCGAATTGGAGACCGAAAGGAAGGAGAACCGTGCGGCGCTGGAGGTCGAGCGGAGAGAGCGCCGAGAGAAGGAAAAGGCGCAGTAGGACCAAGTGGCTGTGCTGACCGCCCGGATTGACCGGGGAAAGAAAGAAGTCTGCAAGCTCGAAGAGGACTGCGCATATTATAGGGACAGATACCTCCATTTGGCGAAGGAAGCCGGCGGAAGTTGGCGCCCTACCAACATGATTGACGAAGGCCGGCGTGGGTCAGGCCGCCCGGATGCAGGGACGAGTTCGTCTCTCCCTGTAGCCGGGACGACCCACCCAGTTATGAGTGTTCATGAGCCCGCAGCAGCCTTGCCTACTCGCGTGATCCCCGCGTCGCGAGTAGAGAGAGATGCCGCACGGATTCATAGCATGATCAACCGCCTTAATCATAACATGAACCAAATGCAGGGAACTGTCCTTCAGATCGGCGATCACGTCGCGCGGCTTCACAGGGAGGACGAGCCGGGTGAAAACCGCCCGTAATGAGTGGCTCTAAAGTATGAGCTTGTAATATTATTTCAATTCGGTCCTTTGGACAATTGCTTGACTCTGATTATGTAATACTCGATCTACCTTTCAGGCCGTGCGGCCTAAGTATTCGAACTTATTATTATTTTTTCTGCCTTGTTGTGTTGATTAATGCTTGCGGGTTGCTTTACATAAACCGATCTGCCTATTTTTGTGATCCTTTAATCCCCTTGTTTGGGTATATTTAGTCTTTGTGGTTGGCTTTTGTGGTGATGTACCCGTACGGGTTGACCGGTCTAGCCGTGATTTGACCTTTACTAAATGCAGATCAGCCGTTCTTATAAGTAGTGCCCTTCCGGAAGTCCTTTTACCAAAATCTCAAGATGGGAGTAAAGCGCCAGCCGAAGCGACCTGCCAAGACTTCTGCTACCCGCTCCGAAGCCGCTTTGGCCTTTCATTCTGCGGACCTCGAGGAGTGTCGCTTGACAAAAGCCGAGCTGGACGAATTCGTCGAGAAGCACATGACCGACAGTCCGCTACTCGCGCGGCTTCCGCTCCGGGATGAGCGGATGAATTCGTCTGGCCCAAACCAAATTGCGATCCCAATCGACCATTTCGATTGCGGATTTAGGTTCCCGATTTCGATTGAACTCGCCATGGTCTTTGACCATTATGGAGTTGTTCCCGGCCAGATTTCCCCCAACTCGATGGTCGGGATATGTAGCTTCATCTCCTACCTGCGGTCTGAGAGAGTCCGCTTTTCTATGGATCTCTTCAGGAAGATATTCTCGGTGCGGGCCATCCCGGACTCTGAATCGAACGTCTTCAAAGGCCATCTTTATTTCGGCTGCCGCGGGTTGAAGATGGTCAACCTTGCGAACAAAGTCACAGCCTGGTCGGAGAGGTATCTGATCTTCGAGGGCTGACTCGGTCTGTTGAACCCGAATCCGCAAGTACGGCCGGAGGAGGCCTTTCAACCGGTCCCAATAAGCGAGGTGGAGAAAGGGATCTGCAAGCTTCTCAAGGATGAGCGGCTTAACATAAGCTACTATATCCCTCTACTTGCCGAATTAGAGAACGTTCGGCTTGAAGACAGTAAGCTTCCTTTTGCTTCCGACTTCAATGTTGACCGCTCGATTTCTCGTGCTGACTCTTCTCCTTTTATAGCCCAAGCCGTTGTTCCTGCTAACAAGCCGATCAGTCCGGCTGGTTTAGTCTTGACTCAGACGGAGAAGAGGAAGAGGCAAGCCAGGAACAAGCCGCTGCCGTCTGATGGGGAGGATTCGGGCTCCTCGGGCGACTTTGCCGCTCTTCGCTCCTTCAGCGAGGTGAAGGATCTAAAAGGTCGCCCGGTTTTAACTTGGCACCCGGACAGCGATAGTGTCCAGATCTCTACTGCGCTCCCCCACTGGGCGAACGAGAAGTCGGGTCGTCATGCTGAGGCCGCCAGCATCGGTATGTTCGGCCGACGGAACTTCAGGAGGCTGAGGAAAATCCCTGAGGAAGAGCTCGCCAGGGAGGCCGCTCGGGTTGGTGCTGAGAGCTTCATCACCAACGCCTTCATGGGAATGACCTTAAAGAGGTTGATTAGAGACAACGCCCTTCAAGAAAAAGAAATCGCCGAATTGAAGAAAGAAAATGCGCGGCTAAAGGAAGCCGGGTCGGTAAGTCGTCACCTGGCCAGTATCAATACCAATGTTCTCAGACCGCACGGTCTTACCTTATTCTTTTCTTTTGCAGGCTAAGTATGATGAGACCGACCCGGTCTATCAGCAGGAACTTTTCCCTCATGTCGCTGAGGGAATTGATAATGCTTTTAACCGCTTGCATAAGCTCAACGGGTTCGCGCCTGGTTTCGAACATTTCACCTTCTCGGACGCCTACCCGATTTTGCAAAAGAAGTTAGAGAAAATCAGGCGGAAAGCCAAGGGAAAGAACAAAGCCGACAGATCTAGCTCAGAGGAGAGCGACGACGAGGATGATGAGGTCGAAGAACCCGCAACGGCTAAGAGTGGCGAGAGCGGCTCGGAGTTCGAATCCAGCGATTCTGAAGAAGATGCTGGTCGCAAGTCGGGCGAATTGAGCAGCTCATCCTCGTCGGGTAGCGAGGGTTATTCCCCTGATGCTTCGACTGGTGGCAGCGAACATTCAAGTGCTCCTGCGTCTAAGAAACTCAAGTCGCATGATCAGTAGCTGTATTTTACTTTTTATTTTGAATAGCCGTCGGCTTGATGTTGTTAGCCGGACGGCTTAAAACATAATGTAAACAATGTTTTGATGATGAAATGAAAAGTTTTTACCTGTCTATCCGTCTACCTTTTGCGACTTACTTGCATTTGTTTGCGATCTCTTTCTGTGTTAAATTTTAACCAAGTCGTGCGACTAAATGTTAACTCACCCGGTTAGGATAAGATTCCGGTAGAGTATCTAGAAAACCACTCGCATGGCTTGCTTCTTTTAATCCGAATCTAATATATCCGATTTATTCTGAGAAAATGCTAACTTATTGCGAATGTATTAAGCCGCGCGGTTACTGTTAGACCCGGCATATTTGCTCTTTTAGGATAAAGAAATACAAGTTATGAGAACAATCATCAGCCCGAGCGGTCAGTTTTTAAACTTAGGCGACTTGTAGCTAACACCGCTGTAAATCCCACCTCCGGGAATGTAACCAGATAACCGACCCGGAATTTAGAATAATCAAGCCGTGCGACCATAAACTGGTCCTACGTAATTGCCTTGCAAAACGGAATGTCTCTCGAAGATCAGCTGATAGACCGTGCGATTAACATTTAACCCGAACAATCTATATGACCAATATATAACATTGGCTGACAAGCCGCACGGGCTGTATGTAGAATTCGTGCGATTAGCAGATTTAATACTTGCAATGAGAATCATAACCTGACGAACTGTATATAGAATTCGTGCGATTAGCAGGTTTAATACTTGCAAAGAGGATCATAACCTGACGAACTGTATATAGAATTCGTGCGATTAGCAGGTTTAATACTTGCAAAGAGATAACCTGACGAACTGTATATAGAATTCGTGCGATTAGCAGATTTAATACTTGCAATGAGAATCATAACCTGACGAACTGTATATAGAATTCGTGCGATTAGCAGGTTTAATACTTGCAAAGAGATAACCTGACGAACTGTATATAGAATTCGTGCGATTAGCAGGTTTAATATTTGCAACGAGAATCATAACCCGACGAGCTGTGACTATCCGATCGGATTGAGTGGAAATCCATAAGTATGATGAATTTATAATCCGGACAATAAGGTCGGCCGGTCATGACTATGCTTGCTTCCCTTTGGAACCTGCTTATTTCAAACCGAACCGCATGACATCTTTTGAACCTGCTGGTTTCAGACCGCCAGGTTTAAAAACCAGACCGCCCGGATTAACAATCAGACCGCTTGAAAACCTTGGCACCTGCTTATTTCAAACCGCCCGGTTTGAGTATTAAGCCGTCCGGTTTATGCTGCATATAGAAATCCTGCTTTTTCCTCCAAATGGTCTATAATGACCATATGGGATGAAATAATCCCTTGTAATGCAATAGAGATGATTACAGACTCAAATAACCAAGTGGGCAGGTGGGCCTAGGCGGCGAACATTGCTTTCCTCAAGTGGTCATAAGAGCTGTAGAAATAAAGAGAAACAAGTACAGACCCAGATGACCAAGTGGGCAGGTGGGCCTAGGCGGCGAACATTGCTTTCCTCAAGTGGTCATAAGGGCTGTAAGCGACTCGACTGCTCTCTTGCCTAGGGTTACAAGCCTAGTTGATCAATTGGGCAGGTGGGCCTAGGCGGCGAACATTGCTTTCCTCAGAGAGATCAACTCAGTTGTGGGTCCCGCTTAGGCATCGCTTGAGAGTACCTTGGAGTATTCGATAGTCACAGACTAAGATGATCAATTGGGCAGGTGTGGTTATGCCGCGGGGGCTATACCGACATTGCTTTCCTCAGAAGGATCATCAAAGCTGTAATTATATCCCCCTCGGGGCATGATAGAGCCAACATTCACCTAGACCTCCCTTGATGCAGGGGTGTGTCGGATATCAGCCGGGATCCAAGGTTCTGAAGACCACCGTACGGGAATTGGCAAGCTACCACTACACGTGTGCGAAAACTCCCCGCTACACATGATCTTCATGGTTTTTACGCTAATGACTACAATCCGAGGGGGTTCGAGCAGAACTTGGCGATGTCTCCGTGGTTCAGTGAGTTTGATATATGAGAAAATGCAGAAAAGAAACATCAGACATGGAGAAGTGTCAGTATGGAGCTTCTTATTAAAATATCTCAAAAAGAACTGCAGAAAAGTAAGGAAGACATTTTAAGGATAGAACCGTTTGAGATCGTCGCCACTCCAGGTGCGCGGGATTTCTTCTCCTTCACTTGTTTGGAGGCGATAAGCCCCACTTTTTAATGCCTCCTTGACGATGAAAGGTCCAGACCAATTAGGATTTAGCTTCCCGACATTACCTGTTCGGGCTGCTGCATCAACCTTTTTCAGTACGACGTCGCCGACCGCGAAATGCTTTACCCTGACATTTTTGTCAAAGTACTTTGCCATCCTCCTTTTAACTTCTTCTTGCCTGATTGTTGCCTCATCCTGAAGTTCTTCGATTAGATCCAGACTGTACTTGATAGCCTCGTCATTGTAGTCTACCCACGCTTCTCCTCCTTTTCCGTACACAACCCTTGGAGTGACCACCTCAAACTCCACAGGAACAACAGCCTCTCAGCCATGAGACAGTTTGAATGGTGTCTCCCCTGTAGCTGAGGATGGAGTAGTACGAAGAGTCCAAAGGATGGAGGGAAGTTGATCCGCCCAGTTTCCTTTCTGATTCCAAACCCTTTTCATCAGGAGCTGCTGGATTCGCTTGTTGGCTGCTTCTACCTGACCATTGGTCCTTGGATGATGTACTGAGGAGAACCGCAGGTCAATTCCAACCTGATCGCAAAACTTTATCATCTCGGGATTATTGAATTGTGGACCATTATCAGTGACAATCGCCAGCGGAATTCCGTGTCGGCAGACAATTTCTCCCCAGAGGAAGTTTCTGATGATTTGGGTAGTAGTTCTTGCCAGTGCCTTAGCCTCGATCCACTTGCTGAAGTAGTCAATCATCACTATGATAAAGCGGCGCTGACCGCTAGCCATTGGAAATGGTCCGATGAGATCCATCCCCCAAACTGCAAAGGGCCAGGGTGCCGTTATTGACCTAAGCGACTGAGCGGGCAGATGCTGAAGAGGAGCGAACTTTTGGCACTGCACACACCGCTTGGCAAATGCTTCAGCATCCTTTCTCATGGTCGGCCAAAAATATCCTTGCCGTAGGATCCTCTTTTCATAGGTTTTTGCCCCTGAATGGCTACCACATTCCCCAGAATGTACTTCCTGAAGTACGATAGGGATCTCTTCTTCTGAAACACATCGTGCTGAGGGGGAAATCAAAGTTTTTCTGTAGAGTACTCCTGCTATTAGATAATAATATGCCGCCTTCCTTTTGAATCTTCTCCGATCTTTGATGGAATGGTGGAGCTCTCCCTTTGATAGGAATAGCTCGTAAGGATCCTTCCATGAAGGATTATGATCAATTTGCATGAGTTCTGACTCATCTATTGCCGGATGAAAAAGTTCAAAGGTCACTCCCCCGGATGGAAGACCGAACTTCGACAATTCATCTGCCTCCTCATTTTGCGTTCTTGGGATGTGCTCGATAATAAATGACTTGAATCTTTCGATTTCCTTTTTGGCTAATAGCAGATATTTTCGCAGAATCGGCTCTCTTGTCTCATAATTTCCCAAGACCTGGGAAGCCATCACCAATAAATCAGTTCTAACATGTACATATTCTATGCCCAACTCTTTCGCGAGCCTTAGCCCAGCCAGAAGTGCTTCATATTCTGCCTGGTTATTCGTAACTGGGAAGAAGAACTTGATAGCTTGCTCCAGCCTGATGCCATTTGGGCTGATCAACACTACTCCGGCTCCCACGGAGTTCCTGCCAGAAGCCCCATCCACATAAATGATCCAAGCCAGAGGAGATCGCACCACCTGTTCAGGACTAAGCTCTGTTGTATCTACCAGGAAGTCTGCCAAGATTTGCGCTTTGATTGCTGTTCGGGGGATGTACGATATCTCAAATTCACTTAGTTCAATAGCCCATTTTGCTAACCTCCCTGAATGATCTGGCTTCTCAAGAATGTTTTTTAGAGGATGATCTGTAATAACTTGGACGGAATGAGCCTGAAAATAAGGGCGAAGCCTTCGCGCAGACATAACCAAAGCCAAGGCCAGTTTCTCCAGGATCGAATATCTGGTTTCTGCATCCTTAAGGATGTGGCTGACATAGTATATTGGAAACTGCCTCCTCTTCTCTTCCCGAACGAGGACAGAACTCACCGCTTCTGGTCCGACTCCCAGATATAAGAATAGTTTTCCCCCTCACGGGGACTTTGGAGTAGTGGAGTCAAAGTTAACTGTCCCTTCAGCTGCTCGAAAGCCTTGTTACACTCTTCGCTCCATTCGAACTTTGATCCCTTTCGCAATGTTTTAAAGAATGGGGCACTTTTATCTCCGGATTTAGAGATAAACCTGCTCAATCCTGCCAATCTCCCCCCAAGTTGTTGAACTTCTTTAGTATTTCGAGGAGGGGACATATCAAGGATGGCCTTCACCTTATCTGGATTTGGTGCAAGGCCATCAGGAGTTAAGAGATGCCCAAGAAATTTTCCTTTGTTCGCCCCGAACACACATTTCAATGGGTTTAATTTTAACTTGAACCACCGTAGAGTAGCGAACGTCTCTACGAGGTCTTCCAAGTGCAATGAGAATGTTTTACTTTTGAGAAGAAGGTCATCAACGTAAACTTCGAGATTCCTGCCCTTTTGATGTTTAAAGACGGTATCCATCATTCTTTGGTATGTTGCACCCGCATTTTTAAGACCGAAGGGCATTACGAGATAGCAGTAACACCCATCGTTTGTGATAAATGAGGTATGCGGGATGTCAGGTTTATATATTTTAATTTGATGATACCCGGAGAAGGCATCGAGGAAACTCATAAAACCATACCCAACCGCGGAATCAACTAATACATCTATCCGAGGCAAAGGGTAATAATCTTTAGGGCACGCTTTATTAAGTTTGGTGAAGTCCACGCACATGCGCCACTTCCCGCCGGATTTCTTAACCATTACAACATTCGACATCCACGTGGGATATTGAATCTCCGAAATGAAACCCGCTTTTAGGAGTTTGGAAACCTCCTCTCTGATGGGCAACGCCAGCTTGGTCGCCACTTCTCTCTTCTTTTGCTGGACGGGCTTGAACTCAGGAGATACGTTTAGATGATGACAAACCACGTCTGGATCCACTCCTGGCATATCCTCCGCTGACCAAGCGAAGATATCCAGATTCCCCAAAATGCATGAGATTAGCTCCACTTTCTCCTCTTCTGACAATTCAGCGTTGATGACCAGCTTCTTCTCTGCCCCCTCAGCAATAGGAACTTCTTGGGTCGCTTGGGCAGGTTCCAAGTGAGCCCCTTCTCGATCTTTTCCTTCCTCGACGGCCTCTGGAGACTCAGCAACCTCCAAAACCTCAACCATGATCTCGGGAAGCGGAACGTCGGTGACCATGTTGACAGTTCGGACGTAGCACTCCCGAGCAACCTTTGGGTTGCTTCTGACCCGATACTGTTTTCCTTCAGCAGCGAACTTGAGGGCAAGATGAAAGGTGGACACTACCGCCCTATACGCATTGAGAATCGGCCTCCCAAAGATAGCGCAGTAGTTGCTCGGGGCATCCACTACCACGAAATTGATCTGCTTTATTATTCCTCCAAGAGAGACCAGGAGCTTCACTGAACCCTCTACCTCTTTCTTCTCCCCAGAAAAACCGTAGAGGGGCCCATCGGTGGAAAGCAGATGCTTTCCAGTCTTCAGGGCCTCGAAAGTTGGGCGGAAAAGGAGATTGACGGAGCTGCCAGTATCAATCAAAATCTTGTGGACGGTATAGTTTTCGATGACGGCCCTGATAACCACCGCATCATCGAAAGGATTAGCATTGGGGGGAAGGTCATCCTGACCAAACGTGACAATAGTACTTTCGGGAGGAGAACTCGTAGTGGCTGCCACTTCCTGCTTTAGAACCCTCGCAATGCTGGACTTGCGAGATGATTCCGCTCCAGCTCCCCCATGGATACAATAGATGTCCCCTAAAGGGCCCACATCATTGACCTCGACGCATTCGGTAGAAGGATGAATATCACCATAGTAGCCGGCGTCCTCGACGTCGGCGCATTCCCAGGTCACTTCTACTGTTTCCTTCTCCTTTTTCTTCTCGATAGTTGGCTCAGCAGTTTTATCTTTCCGAACTAGACCCCGGAGCTTTCCTTCTCCCAGGAGTCTTTCTATAAGCAGACGAAGAGCTCGACAGTCTTCAGTTAGATGTCCCCCCTCTTTATGATATTCACAATAAAGGTTCGGATTCCGATTGCGAATATCCGCCTTCAGAGGAGCGGGCCTTTTGAAATCTGGCCTCTTTTGCAGAATCTGGACTACCTCGTCCATGGTGACATTTAGCGGAGTGAATGACTCTTGTGAATCATCATATTGCATTGATGGAACGACTGGAGGTGGCTGCGCGGCATACTGTTGTAAATATACCGGCATGATTTGCGGAAGGGGAGCGGACGGAGCGGGAGCGATGGCCAACGGTTGTTTCTGATCTTGAAACCGCTGACGGCCCATAAATGGTTGCTTATTCTTGTAGTTCCTCCCCCTTTGGGAACGGGGTTCGAAGTGGGACTGATTCGATGGTGGATGACGGAAGGATGGATTTGATGGCTCCTTGTCGCTTACCAGCTTCGCGACGTAGTCTGGATTGCTCTTCTCTCCTCTGATAAACATATTTGCCAAACTTATCATTTCCTGATAAGTCTTAGGCTCCCTTATATTTGCTTCGAACTTTAGAGGGCCCTCCCTTAGGCCATGGATGAGGGCAACCCTATACAGCTACGGGTCCACATTTTGGATTTCCATGATCTCTCTCTGGAATCGATCCACAAAACGAGCCCATGTCTCGCCTTCCCGTTGTTTTATCGAAAAGGGCCGCCGGACCGCTCTTTCTTTTCCTTGAGGTGGAGAATCTCAGCAAGAATTCTCTTCACAGCTCCGTGAAACAACGGATTGACCTAGGGTGCAGACCGTAGAACCATTCCCTCGCTTGTCCTTCAAAGGAGGTTACAAGAAGCTTGCACTTATTGCATCAGTTAAGGTTCTAAGAGCAATGGCTGACTCGAAAGCTTGTAAATGAACCGTGGGATCAGTCTCCCCATTGAAAGCTGGCAGGCGGGGTTTCCTTAAATTATTAGGGGCAGGCTCCCCTCTGACTTCGTCCACAAAGGGAGAGGTCTCTTCCATGTCTTCATATAGAGGAGTAGAGTAATAAGCCGCTGGAGCTGCGGCTATTCGCAGACAAGCCGCCTGATAAGAAGACCGGGCGGCTGCTTCTGGCGGGTAGGAGTGATGAGTAGAAACTTCAGGCGGATAGGAGAGATGGGCCGCGCCCTCCTGCGGGTAGGAAAGATGGGCAGTGTGAGAAGTCGCCCCCTGGAAGTCGAGGACTCGAGCTGGTATGTTGTGCGCGGCCTCCTGATAGAAGTTTTTCCTAGCCGCAGGGTCTTCTTGATGGAGTTGGAAATTAGCGGCTTGCGGTAGCGAGTAAGGAGGAGGTGGAGGAAGGACCGGGGTCATCGCCTGATTAGCCGCGGCTTGTTGCGGAACCAGTCGCTCAGTTAGTATTGCTAAAGTCCGACTGATCTCTTCAAGTCGCTGATCAGTGGCCCTCTGAGCCCGCTCAGCTTCTCTCTTTGACATCTCCAGGGCTTCCCACAAGGAGTCCTCGCTATGATCGGAGCGGTCTCTAAGGGGGAACTGACGGTCTGACATTATGGCGAAAAGGGATTTCACTGACAATCCGCGATCTGAAGGTCGCGTGTTTCTGTTGAGTCCGAGATCGTACCTCCGAGGGAAACCGGAGGTTGCGGGTTGTCGGTTACTTTTTATGTAGAAGAATGAGACCGCTAGCAGCGGTCAAGGCCAGACTTTGTCCGCCGCGGCAAATGCCACTCCTGCGACGGGCTTTTTTCTGTTGAGTCCGAGATCGTACCTCCGAGGGAAACCGGAGGTTGCGGGTTGCCGGTTACTTTTTATGTAGAAGAATGAGACCGCTAGCAGCGGTCAAGGCCAGACTTCGCCCGCCGCAGCAAATGCCACTCCTGGGACTGGCTTTCCTTTGATTAGAAAGAAGTGGTTACAGCGGGTTGCAAGTGCAGGAAAAGAGAAGCCGGCCGGTCAGACAGTCCGCAAGACGAGAAACTCGAGTCCGCAGCTCAAACAAGCGAGCTCCTAGATTCGAGTGTCCGTCCCTTGGGAACAGTGCCGCCCACTATTTATAGGCCTGGGGGCCTGCCCGAGCGGGCAGGGATAGAATAACCGCCTGCCCGGGTACAGGAGAAACGGGCAGGCGGTGACGGGATACACAAAGAGGGAAAAAAAATAAGCCGCGCGGCTTGGCGGCTTGCCCTTCCGACTTGTCTGACCAGAAGCTGGAGATGATGCGGCCAAGGTGACGATTCTACCCGCTCGGTCTCTGTCTTGAGACCACGACCTGTTCTTTTGGCTTTGGACCTTGGCTTGTCTTCATGGCATAAACCGCGCGACCTCTGATTTGAGACCGCGACTTGCCCTGTTGGACTTGGGCTTGGATTACCTCTGGTTCTCGGAGGCGGCCTGAATTATTATAGACCGCCCGGCCTGTGTTAGCTGGTGCCGATGGAGCTTGCTTAACCTGAGCCGGGCGACCTGGATCTGCAAACCGCTCGGTCTACGAGTAATCCTCTTGAAAGCGGTTTCCCGGAAAACAGTCAAGATCATCTACAATAAGAAAAGACAGTCAAAGAATGATTAAAAGGAGATCGCTCTCTTCGAATCTTCCTCGCTTACAAGCCGCAGCGGTTTGGGTTGAATTCGGGTGGATAGGTCGCCTTGCTTGCTCGGTATCAAACTTTCGGAGATGTTCTCTCCACGACCTCTCGCTTTGCCTCCGCTTGGCAGCAGAAAATTGAGCGGCGGAGGGAAAGAAGCTGGGCGACGGGTTCAACAACGAAACGTGCGACTTATTTCGAGGCCGCGGCTTGAAGAAACGAACGGGGTGGTAATCCGCTCCCTTTTTACCTTGCAACAGAAAATTGGGTGGAGGCGGTGGCGTCCTGGTAAGCTGATCCCTTACTCTCTCCGCCTTCACCTGCATAAGACGGAGACCGGTCATTACAGTATCTTCGGGTGCCGGTGCGATTTTCTCTGGTCTAGTCGCAGTCTCAGGGAGGACGGCCTCCTTAGTACTGGCCGCATCCTCAGATAGGGTGGCTCCTTTCTCTCCTGGCGGATTGGTAGCCTGCAGTTCGGAAGAAGTTCTCAGCTGATCATCTTGCTGCTGAAAAGAATCAAAATCCCTGAGGATGTCACTTACGGAAATGCTGTGGGCATCGACGGGAGCCTGATCGTTCGACTTGGGGGAGGGAGTAAACAAGCCCTCCGAGACTTCCTTCTCGCGCGACTTGCCTTGCAGGCTGTCCGCTCTCGGTTTCCCAGACGCTGCCTTGTTCTTGGCTTTTAGCCTCTTCATCTTCTTCAGCAGCCTGTCCGCCGCGGACTCCTCTTTCTTCCTCTTTTTTGACTCCAGAACGGTTGGCTTTCCCGGGCTATCCTCGATGTTAACTACTGAAGCTTGCTGGTCGCTCGGCTTAAGGGAATCAACTGCCTCTCCCCCTTCGTCTCTTATTTTTAGGTGGAAAATCCCGGACGGGGTGACCTCCACTTTGAAAGACTCATCCCCATCACCCTTCGGGGGAACGGCCTCCAAGTCTACCTTATCCGGCGGAGGAGGCGAATTGATTCCTTTATCAGAAAGCGTTGGGGGATCAGCCGGAGATGGGTTCGGGCAACTCGCCTCCTTTTTAGTCGATAGGTCAACTGTCAGCTCGGGAGGTGGGTCTGTTGGCCTACTCGCGGAAGCGATTGTTACTGAATTGTCAGGCCGCGTCGTCTTCTTCTTTTTCTTTTTCCCATCCTTCGAACGGTCTCTCTCACGGCTTTTTTCGGGCTTCTCAAGAACTTCGAGCTGGGCCATTAAGTCCACCATCTTTTTTGGGCTGTTCAACCTAAAAGTTCTAACCGCAAGAGGCGAGTAGTGACTCGTGATAGCAATGAATTTATGCCAGAATAGAAAACCCTCAAGCATTTATAACCTACGGGGTGAGATCGGCGCGGTCTCCCGGCTAGAACTGATATTTTCGAAATCTTCTCAGAAATTTAAAAATATGTGGGGATCATGTTTACCCAGAAGACCGCTTCCAACGGAATGATTCGCAGACCGGGCGGTTTGAAGATACAAGTCAACCGGCTCAGGTTTTACAAAGTCCATCAACACCAACTAGCACAGGTCGGGCGGTCTGATACAATTCAGATCGCCTCCAGATACTGAAGATTATCCAGGCTCAAAGTCCAACAGGGCAAGTCGCGGTCTCAAGTCGGAGGCCGCTCAGGTTGTACCAGGAAAGCCATTATGGTCTAAGCCTAGAAGGCAACTCGCGGTCTCAAGCTGGAGACCGCGCGGGTTGCATCTTGAAAGCTAAAACAAGGCTTAAGGCCAGGCGACAAGCCACGTTCTCAAGGGCAAGCCGCGGTCTCAAGACGGAGACCGCCCGGATCGTGCCGTGAAGATCAGTGAGAATCAAGTCCAAGAAGACATGCCGCGGTCTCAAGACGGAGACCGCTCGGGTGGCATCATCACCTTGGTTGCAGCATCTCCGACCCCCTCTACGAGACAGACCGCAAGCGCAAGCCGCCAAGCCGCGCGGCTTCTTTCTTTTCTCCTTTTTGTATCCCGTCACCGCCTGCCCATTTCTCCTGTACCCAGGCAGGCGGTTATTTTATCCCTGCCCGTTCGGGCAGGCCCCCAAGCCTATAAATAGGGGGAGACACTATTCCCAAGAGACGCACACTCGAATCCAGGAGCTCGCTTGTCTGAGCTGCGGTCTCGAGTTTCCAGTCTTGCGGACTGTCTGACCGGCCGGCTTCTCTTTTCCTGCACTTGTAACCGCTGTAACCATCTCATTCTAATCAAAGGAAAGCCCGTCACAGGAGTGGCATTCGCCGTGACGGGCGAAGTCCGGCCTCGGTCGCTGCTAGCGGTCTCATTTTCCCCACCTCAAAAGTAACCGGCAACCCGCAGCCTCCGATTTCCTTCGGAGGTGCGATTTCGGACTCAACACTTCGGGCTTATCATTTTCAGGCCGCGCGACCTGATATCTATCCTCTTGTTGTAGCATCAATATGACACGGACAACCCGGATTTCCAAGACAAGGTCTTCCCTCATGTAGCCGAAGGGATTGATGGTGCTCTGAATCGTTTATGAGATCGGGACGGCCTGGCCGTTGGCTTTGAGGATACAACCTTCTCGGATCTTTATCCCAGCCTGAAGGACAAATTAAACGAAATTACCCTCCGAGTCAAGGGGAAAGACAAGGTCGAATCCAGCGGTGGCGTGGAAGAAAGTAGTGATGAAGAAGCCGAAAAAGAGCCCGCCACGGATGTCGAAGGAGAAAAAGATGGCTCTGATGTAGAATCCAGTGATTCTGAAGAGACCGGACGGTCTCGAACTCGCAAGTTGGGCGGCTCAGGTACTTCGGAAAGCTCGAGTGGTAGATCCTCGGGTTCCTCCACTCCCAGCAGAGGATATTCGCCTGACGTGGATATTACTGGCGATGAAGATTCGACCTCTCCTGCGACCAAGAAACTCAAGCCGGACGAGTAGCTCCTTTTGTAATTTTCTTTTTTGTTTTTTACTTTTGCATGACCGACGGTTTGGTTTTGTTAACCGGCCGGTTATGAATCAATGTAAAAATATTTTGAAAACGAAATGGAAAACTTTTACCTGTTCAGCGGTTTGTCTTTACTTACTTGTGTTCACTGTGATCTCCTTCTGTGTTAGATAATTGACCCTTCTAACCAAGTCGTGCGACTTAATATTTAACTCACCCGGTTAGGATAATGATCTTCATAGGATTCCGGTAAAGTAATCATTAGCAGAAAACCCAATCTCATAGCTTGCTTCTTCAATCCGGATCGAGCTGACTTGATTCATCCCGAGAAGGTGTTAACTTATTATGAATATATTATGATATCCAGGGAGCCGGACATAACCAAGCCGCGTGGTTGTTACTAGATTCTGCATACTTGTTTTTCAGGATAAAGAATGCCAAGTCATAAGAACAACCCACAGACCGAGCGACCAGTATTTTAACTCAAATGACTCGCAATTGAGATTGCTGCAAGCCCCATCTCCGTGAATATAGCTATAAACGATCAGGGAATTGACAAAACCAAGCCGTGCGACCATATCCTGGCTTTTGTAAGGCAGAATATGAAATCATAAGAAAAATAGTTGATAGACCGCGCAATTAACATCTAACCAGAACGATTCATATGACAACTTTACATAACATCAGCTAATAACCCGCACGGACTGCATATAATTTGTGCGGTTAGCAGCTTTGATACTTGCAATGAGAATCATAATTGCTTGATCGAGAAGAGCCAATTATTAGCCGAACGAATCGAATTGAAATCCATAAATATAGATCCATGACCCGAATGGCGAGGTCGACCGATCATGATTATTCTCGATCCCCCAATATTTGCCTTGTGACTTTTTATTGTCCTGTTTATTTCAGACCGTCCGGTCTGAAAACCACACTGCATGGCATCTTTGGGACCTGTTCATTCTAAACCGCCCGGTTTGATAACCAGACATCCTGATAAATACTTATTTGAAACCGCCCGGTTTGAGTATAAAGTTGGCCGGTTTGTGATGCACATATGAATCCTGCTTTTTTCTTCAAATGGTCTAGAATGACCATATACGATGAGATAATTCCCTGTAATGAAAAAGATGATTACAGACCCAGATGACTAAGTGGGCAGGTGTACCTAGGCGGCGAGCATTGCTTTCCTCAAGTGGTCATAAGGGCTGTAAGTGACTCGACTGCTCTCCTGCTTGGGGGCCACAAGCTGAGTCGATCAATTGGGGAGGTGTGGTTATGCCGCGGGGGCTTTACCGACATTGCTTTCCTCAGAGGGATCAACTCAGTTGAGGGTTGTAAACGACTCGACTGCTCTCCCGCCTGGGGTTACAAGCCGAGTTGATCAATTGGGCAGGTGTGGTTATGCCGCGGGGGCTTTACCGACATTGCTTTCCTCAGAGGGATCAACTCAGTTGTGGGTTCCACCCAGGCGTTGCTTGAGAGTACCTTGGAGTATTCGATGGTTATAGACTAAGATGACCAGTTGGGCAGGTGTGGTTATGCCGCGGGGGCTCTACCGACATTGCTTTCCTCAGAAAGATCATCAAAGTTATAACTATATCCCTTTCGGAGTATGATAAAGCTAACAATCACCCGAACTTGGTGCGTTAGATATCAACCGAGATCTGAGATTCTGAAGACCACCGCACGGGAATTGGCAAGTTGCCACTACACATGTGTGAAAACTCACCGCTACATGTGGTCGACGTGGGCTTATACTAACGACTACAATCCGAGGGGGTTCAAGCAGAATTCAGCGATGTCTTCGCGGTTCAGTGAGTTTGATATATAAAGAAAGTAAGAAAAATTTAGACAAGAAGAAGTGTCAGTACGGGGCTTTTCATTGAATATCTAAAATATGCTTAAAATGAAGAAAACATTTTTTAAGGATAAAAACGTTTGAGATCGTCACCGCTCCAAGTGCGTGAGATGTGTTCTCCGTCGCTTGTTTGGAGGCGGTAGGCCCCATTTCTCAAGGCCTCTTTGATGATGAATGGCCCTGTCCAGTTGGGATTCAGCTTTCCAACATTACCAGATCTGGCTGCAGTGTCTACCTTCTTTAGTACCAAATCCCCGACTGCAAACTGTTTTACCCTGACATTCTTGTCAAAGTATTTTGCCATCCTCCTTTTGACTTCTGCCTGTCTGATTGTTGCTTCGTCCTGAAGTTCTTCGATCAGATCCAAACTATACTTGATAGCCTCATCATTTTCATCTATCCATGCTTCTCCTCCCTCCTTTGCATACACTACTCTTGGAGTGACCACCTCAAACTCTATAGGAACAACAACCTCCGAGCCATGGGATAGTTTGAATGGTGTTTCTCCAGTAGCGGAAGATGCGGTGGTACGAAGAGTCCAAAGGATAGAAGGGAGTTGGTCTGGCCAATTTCCTCTTTGATTCAAGACCCTCTTCATCAAGAGTCGCTGAATCTGCCGATTCGCTTCTTCTACCTGACCATTTGTTCTTGGATGATGCACTGAAGCAAACCGAAGATCAATCCCCACCTGATCGCAAAAGTTTATCATCTCTGGATTGTTAAATTGCGGACCATTGTCGGTGACAATTGCTAGCGGAATCCCATGCCGGCAGACTATCTCTCCCCAGATGAAGTTCCGGATAATTTGAGTTGTAGTTTTTGCCAATGCTTTTGCCTCAATCCATTTGCTGAAGTAGTCGATCATTACAATGATAAAACGTCGCTGGCCACTGGCTACTGGGAAGGGTCCGATAAGATCCATTCCCCATACTGCGAAGGGACACGGCGCAGTTATTGATCTGAGTGACTGAGCAGGCAAATACTGAAGAGGAGCGAACTTTTGACACTGAACACACCGCTTGGCAAATGCTTCAGCGTCCTTTCTCATGGTTGGCCAAAAATATCCTTGCCTCAAAATCCTCTTTTCCAACGTCTTTGCTCTCGAGTGACTGCCGCACTCCCCAGAATGGACTCTCTTGTAGTATAGTGGGGATCTCTTCTTCCGAGACGCATCGAGCCAAAGGAGAGATGAAAGTTTTTCGATACAAGATTCCAGCTACCAAGCAATAATAAGCCGCTTTTCTCCTGAATCTCCTTCTGTCTTTGATTGATTCGTGGAACTCTCCTTTTGTCAGGTATAATTCATAAGGATCCATCCAGGAAAGATGTTGGTCGATTTGCATTAGTTGCCCCTCCTCTATAGCTGGATGAAAAAGCTCAGAGGTCACTCCTCCTGATGGAAGACCGAACTTTGATAACTCATCGGCTTCTTCATTCTGCGTCCTCGGGATATGTTCGATGACAAAAGATTTAAATCTTCCAATCTCTTCTTTTGCTAGCAGTAGATATTTCTGTAATGTTGGCTCACGGGTTTCATAGTTGCCCAAAACCTGCGAAGCCATTACCGGAGAATTAGTTTTTACATGTACATGCTCTATGCCCAGTTCTTTCGCAAGCCTTAGCCCGGCTAGAAGCGCCTCATATTCGGCTTGATTATTCGTCACCGGAAAAAAGAACTTGATTGCCTGTTCGAGCTTAAGACCATTAGGACTGAGCAAGATTACTCCTGCTCCTGCCGAGTTCTTCCCCGAAGCACCATCTACGAAGATAGTCCAGGCCCAAGGGGACCTCCCTACTTGCTCGGAATCTGATTCTAGTATATCGACCATGAAATCTGCCAAGACTTGGGCCTTGATTGCGGTTCTGGGGATATAAGTTATTTCAAACTCACTTAGCTCGATGGCCCACTTGGCTAATCTTCCGGAATGGTCAGGCTTTTCAAGGATGTTCCTTAATGGATGGTCTATGATTACTTGGATTGGATGTGCTTGGAAATAAGGTCGGAGCCTTCTTGAGGATTGAACCAGAGCCAGAGCCAGCTTTTCTAGGATCGAATATCTCGTTTCTGCATCTTTAAGTATATGGCTAACATAGTATATAGGAAACTGCCTCTTCTTTTCTTCTCGAATGAGAACAGAGCTGACAGCATCGGGTCCAACCCCCAAATATAAGAACAGAATTTCCCCTTCACGAGGGCTCTGGAGAAGAGGAGTCGATGTTAATTGTTTCTTCAGTTGATTAAATGCGTCATCGCACTTCTTGTCCCACTCAAATTTCGACCCTCCTCGGAGTGTTTTGAAGAATGGAGCACTTTTATCTCCTGATTTAGAGATAAACCTGCTCAGTCCTGCCAATCTTCCTCCAAGTTGTTGTACTTCTTTCGAATTACGAGGAGGGGTCATTTCTAGTATGGCTTTTACCTTATCCGGATTTGGTGCCAGGCCATCGGGCGTGAGGAGGTGTCCAAGAAAATTTCCCTTATTTGCCCCAAACACACATTTCAAAGTGTTTAACTTTAACTTGAACCTCCGTAGAGTAGCGAATGTCTCTACGAGGTCTGCCAAGTGAATTGAGAAGATTTTACTTTTTAGGAGGAGGTCATCAACATAAACCTCGAGGTTCCTTCCTTTCTGCTGCCTAAAGACGGTGTCCATCATCCTTTGGTATGTTGCCCTAGCATTCTTAAGCCCAAAGGGCATTACGAGGTAACAGTAATAGCCATCGTTCGTGATGAAAGACGTATGCGGGATATCAGGTTTATGCATTTTGATTTGGTGATAACCATAAAATGCATCGAGAAAGCTCATAAAGTTATACCCACCGCGGAATCTACTAAAACATCTATCCGAGGCAAATGGTAACAATCTTTGGGGCATGCTTTATTGAGTTTTGTGAAATCTACACACATGCGCCATTTTCCCCCAGATTTTTTCACCATTAAACATTTGACATCCAAGTGGGGTATTGGATTTCAGAAATAAAATTTGCTTTAAGAAGTTTTGCAACTTCTTCTTTGATGGGTACCGCCAACTTGGATGCCACCTCTCTCTTCTTTTGTTGTATCGGTTTGAATTCAGGGGAGACATTGATGTGATGGCAGGCAACATCTGGATCTACTCCAGGCATATCTTCCGCCGACCAGGCGAAGATGTCCAGATTCTTCAATAGACAGGAGATCAGTTGAATCTTCTCCTCTTCTGGTAGTTCGGCATTGATGATCAGTTTCTTTTCTTCCCCTTCAGCAATGGGGATCTCTTGGGTCTCCTGGGCAGGTTCCAGGTGAGCCATTTCTCACTCTGTGCTTCCCTTAACCTCTTCCAGGGCCCTGGACACTTCGTGAACGTCATTCTCAAGTTCAGGAAATAGTGTCTCGGTGATCACATTGACTGTTTTTACATAGCATTCCCGAGCGACTTTTGGATCACTTCGGATCCGATACTGACGTCCTTCGGCAGCGAACTTTAAAGCCAAGTGGAAAGTGGATACTATTGCCTTGTAAGCGTTCAGGATTGGCCTTCCAAAGATTGCACAATAACTGCTCGGGGCTTCCACCACTACGAAGCTTATCAGCTTAGTTATGCCTCCCAATGACACAAAAAGCTTTACACACCCTTCTACTTCTTTCTTTTCTCCCGAGAAGCCGTAGAGGGGCCCTTCCGTAGAGAGCAGAGACTCTGCCCCTGCTCCACCATGGATACAGTAGACATTGCCGAGGGGACCAACGTCATTTACTTCTACGCATTCGGTGATAGGATGTATATCCCCATAACAACCTGCCTCTTCCACGTCAGCACATTCCCAGGTCACTTCGACCGCTTCCTTCTTCTTTTCGGTTCGGGGCTCAGCAGGTGTGTCTTTGTGGACTAGTCCTCGGAGCTTCCTGTTCGATTCAAAAGTGCGCCTCCGAAGGAAATCGAAGGTTGCGGATTATCGGTTACTATTTGGTTAGAGAATTCAGACCGCTAGTAGCGGTCGAGGCCAGACTTCGCCCGTCACGGCGAATGCCACTCCTGTGATGGGCTTTCCTTTGATTAAAATGAAGTGGTTACAGCGGTTACAGGTGCAGGAAAGAAGAAGCCGGCCGGTCAGACAGCTCGCAAGACGGGAAACTCGAGACCGCAGCTCAAACAAGCGAGCTCCTGGATTCGAGTGTGCGTGTCTTGTGAATAGTGCTGCCCCCTATTTATAGGCTTGGGAGCCTGCCCGAATGGGCAGGGATAGAATAACCACCTGCCCGGGTACAGGAGAAACGGGCAGGCGGTGACGGGATGCACAAAGAAGAAAAGAAAGAAGCCGCGCGGCTTGGCGGCTTGCCCTTCCGACCCATCTGACCTGAGGCTGAAGATGCCGTGACCAAGTCAATGATGCAGAACGAGCGGCCTCTGGCTTGAGACCGCAGTTTGCCTTCTGGATGTGACTATGGCTGATCTTCACGATGCAACCCGGGTGGTCTCCGATCTGAGACCGCGACTTGTTCTCCGGGCTTGAACCTTGAGTCTCTATGGCACAACCCGGGCGGTCTCCTACTTGAGACCGCGGATAGAATCCTTACCTTGGCTTTTGACAATCTTCGATCTTGGGGGTGGTCCGAAATGACATCAGACCACCTGGCCTGGTTTACCCTGAACTGAGAGCCACCGATCCTGGAACGCAGCGGCCTGACCTAGCAGTTCGCCCGGTCCGAGAATGATCCAACACGAGAAGCGGTTTTCCGGGTAAACATAATCCCCGCATATTTTCAAATCTCAAGGGAATTTCGAAAATATTAGCTTTAGCCGGGAGACCGCATCCGACTTGTCCTGAATTCTATAAGAGAGCCAGAGAATTCATTCTGCAGAGTTTTTTCTAAAATCACGGGATATTACTCGCCATTTGCGGTTAGAGTTTTTAAGACCGGTAATTCTTCAACGATGGAATTCCTTGACACCATGTTAGACCGCGTGGTTCCTGCCGGAGATCAAAAGGAGGAGGAAGGCAAAAGGCGCGAATCAATGAAGAAGTCAAAGAAGGAAAAGGAAAGGCAGAACCGGAAAGACCGAAAAAAGAGGGAGCGGTCTGAGAAAACCGCGGCAGATAATTCCAAGTCCGATGTGGACTCAACAATCCCCAAGACTCCTACAGAGCCCGCAGCAGACAATTCGGGGCTTCCCCCTAGCGACTCGCTGATTCCTCTCAGAGACCTTGGCCAACAGGCCATCAGCCCGCTGAACAAAGGGGAGGCCGCCCCTTCTGGAAAAGTGGACTCCGGCAGCCCTTCAAGAAAGTCGGTGAGACCGACTCGTTCAGCATGGAAATCACCCCATCCGGAAATCCTCACTTGTTAGTCAAAGATTTGGGGGAGGAGGCGGTTAGTTCTCCGAGGCCGGGCGAACTGAGTACCCCTCTATCCGTGGACGACTATCCCAGTCCCTCCAAAGAAGTTAGTCCAGCTTCCGGTAAGAAAGAGAAGAAGAGGAAGAAGACCGGTTCAGTGACCGACCGAAAAACCAAGAAGGTTAAGAGGCTAGCCTCCAAGGAAAGGGCGGCTTTTAAGAAACCGGCCGAGTCCCGCCTCCAGACCAATCCGCGGCTAAAGGAGGAGCTTGGCCTAGCGACTCCCCCATCCGCTAAGGTGAATGATTCGCCGGCTACCCCTGATGCGAAACCGGGCGGCCTGCTTCCGGACTCGGCGAGTAGTTTATCATTTAATGGGATCTTTCAGGATATGGATGAGCTGGTGAGGCGAGATAAGCTTCTTGACAGCCCGATGGCTTCAAAGCAAACTGCCCCTACTACAAATAACACAGCACGGCCTGAGGAGACCGCTCAGAAGGAGGCCGAAGAGCGAGAAGCTGCTACCCGGGCCGCCCTGGAGGTCGAAGAGCGGGAAGCTGCTACCCGGGCCGCCCTGGAGGTTGAGCAGAAAGCGAAGAAACTCGGGGAGGTGCTGAAAGAGCGGGAGGAGGTTCCCCCGGCGATGACCGGGAAGGAGATAATGATGGTGAAGAAGGAGGGGGCGAAATGGGCTTTAAACAAGCCACTGCGGCCTGATCCTTTTGCACCAGGTAAGCGCCCCGCGGATTATAAAGCTGTCTGTTTCTTCATTCCACGGCCTCGTCGAAATAAATTACTGAACCCGCCGCCGAGCTTTTTCCCCTTAGCGGCCTGGTCCTCTTCCGCTAGGCAGACTAAGGAGAGACTCTGGCGTGAGCAACAACGGAGGATGGACCCGGAACAGTCTAAGCGGCCTGTGCGCCCAGGCATTGATCTTATATTTATGTCCATTTTTGTATATATATAGCGCTGCATGCTCTTGCTTTTCATAACCGCGCGGCTTCTTGCAGATAGCGAGGATCAAATTGTGAAGCCGGGCGACCTTGTGTCCAGCCTGCCTCCATTAGTTCCCCTGGTATCGACCTGTGCGACGACTTCGCAAGAAGGGCCGCAACTGTTTGAGCATCTCGAGGAAAATCTAGCAAACCTGAGGGCCCGTTTAAAGGAGGTGGAAGTCTGGGAGGCCGCCACTCGGACCGCTCTAGAGGCCGAGCGAATGGCAAGGAAGAAGGCTGAAGAGGCGCTGAAGGCGCAGATGGAGATCGACAGGAAATCCAGGACCGAGAGGGAGAAGGGCCTGGAGATTCAGCTTGAGGCCGCGCGAGCTGCAGTGGAGGCCGAGAAGAAGGCCAAGGTGGCGCAAGTCGCTACTCTGACCGCTCAGTTCGAGAAGGAGAAGAGAGCGTCTGCCAAGTTCGAGGATGACTCGAGATATTATCAGGATAAATTCCTACGGTTAACTAGGGAAGTCGATGCGGGCCGGCTAAGTATGAATGATGGGATGCAGGTTGTTAGCCGCCCGACTGTTAGGGCGGGCTCAAATCCTCCCCCGGTTCGAGCGGCTGATCCAATGATTGATGAGGCCACCGCAACCCCCCGCATGATTACCGCTACGCGGGTTGAAAGGGATGCCGGGCGGCTTAATAGCCCATAATTTTTGATCCGGTTGTCCGATTTTCACCTACAATACCATTTCAGAATGAGATGGGAGCCGTAACTCCAATGGAGAACAATTTAAACCAATTCCAGCTCGTTTAAAGGTCGATATAGAGTGAGTTGTCGTAGAAATATGAGATTTTGCTCCAAATGACACATACACTTCAAAATGCCAGATTTTTTAATGCGGGTTGTAGTGAAAATGAGAGATTTAGCTCCAAATAACACTCAAACTTTAAACCGCAATAACTTTTGATGCGATTGTCTTATTTTACACCCACAACACCTTTTCGGAATAATCTTGGAGCACTACATTCATTGGAGCACATGTTTTACCCATTCTAGTTCATTTAGTTGTCGATATATAGCGGGTTGCAGCGGTAATGCGAAATTTAGCTCCAAATGACACCTAAACTTCTAACAACCATAACTTTTGATTTTTATGTTTGATTTTTGCCCACAACACCTTTTCGGAATATGCTCGGAGGCATGCATCCAATGGAGCACAATTTTAAACCATTCCAGCTCATTTTAGTGGTCAATATACAGCGGGTTGCAATGGCAATGAGAGATTTAGCTCCTCTTTACACATTAACTGTAACAGCCATAACTTTTGATCTGGTTGTTTGATTTTTGCGCACAACACCTTTTTCGAATGAGCTCGGAGCCCTACATCCAATGGAGAACAAGTTTTTTCCATTCCAATTTGTTATTGGTCAATATATAGCGGGTTGTTAATAAGGTATTTAGCTCGAAAGGAGTCCTAAACTTCAAACGACCATAACTTTTGATCCGATTGTCCGATTTTCACTCACAATACCATTTCGGAATAAGATCGGAGCCCTAACTCCAATGGAGAACAATTTAAACCAATTCCAGCTCGTTTAGAGGTCGATATACAGTGAGCTGTAGTGGAAATACGAGATTTTGCTCGAAATGACACATACACTTCAAAATACCAAAATTTTTAATACGGGTTGTAGTAAAAATGAGAGATTTAGCTACAAATGACACTCAAACTTTAAACCGCAACAACTTTTGATGCGATTGTCTTATTTTACCCCCACAACACCTTTTCGGAATAATCTTGGAGCACTACATTCATTGGAGCACAAGTTTTACCCATTCCAGTTCATTTAGTTGTCGATATATAGCGGGTTGCAGCGGTAATGCGAAATTTAGCTTCAAATGACACCTAAATTCTAACAGCCATAACTTTTGATTTTTATGTTTGATTTTTGCCCACACCACCTTTTCAGAATATGCTCGGAGGCATACATCCAATGGAGCACAATTTTAAACCATTCCAGCTCATTTTAGTGGTCAATATACAGCGGGTTGCAATGGCAATGAGGGATTTAGCTCCTCTTTACACATTAACTGTAATAGCCATAACTTTTGATCTGGTTGTTTGATTTTTACGCACAACACCTTTTTGGAATGAGCTCGGAGCCCTACATCAAATGGAGAACAAGTTTTTCCCATTCCAGTTTGTTATTGGTCAATATACAGCGGGTTGGTAATAAGTTATTTAGCTCGAAAGGAGACCTAAACTTCAAACGCCCATAACATTTGATCCGGTTGTCCGATTTTCACCCACAATACCATTTCGAAATGAGATCGGAGCCCTAACTCCAATGGAGAACAATTTAAACCAATTCCAGCTCGTTTAGAGGTCGATATACAGTGAGCTGTAGTGGAAATACGAGATTTTGCTACAAATGACACATACACTTCAAAATACCAGAATTTTTAATGCGGGTTGTAGTGAAATTGAGAGATTTAGCTCCAAATAACACTCAAACTTTAAACCACAACAACTTTTGATGCGATTGTCTTATTTTACCCCCACAACACCTTTTCGGAATAATCTTGGAGCACTACATTCATTGGAGCACAAGTTTTACCCATTCCAGTTCATTTAGTTGTCGATATATAGTGGGTTGCAGCGGTAATGCGAAATTAGCTCCAAATGACACCTAAACGTCTAACAGCCATAACTTTTGATTTTTATGTTTGATTTTTGCCCACAACACCTTTTCGGAATATGCTCGGAGGCATACATCCAATGGAGCACAATTTTAAACCATTCCAGCTCATTTTAGTGGTCAATATACATCGGGTTGCAATGGCAATGAGGGATTTAGCTCTTCTTTACACATTAACTGTAACGGCCATAACTTTTGATCTGGTTGTTTGATTTTTGCGCACAACACCTTTTTGGAATGAGCTCGGAGCCCTACATCCAATGGAGAACAAGTTTTTCCCAATCCAGTTTGTTATTGGTCAATATACAGCGGGTTGGTAATAAGGTATTTAGCTCGAAAGGAGACCTAAACTTCAAACGCCCATAACTTTTGATCCGGCTGTCCGATTTTCACCCACAATACCTTTTCAGAATGAGATCGGAGCCCTAACTCTAATGGAGAACAATTTAAACCAATTCCAGCTCGTTTAGAGGTCGATATACAGTGAGTTGTAGTGGAAATACGAGATTTTGCTCCAAATGACACATACACTTCAAAATACCAGAATTTTTAATGCGGGTTGTAGTGAAAATGAGAGATTTTGCTCCAAATGACACTAAAATTTAAACCGCAATAACTTTTGATGTGATTGTCTTATTTTACCCCCACAACACCTTTTCGGAATAATCTTGGAGCCTACATTCATAGGAGCACAAGTTTTACCCATTCCAATTCATTTAGTTGTCGATATATAGCGGGATACAACGGTAATGTGAAATTTAGGTCCAAATGACACCTAAACTTCTAACAATCATAACTTTTGATTTTTTTGTTTGATGTTTGCCCACAACACCTTTTCGGAATATGCTCGGAGGCATACATCCAATGGAGCACAATTTTAAACCATTCCAGCTCATTTTAGTGGTCAATATACAGCGGGTTTAAATGACAATGAGTTATTTAGCTCCTCTTTACACATTAACTGTAACAGCCATAACTTTTGATCTGATTGTTTGATTTTTGCGCACAACACCTTTTTGGAATGAGCTCGGAGCCCTACATCCAATGGAGAACAAGTTTTTCTCATTCCAGTTTGTTATTGGTCAATATACAGCGGGTTGGTAATAAGGTATTTAGCTCGAAAGGAGACCTAAACTTCAAACGCCCATAACTTTTGATCCGGTTGTCCGATTGTAACCCACAATACCATTTCGGAATGAGATCGGAGCCCTAACTCCAATAGAGAACAATTTAAACCAATTCCAGCTCGTTTAGAGGTCGATATACAGTGAGTTGTAGTGGAAATATGAGATTTTGCTACAAATGACACATACACTTCAAAATACTAGAATTTTTAATGCGGGTTGTAGTGAAAATGAGAGATTTAGCTCCAAATGACACTCAAACTTTAAACCGCAACAACGTTTGATGCGATTGTCTTATTTTACCCCCACAACACCTTTTCAGAATAATCTTGGAGCACTACATTCATTGGAGCACAAGTTTTACCCATTCCAGTTCATTTAGTTGTCGATATATAGCGGGTTGCAGCGGTAAAGCGATATTTAGCTCCAAATGACACCTAAACTTCTAACAGCCATAACTTATGATTTTTATGTTTGATTTTTGCCCACAACACCTTTTCAGAATATGCTCGGAGGCATCCATCCAATGGAGCACAATTTAAACCATTCCAGCTCATTTTAGTGGTCAATATACAGCGGGTTGCAATGACAATGAGTTATTTAGCTCCTCTTTACACATTAACTGTAACAGCCATAACTTTTGATCTGGTTGTTTGATTTTTGCGCACAACACCTTTTTGGAATGAGCTCGGAGCCCTACATCCAATGAAGAACAAGTTTTTCCCATTCCAGTTTGTTATTGGTCAATATACAGCGGGTTGGTAATAAGTTATTTAGCTCAAAATAGACCTAAACTTCAAACGCCCATAACTTTTGATCCGGTTGTCCGATTTTCACCCACAATACCATTTCGGAATGAGATCGGAGCCTTAACTCCAATGGAGAACAATTTAAACCAATTCCAGCTCGTTTAGAGGTCGATATACAGTGAGTTGAAGTGGAAATACGAGATTTTGCTCCAAATGACACATACACTTCAAAATACCAGAATTTTTAATGCGGGTTGTAGTGAAAATGAGAGATTTAGCTCCAAATGACACTGAAACTTTAAACCGTAACAACATTTGATGCGATTGTATGATTTTACCCCCACAACACCTTTTCGGAATAATCTTGGACCACTACATTCATTGGAGCACAAGTTTTACCCATTCCAGTTCATTTAGTTGTCAATATATAGCGGGTTGCAGCGGTAATGCGAAATTTAGCTCCAAATGACACCTAAACTTCTAACAGCCATAACTTTTGATTTTTATGTTTGATTTTTGCCCACAACACCTTTTCGGAATATTCTCGGAGTCATACATCCAATGGAGCACAATTTTAAACCATTCCAGCTCATTTTAGTGGGCAATATATAGCGGGTTGCAATGGCAATGAGGGATTTAGCTCCTCTTTACACATTAACTGTAACAGCCATAACTTTTGATCTGGTTGTTTGATTTTTGCGCACAACACCTTTTTGGAATGAGCTCGGAGCCCTACATCCAATGGAGAACAAGTTTTTCCTATTCCAGTTTGTTATTGGTCAATATACAGCGGGTTGGTAATAAGTTATTTAGCTCGAAAGGAGACCAAAACTTCAAGCGCCCATAACTTTTGATCCGGTTGTCCGATTTTCACCCACAATACCATTTCGGAATGAGATCGGAGCCCTAACTCCAATGGAGAACAATTTAAACCAATTCCAGCTCGTTTAGAGGTCGATATACAGTGAGATGTAGTGGAAATACGAGATTTTGCTACAAATGACACATACACTTCGAAATACCAGAATTTTTAATGCAGGTTGTAGTGAAAATGAGAGATTTAGCTCCAAATCACACTCAAACTTTAAACCTCAACAACTTTTGATGCGATTGTCTTATTTTACCCCAACAACACCTTTTCGGAATAATCTTGGAGCACTACATTCATTGGAGCACAAGTTTTACCCATTCTAGTTCATTTAGTTGTCGATATATAGTGGGTTGCAGCGGTAATGCGAAATTAGCTCCAAATGACACCTAAACTTCTAACAGCCATAACTTTTGATTTTTATGTTTGATTTTTGCCCACAACACCTTTTCGGAATATGCTCGGAGGCATACATCCAATGGAGCACAATTTTAAACCATTCCAGCTCATTTTAGTGGTCAATATACATCGGGTTGCAATGGCAATGAGGGATTTAGCTCTTCTTTACACATTAACTGTAACGGCCATAACTTTTGAACTGGTTGTTTCATTTTTGCGCACAGCACCTTTTTGGAATGAGCTCGGAGCCCTACATCCAATGGAGAACAAGTTTTTCCCATTCCAGTTTGTTATTGGTCAATATACAGCGGGTTGGTAATAAGGTATTTAGCTCGAAAGGAGACCTAAACTTCAAACGCCCATAACTTTTGATCCGGTTGTCCGATTTTCACCCACAATACCTTTTCAGAATGAGATCGGAGCCCTAACTCTAATGGAGAACAATTTAAACCAATTCCAGCTCGTTTAGAGGTCGATATACAGTGAGTTGTAGTGGAAATACGAGATTTTGCTCCAAATGACACATACACTTCAAAATACCAGAATTTTTAATGCGGGTTGTAGTGAAAATGAGAGATTTTGCTCCAAATGACACTAAACTTTAAACCGCAATAACTTTTGATGTGATTGTCTTATTTTACCCCCACAACACCTTTTCGGAATAATCTTGGAGCCTACATTCATTGGAGCACAAGTTTTACCCATTCCAATTCATTTAGTTGTCGATATATAGCGAGACGCAGTGGTAATGTGAAATTTAGGTCCAAATGACACCTAAACTTCTAACAGCCATAACTTTTGATTTTTTTTGTTGGATTTTTGCCCACAACACCTTTTCGGAATATGCTCGGAGGCATACATCCAATGGAGCACAATTTTAAACCATTCCAGCTCATTTTTGTGGTCAATATACAGCGGGTTTTAATGACAATGAGTTATTTAGCTCCTCTTTACACATTAACTGTAACAGCCATAACTTTTGTTCTGGTTGTTTGATTTTTGCGCACAACACCTTTTTGGAATGAGCTCGGAGCCCTACATCCAATGGAGAACAAGTTTTTCCCATTCCAGTTTGTTATTGGTCAATATACAGCGGGTTGGTAATAAGGTATTTAGCTCGAAAGGAGACCTTAACTTCAAACGCCCATAACTTTTGATCCGGTTGTCCGATTTTCACCCACAATACCATTTCGGAATGAGATCGGAGCCCTAACTCCAATAGAGAACAATTTAAACCAATTCCAGCTCGTTTAGAGGTCGATATACAGTGAGTTGTAGTGGAAATACGAGATTTTGCTACAAATGACACATACACTTCAAAATACTAGAATTTTTAATGCGGGTTGTAGTGAAAATGAGAGATTTAGCTCCAAATGACACTCAAACTTTAAACCGCAATAACTTTTGATGTGATTGTCTTATTTTACCCCCACAACACCTTTTCAAAATAATCTTGGAGCACTACATTCATTGGAGCACAAGTTTTACCCATTCCAGTTCATTTAGTTGTCGATATATAGCGGGTTGCAGCGGTAATGCGAAATTTAGCTCCAAATGACACCTAAGCTTCTAACAGCCATAACTTATGATTTTTATGTTTGATTTTTACACACAACACCTTTTCAGAATATGCCCGGAGGCATACATCCAATGGAGAACAATTTTAAACCATTCCAGCTCATTTTAGTGGTCAATATACAGCGGGTTGCAATGACAATGAGTTATTTAGCTCCTCTTTACACATTAACTGTAACAGCCATAACTTTTGATCTGGTTGTTTGATTTTTGCGCACAACACCTTTTTGGAATGAGCTCGGAGCCCTACATCCATTGAAGAATAAGTTTTTCCCATTCCAGTTTGTTATTGGTCAATATACAGCGGGTTGGTAATAAGGTATTTAGCTCAAAAGGAGACCTAAACTTCAAACGCCCATAACTTTTGATCCGGTTGTCCGATTTTCACCCACAATACCATTTCGGAATGAGATCGGAGCCTTAACTCCAATGGAGAACAATTTAAACCAATTCCAGCTCGTTTAGAGGTCGATATACAGTGAGTTGAAGTGGAAATATGAGATTTTGCTCCAAATGACACATACACTTCAAAATACCAGAATTTTTAATGCAGGTTGTAGTGAAAATGAGAGATTTAGCTCCAAATGACACTGAAACTTTAAACCGTAACAACTTTTGATGCGATTGTCTGATTTTACCCCAACAACACCTTTTCGGAATAATCTTGGACCACTACATTCATTGGAGCACAAGTTTTACCCATTCCAGTTCATTTAGTTGTCGATATATAGCGGGTTGCAGCGGTAATGCAAAATTTAGCTCCAAATGACACCTAAACTTCTAACAGCCATAACTTTTGATTTTTATGTTTGATTTTTGCCCACAACACCTTTTCGGAATATTCTCGGAGGCATACATCCAATGGAGCACAATTTTAAACCATTCCAGCTCATTTTAGTGGTCAATATATAGCGGGTTGCAATGGCAATGAGGGATTTAGCTCCTCATTACACATTAACTGTAACAGCCATAACTTTTGATCTGATTGTTTGATTTTTGCGCACAACACCTTTTTGGAATGAGCTCGGAGCCCTGCATCCAATGGAGAACAAGTTTTTCCCATTCCAGTTTGTTATTGGTCAATATACAGCGGGTTGGTAATAAGTTATTTAGCTTGAAAGGAGACCTAAACTTCAAACGCCCATAAATTTTGATCCGGTTGTCCGATTTTCACCCACAATACCATTTCGGAATGAGATCGGAGCCCTAACTCCAATGGAGAACAATTTAAACCAATTCCAGCTCGTTTAGAGGTCGATATACAGTGAGCTGTAGTGGAAATACGAGATTTTGCTACAAATGACACATACACTTCGAAATACCAGAATTTTTAATGCGGGTTGTAGTGAAAATGAGAGATTTAGCTCCAAATGACACTCAAACTTTAAACCTCAACAACTTTTGATGCGATTGTCTTATTTTACCCCAACAACACCTTTTCGGAATAATCTTGGAGCACTACATTCATTCGAGCACAAGTTTTACCCATTCCAGTTTATTTAGTTGTCGATATATAGTGGGTTGCAGCGGTAATGCGAAATTAGCTCCAAATGACACCTAAACTTCTAACAGCCATAACTTTTGATTTTTATGTTTGATTTTTGCCCACAACACCTTTTCGGAATATGCTCGGAGGCATACATCCAATGGAGCACAATTTTAAACCATTCCAGCTCATTTTAGTGGTCAATATACATCGGGTTGCAATGGCAATGAGGGATTTAGCTCCTCTTTACACATTAACTATAACAGCCATAACTTTTGATCTGGTAGTTTGATTTTTGCGCACAACACCTTCTTGGAATGAGCTCGGAGCTCTACATCCAATGGAAAACAAGTTTTTCCCATTCCAGTTTGTTATTGGTCAATATACAACGGGTTGGTAATAAGGTATTTAGCTCGAAAGGAGACCTAAACTTCAAACGCCCATAACTTTTGATCCGGTTGTCCGATTTTCACCCACAATACCTTTTCAGAATGAGATCGGTGCCCTAACTCTAATGGAGAACAATTTAAACCAATTCCAGCTCGTTTAGAGGTTGATATACAGTGAGTTGTAGTGGAAATACGAGATTTTGGTACAAATGACACATACACTTCAAAATACCAGAATTTTTAATGCGGGTTGTAGTGAAAATGAGAGATTTTGCTCCAAATGACACTAAACTTTAAACCGCAATAACTTTTGATGTGATTGTCTTATTTTACCCCCACAACACCTTTTCGGAATAATCTTGGAGCCTACATTCATTGGAGCACAAGTTTTACCCATTCTAGTTCATTTAGTTGTCGATATATAGCGGGATGTAGCGGTAATGCGAAATTTAGGTCTAAATGACACCTAAACTTCTAACAGCCATAACTTTTGATTTTTTTGATTGATTTTTGCCCACAACACCTTTTCGGAATATGCTCGGAGGCATACATCCAATGGAGCACAATTTTAAACCATTCCAGCTCATTTTAGTGGTCAATATACAGCGGGTTGCAATGACAATGAGTTATTTAGCTCCTCTTTACACATTAACTGTAACAGCCATAACTTTTGATCTGGTTGTTTGATTTTTGCGCACAACACCTTTTTGGAATGAGCTCGGAGCCCTACATCCAATGAAGAACAAGTTTTTCCCATTCCAGTTTGTTATTGGTCAATATACAGCGTGTAGGTAATAAGGTATTTAGCTCGAAAGGAGACCTAAACTTCAAACGCCCATAACTTTTTATCCGGTTGTCCGCTTTTCACCCACAATACCATTTCGGAATGAGATCGGAGCCCTAACTCTAATGGAGAACAATTTAAATCAATTCCAGCTCGTTTAGAGGTCGATATACAGTGAGCTGTAGTGGAAATATGAGATTTTGCTACAAATGACACATACACTTCAAAATACCTGTATTTTTAATGCGGGTTGTAGTGAAAATGAGAGATTTAGCTCCAAATGACACTCAAACTTTAAACCACAACAACTTTTGATGCGATTGTCTTATTTTACCCCCATAACACCTTTTCGGAATAATCTTGGAGCACTACATTCATTGGAGCACAAGTTTTACCCATTCCAGTTCATTTAGTTGTCGATATATAGCGGGTTGCAGCGGTAATGCGAAATTTAGCTTCAAATAACACCTAAACTTCTAACAGCCATAACTTTTGATTTTTATGTTTGATTTTTGCCCACAACACCTTTTCGGAATATGCTCGGAGGCATACATCCAATGGAGCACAATTTTAAACCATTCCAACTCATTTTAGTGGTCAATATACAGCGGGTTGCAATGGCAATGAGGGATTTAGCTCCTCTTTACACATTAACTGTAACAGCCATATCTTTTGATCTGGTTGTTTGATTTTTGCGCACAACACCTTTTTGGAATGAGCTCAGAGCCCTACATCCAATGGAGAACAAGTTTTTCTCAATCCAGTTTGTTATTTGTCAATATACAGCGGGTTGGTAATAAGGTATTTAGCTCGAAAGGAGACCTAAACTTCAAACGCCCATAACTTTTGATCCGGCTTTCCGATTTTCACCCACAATAGCTTATCAGAATGAGATTGGAGCCCTAACTCCAATGGAGAACAATTTTAATCAATTCCAGCTCGTTTAGAGGTCGATATACAGTGAGTTGTAGTGGAAATATGAGATTTTGCTCCAAATGACACATACACTTCAAAATACCATAATTTTTAAGGCGGGTTGTAGTGAAAATGAGAGATTTAGCTCCAAATGACACTCAAACTTTAAATCGCAACAACGTTTGATTTGATTGTCTATTTTTACCCCCACAACACCTTATCGGAATAATCTTGGAGCACTACATTCATTGGAGCACAAGTTTTACCCATTCCAGTTCATTTAGTTGTCGATATATAGCGGGTTGTAGAGGTAATGCGAAATTTAGCTCCAAATGACACCTAAACTTCTAACAGCTATAACTTTTGATTTTTATGTTTGATTTTTGACCACAACACCTTTTCGGAATATGCTCGGAGGCATACATCTAAAGGAGCACAATTTTAAACCATTCCAGCTCATTTTAGTGGTCAATATACAGCGGGTTGCAATGGCAATGAGGGATTTAGCTCCGCTTTACACATTAACTGTAACAACCATAACTTTTGATCTGGTTGTATGATTTTAGCACACAACACCTTTTTGGAATGAGCTCGGAGCCCTACATCCAATGGAGAACAAGTTTTTCCCATTCCAGTTTGTTATTGGTCAATATACAGCGGGTTGGTAATAAGGTATTTAGCTCGAAAGGAGACCTAAACTTCAAACGCCCATAACTTTTGATCTGGTTGTCCGATTTTCACCCACAATACCTTTTCGGAATGAGATCGGAGCCCTAACTCCAATGGAGAACAATTTAAACCATTTCCAGCTCGTTTGGAGGTCGATATACAGTGAGTTGTAGTGGAAATACGAGATTTTGCTATAAATGACACATACACTTCAAAATACAAGAATTTTTAATGCGGGTTGTAGTGAAAATGAGAGATTTTGCTCCAAATGACACTCAAACTTTAAATCGCAACAACTTTTGATGCGATTGTCTTATTTTACCCCCACAACACCTTTTCGGAATAATCTTGGAGCACAACATTCATTGGAGCACAAGTTTTACCCATTCCAGTTCATTTAGTTGTCGATATATAGCGGGTTGCAGCGATAATGCGAAATTTAGCTCCAAATGACACCTAAACTTCTAACAGCCATAACTTTTGATTTTAATGTTTGATTTTTGCCCACAACACCTTTTCGGAATATGCTCGGAGGCATACATCCAATGGTGCACAATTTTAAACCATCCCAGCTCATTTTAGTGGTCAATATACAGCGGGTTGCAATGGCAATGAGGGATTTAGCTCCTCTTTACACATTAACTGTAACAGCCATAACTTTTGATCTGGTTGTTTGATTTTTGCACACAACACCATTTTTGAATGAGCTCGGAGACCTACATTCAAAGGAGAACAAGTTTTTCCCATTCCAGTTTGTTATTGGTCAATATACAGCGGGTTTGTAATAAGGTATTTAGCTCGAAAGGAGACCTAAACTTCAAACGCCCATAACTTTTGATCCGGTTGTCTGATTTTCACCCACAATACCTTTTCGGAATGAGATCGGAGCCCTAACTCCAATGGAGAACAATTTAAACCAATTCCAGCTCATTTAGAGGTCGATATATAGTGAGTTGTAGTGGAAATACGAGATTTTGCTCCAAATGACGCATACACTTCAAAATACCAGAATTTTTAATGCTGGTTGTAGTGAAAATGAGAGATTTAGATCCAAATGACACTCAAACTTTAAACCGCAACAACTTTTGATGCGATTGTCTAATTTTACCCCCACAACACCTTTTCGGAATAATCTTGGAGCACTACATTCATTGGAGCACAAGTTTTACCCATTCCAGTTCATTTTGTTGTCGATATATAGCGGGTTGCAGCGGTAATGCGAAATTTAGCTCCAAATGACACCCAAACTTCTAACAGCCATAACTTTTGATTTTTATGTTTGATTTTTGCCCATAACACCTTTTCGGAATATGCTCGGAGGCATACATCCAATTGAGCACAATTTTAAACCATTCCAGCTCATTTTTGTGGTCAATATACAGCGGGTTGCAATGGCAATGAGGAATTTAGCTCCTCTTTACACATTAACTGTAACAGCCATAACTTTTGATCTGGTTATTTGATTTTTGCGCACAACACCTTTTTGCAAAGAGCTCGGAGCCCTACATCCAATGGAGAACAAGTTTTTCCCATTCCAGTTTGTTATTGGTCAATATACAGCGGGTTGGTAATAAGGTATTTAGCTCGAAAGGAGACTTATACTTCAAACGCCCATAACTTTTGATCCGGTTGTCCGATTTTCACCCACAATACCTTTTCGGAATGAGATCGGAGCCCAAACTCCAATGGAGATCAATTTATATCAATCCCAGCTCGTTTAGAGGTCGATATACAGTGAGTTGTAGTGGAAATATGAGATTTTGCTCCAAATGACACATACACTTCAAAATACCAGAATTTTTAATGCGGGTTGTAGTGAAAATGAGAGATTTTGCTCCAAATGACACTCAAACTTTAAACCGCAACAACTTTTGATGTGATTGTCTTATTTTACCCCCACAACACCTTTTCGGAATAATCTTGGAGCACTACGTTCATTGGAGCACAAGTTTTACCAATTCCAGTTCATTTAGTTGTCGATATATAGCGGGTTGCAGCTGCGAAATTTAGCTCCAAATGACACCTAAACTTCTAACAGCCATAACTTTTGATTTTAATGTTTGGTTTTTTCCCACAACACCTTTTCGGAATATGCTCTGAGGCATTCATCTAATGGAGCACAATTTTAAACCATTCCAACTCATTTTAGTGGTCAATATACGGCGGGTTGCAATGGCAATGAGGGATTTAGCTCCTCTTTACACATTAACTGTAACAGCCATAACTTTTGATCTGGTTGTTTGATTTTTGCGCACAACATCTTTTTGGAATGAGCTCGGAGCCCTACATCCAATGGAGAACAAGTTTTTCCCATTCCAGTTTGTTATTGGTCAATATACAGCGGGTTGGTAATAAGGTATTTAGCTCGAAAGGAGACCTAAACTTTAAACGCCCATAACTTTTGATCCGGTTGTCCGATTTTCACCCACAATACCTTTTCGGAATGAGATCGGAGCCCTAACTCCAATGGAGAACACATTAAACCAATTCCAGCTCGTTTAGAGGTCGATATACAGTGAGTTGTAGTGGAAATACGAGATTTTGCTCCAAATGACACATACACTTCAAAATACCATAATTTTTAATGCTGGTTGTAGTGAAAATAAGAGATTTAGCTCCAAATGACACTCAAACTTTAAACCGCAACAATTTTTGATGCGATTGTCTTATTTTACCCCCACAACACCTTTTCGGAATAATCTTGGAGCACTACATTCATTGGAGCACAAGTTTTACCCATTCCAGTTCATTTAGTTGACGATATATAGCGGGTTGCAGCGGTAATGCGAAATTTAGCTCCAAATGACACTTAAACATCTAACAGCCATAACTTTTGATTTTTATGTTTCATTTTTACCCACAACACCTTTTCGGAATATGCTCGGAGGCATACATCCAAGGGAACACAATTTTAAAACATTCCAGCTCATTTTAGTGGTCAATATACAGCGGGTTGCAATGATAATGTGGGATTTAGCTCCTCTTTACTCATTAACTGTAACAGCCATAACTTTTGATCTGGTTGTTTGATTTTTGCGCACAACCTCTTTTTGGAATGAGCTCGGAGCCCTACATCCAATGGAGAACAAGTTTTTCCTATTCCAGTTTGTTATTGGTCAATATACAGCTGGTTGGTAATAAGGTATTTAGCTCGAAAGGAGACCTAAACTTCAAACGCCCATAACTTTTGATCCGGTTGTCCGATTTTCACCCACAATACCTTTTCGGAATGAGATCGGAGCCCTAATTCTAATGGAGAATAATTTAAACCAATTCCAGCTCATTTAGAGGTCGATATACAGTGAGTTGTAGTGGAAATACGAGATTTGGCTCCAAATGACACGTAAACTTCAAAATACCAGAATTTTAATGCGGGTTATAGTGAAAATGAGAGATTTAGCTCCAAATAACACTAAAACTTTAAACCGCAATAATTTTTGATGCGATTGTCATATTTTACCCCCACAACACCTTTTCGGAATAATCTTCGAGCACTATATTCATTGGAGCACAAGTTTTACCCATTCCAGTTCATTTAGTTGTCGATATATAGCGGGTTGCCGCGGTAATGCAAAATTTAGCTCCAAATGACACCTAAACTTCTAACAGCCATAACTTTTGATTTTTATGTTTGATTTTTGCCCACAACACCTTTTCGGAATATGTTCGGAGGCATACATCCAATGGAGCACAATTTTAAACCATTACAGCTCATTTTAGTGGTCAATATACAGCGGGTTGCAATGACAATGAGGGATTTAGCTCCTCTTTACTCATTAACTGTAACAGCCATAACTTTTGATCTGGTTGTTTAATTTTTGCGCACAACACGTTTTTGGAATGAGCTCGGAGCCCTACATCCAATGGAGAACAAGTTTTTCCCATTCTAGTTTCTTATTGTTCAATATACAGCGGGTTGGTAATATGGTATTTAGCTCGAAAGGAGACCTAAACTTCAAACGCCCATAACTTTTGATCCGGTTGTCCGATTTTCACCCACAATACCTTTTCGGAATGAGATCGGAGCCCTAACTCCAATGGAGAACAATTTAAACCAATTCCAGCTCGATTAGAGGTCGATATACAGTGAGTTGTAGTGGAAATACGAGATTTTGCTCCAAATGACACATACACTTCAAAATACCAGAATGTTTAATGCGGGTTGTAGTGAAAATGAGAGATATAGCTCCAAATGACACTCAAACTTTAAACCGCAACAACTTCGGATGCGATTGTCTTATTTTACACCCACAACACCTTTTCGGAATAATCTTGGAGCACTACATTCATTGGAGCATAAGTTTTACCCATTCCAGTTCATTTAGTTGTCAATATATAGCGGGTTGCAGCGGTAATGCGAAATTTATCTCCAAATGACACTTAAACTTCTAACAGCCATAACTTTTGATTTTTATGTTTGATTTTTGCTCACAACACCTTTTCGTAATATGCTCGGAGGCATACATCCAATGGAGCACAATTTTAAACCATTCCAGCTCATTTTAGTGGTCAATATACAGCGGGTTGCAATGGCAATGAGAGATTTAGCTCCTCTTTACACATTAACTGTAACAGCCAGAACTTTTGATCTTGTTGTTTGATTTTTGCGCACAACACCATTTTGGAATGAGCTCGGAGCCCTACATCCAATGGAGAACAAGTTTTTCCCATTCCAGTTTGTTATTGCTCAATATACAGCGGGTTGGTAATAAGGTATTTAGCTCGAAAGGAGACCTAAACATCAAACGCCCATAACTTTTGATCTGGTTGTCCGATTTTTACCCACAATACCATTTCGGAATGAGATCGGAGCCCTAACTCCAATGGAGAACAATTTAAACCAATTCCAGCTCGTTTAGAGGTCGATATACAGTGAATTGTAGTGGAAATACGAGATTTTGCTCCAAATGACACATACACTTCAAAATACTAGAATTTTTAATGCGGGTTGTAGTGAAAATGAGAGATTTAGCTCCAAATGACACTCAAACTTTAAACTGCAACAACTTTTGATGCGATTGTCTTATTTTACCCCCACAACACCTTTTCGGAAAAATCTTGGAGCACTACATTTATTGGAGCACAAGTTTTACTCATTCCAGTTAATTTAGTTGTCGATATATAGCGGGTTGCAGCGGTAATGCGAAATTTAGCTCCAAATGACACCTAAACTTCTAACAGCCATAACTTTTGATTTTTATGTTTGATTTTTGCCCACAACACCTTTTCAGAATATGCTCGGAGGCATACATCCAATGGAGCACAATTTTAAACCATTCCAGCTCATTTTAGTGGTCAATATACAGCGGGTTGCAATGACAATGAGGAATTTAGCTCCTCTTTACACATTAACTGAAACAGCCATAACTTTTGATCTGGTTGTTTGATTTTTGTGCACAACTCCTTGTTGGAATGAGCTCAGATCCCTACATCCAATGGAGAACATGTTTTTCCCATTCCAGTTTGTTATTGGTCAATATACAGCGGGTTGGTAATAAGGTACTTAGCTCGAAAGGAGACCTAAACTTCAAACGCCCATAACTTTTGATCCGGTTGTCCGATTTTCACCCATAATACCTTTTCGGAATGAGATCGGAGCCCTAACTCCAACGGAGAACAATTTAAACCAATTCAAACTCGTTTAGTGGTCGATATACAGTGAGTTGTAGTGGAAATATGAGATTTTGCTCCAAATGACATTCTCCCAACTGGTTGTGCACCTGTCACTTCACCTGTCTCGGTGGTGGCTAAAATACCTGAATTTTTAATGCGGGTTGTAGTGAAAATGAGAGATATAGCTCCAAATGACACTCAAACTTTAAACCGCAACAACTTTTGATGCGATTGTCTTATTTTACCCCCATAACACCTTTTCGGAATAATCTTGGAGCACTACATTCATTGGAGCACAAGTTTTACCCATTCCAGTTCATTTTGTTGTCGATATATAGCGGGTTGCAGCGGTATTGCGAAATTTAGCTCCAAATGACACCCAAACTTCTAACAGCCATAACTTTTGATTTTTTATGTTTGATTTTTGCCCACAACACCTTTTCGGAATATGCTCGGAGGCATACATCCAATGGAGCATAATTTTAAACCATTCCAGCTCATTTTAGTGGTCAATATACAGCGGGTTGCAATGGCAATGAGGGATTTAGCTCTTCTTTACACATTAACTGTAACAGCCATATCTTTTGATCTGGTTGTTTGATTTTTGCGCACAACACATTTTTGCAAAGAGCTCGGAGCCCTACATCCACTGGAGAACAAGTTTTTCCCATTCCAGTTTGTTATTGGTCAATATACAGCGGGTTGGTAATAAGGTATTTAGCTCGAAAGGAGACCTATACTTCAAACGCCCATAAATTTTGATCCGATTGTCCGATTTTCACCCACAATACCTTTTCGGAATGAGATCGGAGCCCAAACTCCAATGGAGAACAATTTATATCAATTCCAGCTCGTTTAGAGGTCGATATACAGTGAGTTGTAGTGGAAATACGAGATTTGGCTCCAAATGACACATACACTTCAAAATACCAGAATTTTTAATGCGGGTTGTAGTGAAAATGAGGGATTTAGCTCCAAATGACACTCAAACTTTAAACCGCAACAACTTTTGATGCGATTGTCTTATTTTACCCCCACAACACCTTTTCGGAATAATCTTGGAGCACTACGTTCATTGGAGCACAAGTTTTACCAATTCCAGTTCATTTTGTTGTCGATATATAGCGGGTTGCAGCTGCGAAATTTAGCTCCAAATGACACCTAAACTTCTAACAGCCGTAACTTTTGATTTTAATGTTTGATTTTTTTTCCCACAACACCTTTTCGGAATATGCTCGGAGGCATACATCCAATGGAGCACAATTTTAAACCATTCCAGCTCATTTTAGTGGTCAATATACATCGGGTTGCAATGACAATGAGGGATTTAGCTCCTCTTTACACATTAACTGTAACAGCCATAACTTTTGATCTGGTTGTTTGATTTTTGCGCACAACATCTTTTTTGAATAAGCTCGGAGCCCTACATCCAATGGAGAACAAGTTTTTCCCATTCCAGTTTGTTATTGGTCAATATACAGCGGGTTGGTAATAAGGTATTTAGCTCGAAAGGAGACCTAAACTTCAAACGCCCATAACTTTTGATCCGGTTGTCCGATTTTCACCCACAATACCTTTACGGAATAAGATCGGAGCCCTAACTCCAATGGAGAACACATTAAACCAATTCCAGCTCGTTTAGAGGTCGATATATAGTGAGTTGTAGTGGAAATACGAGATTTTGCTCCAAACGACACATACACTTCAAAATACCAGAATTTTTAATGCGGGTTGTAGTGAAAATGAGAGATTTAGCTCCAAATGACACTCAAACTTTAAACCGCAACAACTTTTGATGCGATTGTCTTATTTTACCCCCACACCACTTTTTGGAAAAATCTTGGAGCACTACATTTATTGGAGCACAAGTTTTACTCATTCTAGTTCATTTAGTTGTCGATATATAGCGGGTTGCAGCGGTAATGCGAAATTTAGCTCCAAATGACACCTAAACTTCTAACAGCCATAACTTTTGATTTTTATGTTTGATTTTTGCCCACAACACCTTTTCGGAATATGCTCGGAGGCATAAATCCAAGGGAGCACAATTTTAAACCATTCCAGCTCATTTTAGTGGTCAATATACAGCGGGTTGCAATGATAATGTGGGATTTAGCTCCTCTTTACACATTAACTGTAACAGCCATAACTTTTGATCTAGTTGTTTGATTTTTGCGCATAACACCTTTTTGGAATGAGCTCGGAGCCCTACATCCAATGGAGAACAAGTTTTTCCATTCCAGTTTGTTATTGGTCAATATACAGCGGGTTGGTAATAAGGTATTTAGCTCGAAAGGAGACCTAAACTTCAAACGCCCATAACTTTTGATCCGGTTGTCCGATTTTCACCCACAATACCTTTTCGGAATGAGATCGGAGCCCTAATTCCAATGGAGAACAATTTAAACCAATTCCAGCTCATTTAGAGGTCGATATACAGTGAGTTGTAGTGGAAATACGAGATTTGGCTCCAAATGACACATAAACTTCAAAATACCAGAATTTTTAATGCGGGTTATAGTGAAAATGAGAGATTTAGCTCCAAATGACACTAAAACTTTAAACCGCAACAATTTTTGATGCGATTGTCTTATTTTACCCCCACAACACCTTTTCAGAATAATCTTGGAGCACTATTACCGATTCCAGTTCATTTAGTTGTCGATATATAGCGGGTTGCCGCGGTAATGCGAAATTTAGCTCCAAATGACACCTAAACTTCTAACAGCCATAACTTTTGATTTTTTTTGTTTGATTTTTGCCCACAACACCTTTTCGTAATATGCTCGGAGGCATACATCCAATGGAGCACAATTTTAAATCATTCCAGCTCATTTTTAGTGGTCAATATACAGCGGGTTGCAATGGCAATGAGGGATTTAGCTCCTCTTTACACATTAACTGTAACAGCCAGAACTTTTGATCTTGTTGTTTGATTTTTACGCACAACACCTTTTTGGAATGAGCTCGGAGCCCTACATCCAATGGAGAACAAGTTTTTCCCATTCCAGTTTGTTATTGCTCGAAATGAGACCTAAACTTCAAACGCCCATAACTTTTGATCCGGTTGTCTTATTTTCACCCACAATACCATTTCGGAATGAGATCGGAGCCCTAACTCCAATGCAGAACAATTTATGCCAATTCCAGCTCGTTTAGAGGTCGATATATAGTGAGTTATGGTGGAAATACGAGATTTTGCTCCAAATGACACATACACTTCAAAATACCAGAATTTTTAATGCGGGTTGTAGTGAAAATGAGAGATTTAGCTCCAAATGACACTCAAACTTTAAACCACAACAACTTTTGATGTTGTTGAGTCCGAAATCGCACCTCCGAAGGAAATCGGAGGTTGCGGGTTGCCGGTTACTTTTTGGGTGGAGAAAACGAGATCGCTAACAGCGGTCAAGGCCAGACTTCGCCCGTCACGGCGAATGCCACTCCTGTGACGGGCTTTCCTTTGATTAAAAAGAAGCGGTTACAGCGGTTACAAATGCAGGAAAGAAGAAGCCGGCCGGCGGGAAACTCGAGACCGCAGCTCAAACAAGCGAGCTCCTGGATTCGAGTGTGCGTGCCTTGGGAACATTGCCGCCCCCCTTTTTATAGGCTTGGGGGCCTTCCCGAATGGGCAGGGATAGAATAACCTCCTGCCCGGGTACAGGAGAAACGGGCAGGCGGTGACGGGATACAGAAGGGAGAAAGAGGAGAAGCCGCGCGGTTTTGGCGGCTTGGGCTCCCGGTCTTCTTTTGTCTTGGCCTGAGGATGTAGTGACCGAGGCGACTGTCCAACCCGGGCGATCTCATGCCAGAAACCACAATTTGCCTTTGGGACTTGTTCTTGGCTGATCTTCATGATGCAACCCGGGCGGTCGCCGACCTGAGACTGCGGCATGCTTTAGGAAACCTGGCCTTGATGATCCTTAGTCTTCGGAGGCGACCTGAGTGCTCAGACCGCCCGGTCTGTGTTGGTTGGTGCTGAATGACCTTTGTTGAAACTGAACTGGGCGATCTTAGCCTTTAGACCGCCCAGTCTGGGAGTAGTACCATTCGGAAGCGGTCTTTTGGGTAAACATAATCCCCACATATTTTCAAAGGTCTTTTGCATATTTTCATTCGGAAGCGGTCTTTTGGGTGAACTGATCAGCGACTTGAAGCGATCAGTCAGGCTTTAGCAATACTAACCGAGCGGTTAGTTCCTCAACAATCCACGACTAATCAGGCGGTGACTCCGGTTCTTCCTCCGCCTCCACCTTACCCGCTACCACAAGCCGCCAACCTCCAACCCCAGCAAGAAGGTTTTGCGGCTAGGCAAAACTTCTACCAGGAAGCCGCGCAAAGCATGCCGGCTCGAATCCTCGACTTCCAGGGGGCGGCTTCTCATGCTGCCCGCCTTTCTTACCCGCAAGAGGGCGCAGCCCGTTTCTCCTACCCGCCTGAAGTTCCTATCCGTCACTCCTACCGGCCAGAAGCTGCTGCCCGGTCCTCTTACCAGGCGGCTTGTCCGCGAGTAGCCGCAGCTTCGGCGGCTTGCCACCTTGCTCCTCTATACAAAGATATGGAAGAAACTTCTCCCTTCGTGGACTGGTTTACCCTGACCTGAAAGCCACTGATCCTGGAACCCAGCGGCCTGACCCAGCAGTTCGCCCTGTCCGAGAATGATCCAACCCGAGAAGCGGTTTTCTGGGTAAACATAATCCCCGCATATTTTCAAATCTCAAGGGAATTTCGAAAATATTAGCTTTAGCCGGGAGACCGCATCCGACTTGTCCTGAATTCTATAAGAGAGCCAGAGAATTCATTCTGCAGAGTTTTTCCTGAAATCACGGGATATTACTCGCCATTTGCGGTTAGAGTTTTTAAGACCGGTAATTCTTCAACGACGGACTTCCCAGACACCATGTTAGACCGCGTGGTTCCTGCCGGTGATCAAAAGAAGGAGGAAGGCAAAAGGCGCGAATCAACGGAGAAGTCGAAGAAGGAGAAGGAAAAGCCGAACCGAAAAGACCGAAAAAAGAGGGAGCGGTCTGAGAAAACTGCGACAGATAATTCCAAGTCCGATGTGGACTCAACAATCCCCAAGACTCCTACAGAGCCCGCAGCGGACAATTCAGGGCCTCCTCCTAGCGACTTGTTGATTCCTCTCAGAGACCTCGGCCAACAGGACGTCAGCCCGCTGAACAAAGGGGAGGCCGCCCCTTCTAGAAAAGTTGGCTCCGGCAGCCCTTCAAAGAAAGTCGGCGGGTCCGACTCGTTTGGCATGGAAATCACCCCATCCGGGAATCCTCACTTGTTAGTCAAAGATTTGGGGGAGTAGGCGGTTAGCTCTCCGAGGTTGGGCGACCTGAGTACCCCTCTATCCGTGGACGACTATCCCAGCCCCTCCAAAGAAGTTAGTCCAGCTTCGGGTAAGAAAGAGAAGAAGAGAAAGAAGACCGGGTCAGTGACCGACCGAATAACCAAGAAGGTTAAGAGGCTTGCCTCCAAGGAAAGGGCGGCTTTTAAGAAACCGGCCGAGTCCCGCCTCCAGACCAATCCGCGACTAAAAGAGGAACACGGCCTAGCGACTCCCCCATCTTCTAAGGTGAATGACTCGCCGGCTACCCCTGAAGTGAAACCGGGCGGCCTGCTTCCGGACTCGGCGAGTAGTTTATCACTTAATGGGATCTTTCAGGATATGGATGAGCTGGTGAGCTGAGATAAGCTTCTTGACAGCCCGATGGCTTCAAAGCGAACTATCCCCACTACAGATAACACAGCCCGGCCTGAGGAGACCGCTCAGAAGGAGGTCGAAGAGCGAGAAGCTGCTACCCGGGCCGCCCTGGAGGTTGAGCAGAAAGCGAAGGATCTCGGGGAGGTGCTGAAAGCGCGGGAGGAGGTTCCCCCGGCGATGAACGGGAAGGAGATAATGATGGTGAAGAAGGAGGGGGCGAAACGGGCTTTAAACAAGCCGCTGCGGCCTGATCCTTTTGCGCCAGGTAAGCGCCCCGCGGATTATAAAGCTGTCTGTTTCTTCATTCCACGGCCTCGTCGAAATAAATTACTAAACCCGCCGCTGAGCTTTTTCCCCTTAGCGGCCTGGTCCTCTTCCGCTAGGCAGAGTAAGGAGAGACTCTGGCATGAGCAACAACGGAGGATGGACCCGGAACAGTCTAAGCGTCCTGTGCGCCCAGGCATTGATCTTATATTTATGTCCATTTTTGTATATATATAGCGCTGCATGCTCTTGCTTTTCATAACCGCGCGGCTTCTTGCAGATAGCGAGGATCAAATTGTGAAGCCGGGCGACCTTGTGTCCAGCCTGCCTCCATTAGTTCCCCTGGTATCGACCTGTGCGACGACTTCGCGAGAAGGGCCGCAACTGTTTGAACATCTCGAGGAAAACATGGCAAACCTGAGGGTCCGCTTGAAGGAGGTGGAAGACCGGGAAGCCACCACTCGGACCGCTCTGGAGGCCGAGCAAAAGGCAAGGAAGAAGGCTGAAGAGGCGCTGAAGGCGCAGATGGAGACATACAGGAAGTCCAGAACAGAGAGGGAGAACGCCCTGGAGATTCAGCTTGAGGCCGCGCGAGCTGCAGTGGAGGCCGCGCGGGCTGCGGTGGAGGCTGAGAAGAAAGCCAAGGTGGTGCAAGTCGCTACTCTGACCGCTCAGTTCGAGAAGGAGAAGAGAGCGTCTGCCAAGTTCGAGGATGACTCGAGATATTATCAGGATAAATTCCTGCGGTTAACTAGGGAAGTCAATGCGGGCCGGCGAAGTATGAATGATGGGATGCAGGTTGCTAGCCGCCCGACTGTTGGGGCGGGCTCAAATCCTCCCCCAGTTCGAGCGGCTGATCCAATGATTGATGAGGCCACCGCAACCCCCGCATGATTACTGCTGCGCGGGTTGAAAGGGATGCCGGGCGGCTTCATAGCACAATCAACCACATCCATTATCATACCAGCCAGATTTACTCCCTTCTGAACACCACCAGCGACCAGGTCGCACGACTTCATAGAGAGGATGTTTCCCCAGAACACTGCCAGCCGTGAACGGCTTTTTAGAACAATTTGTATTATGAATGCGGCTTGTTGATTCGGCCTCTGTTAGGCAATGCTTCTTTCTACTTTATATCTTTTATTTGAATAACCCGTGCGGGTTCTTGTTTAACCGCTGTATTTTGTGTTCTGTTTAGATCTTCTGTGTTTTATCCGAACTGATTACAGGTCGCTCGATCTGTGATGTATGCTTGCTCCTGATTTCCTGAATGCCTTTGATTCTTTGGTTTTTCTGGTAAATCTGACCATGCAGGCTGTTAACCGCGCGGTTAGAATGTATAGCCGCGATATAATTTTACTATTTGCAGATCGTAAAAATCTATAAGTAGGGACTCTTCGAAGTCATTTTTACGATTTCAAATGGCGCGATCTAAGAACAAGTCGCAGCGGCCTATTAAAGTTAAAGCCGTCTGAGCATATGCGGCCTTGGCCTTTCACTCGGCGGACCACCCAGAGTGTCGTCTCACCCAGAGCGAACTAGATGAATTTATTGCGAAACACATGGCAGGGAGTAATCTGCTCGCGCGGCTTCCTTTGCGCGACGAGCGGATTAACTCTTCCAATCCGCACCAGATAGCCGTTTCGGTCGACCACTTTGAATATGGCTTCAAATTTCCGCTGCCACTTGAAGTCATAGCCATTTTCGACCATTACGGGGTTGTACCCGGCCAGCTTCCACCGAACTCCATCGCCTCCATATACAGCTTTATTTCATACCTGCGGTTCGAGCGAACCAGATTTTCCCTTGATCTATTCAGGAAATTCTTCTCGGTGCGGGCTGTCTCCGACGCGGGGACTTCAACTTTCAGGGGGCACCTCTACTTTGGCTGCCACGGACTGAAGATCGTTAACTTGGCGAACAAGGTCTCGGACTGGTCGGAGCGGTTTGTAATGCTCGAAGGCAACTTCGGACTGTTGCAAACCAACCCGCAAGTTCGGGGGGAAGAGGCTTTCCAAATCCCCCAGGTTGGAAAGATCGAGATGGACACCTTCACGTTTCTTGAGAAAGAGCGGTTGGACATCAATCACTACATCCCGCTGTTCTCAGAGCTAGAGGACGTCCTCCCCGAGCATAGTAAGTTCTTCTAGACCGCCTGCATATGACCGCACGGACTGCTTTATTTAGACTTTTGATTTTACCTTGCAGCTGCCCATATTGTCCCTGCGATCAAGCCGGTCACGCCGGCCGGCCCGGTTTTGACCCAGAGGGAAAAGAGGCAACGGCGAAAAAGGTCGCCTTCATCTGAGGAAGAGAGTCCCGCCTCTTCTGATGAATATGAGCTTCTTCGTTCCTGCGGAAACCCGCCCGACCTGCAGGGCAACCCGACTATCCTCTGGCACAGGGATGGAAGCCGCATCCGGGTATCCACTGCACTTCCTTCATGGGGGAGTGAAAAAATTAACCGCCATGCCCTAGCCGTCGGGGCCGCTATGTATGGTCGAAAGACCTTAAAGAAGTTGAAAAAAGTTCCTGAAGAAGAGCTTTCCCGGCTAGCAGCACAAGCCGGTGCATGGGGTTTTGCGGTCAATCACTTTATGGCCTTGTCGTACAGGCGGCTAATTTCCGTTCAGAAACACCTGGAAAGAAGTATGAGGAGCAGGTCGCGGAGAATGCGCGGCTTCGAGAAGAGAATGCGCGGCTTCAAGAAGTCGTGGCGGTGAGTTTGACAAATGATGACGCGGTTTCTTTTGTTCAGCCCGAGCGACCTAATTTATTTTTCCTTTTTTGCAGAAACAATATGAGATGACCAACCCGACCTTCCAAGATGAGGTGTTGCCTCATGTGGCCCAAGGGATCAACAAAGCTTTGGGTCTTATGGAAGACCGGGGCGGTCTGTGCGAAGGATTCGGGGGCACTACTTTCTCCGACCTCTTCCCTGCTTTGAAGGTCCAACTTGATGAGATCAGCCGAAGGCAGAAAGGAAAAACCAAGGTGGGCGAGGAGGCTGAAGCCGATGCGGGCAGGGAGATTGTACTTCATCAAGGGGGCAATGGAAGTGGTGGAGCCGTTGAGGAGGCCGACGCGGATGATGATGCTGGTGACGACGATGAGGACGATGAGGATGATTTGTCCTCTGGAACAACCGGCTCCGCAAGCAAGACCGAGCGGTCCAGTGACAGTGATTCATCGGATTCTTCTACGTCAAGTGAAGGCTATTCGCCCGACGTTGACGTTGATGGTGCGGACTCGAGTTCCCCTGTCAAGAAGAAGAAGTCGGCAGACTAGTGCCTTTATTTTAATTTTATTTTTGTGTAATCGCCGGTCTTTTTTTTTTGTTAGCCGGGCGGTTAATATTTTGTTAACACACATTCTGAAGGATGAATGGAAATTTTACCTATCTAATTGTCCATCTATTGTTACTTACTTGTGGTTGCTATCTTGTCTTTCTTTTTTCTTTTTTACCTCTTGCCCTTCATGATCGAGCCGTGCGGCCGTCCTGATCCGAGTATAAGTGATGATTGATGATCTCGGACGGTCTATACTTAGCCCGTGCAATTACTCATTTAGATCTCAGGGTATCTGATTCCTGATAGTATAAACCATAATGGACAGACTCGTGCGACTGTAATTCAGACCGGGCGGCTTCTTTATCATTCAGAGATATCTTTATCCTTGCTGATATAAATAACGAATAATAACTTTGTGCGGTTTGAATTCAATCCTGGCGAGTAATCCATTGCATCTAGAGATAACTTTGCCAAGAAATAGGCCAACCTGATCGGTTAGAGCATAATCCGTGCGATCATCTATTTAGATCTAGAAATATCCAACTTAATTAATTATAAAAGATAGATAGTACCCGCCCGGTTAGAATACAACCCGGGCAATATTTTCAGATTCAGAAATATCCAATTTAATAGAATGGAGAGATAGATAAACCCGCCCGGTTAGAATGCAACCCGGGCAATCATATAATTAGCTCCAGAAATATCCAACTCATAAAAGATGGATAAACCCGCCCGGTTAGAATATAACTCGGGCAACCATATAATTATCCAGAAATATCTTGACTTATATACAATCAGACCGTTCAGCTTGAAAATTCAGACCACTCGGTTTTAATATCACAACCCTTTATTAGGGTAGATGAACACCTGTACCTGTTTTAATAATATTTTCCTCGAATGGTTTATACAAGAAACCACAAGAGGTGAATGCCTTCCTGTAGGGAAGAAGGATAATCTACAGGCTCAGATGACCAAGTGGGCAGGTGGGCCTCGGCGGCGAACATTGCTTTCCTCAAGTGGTCATAAGAGCTGTAGGAAAAAAAGAAAAGACATGTACAGACTCAGATGACCAAGTGGGCAGGTGGGCCTCGGCGGCGAACATTGCTTTCCTCAAATGGTCATAAGAGCTGTAAGCGACTCATCTGCTCTCTTGCCTAGGGTTACAAGCCGAGTTGATCAATTGGGCAGGTGGGCCTCGGCGGAGAACATTGCTTTCCTCAGAGAGATCAACTTAGTTGTGGGCCCAACTAGGCTCCGTTTTGAGAGTACTTAAGAGTATTCGATGGTCACAGGCTATGATGATCAGTTGGGCAGGTGGGCCTCGGCGACGAACATTGCTTTCCTCAGAAAGATCATCAAAGCTGTAACTATATCCATTTCGGGGCATGATAGAGCTGACAATCACCTAGACCTCCCTTGATGCAGGGGTGTGTCAGATATCGGCCGGGATCCAAAGTTCTGAAGACCACTGCAGCGGAATTGGCAAGCTACCACTACACGTGTGCGAAAACTCCCCGAATCACATGGTCTTGGTGGGTTTTATGCTATGACTACAATCCGAGGGGGTTCGAGCAGAATTTGGCGATATCTCAGAGGTTCAGGGAGTGAGATATGTATATATATATTCATAATGTACAGCACCATTGGACAAGGAGAAGTGTCAGTATAGGGCTTTTCATTTAATATCAAGAAATGTAAAGAATGAAAGAGATATTTTAAGGATAGAATCGTTTAAGATCGTCACCGCTCCAGGTGCGTGAGATGTCTTCTCCTTCGCTGGTTTGGAGACGGTAGACCCCATTCTTTAATACCTCTTTGATAATAAAAGGCCCTGCCCAGTTGGGATTCAGCTTTCCAACATTACGAGACCTGGCCGCAGCATCTACCTTCTTTAATACCAAATCCCCAACTGCAAACTGCTTTACCCTGATATTTTTGTCAAAATATTTTGCCATCCTCCTCTTAACTTCTTCCTGCCTGATCGTTGCCTCGTCCTGAAGCTCTTTGATCAGATCCAGACTATACTTGATGGCCTCATCATTGTCTTCTACCCTTGCTTCTCCTCCCTCTTTTGCGTACACAACTCTTGGAGTGACCACCTCAAACTCTACAGGAACAACAGCCTCCGAGCCATGAGATAATTTGAATGATGTCTCCCCCATAGCTGAAGATGGGGTAGTACGAAGAGTCCAAAGGATGGAGGGAAGCTGGTCTGCCCAATTTCCTTTTTGATTCAAAACCCTTTTCATCAGGAGCTGCTGGATTCGCCTGTTTGCTGCTTCCACTTGACCATTGGTCCTTGGATGATGTACCGAGGCAAACCGAAGATCAATTCCAACCTGATCGCAAAATTTTATCATCTCGGAATTATTGAACTGTGGACCATTATCAGTGACAATTGCCAGCGGAATTCCGTGTCGGCAGACTATTTCTCCCCAGATGAAGTTTCTGATAATTTGGGTAGTAGTTTTTGCCAATGCTTTTGCCTCGATCCACTTACTGAAGTAGTCGATCATTACTATGATAAAGCGGCGCTGGCCGCTAGCCATTAGAAACGCTCCGATAAGATCCATCCCCCAAACCGCGAAGGGTCAGGGTGCAGTTATTGACCTAAGCGATTGAGCGGGCAGATGTTGAAGGGGAGCGAACTTTTGACACTGAACACACCGCTTGGCGAATGTTTCAGCATCTTTTCTCATGGTTGGCCAGAAATATCCTTGCCACAGGATCCTTTTCTCTAAGGTTTTTGCCCCTGAATGGCTACCACATTCCCCAGAATGAACTTCCTGAAGTATGATCGGGATCTCTTCTTCTAAAACACACCGTGCAGAGGGAGAAATCAAAGTTTTTCTATACAAAACTCCTGCTATTAAGTAGTAGTAGGCCGCCATTCTTCTGAATCTATTTCTGTCCTTGATTGATTGATGAAACTCCCCTTTTGACAGAAATAATTCATAAGGGTCCTTCCAGGAAGGATTCTGATCGATCTGCATGAGCTCCTCTTTCTCTGTGGCCGGATGAAAAAGTTCCGAGGTCACCCCTCCTGATGGAAGACCAAACTTTGACAACTCGTCTGCCTCTTCATTTTGTGTCCTTGGAATGTGCTCGATGATAAAGGATTTGAATTTCTCGATCTCTTCCTTAGCTAGCAATAGATACTTTCTCAGCATCGGTTCTCTTGTTTCGTAGTTCCCTAGAACTTGTGAAGCCATTACAAGGGAATCAGTTTTTACATGAACATGCTCTATCTCAAGCTCTTTTGCGAGTCTTAGGCCGGCCAAGAGTGCTTCGTATTCAGCCTGGTTGTTCGTCACTGGAAAGAAGAATTTGATTGCTTGCTCAAGTTTGATGCCGTTTGGACTGATAAGAACTACTCCGGCTCCCACGGAGTTTCTTCCTGAAGCTCCATCTACATAGATGATCCAGGCAAAAGGAGATTCCTCTACTCGTTCTGGATTAGACTCCATCGTGTCCACCAAGAAATCTGCCAGTACTTGTGCCTTTATTGCCGTTCTGGGAATGTATAATATTTCAAATTCACTGAGCTCGATCGCCCATTTGGCCAATCTTCCTGAATGATCTGGCTTTTCCAGGATACTTCTTAGTGGATGATCTGAAACCACCTGGATAGGATGAGCCTGAAAATAGGGGCGGAGCCTTCGTGATGACATGACCAAAGCCAAGGCTAATTTTTCCAGAATTGAATATCTAGTTTCCGCATCTTTGAGGATGTGGCTGACATAATATATCGGAAATTGCTTCTTTTTCTCCTCCCGAACAAGGACAGAGCTTATTGCATCTGGACCCACACCCAAGTATAAGAATAATGTTTCCCCTTCGCGAGGGCTTTGGAGAAGAGGGGTCGAGGTTAACTGCTTTTTCAACTGTTCGAAAGCACTATCGCACTCTTCATTCCATTCAAAATTAGATCCTCCCCTGAGAGTTTTGAAGAATGGAGCGCTCTTATCTCCTGACTTGGAAATGAATCGGCTTAGTCCTGCCAACCTCCCCCCAAGTTGCTGCACCTCTTTCTGATTACGAGGAGGGGTCATATCTAGGATGTCCTTTACTTTATCTGGATTTGGCGCGAGGCCATCAGGGGTGAGAAGATGTCCAAGAAATTTCCCTTTGTTTGCCCCGAACACGCATTTCAGTGGATTTAGTTTTAATTTGAACCTCCGTAGAGTAGAGAACGTCTCTATGAGGTCTTTCGGATAGATTGAAAAAGTTTTACTTTTCAGAAGAAGATCATCAACGTATACTTCAAGATTTCTTCCTTTCTGCTTTTTGAAAACCGCATCCATCATTCTTTGATATGTCGCACCAGCATTTTTGAGCCCGAAAGGCATGACAAGATAACAATAACCCCCGTCATTGGTAATGAAGTATGTATGCGGGATATCAGGTTTATGCATCTTAATCTGGTGGTAACCAGAAAATGCATCTAGAAAGCTCATGAAATTATATCCCACCGCGGAATCTACAAAAACATCTATCCGAGGCAAGGGATAACAATCTTTGGGGCACGCTTTATTGAGTTTTGTGAAATCTACACACATGCGCCATTTTCCCCCAGATTTTTTCACCATTACTACATTTGACATCCAAGTGGGGTATTGGATTTCAGAAATGAAATTGGCTTTAAGAAGCTTTGCAACTTCTTCTTTGATGGGTACCGCCAGCTTGGTTGCTACCTCCCTCTTCTTTTGTTGGATCGGCTTGAATTCAGTGGAGATGTTGAGGTGATGGCACGCAACATCTGGATCTACTCCAGGCATATCTTCCGCCGACCAGGCGAAGATGTCTAGATTCTCCAACAGGCAGGAGATCAACTGAGCCTTCTCCTCTTCTGATAGCTCGGCGTTGATGATCAGCTTCTTCCCTTCCCCTTCAGCAATGGGGATCTCTTGGGTCTCCTGGGCAGGTTCCAGTTGAGCCCCTTCTCGGTCTACGCTTTCCCCAGTTTCCTTAGGGAGCTTGGAAACTTCATGGACGTCGTTCTGAACTTCGGGAAGTGGTGCCTCGGTGATCACATTAACTATTTTTACATAACATTCCCGAGCGACTTTTGGATCGCTTCGGATCCGATATTGACGTCCCTCGGCAACGAACTTTAAAGGCAAGTGGAAAGTGGACACTATCGCCTTGTAAGCATTCAGGATTGGCCTTCCGAAGATTGCACAGTAGCTGCTCGGGGCTTCCACCACTACGAAGTTTATCAGCTTTGTTATGCCTCCTAATGACACCAAAAGCTTTACGCAACCCTCTACTTCTTTCTTTTCTCCTGAAAAGTCGTAGAGGGGCCCTTCCGTGGAGAGCAGAGGCTTTCCAGTCTTAAGGGCCTTAAATGTTTGACGGAAAATGAGATTAACTGAACTACCGGTATCAATCAGAATCTTGTGTACAGTGTAGTTCTCGATGTTTGCCTTTATAACTACAGCATCATCGAAAGGGTTTGCATTTGGGGGAAGATCTTCTTGGCCGAAAGTAACGACCGACCTTTCTGGAGCAGAAGTGGAGGCGGCTGCTACTTCCTGCTTGGAGACTCTCCCGATGCTGGATTTCCGAGAGGATTCTGGCCCTGCTCCACCATGGATACAATAGACGTTGCCAAGGGGGCCAACGTCATTCACTTCTATACATTCGGTTGCAGGATGTATATCCCCATAACAACCTGTCTCTTCTACGTCAGCACACTCCCAGGTCACTTCGACCGCTTCCTTCTTCTTCTCGATTCGTGATTCAACCGGGGTTTCTTGCCGGATCAACCCTCGGAGCTTCCCTTCTTTCAGGAGTTTTTCTATCAACCACCGGAGGGCCCGACAATCCTCAGTCTGATGCCCCTCCTCTTTGTGATATTCACAATAGAGGTTTGGGTTCCGATTGCGAACTTCCGATTTCAAAGGAGGGGGCCTCTTGAAGTCAGGCCTCTTTTGAAGAATCTGAACAACCTCGTTCATGCTGACGTTAAGAGGGGTGAATGACTCCTGTGATTCATCATATCGAATGGACGGAATAGTTGGGGATGGCTGTGCGATATATTGCGGCAGATATATGGGCATTATTTGCGGAACCCCCATGGGTTGAGTGGGTGAGATGGCCAACGGCGGTTTCTGATCCTGAAACCGTTGATGGCCAAGAAATGGTTGCTTAGGCTTAAGATTTCTTCCCCTCTGAGCACGAGGTTCGAAGTCATGCCGAGTTAGATGATTGTAACGTGGCTGATGGGTTGATGCGGAATTAAACTGATCATTGTCGCTGAGCAACTTGGCAACATAACCAGGATTAGTCTTTTCCCCTCTGATAAACTTATTAGCCAGACTAATCATCTCTTGATAGGTCTTTGGTTCCCTGATTTGAGCTTCAAATTTCAACGGCCCCTCCCTAAGGCCATGCATTAAAGCGACCCTATATAATTCTGGATCGACGTTCTACACCTCCATTATCTCCCTTTGGAAACGGTCGACGAAGCGGGCCCACGTTTCATTTTCTTGCTGCCGTATCTCAAATAGAGCTGCCGGACCATTCTTCCTTTTTTTAGAGGTAGAGAATCGAAGCAGGAATTCCCTACGCAATTCCGCAAAACATCTGATGGATCGAGGATGCAATCGATAAAACCATTCTCGGGCTTGTCCATCAAAGGACGTCACCAGGAGCTTGCACTTAGTTGCATCGGTGATGGTTCTCAGAGCAACAGCCGATTCAAACGCATGGAGATGAATTGCTGGATCGGACTCCCCATTATATGTTGACAGGCGTGGTTCTCGAAAGTTATTTGGGGCCGGCTCTCCTCGGATCTCGTCCGTGAAGGGAGAACTTTCCTCGGTATCCTCGTACAGAGGGAAAGCAGAGTGGCAGGCTATCTCAGCTACGGTCATTTGCGGATAGGCTGCCTGATAGGAGCGGACAGGGACTCCAGCAGGGTAGGAGTGATAAGCAGCGGCCTCGGGCGGGTAGGAAAGGCGGGCAGCCTGAGAAGTCGCCCCTTGGAAGTCGAGAACCCGAGCCGGCATCCAGTGCGCGGCTTCTTGGTAGAAGTTCCGCCGAGCCACAGAACCTTCTTGTGGTGGCTGGGATTGAGCGACTTGTGGTAGTGGGAATGGAGGTGGAGGAGGTAGAACAGGAGTTACTGCCGAGTTAACCGCAGCCTGTTGGGGGGCTAACCGTTCGGTCAACAGAGTTAAAGCCTAACTGATCGCGTCCAGATGCTGATCAGTTGCTTTCTGGGCCTGGTCGGCTTCTCTCTTTGTTTGCTCCAGAGCCTCCCACAAAGAGTCATCGTTGTGGTCGGATCGGTCTCTTGGAGGGAACTGGCGGTCTGACATTCTGAACCAAAGATTTCACTGACTGTCCGCGATCTGAAGGTCGCGTGTTTCTGTTCGATTCAAAAGTGCGCCTCCGAAGGAAATCGAAGGTTGCGGATTATCGGTTACTATTTGGTTAGAGAATTCAGGCCGCTAGTAGCGGTCGAGGCCAGACTTCGCCCGTCACGGCAAATGCCACTCCTGTGACGGGCTTTCCTTTGATTAAAATGAAGCGGTTACAGGTGCAGGAAAGAAGAAGCCGGCCGGTCAGACAGTTCGCAAGACGGGAAACTCGAGACCGCAGCTCAAACAAGCGAGCTCCTGGATTCGAGTGTGCGCGCCTTGTGAACAATGCCGCCCCCTATTTATAGGCTTGGGGGCTGCCCGAATGGGCAGGGATAGAATAACCACCTGCCCGGGTACAGGAGAAACGGGCAGGCGGTGACGGGATGCATAAAGAAGAAAAGAAAGAAGCCGCGCGGCTTGGCGGCTTGCCCTTCCGACCTGTCTGACCTAAGGCTGAAGATGTCGTGACCAAGTCAATGATGCAGAACGAGCGGCCTCCGACTTGAGACCGCGGTCTGCCTTCTGGACGTGACTTTGGCTGATCTTCACGATGCAACCCGGGTGGTCTCCGATCTGAGACCGCGGCTTGTTCTCCGGGCTTGAACCTTGAGTCTCTATGGCACAACCCGGGCGGTCTCCTACTTGAGACCGCGGATAGCCTTCTTGCCTTGGCTTTTGACGATCTTCAATCTTGGGGGCGGCCTGAAATGACATCAGACCTCCTGGCCTGGTTTACCCTGACCTGAGAGCCACTGATCCTGGAACCCAGCGGCCTGACCCAGCAGTTCGCCTGGTCCGAGAATGATCCAACCCGAGAAGCGGTTTTCCGGGTAAACAGGTGTATTTTTTAATTATATTCACAAGCAACGCCTTTCAAATTGCAAGTTATCTGAATCAAAGTATTAACCGCTCAAACCGGTCGACTGCTCCTTATGACTGGGTATGTCTCATAAAAGTAATTGTGTAAGGCCGGGTAATGGCCGCGCGGCTTAAAATCAAATACAAGGAGTCATCAAATCAAGCAAGGCATGATCAAAGCCACACAAACATGATCTCATGGCTACTATGAAATACTTACACTAGCTTAAAGAGTTCTTCGGTATCTGGATTGAAGATGTAAGCCGCACGACTTAATTAAGAAAAAGGAGATCGCAGTGAACGCAAGTAAGTAAAGGCAAAACAGCTGGATAGGTAAAAGCTTTCTATTCCATTTCCAGAATATCTTTACATTGATTCATGACCGACCGGTTAACAAAATCAATCCGTCGGTCGTGCAAAAATAAAAGACAAAATTCAAAAAATTACAAAAGGAACTACTCGTCCGGTTTGAGTTTCTTGGTTACAGGAGAACTCGAATCTTCATCACCGGTAATGTTCGCGTCAGGCGAATATCCTTCGCTGGAAGTGGAGGAACCCGAGGAGCTACTACTCGAACTTCTCGAACTACCTGAGCCGCCCGACTTGTGAGTCCGAGACTGCCCGGTCTCTTCAGAATCGCTGGATCCTACATTTGAATCATCTTCTTCTCCTCCGACAACCGTGGCGGGCTCTTTTTCGGCTTCTTCATCACTGCTCTCTTCCTCGCTACCATTGGACTCGACCTTGTCCTTCCCTTTAGCTCGGCGGGTGATCTCGTCTAATTTATCCTTCAGGCCAGGATAGAGATCCGGAAAGGTTGTATCTTCAAAACCCGCGGCCAAGCCGTCCCGATCTCGCAGGCGATTCAGAGCACCATCAATCCCTTTGGCTACATGTGAGAAGACCTCGTCTTGGAAATCTGGGTTACCCACATCGTATTGATGCTATAAAAAGAAGGAAAAAGTAAGGTCGCGCGGTCTGTGAGTGATAAGCGCGAATTGTTTATCGGAAACTTACCGCAATAATCTCCTTAAGTTTGGCATTCTCATCGGCTTGGTCGGCGAACTTATTCTCCAGATAAGTATGGGCTGATACCAGTCGTTTATACGAGAGTGCCATAAAATGATTGGCCGCAAAACCCCAGGCGCCAACCTGTGCGGCTACTCTGGAAAGCTCCTCTTCTGGAACCTTCTTCAGTCTCTTCAGGATTTTTTGGCCATACATGGCAGCCCCAGCGGCTAATGCATGCCGGCTAATCTTCTTGCTCCCCCAGAAGGGAAGGTCGGTAGAAACTTGTACGCAGTCACCGTACTTATGCCAAAGGACCGTCGGCTTGCCCCTAAGATCGCGCGGATTGCTGCAAGAGCGAAGGAACTCGAACTCGCCCGAAGAAGCCCGGCTCTCCTCTTCAGGCCACTGCGGGTCGGACTTCTTTTGTCTTTTCTCCCTCTGGGTTAGAACTGGAGCGGCCGGAGTAACCGGCTTGTTTAAGGGAACGACTGTGGCAGCTGCAGGAATTTAAGACTTAAGAGAGCAGTCCGCGCGGTTATAAACTGACGAGTTGAGGAGAAACTTACTATCCTCCGGGCGGACATCCGCCAGCTCTGCGAACAATGGAATGTAATAGTTCACATCAAGTCGCTCGTTCTCCAGGGATTCGAAGATCTTCTGCTCAGCTTCTCCGAGCTTAACCGACTTGAAGTCCGCCACACTCTTCGCTTGCGGGTTGACCTGCAACATCCCTAGTGGGCCTTCAAACATAGCATACCGCTCAGACCAACTCGCAACCTTGTTCGCGAGGTTCACAACTTTCATTCCTCGGCATCCAAAATAAATATGACCTCTAAAAACAGAAGTTCCGGCGTCCGGAGTAGACCGCACGGAAAAGAAGTTTCGAAACAAAGAAATCGAAAATGTAACTCGCTCTGATCGCAGATATGAGATAAAGCTATAAATAGAGGCAATGGAAATCGGCGGAAGCTGCCCGGGCACAACCCCGTAGTGATCAAGAATAGTTATGACTTCAAGAGGAGGGGGAAATCTGAAGCCATACTTAAAATGATCAACGGGAATGGCGATTTTAGTAGAAGACGAAGAATTTATCCGCTCGTCACGTAACGGAAGTCGGGCGGTTACATTGCTTCCAACAATATATTCTGCAATAAAATCATCTAACTCTCTTTGAGTTAAGCGACATTCTTTATGATTGGCCGATCGAAAAGCAGAAGCCGCGTCAGTTCGGACCGCGTGAACTTTCTCAGACCGCGACGGCTGCTGCTTAGCTCGCGCCATTTCAGAAAGTGTGGAATGAATCGTCGTAATGCTTACTACTTATAAAGATAAGGATCTGCAAATAACAAAACTATAGCGCGGATATGGCGTCAAACCGCGCGAATTATAACACAAAGCGGCACAAATAACAAGAAAGAGCAGTGACTTGCGCATAGGCAAACCAGGCCGATTGAGCAGAAACTTGTAATCAGTTATAAATAAAGTTCGACAAAAATCACAAGCATCCAGCGCTAGTCGCACGACCTGCACATCAATTCGGCATAAACTATACACATTATAAGCGCAACAGAAGGCGCTAAAAGAAAACATTATCCAAAGTAGACCAGATCATCAGTTCATCCCAGGAAGCAAATAAGAAAAAATTGCAAGCATAATTCATGAAAGTTAAAAGCCGCTTATGGCTGATGCGGCTCTTGGGGGTTATCCTCATGATGAAGCCGCGCGACCTGGTCGCTGGTCTGAATAAGAAGGTCATAGATTTGACTCGAATGATAGTGGATGTGATTAAGCGTGCTGTGAAGCCGTGCGGCGTCCCTTTCTACCCGTGCAGCGAGGATCATACGAGCAGAAGGGGACCCGGTGGGTTCATTTGCGGCAGGGTCGGACGCCCTAATGGGTAGGGGATTAGAGCTCGCCCCTACAGCCGGGCGGTTCAACATCCGAGATCTTTCATCCACAATAACTGTAACAGCAATAACTGTAACATCCGAGATCTTTCATCCAGCAATGAGGGATTTAGCTCCTCTTTGCACATTAACTGTAACAGCCATAACTTTTGATCTTGTTATTTGATTTTTACGCACAACACCTTTTTGGAATGAGCTTGGAGCCCTACATCCAATGGAGAACAATTATTCCCATTCCAGTTTGTTAGTGCTCGAAAGGAGACCTAAACTACAAACGCCCATAACTTTTGATTTGTTTGTCAGATTTTTCACCCACAATACCATTTCGGAATGAGATTGGAGCCCTAACTCCAATGGAGAACAATTTAAAATAATTTCAACTCGTTTAGAGGTCGATATACAGTGAGTTGTAGTGGAAATACGAGAGTTTGCTCCAAATGACACATACACTTCAAACTACCAGAATTTTTAATGCGGGCTGTAGTGAAAATGAGAGATTTCGCTCCAAATCACACTCAAACTTTAAACCGCAACAACTTTTGATGCGATAATCTTATTTTACCCCCACAACACCTTTTCAGAAAAATCTTGGAGCACTACATTGATTGGAGCACACGTGTTACTCATTCCAGTTCAGTTAGTTGTCGATATATAGCGGGTTGCAGCGGTAATGCGAAATTTAGCTCCAAATGACGCCTAAACTTCTAACAGCCATAACTTTTGATTTTTATGTTTGATTTTTGCCCACAACACCTTTTCGGAATATGCTCGGAGGCATACATCCAATGGAGCACAATTTTAAACCATTCCAGCTCATTTTAGTGGTCAATATACAGCGGGTTGCAATGGCAATGAGGGATTTAGCTCCTCTTTACACATTAACTGTAACAGCCATAACTTTTGATCTGGTTGTTTGATTTTTACGCACAACACCTTTTTGGAATGAGCTCGGAGCCCTACATCCAATGGAGAACAAGTTTTTCCCAATCCAATTTGTTATTCATCAATATACAGCGGGTTAGTAATAAGGTATTTAGCTCGAAAGGAGACCTAAACTTCAAACGCCCATAACTTTTGATCCGGTTGTCCGATTTTCACCCACAATACCTTTTCGAAATAAGATCGGAGCCCTAACTCCAATGGAGAACAATTTAAACCAATTCCAGCTCGTTTAGAGGTCGATATACAGTGAGTTGTAGTGGAAATATTAGATTTTGCTCCAAATGACACATACACTTCAAAATACCAGAATTTTTAATGCGGGTCGTAGTGAAAATGAGAGATTTAGCTCCAAATGACACTCAAACTTTAAACCGCAACAACTTTTGATGTGATTGCCTTATTTTACCCCCACAACACCTTTCGAAAAAATCATGGAGCACTACATTCATTGGAGCACAAGTTTTACCCATTCCAGTTCATTTAGTTGTCGATATATAGCGGGTTGCAGCGGTATTGCGAAATTTAGATCCAAATGATACCTAAACTTCTAACAGCCATAACTTTTGATTTTTATGTTTGATTTTTGCCCACAACACCTTTTCGGAATATGCTCAGAGGCATACATCCAATGGAGCACAATTTTAAACCACTCCAACTCATTTTAGTGGTCAATATACAGCGGGTTGCAATGGCAATGAGGGATTTAGCTCCTCTTTACACATTAACTGTAACAGCCATAACTTTTGATTTGGTTGTTTGATTTTTGCGCACAACACCTTTTTGGAATGAGCTCGGAGCCCTACATCCAATGGAGAACAAGTTTTTCCCATTCCAGTTTGTTATTGGTCAATATACAGCGGGTTGGTAATAAGGTATTTAGCTCGAAAGGAGACCTAAACTTCAAACGCCCATAACTTTTGATCCGGTTGTCCGATTTTCACCCACAATACCTTTTCGGAATGAGATCGGAGCCCTAACTACAATGGAGAACAATTTATACCAATTCCAGCTCGTTTAGAGGTCGATATACAGTGAGTTGTAGTGGAAATACGAGATTTTGCTCCAAATGACATATACACTTCAAAATTCCAGAATTTTTAATGCGGGTTATAGTGAAAATGAGAGATTTAGCTCCAAATGACACTCAAACTTTAAACCGCAACAACTTTTGATGCGATTGTCTTATTTTACCCCCACAACACCTTTTCGAAATAATCTTGGAGCACTACATTCATTGGAGCACAAGTTTTACCCATTCCAGTTCATTTAGTTGTCTATATATAGCGGGTTGCAGCGGTAATGCGAAATTTAGCTACAAATGACACCTAAACTTCTAACAGCCATAACTTTTGATTTTTTTTGTTTGATTTTTGCCCACAACACCTTTTCGGAATATGCTCGGAGGCATACATCCAATGGAGCACAATTTTAAATCATTCCAGCTCATTTTAGTGGTCAATATACAGCGGGTTGCAATGGCAAAGAGGGATTTAGCTCCTCTTTACACATAAATGTAGCAGCCATAACTTTTGATCTGTTTGTTTGATTTTTGCGCACAGCACCTTTTTGGAATGAGCTCGGAGCCCTACATCCAATGGAGAACAAGTTTTTCCCATTCCAGTTTGTTATTGGTCAATATACAGCGGGTTGGTAATAAGGTATTTAGCTCGAAAGGAGACCTAAACTTCAAACGCCCATAACTTTTGATCCGGTTGTCCGATTTTCACCCACAATACCTTTTCAGAATGAGATCGGAGCCCTAACTCAAATGGAGAACAATTTAAACCAATTCCAGCTCGTTTAGAGGTCGATATACAGTGGGTTGTAGTGGAAATACAAGATTTTCCTCCAAATGACACATACACTTCAAAATACCAGAATTTTTAATGTGGGTTGTAGTGAAAATGAGAGATTTAGCTCCAAATGACACTCAAACTTTAAACCGCAACAACTTTTGATGTGATTGTATTATTTTACCCCCACAACACCTTTTCGGAATAATCTTGGAGCACTACATTCATTGGAGCACAAGTTTTACTCATTCCAGTTAAATTAGTTGTCGATATATAGCGGGTTGCAGCGGTAATGCGAAATTTAGCTCCAAATGACACCTAAACTTCTAACAGCCGTAAGTTTTGATTTTTATGTTTGATTTTTACCCATAACACCTTTTCGGAATATCCTCGGAGGCATACATCCAATAGAGCACAATTTTAAACCATTCCAGCTCATTTTAGTGGTCAATATACAGCGGGTTGCAATGACAATGAGGGATTTAGCTCCTCTTTACACATTAACTGTAACAGCCATAACTTTTGATCTGGTTGTTTGATTTTTGCGCACAGCACCTTTTTGGAAAGATCTCGGAGCCCTACATCCAATGGAGAACAAGTTTTTCCCATTCCAGTATGTTATTGGTCAATATACAGCGGGTTGGTAATAAGGTATTAGCTCGAAAAGAGACCTAAACTTCAAACGCCCAGAACTTTTGATCTGGTTGTCCGATTTTCACCCACAATACCTTTTCGGAATGAGATCGGAGCCCTAACTCCAATGGAGAACAATTTAAACCAATTCCATCTCGTTTAGAGGTCGATATACAGCGAGTTGTAGTGGAAATATGAGATTTTGCTCCAAATGACACATACACTTCAAAATACCATAATTTTTAATGTCGGTTGTAGTGAAAATGAGAGATTTAGCTCGAAATGACACTCAAACTTTAAACCACAACAACTTTTGATGTTATTGTCTTATTTTACCCCCACAACACCTTTTCGGAATAATATTGGAGCACTACATACATTGGAGCACAAGTTTTACCCATTCCAGTTCATTTAGTTGTCGATATATATAGCGGGTTGCAGCTGTAATGCGAAATTTAGCTCCAAATGACACCTAAACTTCTAACAGCAATAATTTTTTTATTTTTAGGTTTGATTTTTGCCCACAACACCTTTTCAGAATATGCTCGGAGACATACATCAAATGGAGCACAATTTTAAACCATTCAAGCTCATTTTAGTGGTCAATATACAGCGGGTTGCAATGGCAATGAGGGATTTAGCTCCTCTTTACACATTAGTTGTAACAGCCATAACTTTTGATCTGGTTGTTTGATTTTTGCGCACAACACCATTTTGGAATGAGCTCGGAGCCCTACATCCAATGGAGAACAAGTTTTTCCCATTCCAGTTTGTTATTGGTCAATATACAGCGGGTTGGTAATAAGGTATTTAGCTCGAAATGAGACCTAAACTTCAAACGCCCATAACTTTTGATCCGGTTGTCCGATTTTCACCCACAATACCTTTTCGGAATGAGATCGGAGCCCTAACTCCAAAGGAGAATAATTTAAACCAATTCCAGCTCGTTTAGAGGTCGATATACAGTGAGTTGTAGTGAAAATACGAGATTTTGCTCCAAATGACACATACACTTCAAAATACCAGAATTTATAATGCGGGTTGTAGTGAAAATGAGAGATTTAGCTCCAAATAACACTCAAACTTTAAACCAAAACAACTTTTGATGCGATTGTCTTATTTTACCCCCACAACACCTTTTCGGAATAATCTTGGAGCACTACATTCATTGGAGCACAAGTCTTACCCATTCCAGTTCATTTAGTTGTCGATATATAGCGGGTTGCGGCGGTAATGCGAAATTTAGCTCCAAATGACACCTAAACTTCTAACATCCATAACTTTTGATTTTTATGTTTGATTTTTGCCCACAACACCTTTTCGGAATATGCTCGGAGGCATACATCCATTGGAGCACAATTTTAAACCATTCCAGCTCATTTTAGTGGTCAATATACAGCGGGTTACAATGGCAATGAGGGATTTAGCTCCTCTTTATACATTAACTGTAACAGCCATAACTTTTGATCTGGTTGTTTGATTTTTGCGCACAACACCTTGTTGGAATGAGCTCGGAGCCCTACATCCAATGGAGAACAAGTTTTTCCCATTCCAATTTGTTATTGGTCAATATAAAGCGGGTTGGTAATAAGATATTTAGCTCGAAAGGAGACCTAAACTTCAAACGCCCATAACTTTTGATCCGGTTGTCCGTTTTTCACCCACAATACCATTTCGGAATGAGATCGGAGCCCTAACTCCAATGGAGAACAATTTAAACCAATTCCAGCTCGTTTAGAGGTCGATATACAGTTAGTTATAGTGGAAATACGAGATTTTGCTCCAAATGACACATACACTTCAAAATACCAGAATTGTTAATGCGGGTTGTAGTGAAAATGAGATATTTAGCTCCAAATGACACTCAAACTTTAAGCCGCAACAATTTTTGATGCGATTGTCTTATTTTACCCCCACAACACCTTTTCGGAATAATCTTGGAGCACTACATTCATTGGAGCACAAGTTTTACCCATTCCAGTTCATTTAGTTGTCGATATATAGCGGGTTGCGGCGGTAATGCGAAGTTTAGCTCCAAATGACACCTAAACTTCTAGCAGCCATAACTTTTGATTTTTATGTTTGATTGTTGCCCAGAACACCTTTTTTGAATATGCTCGGAGGCATACATCTAATGGAACACAATTTTAAACCATTCCAGCTCATTTTAGTGGTCAATATACAGCGGGTTGCAATGGCAATGAGGGATTTAGCTCCTCTTTACACATTAACTGTAACAGCCATAACTTTTGATCTGGTTGTTTGATTTTTGCGCACAACACCTTTTTGGAATAAGCTCGGAGCCCTACATCCAATGGAGAACAAGTTTTTCCTTTTGAATCCAAAGATGTACCCCCGCGGTTTTCGACTAGAAAAGTGAAGGTTGCGGACTGTCGGTTACTTAGAAAGAAGGGAATGAGACCGCTAGCAGCGGTCGAGGCCGAACTTCGCCCGTCACGGCAAATGCCACTCCTGTGACGGGCTTTCCTTTTGATTAAAGCGAGAAGGTTACAGCGGATTACAGGTGTGAGCCGGCCGGTCAAGCAGGTCGCAAGACAGTGAACTCGAGTCCGCAGCTCCAACAAGCGAGCTCCTAGATTCGAGTGTCTGTGTCTTGGTAACAGTGCCGCCCCCTATTTATAGGCTTGGGGGCCTGCCCGAACGGGCAGGGATAAAATAACCGCCTGCCCGGGTACAGGAGAGTCGGGCAGGCGGTGACTAGATACGAGGGAAGAGAAAGAGGCCGCGCGGTCTGACGGCCTACACTTCCGATCTGACTTGGCCGGAGGCTTGAAGATGTTATGACCAAGGAGACAGCATAGTCCGAGTGGTCTCCTGTACGAGGCCGCGTCTTGCCCTCTGGGTTCGAACCTTGATATTCTTCATGATGCAACCCGAGTGGCCTCTGTCTTGAGACCGCGACTTAAGTTCCTGCCTTGAGCTTGTTACCAGCCCGCCCGGATTGGCTTTCCTTAGTTAGAAGGCAGCTTCTCTTGGGATTACCCGACCTGACCTGTCAAACCGCCCGGCCTGGGAGAGGTTCTACTTTAGTAGCGGTTTGCCGGGCAAACATAATCCCCGCATATTTTTAAATTCCAAAGAAATTTCGAAAATATCAGTCTTGCCCGGAGACCGCGCCCGACCTGCCAAAATTTATATAAGGGTCTGAGAGCCCGCCCCCCCCCCCCCCTTTTTTCTTCATAATTCTTTCGAGGCCACGGGGAACTATTCGCCAGCTGCGGTCAGATTTCTGAAGTCCGATTTCTTGAGTTCGACAATGAATGTTTTAAATAACTTCGCCAGCCGGACGGGCAAAGATATCGACCAGAAGAAAGGTGATAAAGGAAGAGAGGATGAGCGGAAGAGAAGAGAGGAACAGAGAAGGAAAGACTGAAAGAGAAAAGAGCGATCTGAGAAAGAACAAGCCGATAAGGCTAAGGCTGAAAAAGAGCAGGCCGTTAAGGCCAAGGTCGAGAGGGAACAAGCCGAGAAGGCCAAAGTTGAGAGGGAGCTGGCCGAGAAGGCCGAGATAGAAAAGAAACAGGCCGAGAAGGCCAGAGCTAAGAGGGAGTTGGCTGAAAAAGCCGAGATGGAAAAGAAACAGGCCGAGAAGGCCAGAGCTGAGAGGGAGTTGGCTGAAAAAGCTGAGATGGAAAAGAAACAGGCCGAGAAGGCCAGAGCTGAGAGGGAGCTGGCTGAAAAGGAGTTGTCCAGGCAGGCCGCAGGAGAGGAATCAGCTAGGCAGGCTGCTCCGGACATGCAACAACCCGCCACGGAGTTGGTAGTTTCAAGTCTCCCGGAACAACCCGAAGCGGATGGTTCCAAAGCTCTCCCTACTGACGTATCTGTGTTCCTTAATTCTGACATCGGCCTGCGAGAAGGGGGAGAGTCCTCCCTTACAGGTATTCCTGTTACTCTGCTGAAAGGAGGGGAGCCCGCTATTTTTGATAAAGCGGACTCCAACCAGATTGCTTCCAGGGCTGACGATGCGGCCCCTTCCTTCGCAATGTGCATTACTCCCTCCGGGGAACATCGCTTATTAATAAAGGTTGGAGAAGAAGGAGAGGCCAATTCTTCAACTCCGGGCGAATTGGAAGAGGGTGAGGCAGTCAGCTCTCAGAGGTCGCGCGAGTTTAATCTCCCCCTGACTGTAACGACAGGTGAGTCTAGTCGGTCTCATCTGCCTGACTCGCTGTCTGCCAAGAAGAAGAAGAGAAAGAGGGCTGAGACGATAGCCGAGCGGATTGCTAGGAAATCCGGAAAACTGAAGGCCAAGAACAAGTCGATCTCGAGGAAGTCCGGCGCGGCTAGCCTTCAGTTCAGGCCGCATGAGAAAGAGGTATCTGAGGGGCAGGTTACTCCTTCCGACAGGCCGGAAGGGATAAACCTGAATTCTGTGGAAAGTTTTTCCATGAGTGACGTTTTTAATGATATAGATACACTTGTGCAGCGGGATAAACTTCTTGGCAGCCCGATCGCTCCTACTGATGTTGTAGATCTTGATGCCGATGAAGTCAGCGCTGGGAAAGCCGCGACGAAGACCGACGCTGTTAAAATCGGGATGCAGCTGTGGAAGGCAAAGGCGGAGTCAGTGAGAGATTCCTTTGTCAAATCGCAGCGGCTTGATCCTTTTTCAACAGGTAAACAGGTCTTGAATTTCCGTCCTGTCTGCTTCTTTCAATCGCGGCCACGTAAGGTGCAAAATGTTCTTTTGTTGAACCCGCCGCCGAGCTTTTTTCCATCCGCGGCTCAGACCTCCGCGGCTAGACGAAAGCTTAATGAAAGATTATGGAGGGTGCAGCGGCAAAGGATGGACCCTGAGCGGTTGCGACGGCCTGTTCTCCCAGGCATTGATTCCATTGTACTTCTCGTATTGATTTGTTCGTTTGTAATTGTTTTCTAATTGCTCTATTTCTTGCGTCAGATAACCCTGAATCACCAGTTAGGCCGGGCGACCTGGAGGCCCTCCTTCCTCCACTGCCCAGCACTATCTTGAGAGCAGATCTCGGAACGGAGCATTTTAATAAGCTCGAACGCGATTGTGGGAAGATGAAGTCGATGTTGAAAGAGAGAGAAGAGAAGGAAAAAACTGTGCGGGCTGACTTTGAGATTAGTTTGGAGATTGAAAAGAAAGAGAAGGAGATTTTGATGGCTCAGTTAGAAGCCGAGCGAGCTCAAAGAGTGGTCGACCGAACTGAAAGGCTGTTATGGGAGAAGGCTTTTCTGGAGCGGGAGAAAACTCTTAAAGAAGAGGTTGCTGCGGCGCGGGGCCAAATCGCTGTGGTGATCGGGCGACTTGATAGTGAGAAGAAAGCGAACAATAAGCTCGAGAATGATCTGAAGCATTACAAAGATAAATTCTACAATTTAACCCGGTCGATCAATAATGGTCACCGAACCATTCTAGCCCCCTCGGCTGTCGGAGAGGCCTCAAATCCTCCGGCGGCCAAGGAGACTGGCCGGGTTAATCTTTCTAATGAGGCTGCGGCGTCACGCACCATTCCGGCTGCCCGGGTAGAGCATGATGCCGCGCAGCTTCATAGTATTTTCCAGTTAATGCATAAGAGCATGAATTCTTTGTATGGTCATCTGATTCAAGCTGGTGACCAGACCGCACGACTGCATAGGGAAGACGTTCCTCCGGAAAACTCCCAGCCATGAATGGCTTTTAATTCGGACAATGCTTGCTTGTAATATTATTTGTAGTCTTCGGACTTATGACAATCTTCCTGATGATCCGCGCTGTTTAAAGTTTTTAATACTTGCGACCTGTATTCATGTCATAACACCGCGATCTGCTTGCTTGAATGGAATTATAGTCCGCGTGATTTCTATATGTATTTTTTCCTTTGCAGGGTTTGAGAATTTGATGGCTATACGGCCTGTGTTGTGATGATTTCGAGCGCTTTAACTCAAAATATTTGATAGTGCGTATATTGAGAACCGCGCGGATTAGAACGTATTTTTACTAACTGCAGATCATTGGAGGCTATAAGCATCAGCTTTTGCGAAGTCATTCTCACAGTTCCATGGCGCGATCTAAGAGCAAATCGGAGCGGTCTGAGAAGATCAAATCGAGGCGAACTGATGCAGCCGCGACTTTTTGTTCTGCCGACCATAAAGAATGTCGTTTAACCCAAGACAAGCTAGGTGACTTCATAATGAGGCATATGACCGGGAGCGATCTGCTTGTTCGACTTCCCCTTTGTGATGAGCGGATTAATTCTTCGAATCCGCATCAGGTCGCGGTGCCTATTGACCATTTTGAGAATGGTTTTAAGTCCACTACCTCTCGAGGTCATCGAGGTGTTCGACCATTATGGAGTTGTGCCTGGACAACTCCCTCCGAACTCTATAGCTTCAATATACAGCTTTATTTCGTATTTGCGGTCTGAGAGAGTTCGATTCTCTATTGATCTCTTCAGAAAATTGTTCTCTGTGCGAGCCAAAGCAGATGTAGGGACCAATATCTTCAGAGGGCATCTCTATTTCGGATGTCGCGGCTTGAAGGTTGTTAATCTCGCGAATAAACATTCGAACTGGTCGGAGCGATATGTTATTTTCGAAGGCAATTTCGGGCTAATGCCTGTTAGTCCGCAAGTCAGGGATGAAGAGGCATTCCGCCAGGTCGATGTTGGACATATCGAATTGGAAACTTATGAGCTCCTTGAGAATGAGCGGCTTGACGTTTTCCATTACATTCCCCTACTCTCCAAGCTGGGGAATGTCCGCCTTGAAGATAGTAAGCTTTTCTTTAACGCGCTACTTCCAACCAGGCGGACTGTTTAACTGAAACTTGACTCTTGCAGCTGCCCATATGGTTCCCTTAAACAAGCCGGTTACGCCGTCCGTCCCGGTTTTGACTCAGAGAGAGAGGAAGGAAAGGAGGAAAAGGAAAGATGGGACGGATTCATCTGAGGATGAGGGCTCGACTTCCCCGGAGGATTTCAATCTCCTCCGATCTTGCAGGAACCTGCGCGATTTGAAAGGCAAGGCGACAGTCCAATTGCACAAGGATGAGTCCGCCGTCCAAATCTCCACCGCGCTACCTTTCTGGGGGAGCGGAGATGTTGGTCGCCATGCGCTAGCCGCTGGTGCGGCCTTATATGGCCGGAAGAATCTGAGGAAGCTGAAGAGGGTTCCCGAGGAAGAGCTTGCCAAGGTGGCCGCGCAAGCCAGAGCTTGGGGTTTTACAGCCAACCATTTTATGGCTCTAGCATACAAGCGGCTTATGTCGGCACAAGTGTACGCGGAGAAGAAAATTGGGGAATTAACCGAAGAGGTTACTCGGTTAAACAAAATTGTAGAAGTAAGTCGGTGATTAACTATGGCTTGTCTTTTTCTCCTGACCGCACGACCTGATTTTACTCACCTTTATAGGATAAATATAATCCTGAAAACCCGGATTTTCAAGATGAAGTCTTCTCTCTCATTTCTGATGGGGTCGACGGCGCTTTGAACATCCTAAGGGAACGAGATGGTCTGTCCGCTGGTTTTGAGGATGCAACTTTTCCGGACGTCTTCCCCCCATCTTTCCGATCAGTATGAAGAACTCCAACGAAAAAAGAGAGGGAAGGACCCGGCTGAATCCGGTGACGGCTCACAAGAGATCGAGGAAGATGAAGATAGGTCCGTTGCGGTTGATAATGTTGCCGCCGGACGGATGGATATTGAAGGTGCTGCGGGCAGTGGAGAAACCTCTGAAGATATAGTCGTTAAAGAAGAAAGAAGTTCGTCTTCTAGTTCAGGCTCATATTATAGCCGGTCCGCGCGGACTGGTGATAGTAGTTCTTCAAGCTTTACATCTTCTAGCGAAGGTTACTCGCCAGATGTAAATATTGATGATAATTCGCCGGAGGTGGACTCAAACCCTCCTGCCAAAAAGAAACACAAGTCGCGCGGATAGTTCTTTTCTTTTTTCTTCTTTTTGCCAGTGGTATGATAACCAACCGGTCTCATTTTGTTAACCGGACGGTTTTAACTTAATTGTAAAGAATTGTTGATAATGAATGAAATGTTACCTGTTCAGCTATTCATTGTTTGTAGCTTACTTGTGTTCGATGCGATCTTACTCATTTTCAATTTCTAGTTCTTCTTACCAAGTCGCGCGATTTGTCGTAAGATCGGCTGAATATTTAGCGTCCGATTCTCAGCAAATGTATAAAACCAGTCACAACATCAGCTGTCCGCGCGGCCGGTTTTTTAATGAATCGAATACTTCCTGTCGAATTCTTGATGAGCTCGCATGGCTTAAATCTTATTCCTAATCGGATAGAAAGGTAGACTTTCAGTCTTGATCTAATAAATCAAACTGATCAGGTAGAGAGACTTTCGATTGTTTCAATGTCTTGTAATGTATCTGAGCAACCTGAATTTCAATCCGGGTGGATAAAGGTACGAATTCTCGAACTTGCCTCTGTCAATTAATCATAGCTTCATAACGAATCCGAACATTCTGAGCGCCAAACCGATCGGTTTGAGGGAGAACTTTAAATTTGATCCAGTAATTTAATCATTTTTGAAGAATTCGTTACGACCTTGAGCGGCTTGAATATTAGCCCGTATGGACAGAAATTTGGATTCAGTTTGATGAACTTATCGACCCGCTTAATGAAGAACTGAACCGTTTTTTAATGCAAGTACTGTCAACCTGCTTCCAGTTATAGTCGAGTCCGGACGGCCAGAATATATCTTCGATGACCAAATAATGATCAACTCTTGAAGACTAGAATCTGTCAACTTGAATTATGTAACTCATACGACCCATGATGGTGTTGAAATAATTCCAGTTCGTTCAGTTAGAATACTGAACAGCTACCTAACCTCGGATTACCGACTTGATGACTCAAGTCGCCGGATGTTCACCTGCCTTTCAAACCAGATGGTTTAATAATTCAAACCGCCCAGCTTGAATATCATTTGGGCCTAGGCGTCGGACATTAATTTCCTCAAGTGATCATGAGGGTTGTAAATGATTTAACTGTTTTTTCCGCCTGGGGGTATAAGCTGAGTTGATTACTTGGGCAGGTGTGGTTATGCCGCGGGGGCTATACCGACATTGCTTTCCTCAGAGGGATCAACTCAGTTGTGGATTCCGCCCAAGCGTTTCTTGAGAGTACCCTGGAGTATTCGATGGTTATAGGCTAGAATGATCAGTTGGGCAGGTGTGGTTATGCCGCGGGGGCTATACCGACATTGCTTTCCTCGGAAAGATCATCAAATCTATAACTATATCTCTTCCGAGGTGTGATAGAGCTAACAATCACCCAAACCTTCCTTGGTACAAAGGTGCGTTAGATATCAACCGAGATCTGAGATTCTGAAGACCACCGCACGGGAATTGGCAAGCTGCCACTATACATGTGCGAAAACTCCCCGCAACATGTGGTCGACGTGGGCTTACACTAATGACTACAATCCGAGGGGGTTCAAGCAGAATTCAGCGATGTCTCCGTGGTTCAGTGAGTTTGATATATAAAGAAAGTAAAAAATTTAAACAAGAAGAAGTGTCAGTATGAGGCTTTTCATCGAATATCAAAAAATGCTTAAAATGATGAAAACACTTTTTAAGGATAGAAACGCTTGAGATCGTCACCGCTCCAAGTGCGTGAGATGTCCTCTCCGTCGCTTGTTTGGAGGCGGTAGGCCCCATTTCTCAATGCTTCCTTGATGATGAACGGTCCTGCCCAGTTGGGATTCAGCTTTCCAACATTGTCAGACCTGGCTGCAGCGTCTACCTTTTTTAGAACCAAATCCCAGACTGCAAAATGCTTTATCCTGACATTTTTGTCAAAGTATTTCGCCATCCTCCTTTTGACTTCTTCCTGTCTGATAGTTGCCTCGTCCTGAAGTTCTTCAATCATATCCAAACTATACTTGATAGCCTCGTCATTTTCATCTATCCATGCTTCTCCTCCCTCCTTTGCATATACGACTCTTGGAGTGACCACCTCAAATTCTACAGGAACAACGGCTTCTGAGCCATGGGATAATTTGAATGGTGTTTCCCCAGTAGCTGAAGACGGGGTAGTACGAAGAGTCCAGAGGATGGAAGGAAGCTGGTCTGCCCAATTTCCCCTTTGATTCAAAACCCTTTTCATCAGGAGCTGTCGGATTTGCCTATTTGCCGCTTCTACTTGGCCATTTGTTCTTGGATGATGTACTGAGGCAAATCGAAGATCAATTCCCACCTGATCACAGAAGTTTATCATCTCCGGATTATTGAACTGTGGGCCATTATCAGTGATGATTGCCAACGGAATTCCATGCCGGCAGACTATTTCTCCCCAGATGAAGTTTCTGACAATTTGAGTGGTAGTTTTTGCTAATGCTTTTGCCTCAATCCACTTACTGAAATAGTCAATCATTATAATGATAAAACGACGTTGACCGCTAGCTATTGGGAAAGGTCCCATAAGATCCATTCCCCATACCGCAAAAGGCCACAGCGCAGTTATTGATCTGAGTGACAAAGCAGGCAAATGCTGAAGAGGAGCAAACTTTTGGCACTGAACACACCGCTTGGCAAATGCTTCAGCATCCTTTCTCATGGTTGGCCAAAAATATCCCTGCCTTAAGATTCTCTTCTCTAGAGTCTTTGCTCCCGAATGACTGCCGCACTCCCCAGAATGAACTTCCTGAAGTATGGTTGAGATTTCATCCTCCTAAACGCATCGTGCTGAGGGAGAGATCAAGGTTTTTCTATAGAGAACTTCCGCTATCAGATAATAATACGCTGCCTTCCTTTTGAATCTTCTCCGATCTTTGATGGAATGATGGAACTCCCCCTTTGATAGAAATAGCTCGTAGGGGTCCTTCCATGAAGGATTATGATCAATTTGCATGAGTTCTGCCTCATCTGTTGCTGGATGAAAAAGTTCAGAGGTCACTCCCCCGGATGGAAGACCAAATTTCGACAACTCATCTGCCTCCTCATTTTGTGTCCTTGGAATATGCTCGATGATGAATGACTTGAATCTTCCGATTTCCTTTTTGGCTAACAACAAGTACTTCCTCAGAATCGGCTCCCTTGTTTCGTAATTTCCCAGGACCTGGGAGGCCATCACTAGTGAATCAGTTCTTACATGTATATATTCTATGCCCAATTCTCTTGCAAGCCTTAACCCAGCTAGAAGTGCTTCATATTCTGCCTGATTATTCATAACTGGAAAGAAGAATTTGATAGCTTGCTCTAGCCTGATGCCATTTGGACTGATCAATACTACTCCGGCTCCCACGGAGTTTCTGCCAGAAGCCCCATCTACATAAATGACCCAAGCCAGAGGAGATTGCACCACCTGCTCAGGACTAGGTTCTATTGTATCTACCAAGAAGTCTGCCAAGATTTGTGCTTTGATCGTTGTTCGGGGGATGTAAGTTATTTCGAATTCGCTTAACTCGATGGCCCACTTGGCTAATCTTCCGGAGTGGTCAGGCTTTTCCAGGATATTTCTCAATGGATGATCTGTGATTACTTGGATTGGATGTGCTTGGAAATAAGTCCGGAGCCTCCTTGAGGATTGAACCAGATCCAGAGCTAGCTTTTCCAGGATTGAATATCTTGTTTCTGCATCTTTTAGTATATGGCTAACATAGTATATAGGAAACTGCTTCTTCTTTTCCTCCCGAACGAGGACAGAACTGACGGCATCGGGTCCAACCCCTAAATATAAGAACAGAGTTTCCCCTTCGCGAGGACTTTGGAGAAGAGGGGTCGATGTTAACTGTTTCTTCAGTTGATCAAATGCGTCATCGCACTCCTTGTTCCACTCAAACTTCGACCCTCCTCGGAGCGTTTTGAAGAAAGGAGCACTTTTATCTCCTGATTTAGAGATAAACCTGCTCAGGCCTGCCAATCTTCCTCCAAGTTGTTGTACTTCTTTCGTATTACATGGAGGGACCATTTCTAGGATGGCCTTTACCTTATCCGGATTTGGTGCAAGACCATCGGGCGTAAGGAGATGCCCAAGAAACTTTCCCTTATTTGCCCCAAACACACATTTTAAAGGGTTTAACTTTAACTTGAACCTACGTAGAGTAGCGAACGTCTCTACGAGGTCTGCCAAGTGAATTGAGAAGGTTCTACTTTTTAGGAGGAGATCATCAACATAAACCTCGAGATTCCTCCCTTTTTGTTGCTTAAAGACGGTATCCATCATCCTCTGGTATGTTGCTCCCGCATTCTTAAGCCCAAAGGGCATTACGAGATAACAGTAACAACCATCATTTGTGATGAAAGACGTATGCGGGATATCAGGTTTATGCATTTTGATTTGGTGATAATCAGAAAATGCATCGAGAAAGCTCATAAAGTTATACCCAACCGCGGAATCTACTAGAACATCTATCCGAGGCAAAGGGTAGCAATCTTTAGGGAACGCTTTACTAAGTTTGGTGAAGTCCACGCACATGCGCCTCTTCCCGCCAGATTTCTTAACCATCACAACATTCGACATCCACGTGGGATATTGAATTTCAGAAATAAAACCCGCTTTTAGGAGTTTGGAAACCTCCTCTCTGATGAGCAACGCCAGTTTGGTTGCCACCTCTCTCTTCTTTTGCTGGATGGGCTTGAACTCAGGAGATACATTTAGATGATGGCAAGCCACGTCTGGGTCCACTCCTGGCATATCCTCCGCTGACCAAGCAAAGATATCCAGATTCTCCAACAGGCAGGAGATCAGTTGGAGCTTCTCCTCTTCCGATAGTTCGGCATTGATGATTAGTTTCTTTTCTTCCCCCTCAGCAATGGGGATTTCTTGGGTCTCCTGGAAGGTTCCAGGTGAACCCCTTTTCATTCTGTGTTTTCCTCTGCCTCTTCAAGGGGCTTGGACACTTCGTGAACGTCATTCTGAAGTTCAGGGAATGGTGTCTCGGTAATCATATTGACCGTTTTTACATAGCATTCCCGAGCGACTTTTGGATCACTTCGGATCCGATATTGTCGTCCCTCGGCAGCGAATTTTAAAGCCAAGTGGAAAGTGGATACTATTGCCTTGTAAGCGTTTAGTATTGGTCTTCCAAAGATTGCACAATAACTGCTCGGGGCTTCCACCACTACGAAGCTTATCAACTTTGTTATGCCCCCCAACGACACTAAAAGTTTTACACACCCTTCCACTTCTTTCTTTTCTCCCGAGAAGCCGTAGAGTGGCCCTTCCGTGGAGAGCAGAGACTTTCCAGTCTTAAGGGCTTCGAACATTTGACGGAAGATGAGGTTAACCGAACTACCGGTATCGATTAGAATCTTGTGTACAGTGTAGTTCTCGATGACTGCCTTTATAACTACAGCATCATCGAAAGGATTCGCATTCGGGGGAAGGTCTTCTTGGCCGAAAGTAACGACCGACCTTTCTGGAGCGGAAGTGGAGGCGGCCGCAACTTCTTGCTTGGCAATTCTTCCAATGCTGGATTTCCGAGAGGATTCCGGCCCTACCCCACCATGGATACAGTAGACGTTGCCGAGGGGGGCCAACATCATTTACTTCTACACATTCTGTGACAGGATGTATGTCTCAATAACAACCTGCCTCTTCCACGTCAGCACATTCCCAGGTTACTTCGACCGCTTCCTTCTTCTTTTCAGTTCGGGGTTCAACGGATGTATCTTTATGGACCAGTCCTTGGAGCTTCCCTTCCTTTAGAAGCTTCTCTACCAGGAAGCGGAGGGCTCGACAATCCTCCGTCAGATGACCTGCTTCTTTGTGATATTCACAATAAAGATTCGGATTTCGGCTGTGAACTTCCGATCTTATAGGAGCGGGCTTTTTAAAGTCAGGTCTCTTTTGCAGAATTTGGACTACTTCGTCCATGGAAATATTTAGAGAAGCGAATGATTCTTGCGAATCATCATATTGAATGGATGGGGTAGTTGAGGATGGCTGCATGGTATGTTGTGGCCAATATACCGGCATGACCTGCGGGATGGTCATGGATGAAGCGGGTGCGATGGACAACGGTGGCTTCTGCTCTTGAAACCGCTGATGGCTAATGAATGGTTGTTTGTGCTTGTTGTTGAGGCCCCTTTGAGCCTCGTCTGCCAGTCTATTCTGGAATGAGTGATCCGGTTTTTCATCTGCAAGCCTTTGAGGCAGCTACCTCACTAAGAGCTCTATCAGATGGTATCAAGTGTAAACTTCTCATCATGACCTTTGACGGTCAAGTTCTAGATTGGTTCTATCATTTGCCACCTCAATCGATCAATTGCTTCGGGAATCTTCGAAGAGAATTTTATTTAAGGTTCAGTACTTTAAGGAAGCGTAAGAGAGGTCTACCAGCTCTTTTTCAGATCAAGCAAATGGATAATGAATCCACAGCTCACTTCATCGATCGCTTTCAAAAAGAAATCCTTGATGTTGTTAATGCTAATCAAAGTCTCTATAAAAATGCCTTAATTAATGGTCTCCAGGAAGGTCCTCTTAAGTTCGAAGTCACCATGAATGAGCCGGAATCTTATGCTCATCTTATTGAAATAACAAATCAGTTCATTAAGGGTGAGGATACGAACCCTAATTATTTAGCTTCTTTAATTCAAGGGCCTCAACAACAACAGAAGGGTTATTCCTCTCATGATCATCTTCCTATCAATCGTCGTGGCTATTTGTTAGAATATGAACAAGGTCCCAACTTATCATCTAAACGTGAAATATGCTATGATTATGAGCGTCTATCTACTTCTCCAAGTATCCTGCAGCTAAATCAATCAGAGCTATGCCTTGTCAACCCTCATATCTCAACTCAGGCTTATGATTACAAGTCATGTAATTCTCCTCGCTCAAATAAGCAAGATAAGTTCCAAGGAAGGTATACAGGTTTAACTATCTCAATGAAAGAAGCTCTTTAGATTATTCAGCAAGAACCTGGTTTTACGAGACCTTCTCTCATGCGACCCGATCATAGGAATTGTCACAAAGACTTGTTTTGTCAATACCACATGTGTGTGGGTCATGAAACAGAAAAGTGTCGCGCTCTACATAAGCTTGTAGAGAGGCAAACTGCGGGAATATGTTGCTTAAAAATATTATTGTAAAATCTTTTCTAGCAATATCGGTTATTCACTCGAAGTGATGCTAGATCTACTTTCATTGGCAGAAAGGTTTGTCTTAAAGCTCGTCTTAAAACTCTTTCAGTTATGTTTGCATTAGCTCTTTCCTTCAAATGCGTACATGGTTAAATATGGCTTGTGAATGTTGTGGCAATCAAACCCACCTTTTTGGTGGTTACCAGAAAAACTATAAGGCAATCAAACCCATCTCCTTGATGGTCGCCAAAATCTTTAAAGGCAATCAAACCCATCTCCTCGATGGTCGCCAAAATCTTTAAAGGCAATCAAACCCATCTCCTCGATGGTCGCCAAAATCTTAAAAGGCAATCAAACCCATCTCCTCAATGGTCGCCAAAATCTTTAAAGGCAATCAAACCCATCTCCTCGATGGTCGCCAAAATCTTTAAAGGCAATCAAACCCATCTCCTCGATGGTCGCCAAAATCTTAAAAGGCAATCAAACCCATCTCCTCGATGGTCGCCAAAATCTTTAAAGGCAATCAAACCCATCTCCTCGATGGTCGCCAAAATCTTTAAAGGCAATCAAACCCATCTCCTCGATGGTCGCCAAAATCTTTAAAGGCAATCAAACCCATCTCCTCGATGGTCGCCAAAATCTTAAAAGGCAATCAAACCCATCTCCTCGATGGTCGCCAAAATCTTAAAAGGCAATCAAACCCATCTCCTCGATGGTCGCCAAAATCTTTAAAGGCAATCAAACCCATCTCCTCGATGGTCGCCAAAATCTTTAAAGGCAATCAAACCCATCTTTCGATGGTCGCCCAAATCTTTAAAAGTAATTGAACCCATCTTTTGATGGTCTCCCCATTACAATTTCATCTTTATATCCACATTATAGTGGTTGCTCCAATTAAGCATTACTGCTTCTTTTGCATATAATACAGATGCTATGCTAGCTTCTTGCTTGCAAATGAGGTGATTATCACCATATTATATCGAGACATCCAAAAAACTTCTTTTCTATAGATGTTTATATGAAAAGATGAATAGGTGGTTGCGAGTTTTCCTCAGGTACTCGCATTATGAAGTTTCTTTTATACCTGCTTTAAGTTCTCTTTTGCAGAAATTAGCAGGTGATCGCGAGGTCTCTTCAGGTACTCGCGTTATATTTCATACCTGCTTTGAGTTCTCTTTTGCAGAGATTAGCAGGTGTTCGCGAGTTTCCTTCAGGTACTCGCGTTATATTCTTATATACCTGCTTTAAGTTTTCTTTTGCAGAAATTAGCAGGTGATCGCGAGTTTCCTTCAGGTACTCGCGTTATATTCTTTTATACCTGCTTTAAGTTCTCTTTTGCAGAAATTAGCAGGTGATCGCGAGTTTCCTTCAGGTACTCGCGTTATATTTCATACCTGCTTTAAGTTCTCTTCTGCAGAAATTAGCAGGTGATCGCGAGGTCTCTTCAGGTACTCGCGTTATATTTTATACCTGCTTTGAGTTCTCTTTTGCAGAGATTAGCAGGTGTTCGCGAGTTTCCTTCAGGTACTCGCGTTATATTCTTAGATACCTGCTTTAAGTTTTCTTTTGCAGAAATTAGCAGGTGATCGCGAGTTTCCTTCAGATACTCGCGTTATATTCTTTTATACCTGCTTTAAGTTCTCTTTTGCAGAAATTAGCAGGTGATCGCGAGTTTCCTTCAGGTACTCGCGTTATATTCTTTTATACCTGCTTTAAGTTCTCTTTTGCAGAAATTAGCAGGTGATCGCGAGTTTCCTTCAGGTACTCGCGTTATATTCTTTTATATCTTCTTTAAGTTTTCTTTTGCAGAAATTAGCAAGTGATCGCGAATTTCCTTCAGGTACTCGCGTTATGTTTTATACCTGCTTTGAATTCTCTTTTGCAGAGATTAGCAGGTGATCGCGAGTTCTCTTCAGGTACTCGCGTTATGTTTTTTATCTGCTTTGAATTCTCTTTTGCAGAGATTTGTAGGTGTTCGCGAGTTCTCTTCAAGCACTCGCATTATATTTTATACCTGCTTTTAAGTTCTCTTTTGCATAGATTTGCAGGTGTCCATGAGTTCTCTTAAGGTACCCGCGTTATATCTTTTACCTGCTTTTGAGCTCTCTTTTGCAGAGATTTGCAGGTGTTCGCGAGTCCTCTTTAGGTTCTCGCATTATATTTTATACCTGCTTTGAGTTCTCTTTTGCAGAGATTAGCAGGTGTTCGCGAGGTATCTTCAGGTACTCGCGTTATATTTTATACCTGCTTTTGAGTTCTCTTTTGCAGAGATTAGCAGGTGTTCGCGAGGTCTCTTCAGGTACTCGCGTTATAGATTCTTTTACCTGCTTTTGAGTTCTCTTTTGTAGAGATTAGCAGGTGTCTGTGAGTTTCCTTCAGGTACTCGTGTGTTCCTATCTCTTTCTGTATGCTATAACTTTTGCCTTGCAGAGATTAGCATCTATGGGCAAGTCATCAGCAGGTACTTGCTCTCTCCTTCTCTTATCTTTGTTCTAGCAATTTGTAAGAGGCGGATCACGATTTTCGTAGGTAAGTCCTACTTTTTCGAAGTTCTTTATGGAACTTGAAAAAGTGCGGGGATTATGTTTACCCAGAAATCGGCGTTCCTTCTTGAGGAGATTTTTTCTGCGTTTCTCCTACAGGTCATGCGGCTAGGGATATCCTATCCGCCCAGCAGGGGCGGACTCCTTCTTCAGGCCGCCCAGCAGGGGCGGTCTCCTTCCTCAGGCCGCCCAGCAGGGGCGGCCTCCTCCTACTTCAGACCCCCCAAAGGCGGGCAGCCTTCTCCTTCCTCAGGCCACCCAGCAGGGGCGGCCTCCTCCTACTTCAGACCGCCCAAAGGCGGGCGGCCTTCTCCTTCAGACCGCCCCAAGGCGGGCGGCCTCCTTCTTCAGACCGCCCAAAGGCGGGCGGCCTTCTCCTTCAGACCGCCCAAGGCGGGCGGCCTCCTTCTTCAGACCGCCCAAAGGCGGGCGGCCTTCTCCTTCAGACCGCCCAAGGCGGGCCGCCTCCTTCTTCAGACCGCCCAAAGGCGGGCGGCCTTCTCCTTCAGACCGCCCAAGGCGAGCGGCCTCCTTCTTCAGACCGCCCAAGCCCGGCGGCCTCCTACTTCAGACCGCCCAAGCCGGGCGGCCTCCTCCTTCAGTCCTCCCAAGGTGGCGGTCTCCATTGTTCAGACCGCGTGAGAAGGGATCCGGTCACTGGCTCACCGGAGGTGACGACATCGACCCAGAGCCTATAAATAGGACCCTCGACCATGAACAAAGGACGGGCAAGTTGGGGGCAAAACTGGCGGCTAGAGACAACCAGACCGCTCCTATCAGCGACCTGCCGGACCGCTCCTATCAGCGACCTGTCCGGACGACCTCAGCGACCTGTCCGGGCGGTCTCAGCAACAGGCCGGGCGCCCTCAGTAACAGCACGGGCGACTAATTCGGGCGGTCTCAACAAGAGGCCGGGCGGCCTCAGCAAGCAGCCCGAGCGGCTTACTCTTTTCTTACCCGCAACTCTCTTGTATTTTCTCTTGTTCCCATGTACTAAGCACAACAAGCTCTAATACAGATTATTAAATAAGGGGAAAGCCCGTCGCAGGAGTGGCATTTGCCGCGGCGGGCGAAGTCTGGCCTCGCCGCAAGCTAGCGGCCCTCTATTCTTCTCCCCTTTTCACTCGTGACTCAAGTAACCAGCTACTCGCGGCCTCCTTTTCTCCCTATTTCCTCGATTAGATCGTGGATGTGTAATTTTGGATTCAACATGCAGGTTGTAGTGAAAATGAGAGATTTAGCTCCAAATGACACTCAAACTTTAAACCGCAACAACTTTTGATGTGATTGTCTTATTTTACCCCCACAACACCTTTTCGGAATAATGTTGGAGCACTACATTCATTGGAGCACAAGTTTTACCCATTCCAGTTCATTTATTTGTCGATGTATAGCGGGTTGCAGCGGTAATGCGAAATTTAGCTCCAAATGACACCTAAACTTCTAACAGCCATAACTTTTGATTTTTATGTTTGATTTTGGCCCACAACACCTTTTCGGAATATGCTCGGAGGCATACGTCCAATGGAGCACAATTTTAAACCATTCCAGCTCATTTTAGTGGTCAATATACAGCGGGTTGCAATGGCAATGAGGGATTTAGCTCCTCTTTACACATTAACTGTAACAACCATAACTTTTGATCTGATTGTTTGATTTTTGCGCACAACACCTTTTTGGAATGAGCTCGGAGCCCTACATCCAATGGAGAACAAGTTTTTCCTATTCCAATTTGTTATTGGTCAATATACAGCGGGTTGGTAATAAGGTATTTAGCTCGAAAGGAGACCTAAACTTCAAACGCCCATAACTTTTGATCCGGTTGTCCGATTTTCACCCACAATACCTTTTCAGAATGAGATCAGAGCCCTAACTCCAATGAAGAACAATTTAAACCAATTCCAGCTCGTTTAGAGGTTGATATACAGTGAGTTGTAGTGGAAATACGAGATTCTGCTCCAAATGACACATACACTTCAAAATACTAGAATTTTTAATGCGGGTTGTGGTGAAAATGAGAGATTTAGCTCAAAATGACACTGAAACTTTAAACTGCAACAACTTTTGATACGATTGTCTTATTTTACCCCCACAGCACCTTTTAGAATAATCTTGGAGCACTAAATTCATTGGAGCACAAGTTTTACCCATTCCAGTTCATTTATTTGTCGATATATAGCGGGTTGCAGCGATAATGCGAAATTTAGCTCCAAATGACACCTAAACTTCTAACAGCCATAACTTTTGATTTTTATGTTTGATTTTTGCCCACAACACCTTTTCGGAATATGCTCGGAGGCATACATCCAATGGAGCACAATTTTAAACCATTCCAGCTCATTTTAGTGGTCAATACACAGCGGGTTGCAATGGCAATGAGGGATTTAGCTCCTCTTTACACATTAACTGTAACAGCCATAACTTTTGATCTGGTTGTTTGTTTTTTGCGCACAACGCCTTTTTGGAATGAGCTCGGAGCTCTACATCCAATGGAGGATAAGTTTTTCCCATTCCAGTTTGTTATTGGTCAATATACAGCGGGTTGGTAATAAGGTATTTAGCTCGAAAGGAGACCTAAACTTCAAACGCCCATAACTTTTGATCCGGTTGTCCGATTTTCACCCACAATACCTTTTCGAAATGAGATCGGAGCCCTAACTCCAATGGAGAACAATTTAAACCAATTCCAGCTCGTTTAGAGGTCGATATACAGTGAGTTGTAGTGGAAATACGAGATTTTGCTCCAAATGACACATACACTTCAAAATACCGGAATTTTTAATGCGGGTTGTAGTGAAAATGAGAGATTTAGCTCCAAATGACACTCGAACTTTAAACCGCAACAACTTTTGATGTGATTGTCTTATTTTACCCCCACAACACCTTTTTCGAATAATCTTGGAGCACTACATTCATTGGAGCACAAGTTTTACCCATTCCAATTGATAGTGCATTATTTATAGTAATTTTTATATAATATTTTAGTAGTAATTAATTAGTTTTTATATAATTTTAATTTAATATATATCTAATTTGCTTTGTTTTGTGTTTTCAGGGACTTTGGGCTGCTATTAGCAATTTCAAGCCCATAACCGTGTTCAGGGGAAATTCTGGAGCATTTCTGCCAAAATCCCAAAGTACACGCCCCTGGGTCACGGGCGTGACCTGGGGCGTGACTCCATGTCACGACCATGACCCAGCCCAGCCGTCTTCTTGCTGCCAGAATACGCCGCCACGTCAGATTATTATTACACGCCCCAGGTCACGGGTGTGACCTTCAGATCACGGGCGTGACTCGCCCAGTACGCATTCAATACAAACAGTTTCCGCCGCCGAGCCATTCCAGCTTACACGCCCTTGGTCACGGGCGTGACCAAGGGGCGTGACCGCTCCCGCAACTGCCAGATTAACTTTCGATGCGCCGTTTCCCGCCGTTTCAAGTCTCGGTCAAGACACGCATTTTTTTTTCAAAAAAAATCCCAAGAAAAATTAGATTTTATTATAAAACTTATGGAAAAAAAAACATGTAAGAATTTGAGTTAATTTTTGTTTTTAGTACCCCATGACTATTTCTTTTCTTGTTTTTAATCATTTATATACTTGCTTAGTTAGAATAAATTTCTCTAATTTTCATTTTGCCTATGTTTCACGAGTAATATGTTGACTCATGCATTGTTTTTAATTAAGGTGGCATGCTATTTTTGAAAAACTTTCTTGAATATTTGCACTTTTTCATAGCTATCTTTGTATATTTTTCACTTTTATAAAATCTAACATCCCTTATTTTCTTTTTTAAAAATCTTTGTAATGTTGATTATTGCTGAGTGTAGTAGATGCGAACCGATCTAGACGCTTGTTATTTTCATTTTCATGAAAAGTCAATTCTCTTTATTTTCTATCTAGAATTTGCTTCCCTTGAATTTTTCAATACTTTGCTAAAATAGACTTAGAAGCATGAATATGATCAAGGCATTTTATTGAATAGACTGAGCCTTTGTATTCCAAACCTTAAAAGTTTAATCGTTGTTAGCCACTTTGTGCCTTTTCCCTTCCTTTTGGTAGCTCCACTTATTTTCACCCACAATACCTTTTTGGAATGAGATCGGAGCCCTAAATCCAATGGAGAACAATTTAAACCAATTCCATCTCATTTAGATGTCAATATACAGTGAGTTTGCTCCAAATGACACATACACTTCAAAATACCAGAATTTTAATGCGGGTAGTAGTGAAAATGAGAGATTTAGCTCCAAATGACACTCAAACTGTAAACCGCAACCACTTTTGATGTGATTGTCTTATTTTACCCCCACAACACTGTTGAGTCTGAAATCGCACCTCCGAAGGAAATCGGAGGCTGCGGGTTGTCGGTTACTTTTTAGTTGGGGAAAACGAGACCACTGGCAGCGGTCAAGGCCAGACTTCGCCCGTTACGGCGAATGCCACTTCTGTGATGGGCTTTCCATTGATTAAGAAGGAGAGGTTACAGCGGGTTACAGATGCAGGAAAGCATAAGTCGGCCGGTCAGATAGGTCGCAAGATGGGAAACTCGAGACCGCAGCTCAGACAAGCGAACTCCTGGATTCGAGTGTGCGTGCCTTGGTAATGTCGCCCCCCCCCCCCCCCTATTTATAGGCTTGGGGGCCTGCCCGAACGGGCAGGGATAAAATAACCGCCTGCCCGGGTACAGGAGAAACGGGCAGGCGGTGACGGGATACAGAAAGGAAAAAAGAAAGAAGCCGCGCGGCTTGCGCTTCCGATCTGTCTTGTCCGGGAACTGAAGATGTTGCGATCAAGGCGATGATGCAACCCGGGCGATCTCCGACTTGAGACCGCAGCTTGTCTTTTGGACTTGAACCTTGGTAGTCTTCATGGCGCAACCCGGGCGGTCTCCGACTTGAGACCGCGGCCTTCCGTTTGGACTTGGGCCTTGGTAGTCTTCATGGCGTAACCCGGGCGGTCTCCGACTTGAGACCGCGGCCTACCGTTTGGACTTGGGCCTTGGTGATCTTCAATCTTTGGAGGCGACCTGAATCCTCAGACTGCCCGGTCTGCGGGTAGTGCTATTCGGATGTGGTCTTCTGGGTAAACATAATCCCTGCATATTTTCAAACTCCGAAAAGATTTCAAAAATATTAGTTCTAGCCGGAAGACCGCGCTCGACTTGTACTCATGCCTATAAAATTGCCTGAGAGCTCTCCACTTTGCATAACTCCTCTGAGATCACGGGACACTACTCGCCGATTGCGGTTAGGATTTTTCAGGTCGGCACCCCTTTGATCAGAATGGATTTCCTCGATTCTCTTCAAACCCGTCTGGATAAGGGTAATGACCGGAAGAAGGATGAAGAACGGAAGGAGAAGGATGCCCGGAAAAGAAAAAAGAGTTACCGATCTGAGAAGATCGGGCGGTCCCCAAAAGTGGAACCTTCCGGATCTAAGAAGAATACTGGAGAGAAAAATGTAGAGGAGAGGAAGGCCGCCGAGGAGTTGTCGGCCAGGAAAAGGGCTGTGGAGGAAGAGGCGGCCAAGGTTAATGCCGTGAAAGAAGAGGCGGCCAAGGCTGAAGCCACAAAAGAAGAGGCGGCCAAGGCTAAAGACGCCGAGGAAGAGGCGGCCAAGGCTAAAGCCGTCGAGGAAGAGGCGGCCAGGGCTAAAGCCGCCGAGGAAGAGGCGGCCAAGGTTAAAGCTGCAGAGGTCACACCACCTAAGGAGAAGACCTCAGAGAAGAAGTCGGCAGAACTCGGTGCGGACCATTCTACCCCTTCCTTTGACATGGAGTATACTCCGTCGGGGACTCCTCATATGAAACTGAATGTTGAAGAAGAAGGGGAAGTCGTTTCTTCCAAGCCGGATGGGTCATCTACCTCACCGGTGCTGATTCTTGATGACTCCAGCCCTTCAAAACAGATCAACCCGGAGTCGGGGAAGAAGAAGAGGAAAAGGGGCTATTTGTCGGCAGAGTGAATTGCTAGGAAGCATCAGAAATTGAAGGCCAAGAATAAAGCCTTTAAGAAACCAACAGCGGACTGTCTTCAGAGCAAACTGCGTGTGAAGGAGGAGATCGACGCCCCCAGTACCCCTCCTATCAAGTCGGACGACCTTGTCCCGGATTCCGCGAATAGCGTGTCGATTGGCGGCATCCTCAGGGGAATGGATAATTTTCTGAACCAAGATAAGTTACTCGATAGTCCTGCGACTTCGAGCCAAGCTGTCCCCCCGGTGAGAATACGGGTGATTCCGAAAAAGCTGCACGAGAAGAGAACGACCAAGCACTGGTCGGGCTGCGTTTGATGGGGATAAAGGCGGAAAAGATACGGGCTCAGGGCAAGTCGCAACTGCCCGACCTATTTGCCCCAGGTAAGCGCGATGCGGGTTACGAAACTGTTCGCTTCTTCGTTCCGCGTCCTCGAAAAAAGCAAAACAAATTGCTATTGAATCCGCCGCCGAGCTTCTTCCCGCCCATGACTCAGACCTTAGCCATTAGACGAAGGAACAGTGAAAGAATCTGGCGAGAACAACGCCGGAGAATGGACCCGGAACAGCTGAAGCGGCCTGTTCATTCAGGCATTAATCTTATAATCCTTTAGTTGTTCTATTCGCCTTTGGCTGTGCTAATTATGACTTTTATTTATAGACAAGCCGGAAGACAGAGTAAGACGTGGCGACCTTGTATCTAGCCTTCCGCCTCTGTCCCAGGTGCCAGGCCTCGTGCTGAGATCAAATTCTGGACAAGAGGAGTTGGCCAACTTTCAACTCCTTCTCAACAACCTGGAGGTGAAGATAAGGGAGATGGAAGGGAAAGAAGAGGCCGCCCGAGTTGCGTTGGAGGCCGAGAAGAAAGAGCGGCGAGAAGAACATCTGATGGTTAGACCCAGTTGGAGGCCGCGCGAGCTGAACTGGAGGTCGAGAAGAAAGGGCGACCGGAAAGAGAGAAGGCGTTGGAGGTCCAACTAGAAACCGAGAAGAAAGCGCAGCTTGACAAGGAGAAAATGCTGGTAGATCAGATCGCCACTATAACCGCGCGCCTTGATAGGGAGAAGAAAATTTCCTTGAAGTTCAAAGAGGACTGTAAATACTACCAGGAAAAATACCTCCACTTGGCCAGGGAAGTCGGCGGAAGCCGACGTCTGCTAATGATGAAAGGTTGAGGATGTCGAATCGCCCGGCTGCTGGGGCGAGCTCAAATCCCCCGCCAGTCAGGTTGTCTGATCCTGCTGCTAATGAGTCCGCCGGCGCCCCTTCTGCTCGTACGGTTCCTGCCGCACGGGTAGAACGAGATGCCGCGCTGCTTCATAGCCTGCTCAATCATATTCATTATCATTCGAGCCAAATTTATAGCCTCCTTATTCAAACCGGCGACCAGGTCGCTCGACTTCATCGCGAGGATACCCCTCAAGAGCATCATCAGCCGTGAACGGCTTTTAACTTTAAGAACAATATTTGTAATATTTCTTTGTTTGCTTCTCGAGACGGTCTGATGATTGGGTTTGCTTTGGACGATATTTTCCTTTACTACTTTCTGATGCGCATATAACCCGTGTGATTTGTGTTTAAAGTAACCTGTGCTTGTTTCTATAATCCGAATTGTTATGTAGATCGCGCGACTTGCGCTAAATGCTTGAGATTTTTGTTGAACTTTACTAGCATGCTGATCGCAGGTTTCTGTCCAATCGGTCTGACTTGTCTATGCGCAAGCCATTGTATATTCCTGCTATCTGTATTACTTGAGCTAGTGTTGTGATATAGACAGCACGGTTTGATGTTATATCCGCCACATAATTTTACTATTTGCAGATCGCTGTCTCTATAAGTAGTAACTATTACGGAAACTCACTCATGCTTTTTGAAATGGTGCGAGCTAATAAAAAGTCGTCGCGGTCTGAGAAGATCCATGCGGTCCGAACTGACGCGGCCTCTGCTTTCCGATCAGCCAATCACAAAGAGTGTCGTTTAACTCAATGCGAGTTGGACGACATCATCAAAGAGTACATGGTTGGGAGTAATATAACCGCTCGGCTTCCTTTACGCAATGAGCGGATAAACTCCTCGTCTTCTACAAAAATTGCCATCCCCATTGACCATTTTAAGTACGACTTCCGATTCCCTCCGCCACTCGAGTTCATTGCTATTTTTGATCACTATGGGGTTGTGCTCGGTCAACTCCCGTCGAATTCCATTGCTTCAATCTATAGTTTTATCTCGTATCTGCGGTCAGAGCGAGTCAGGTTTTCGATTTCTTTGTTCTGAAAATTTTCTCTGTACGGTCTATTCCAGAAACCGGAACCTCCATCTTTATGGGACACATTTATTTTGGATGCCTGGGGATGAAAGTCGTCAATCTCGCGAACAAGGTAGCGAGTTGGTCTTAACGATATATAATGTTCGAAGACCCCCTCGGGTTATTGCAAGTCAACCCGCAGACGAGGAGTGCGGCGGATTTTAAGCCGGTTAAGCTTGGAGAGGCCGAGAAAGAGATCTTCGAATCTCTTGAGAACGAGCGGCTCAACGTGAATCATTACATTCCACTGTTCGCGGAGCTGCCAGACGTCCGCCCTGAGGATAGTAAGCTTTCCTCAACTCGTAGCTTTATGACCGCGCGGACTGTTTTTCTAAGTTTTCAGTTTTTCTAGCTGCTACTGTCGTTCCTTTGAATAAGTCGGTTACTCCGGCTGCTCCGATTCTGACACAAAGGGAGAAGCGGCAGAGGAAATCCGACCCGCAGCGGTCTGATGAGGAGGGCCCGGCTTCCTCGGGCGAGTTTGAGCTGCTTCGATCTTGTAGCAACCAGCGCGACCTGAGGAGCAAGCCGACAGTCCTTTGGCACAAGGATGGAGAGTGCGTGCAAGTATCTACCGCTCTCTCATTCTGGGGGAGCGACAAGATCAGCCGACATGCACTAGCCGCTGGAGCTACTATGTATGGCCGGAAAACTTTGAAGAAACTAAGGAGGATTCCAGAAGAAGAGCTTTCCCGAGTAGCCGCTCAGGCCGGTGCATGGGGCTTTGCTGCTAATCATTTTATGGCACTCTCATATAAGCAACTGGTCTCAGCCCATACCTACCTGGAGAAGAAGTCCGCCGACCTGGCTGATGAAATCGCCAGATTGAAGGAGATTATAACAGTAAATTTTTTGACGAATACTTCGGACTTATCATTTTCAGGCCGCGCGATCTGACTTTTATTTTCTTTTTATAGCATCAATACGATATGGACAACCCGGATTTCCAGGACGAGGTCTTCCCCCACGTTGCTAAGGGAATTGACGGTGCCTTAAATCGCCTGCGAGATCGGGACGGCCTGGCTGGGGGTTTTGAAGATACAACCTTCCCGGACCTCTATCCTGGCCTGAAGGACAAACTAGATGAAATAACCCGCCGAGCCAAGGGGAAGGACAAAGCCGAGTCCGGTAGTTCTGAGGAAGAGAGCAATGGCGAAGAGGTCGAAAGAGAACCCGCAGCGGTTGCTGAAGAAAAAGAAGATGGCTCGAATGCAGAGTCCAGTGATTCTGATGAAACTGGGCGGTCCAGGTCCCGCAAATCGGGCGGCTAAGGTGGCTCGAGTAGTTCGGGTAGCAGCTTCTCGGGTTCCTCGATCTTCTTCCAGTAAAGGGTATTCGCCCGACGTGGATATTGATGACAGTGAAGGCTCAATTCTCCTGCGGCCAAAAAACTGAAACCGGACGAATAGCGGAGATTGTTATTTTGAATTTTGTTTTCTCTATTTTGCATAGCCGACGGCTTAGTTTTGTTAGTCGGTCAGTCACAAAACAATGTAAAGATATTTTGATGATGAAATGAAACATTTTTACCTGTTTAATTGTTCATTTTTCCTGCGACTTACTTGCATTTTGCTGCGGTCTCCTTTCTTTTAATCAGGCCGTGCGGTGTAATAGCGACTTGAACATTATAAAATCTGTTCGCGCAGCTTGTTTCTTCGATCCGGATTAAGCAAACTTGATATATCCGGAAAAAGTATCAACCATGATATTTCGATGCGTAGTCGGCGCGGTTTGAATATATAATTGAGCGGATAGACATTCAAGTTCTTCCTCATCCTATTATGAATGCTTGTAATAACCAGGAAACCAAACATAACTTCAGGCCGCTGCAGAATCATGACCATGCGATTAGAACATGTCCTGTCTGATTAGATGACTCCATATATTTGATATCAAGCCGCACGGTCATTATCCGGCCTTATACAATTGCTTCGCGGGACATACCAAGTCACAAGAAAACAATCAACGGGTTGAGCAGTTAGTATTTTGATTCAAACAACTTATAATTCAGATTTCCGCAAGTCCCATCCCTGTGAATATAATCAATAACCGATACGCCTGCGCGATTTATATATAACTCGGGCGGATAGAAATCCAATCGGGAAATCGAACATAACCAAGCTGCGCGATTATAACCCGGCTTTTCATAATTGCTTCACCAGATTGAGAATGTCAAGTCATAAGAAAATAATCAACAGGACGCGCGATTAGTATTTAATCCGGATGGTTCACATAGCTCAGATTTCCGTAAATCCCATTCTTCTGGATAAACCCGAACGGATTTACATAACTTAGCTTATATAATATTGGTTGATAAACTCGCTCGGTCTATATATACTTTGAACGGTTAGCGGCTTGATATTTTCAATTATCATTCTATAAGAACCATAATTGCTTGATTGTGAAGAGGTCGTTATTAACCGAGCGGATCGAATTGACACCCATAAGGATGATAGGTTTACAAACCGAATGACGAGACCGACCGGTCATTATTATGCTTGATCCCCTGATACCTGCCTTATGGCATTTTTATGATATCCTGCTCGTTAAAACTGATCGGTTTCACAACCAGACCACCCGATAATTTTGGTACCTGTGCATTTCAAACCGCAAGGTTTAAACATAAATTGCCCGGTCTGCGATATGCCTGTTGAAATCCTGTCTTCTCTTCATATGGTCTAAAAGGACCCTACGAGATGAGATAATTCCCTGTAATGTGGTAAAAAGTAGCTACAAACTCGGATGACCAAATGGGCAGGTGGGCCTAGGTGGCAACCATTGCTTTCCTCAGATGGTCATAAGAGTTGTAGAAATAAAGAAAAAAGATAAGTACAGACCCAGATGACCAAGTGGGCAGGTGGGCCTAGGCGGCAACCATTGCTTTCCTCAAGTGGTCATGAGGGTTGCAAGCGACTCAACTGCTCTCCTGCCTAGGGCTACAAGCCGAGTTGATAAATTGGGCAGGTGTGGTTATGCCGCGGGGGCTATACCGACATTGCTTTCCTCAGAGGGATCAACCCAGTTGTGGGTCCCACTTAGGCATCGCTTGAGAGTACCTAGGAGTATTCGATGGTCACAGACTAAGATGATCAGTTGGGCAGGTGTGGTTATGCCGCGAAGTCTATACCGACATTGCTTTCCTCAGAAAGATCATCAAAGCTGTAACTATATCCCTCTTGGGGCATGATAGAGCCAACATTCACCTAGACCTCCCTTGATGCAGGGGTGTGTCAGATATCAGCCGGGATCCAAGGTTCCGAAGACCACCGCACTGGAATTGGCAAGCTACCACTACACGTGTGCGAAAACTCCCCGCTACACATGATCTTCGTGGTTTTATGCTAATGACTACAATCCGTGGGGGTTCAAGCAGAATTTGGCAATGTCTCCGCGGTTCAGTGAGGGAGATATAAACAAGTGTAAAAAAGAGTCACCAAACATGGAGAAGTGTCGGTATGAGGCTTTTCATTTGAATATCCAAAAAAATGCAAAAAATGGAGAAGACATTTTAAGGATAGAACCGTTTAAGGTCGTCACCGCTCCAAGTGTGTGAGATGTCCTCTCCTTCGCTTGTCTGGAGGCGATAAGCCCCGCTTTTTAGCACCTCCTTGACAATGAAAGGTCCAGCCCAGTTGGGATTTAGCTTTCCGGCGTTGCTTGTTCTGGCTGTTGCATCAACTTTCTTTAGCACAACGTCACCAACTGCGAAGTGTTTAACCCTGACGTTTCTGTCAAAGTACTTTGCCATTCTCCTCTTTACTTCAACCTGTCTGATTGTTTCCTCATCCTGAAGCTCTTCAATCAAATCCAAACTATACTTGATGGCCTCATCATTATCTTCTATCCAGGCTTCTCCTCCCTCCCTTGCGTACACAACTCTTGGAGTGACCACCTCAAATTCTACAGGAACGACAGCCTCCGAGCCATGAGATAATTTGAATGGTGTTTCTCCCGTAGTTGAAGGAGTAGTACGGAGAGTCCAAAGGATAGAAGGGAGTTGATCTGCCCAGTTCCCTTTTTGATTCAAAACCCTCTTCATCAGAAGCTGCTGGATTCGCCTATTCGCTGCTTCTACCTGACCATTAGTCCTTGGATGATGTACTGAGGCGAACCGGAGATCAATTCCCACCTGATCACAAATGTTTATCATTTCTGGATTGTTGAACTGTGGGCCATTGTCAGTGACAATCGCCACTGGAATTCCATGTCGGCATACTATTTCCCCCCAAATGAAGTTTCTAATGACCTGCGTCGTGGTTTTCACTAGTGCCTTCGCCTCAATCCATTTGCTGAAGTAATCGATCATCACAATTATAAAACGCCGCTGGCCACTAGCCATTGGGAAGGGTCCGACGAGATCCATTCCCCAAACTGCGAAAGGCCAAGGTGCAGTTATTGATCTGAGCGACTGAGCAGGCAGATGTTGAAGAGGAGCAAACTTTTGACACTAAACACATCGCTTGGCAAATGCTTCGGCATCTTTCCTCATGGTTGGCCAGAAATACCCCTGCCTCAAGATTCTTTTCTCTAAAGTCTTCACCCCTGAATGGATACCACATTCCCCGGAATGAACCTCCTGAAGTATGGTTGGAATTTCATCCTCAGAAACACACCGCGCTGAGGGAGAAATCAAGGTCTTCCTGTAAAGAACTCCCGCTATCAGATAATAATATGCCGCTTTCCTTCTAAATCTTCTTCTATCTTTGATGGAATGATGGAATTCTCCCTTTGATAAAAATAGCTCATAAGGATCCTTCCACGAAGGATTCTGATCGATTTGCATAAGTTCCGCTTCATCTGTTGCCGGATGGAAAAGTTCAAAGGTCACTCCCCCTGATGGAAGACCAAACTTTGACAACTCGTCTGCTTCCTCGTTTTGTGTTCCTGGAATATGTTCGATAATGAACGACTTGAATCTCCCGATTTCCTTTCTGGCTAGCAGCAGATACTTCCTCAGAATCGGCTCCCTTGTCTCGTAGTTCCCCAGAACCTGAGAGGCCATTACCAATGAATCCATTTTAACATGTACATGTTCTATGCCCAGCTCTTTTGCAAGCCTCGGACCAGCCAGAAGTGCCTCATATTCTGCCTGATTGTTCGTAACTGGAAAGAAGAACTTGATAGCTTGCTCCAGCTTGATGCCATTTGGACTGATTAAAACTACCCCGGCTCCCACTGAGTTTTTACCAGAAGCTCCATCCACATAAACGATCCAAGCCAAAGGCGATTTCATCATTTGTTCAGGATTGGGCTCTGTTGTATCAACCAAGAAGTCTGCCAAGACCTGCGCTTTGATCGCCATTCTGGGGATATAAGATATCTCAAACTCGCTTAGTTCGATAGCCCATTTGGCCAGCCTCCCTGAATGATCTGGCTTTTCAAGAATACTTTTCAAAGGATGATCTGTGATTACTTGGACAGGATGAGCTTGAAAATAAGGACGAAGCCTTCGTGATGACATGACCAAAGCTAAGGCCAACTTTTCTAAGATCGAATATCTTGTTTCCGCATCTTTGAGAATATGGCTGACATAATATATCGGAAATTTCCTCTTCTTTTCTTCCCGAATGAGAACAGAACTTACCGCATCTGGGCCGACTCCCAAATATAAGAACAACACTTCCCCCTCACGGGGACTTTGAAGTAGCGGAGTTGAAGTTAACTGTACTTTTAACTGCTCGAAAGCCCTGTTGCACTCTTCGCTCCATTCAAACTTTGATCCTCCCCGGAGGACTTTAAAGAATGGAGCACTTCTATCTCCTAATTTGGAAATAAACCTACTCAACCCCGCCAACCTTCTTCCGAGTTGTTGGACCTCCTTAGTATTTCGAGGAGGAGTCATATCAAGGATGGCTTTTACCTTATCTGGGTTCGGTGCAAGGCCATTAGGAGTTAAAAGATGCCCGAGAAACTTTCCTTTGTTTTCCCCAAACACACATTTCAACGGGTTCAATTTTAATTTGAACCTCCGTAGAGTAGCGAACGTCTCTACGAGGTCTTTCAAATGTATTAAAAACGTTTTACTTTTCAGGAGGAGATTATCAACGTAAACCTCGAGGTTCCTGCCTTTTTGGTATTTAAAGACGGTATCCATCATTCTTTGATATGTTGCGCCCGCATTTTTGAGACCGAAGGGCATTACGAGATAGCAGTAACACCCATCGTTTGTGATAAATGAGGTGTGCGGGATATCGGGTTTGTGCATTTTAATTTGATGGTACCCAGAGAAAGCTCATAAAATCATACCCAACCGCGGAATCTACTAAGACATCTATCCGAGGCAGAGGGTAGCAATCTTTGGGGCACGCTTTATTTAGTTTGGTAAAGTCCACGCACATGCGCCACTTCCCACCGGATTTTTTAACCAATATAATATTCGACATTCACGTGGGATACTGAATTTCAGAAATAAAGCCCGCTTTCAGGAGTTTGGCAACCTCCTCTCTGATGGGCACCGCCAACTTGGTCGCCACTTCTCTTTTCTTTTGTTGGACTGGATTGAACTCAGGAGATGTGTTCAAATGATGGCAAGTCACGTCCAGATCCACTCCTGGCATATCCTCTGCTGACCAGGCAAAGATATCCAGGTTCTCCAAAAGACAGGAGATCAGCTGCTCTTTCTCCTCTTCCGGCAACTCAGCATTGATGATTAGCTTATTGTCTTCTCCTTCGGCAATAGGGACCTCTTGAGTCGCCTGGGCAGGTTCCAGGTGAGCCCCTTCTTGATCTTTCCTTTCTTCAGTAGCTTCTGAAGGTTCAGCAACTTCAAGTGCTTCAACCGTGGCCTCGGGAAGTGAAACGTCAGTGATCATGTTGACGGTTCGCACGTAACAATCCCGAGCCACCTTTGGGTTGCTTCGGACCTGATACTTCCTTCCCTCGGCAGCAAATTTAAGAGCAAGGTGGAAAGTGGAAACTATCGCTCTGTATGCATTAAGAATTGGCCTCCCGAAGATGGCGCAGTAGTTGCTTGGGGCATCCACTACCACGAAGTTGATCAGCTTTATCACGCCCCCGAGAGAGACTAAGAGCTTTACTGAACCCTCCACTTCTTTCTTCTATCCAGAAAAACCGTAGAGGGGCCCATCGATGGAAAGCAGAGGCTTCCCAGTCTTCAGGGCTTCAAAAGTTGGGCGGAAGAGAAGATTGACAGAGCTGCCTGTATCGATCAGGATTTTGTGAACAGTATAATTTTCAATGACCGCTTTGATGACCACGTCATCGTCGAAGGGATTGGCGTTCGGAGGAAGGTCGTCTTGACCAAAAGTGACAATGGTGCTTTTAGGGGGAGAACTTGTGGTTGCTGCCACTTCTTGTTTCAGGACCCTCGCTATGCTGGATTTACGAGACGACTCAGCCCCAGCTACTCCATGAATGCAATAAATGTCCCCCAGGGGGCCCGCATCATTAACTTCAATGCATTCAGTCATAGGGTGGATGTCCCCATAGCAGCCGGCGTCTTCAACGTCGGCGCATTCCTAAGTCACCTCCGTTGTTTCTTTTTTCTTCTCAGTGTCCGGCTCAGCAGTTGCCTCTTTCCGAACCAGGCCCCGGAGCTTTCCTTCTCCTAAGAGCCTTTCTATCAACAAGCGGAGGGCCCCACAATTTTCGGTCAGATGCCCTCCCTCCTTGTGATATTCGCAGAAAAGGTTCGGATTTCGGTTTTGGACATCTGAACTCAGAGGAGCGGGTCTTCTGAAATCCGGTCTCTTCTGGAGGATCTGGACGACTTCGTCCATAGTAACGTTAAGTGGAGTAAATTACTCTTGTGAGTCATCATACTTGGTGGGTGGAAGAGCTGGAGGTGGCTGCACAACATACTGTGGCAGGTATACCGGCATGATTTGCGGAAGAGGAACGGATGGAGCGGGTGCGATGGCCAACGACGGTTTCTGATCTTGAAACCGTTGATGGCCAATGAAAGGTTGCTTATTTTTATAATTTCTTCCCCTCTGGGAACGGGGCTCAAAGTGGGATTGGTTTCATGGTGGATGATGGAAGGATTGATTAGACTGCTCCTTGTCGCTCACTAGCTTCGCGACGTAGCCAGGATTACTCTTTTCTCCTCTGATGAAGATGTTTGCCAAACTTATCATTTCCTGATAAGTTTTTGGCTCCCTTATCATTCCCACCGGATTTTTTAACCATTACAACATTCAACATCCACGTGGGATATTGAATTTCAGAAATAAAGCCCGCATTCAGGAGTTTGGCAACCTCCTCTCTGATGGGCTCCGCCAACTTGGTCGCCACTTCTCATTTCTTTTGTTGGACTGGCTTGAACTCAGGAGATGTGTTCAAATGATGGCAAGCCACGTCCAGATCCACTCCTGGCATATCCTCTGCTGACCAGGCAAAGATATCCAGGTTCTCCAAAAGACAGGAGATCAGCTGCTCTTTCTCCTCTTCCGGCAACTCAGCATTGATGATTAGCTTCTTGTCTTCTCCTTCGGCAATAGGGACCTCTTGAGTCGCCTGGGCAGGTTCCAGGTGAGCCCCTTCTCGATCTTTCCTTTCTTCAGTATCTTCTGAAGGTTCAGCAACTTCAAGAGCTTCAACCGTGGCCTCGGGAAGTAAAACGTCAGTGATCATGTTGACGGTTCGCACGTAACACTCCCGAGCCACCTTTGGGTTGCTTCGGACCCGATACTTCCTTCCCTCGGCAGCAAATTTAAGAGCAAGGTGGAAAGTGGAAACTATCGCTCTGTATGCATTAAGAATTGGCCTCCCGAAGATGGCGCAGTAGTTGCTTGGGGCATCCACTACCACGAAGTTGATCAGCTTTATCACGCCCCCGAGAGAGACTAAGAGCTTTACTGAACCCTCCACTTCTTTCTTCTATCCAGAAAAACCGTAGAGGGGCCCATCGGTGGAAAGCAGAGGCTTCCCAGTTTTCAGGGCTTCAAAAGTTGGGCGGAAGAGAAGATTGACAGAGCTGCCTGTATCGATCAGGATTTTGTGAACAGTATAATTTTCAATGACCGCTTTGATGACCACGGCATCGTCGAAGGGATTGGCGTTCGGAGGAAGGTCGTCTTGACCAAAAGTGACAATGGTGCTTTCAGGGGGAGAACTTGTGGTTGCTGCCACTTCTTGTTTCAGGACCCTCGCAATGCTGGATTTACGAGACGACTCAGCCCCAGCTACTCCATGAATGCAATAAATGTCCCCCAGGGGGCCCGCATCATTAACTTCAATGCATTCAGTCGTAGGGTGGATGTCCCCATAGCAGTCGGTGCCTTCAATGTCGGCGCATTTCCAAGTCACCTCCGCTGTTTCTTTTTTCTTCTCAGTGTCCGGCTCAGCAGTTGCCTCTTCCGAACCAGGCCCCGGAGCTTTCCTTCTCCTAAGAGCCTTTCTATCAACAAGCAGAGGGCCCGACAATTTTCGGTTAGATGCCCTCCCTCCTTGTGATATTCGCAGAAAAGGTTTGGATTTCGGTTTTGGACATCTGATCTCAGAGGAGCGGGTCTTCTGAAATCCTGTCTCTTCTGGAGGATCTGGACGACTTCGTCCATATTAACGTTAAGTGGAGTAAATGACTCTTGCGAGTCATCATACTTGGTGGGCGGAACAGCTGGAGGTGGCTGCGCAGCATACTGTGGCAGGTATACCGGCATGGTTTGCGGAAGAGGAACGGATGGAGCGAGTGCGTTGGCCAACGGCGGTTTCTGATCTTGAAACCGTTGATGGCCAATGAAAGGTTGCTTATTTTTGTAATTTCTTCCCCTCTGGGAACGGGGCTCAAAGTGGGATTGGTTTGATGGTGGATGATGGAAGGATTGATTAGACTGCTCCTTGTCGCTCACTAGCTTCGCGACGTAGCCAGGATTACTCTTTTCTCCTCTGATGAACATGTTTGCCAAACTTATCATTTCCTGATAAGTTTTCGGCTCCCTTATGTTCGCTTCAAATTTCAGGGGCCCTCCCTTAAGCCATGAATGAGGGCAACCCCGTATAGCTCTGGATCCACATTCTGAACTTCCATGATCTCCTTCTGGAAGCGGTCCATGAAACGAGCCCACGTTTCGTCTTCCCGCTGCTTTATATCAAAAAGGGCCGCCGGGCCACTTTTTCTCTTTCTTGAAGTAGAGAATCTCAGCAGAAATTCCCTGCGCAGCTCAGCAAAACAACTGATTAACCTGGGGTGTAACCCATAAAACCACTCCCTTGCTTGTCCTTCGAAGGATGTCACAAGGAGTTTACACTTGGTTGCATCCGATAGGGTTCTCAGGGCAATGGCCGACTCGAAGGCCTATAGATGAACAGTGGGGTCAGTTTCTCCATTGAAAGATGGCAGACGAGGCTCTCTGAAATTATTCGGGGCTGGCTCCCCCCGGACTTCGTCCACGAAGGGAGAAGTTTCTTCAATATCTTCATATAGAGGAGCAGAATAGTAAGCCGCCTGAGGTGCGGCTACTCGCGGATAAGCCGTTTGGTAGGAGGAGCGGACAGCGACTTCTGGCGGGTAGGAAGGATGAGCAGCGACCTCAGGCGGGTAGGAAAAGCGAGCTGCTCCTTCTGGCAGATAGGACAGACGGGCTGCGTGAGAAGCCACCCCCTGGAAATCAAGGACTCGAGCCGGCATGCTGTGCGCGGCTTCCTGGTAAAAGTTTTGCCTAGCCGCAAAACCTTCTTGTAGTGGCAGGAAGTTGGTGATTTGAGGTAGCGGATAGGGAGGTGGAGGAGGGACCGGAGTAACCGCTTGGTTGACCGCGGTTTGTTGTGGGACTAACCGCTCAGTTAATACTGCTAAAGCCTGACTAATTGCGTCAAGGCGCTGGTCAGTAGCTTTCTGAGCCCGCTCGGCTTCTCGTTTTGATTGCCTCCAAAGCCTCCCATAGGGAATCCTCACTGTGGTCGGAGCGATCTCCAAGGGGGAACTGGCGGTCTGCATTATGACAAGGATTTCACCGACAATCCGTGATCTGAAGGTCGCGTGCTTCTGTTGAGTCCGAAATAGCACCTCCGAAGGAAATCGGAGGCTGGGGGTTGTCGGTTACATTTTAGTTGGGGAAAATGAGACCACTGGCAGCGGTAAAGGCCAGACTTCGCCCGTCACGGCGAATGCCACTCCTGTGATGGGCTTTCCTTTGATTAAGAAGAAGCGGTTACAGCGGGTTACAGATGCAGGAAAGCATAAGTCGGCCGGTCAGATAGGTCGCAAGATGGGAAACTCGAGACCGCAGCTCAGACAAGCGAACTCCTAGATTCGAGTGTGCGTGCCTTGGTAACGTTGCCTCCCCCTATTTATAGGCTTGGGGTCCTACCCGAACGGGCAGGGATAAAATAACCGCCTGCCCGGGTACAGGAGAAACGGGCAGGCGGTAACGGGATACAGAAAGGAAAAAAGAAAGAAGTCGCGCGGCTTGGCGGCTTGCGCTTCCGATCTGTCTTGTCCGGGAACTGAAGATGCTGCGATCAAGGCGATGATGCAACCCGGGCGATCTCCGACTTGAGACCGCAGCTTGTCTTTTGGACTTGAACCTTGGTAGTCTTCATGGCGCAACCCGGACGGTCTCCGACTTGAGACCGCGGCCTGCCGTTTGGACTTGGGCCTTGGTAGTCTTCATGGCGCAACCCAGGTGGTCTCCGACTTGAGACCGCGACCTGCCGTTTGGACTTGGGACTTGGTGATCTTCAATCTTTGGAAGTGACCTGAATCCTCAGACCGCTCGGTCTGCAGTAGTGCTATTCGGATGTGGTCTTCTGGGTAAACAAACACCTTTTCGGAATAATCTTGGAGCACTACATTCATTGGGGCACAAGTTTTACCCATTCCAGTTCATTTAGTTGGCGATATATAGCAGGTTGCAGCGGTAATGTGAAATTTAGCTCCAAATGACACCTAAACTTCTAACCGCCATAACTTTTGATTTTTATGTTTAATTTTTGCCCACAACACCTTTTCGTAATATGCTCGGAGGCATACATCCAATGGAGCACAATTTTAAACCATTCCAGCTCATTTTAGTGGTCAATATACAGCGGGTAGCAATGCAATGAGGGATTTAGCTACTCTTTACACATTAACTGTAACAGCCATAACTTTTGATCTGGTTGTTTGATTTTTGCGCACAACACTTTTTTGGAATGAGCTCGGAGCCCTACATCCAATGGAGAACAAGTTTTTCCCATTCCAGTTTGTTATTGGTCAATATACAGTGGGTTGGTAATTAGGTATTTAGCTCGAAAAGAGACCTAAACTTCAAAGTCCATAACTTTTGATCCGGTTGTCCGATTTTCACCCACAATACCATTTTGGAATGAGATCGGAGCCCTAACTCCAATGGAGAACAATTTAAACAAATTCCAGCTCGTTTAGAGGTCGATATAGAGTGAGTTGTAGTGGAAATATGAGATTTTACTCCAAATGACACATACACTTCAAAATACTAGAATTTTAATGTGGGTTGTAGTGAAAATGAGAGATTTAGCTCCAAATGACACTCAAACTTTAAACCGCAACAACTTTTGATGCGATTGTCTTATTTTACTCCCACAACACCTTTTCGGAATAATCTTGGAGCACTACATTCATTGGAGCACAAGTTTTACCCATTCCAGTTCATTTAGTTGTCGATATATAGCGGGTTGCAGCGGTAATGCGAAATTTAGCTCCAAATGACACCTAAACTTCTAACAGCCATAACTTTTGATTTTTATGTTTGATTTTTTCCCACAACACCTTTTCGGAATATGCTCAGAAGCATACATCCAATAGAGCACAATTTTAAACCATTCCAGCTCATTTTAGTGGTCAATATACAACGGGTTGCAATGGCAATGAGCGATTTAGCTTCTCTTTACACATTAACTGTAACAGCCATAACTTTTGATCTGGTTGTTTGATTTTTGCGCACAACACCTTTTTGGAATGAGCTCGGAGCCCTACATCCAATGGAGAACAAGTTTTTCCAATTCCAGTTTGTTATTGGTCAATATACAGCTGGTTGTTAATAAGGTATTTAGCTCTAAATGAGACCTAAACTTCAAAAGCCCATAACTTTTGATCCGGTTGTCCGATTTTCACCCACAATACCTTTTTGAAATGAGATCGGAGCCCTAACTTCAATGGAGAACAATTTAAACCAATTCCAGCTCGTTTAGAGGTCGATATACAGTGAGTTGTAGTGGAAATACTAGATTTTGCTCCAAATGACACATACACTTCAAAATACCAAAATTTTTAATGCGAGTTGTAGTGAAAATGAGAGATTTAGCTCCAAATGACACTCAAACTTTAAACCGCAAAAACTTTTGATGCGATTGTCTTATTTTACCCCCACAACACCTTTTCAGAATAATCTTTGAGCACTACATTCATTGGAGCACAAATTTTACCCATTCCAGTTTATTTAGTTGTCGATATATAGCGGGTTGCAGCGGTAATGCAAAATTTAGCTCCAAATGACACCTAAACTTCTAACAGCAATAACTTTCGATTTTTATGTTTGATTTTTGCCCACAACACCTTTTCGGAATATGCTCGGAGGCATACATCCAATGGAGCACAATTTTAAACCATTCCAGCTCATTTTAGTGGTCAATATACAGCGGGTTGCAATGGCAATGAGGGATTTAGCTCCTCTTTACACATTAACTATAACAGCCATAACTTTTGATCTGGTTGTTTGATTTTCGCTCACAACACCTTTTTGGAATGAGCTCGGAGCCCTACATCCAATGGAGAACAAGTTTTTCCCATTCCAGTTTGTTATTGGTCAATATACAGCGGGTTGGTAATAAGGTATTTAGCTCGAAAGGAGACCTAAACTTCAAACGCCCATTACTTTTGATCCGGTTGTCTGATTTTCACCCACAATACCTTTTCGGAATGAGATCGGAGCCCTAACTCCAATGCAGAACAATTTAAACCAATTCCAGCTCGTTTAGAGGTCGATATACAGTGAGTTGTAGTGGAAATATGAGATTTTGCTCCAAATGACACATACTCTTCAAAATACCAGAATTTTTAATGCGGGCTGTAGTAAAAATGAGAGATTTAGCTCCAAATGACACTCAAACTTTAAACCGCAACAACTTTTGATGCGATTGTCTTATTTTACCCCCACAACACCTTTTCGGAATAATCTTGGAGCACTACATTCATTGGAGCACAAGTTTTACACATTCCTGTTCATTTAGTTGTCGATATATAGCGGGTTGCAGCGGTAATGCGAAATTTAGCTCCAAATGATACCTACACTTCTAGCAGCCATAACTTTTGATTTTTATGTTTGATTTTTGCCCACAACACCTTTTCGGAATATGCTCGGAGGCATACATCCAATGGAGCACAATTTTAAACCATTCCAGCTCATTTTAGTGGTCAATATACAGTGGGTTGCAATGGCAATGTGGGATTTAGCTCCTCTTTACACATTAACTGTAACAGCCATAACTTTTGATCTGGTTGTTTGATTTTCGCGGACAACACCTTTTTGGAATGAGCTCGGAGCCCTACATCCAATGGAGAACAAGTTTTTCCCATTCCAGTTTGTTATTGGTCAATATACAGCGGGTTGGTAATAAGGTATTTAGCTCGAAAGGAGACCTAAACTTCAAACGCCCATAAGTTTTGATCCGGTTGTCCGATTTTCACCCACAATACCTTTTCGGAATGAGATCGGAGCCCTAACTCCAATGGAGAACAATTTAAACCAATTCCAGCTCGTTTAGAGGTCGATATACAGTGAGTTGAAGTGGAAATAAGAGATTCTGCTCCAAATGACACATACACTTCAAAATAATAGAATTTTTAATACGCGTTGTAGTGAAGATGAGAGATTTAGCTCCAAATGACACTCAAACTTTAAACCGCAACAACTTTTGATGTGATTGTCTTATTTTACCCCCACAACACCTTTTCGGAATAATCTTGGAGCACTACATTCATTGGAGCACAAGTTTTACCCATTCCTGTTCATTTAGTTGTCGATATATAGCGGGTTGCTGCGGTAATGCGAAATTTAGCTCCAAATGATACCTAAACTTCTAACAGCCATAACTTTTGATTTTTATGTTTGATTTTTGCCCACAACATTTTTTCGGAATATGCTCGGAGGCATACATCCGATGGAGCACAATTTTAAACCATTCCAGCTCATTTTAGTGGTCAATATACAGCGGGTTGCAATGACAATGAGGGATTTAGCTCCTCTTTACACATTAACTGTAACAGCCATAACTTTTGATCTGGTTGTTTGATTTTCGCGGACAACACCTTTTTGGAATGAGCTCGGAGCCCTACATCCAATGCAGAACAAGTTTTTCCCATTCCAGTTTGTTATTGGTCAATATACAGCGGGTTGGTAATAAGGTATTTAGCTCGAAAGGAGACCTAAACTTCAAACGCCCATAAGTTTTGATCCGGTTGTCCGATTTTCACCCACAATACCTTTTCGGAATGAGATCGGAGCCCTAACTCCAATGGATAATAATTTAAACCAATTCCAGCTCGTTTAGAGGTCGATATACAGTGAGTTGAAGTGGAAATATGAGATTTTGCTCCAAATGATACATACACTTCAAAATACTAGAATTTTTAATGCGCGTTGTAGTGAAAATGAGATATTTAGCTCCAAATGACACTCAAACTTTAAACCGCAACAACTTTTGATGTGATTGTCTTATTTTACCCCACAACACCTTTTCGGAATAATCTTGGAGCACTACATTCATTGGAGCACAAGTTTTACACATTCCAGTTCATTTAGTTGTCGATATATAGTGGGTTGCAGCGGTAATGCGAAATTTAACTCCAAATGACACCTAAACTTCCAACAGCCATAACTTTTGATTTTTATGTTTGATTTTTGCCCACAACACATTTTCAGAATATGCTCGGAGGAATACATCCGATGGAGCACAATTTTAAACCATTCCAGCTCATTTTAGTGGTCGATATACAGCGGGTTGCAATGGCAATGAGGGATTTAGCTCCTCTTTACACATTAACTGTAACAGCCATAACTTTTGATCTGGTTGTTTGATTTTTGCGCACAACACCTTTTTGGAATGAGCTCGGAGCCCTACATCCAATGGAGAACAAGTTTTTCCCATTCCAGTTTATTATTGGTCAATATACAGCGGGTTGATAATAAGGTATTTAGCTCGAAAGGAGACCTAAACTTCAAACGCCCATAACTTTTGCTGTGGTTGTCCGATTTTCACCCACAATACCTTTTCGGAATGAGATCGGAGCCCTAACTCCAATGGAGAACAATTTAAACCAATTCCAGCTCGTTTAGAGGTCGATATACAGTGAGTTGTAGTGGAAATATGAGATTTTACTCCAAATGACACATACACTTCAAAATACCAGAATTTTTAATGCGGGTTGTAGTGAAAATGAGAGATTTAGCTCCAAATGACACTCAAACTTTAAACCGCAAAAACTTTTGATGCGATTGTCTTATTTTACCCCCACAACACCTTTTCGGAATAATCTTGGAGCACTACATTCATTGGAGCACAAGTTTTACCCATTCCAGTTCATTTAGTTGTCGATATATAGCCGGTTGCAGCGGTAATGCGAAATTTAGCTCCAAATGACACCTAAACTTCTAACAGCCATAACTTTTGATTTTTATGTTTGATTTTTGTCCACAACACCTTTTCGGAATATGCTCGGAGGCATACATCCAATAGAGCACAATTTTAAACCATTCCAGCTCATTTTAGTGGTCAATATACAGCGGGTTGCAATGGCAATGAGGGATTTAGCTCCTCTTTACACATTAACTGTAACAGCCATAACTTTTGATCTGGTTGTTTGATTTTTGCGCACAACACCTTTTTGGAATGAGCTCGGAGCCCTACATCCAATGGAGAACAAGTTTTTTCCATTCCAGATTGTTATTGGTCAATATACAGTGGGTTGGTAATAAGGTATTTAGCTCAAAAGGAGACCTAAACTTCAAACGCCCATAACTTTTGATCCGGTTGTCCGATTTTCACCCACAATACCTTTTCGGAATAAGATCGGAGCCCTGACTCCAATGGAGAACAATTTAATCCAATTCCAGCTCATTTAGAGGTCGATATACAATGAGTTGTAGTGGAAATACGAGATTTTGCTCCAAATGACACATACAGTTCAAAATACCAGAATTTTTAATGCGGGTTGTAGTGAAAATGAGAGATTTAGCTCCAAATGACACTCAAACTTTAAACCGCAACAACTTTTGATACGATTGTCTTGTTTTACCCCCATAACACCTTTTCGGAATAATCTTGGAGCACTACATTCATTGGAACACAAGTTTTACCCATTCCAGCTCATTTAGTTGTCGATATATAGCGGGTTGTAGCGGTAATGCGAAATTTAGCTCCAAATGACAACTAAACTACTAACAGCCATAACTTTTGATTTTTATGTTTGATTTTTGCCCCAACACCTTTTCGGAATATGCTTGAAGGCATACATCCAATGGAGCACAATTTTAAATCATTCCAGCTCATTTTAGTGGTCAATAAACAGCGGGTTGCAATGGCAATGAGGGATTTAGCTCCTCTTTACACATTAACTGTAACAGCCATAACTTTTGATCTGGTTGTTTGATTTTTACGCACAACACCTTTTTAGAATAAGCTCGGAGCCCTACATCCAATGGAGAACAATTTTTCCCATTCCAGTTTGTTATTGGTCAATATACAGCGGGTTGGTAATAAGGTATTTAGCTCGAAAGAAGACCTAAACTTCAAACGCCCATAACTTTTGATCCGGTTGTCCGATTTTCACCCACAATACCTTTTCGGAATTAAATCGGAGCCCTAACTCCAATGGAGAACAATTTAAACCAATTAATGCTCGTTTAAAGGTCGATATACAGTGAGTTGTAGTGGAAATACGAGATTTTGCTCCAAGTAACACATACACTTCAAAATACCAGAATTTTTAATGCGAGTTGTAGTGAAAATGAGAGATTTAGCTCCAAATGACACTCAAACTTTAAACCGCAACAACTTTTGATGCGATTGTCTTATTTTACTCCCATAACACCTTTTCAGAATAATCTTGGAGCACTACATTCATTGGAGCACAAGTTTTACCCATTCCAGTTCATTTAGTTGTCGATATATAGCGGGTTGCAGCGGTAATGCGAAATTTAGCTCCAAATGACACCTAAATTTCTAACAGCCATAACTTTTGATTTTTATTTTTGATTTTTTCCCACAACACCTTTTCGGAATATGCTCGGAAGCATACATCCAATGGAGCACAATTTTAAACCATTCCAGCTCATTTTAGTGGTTAATAAACAGCGGGTTGCAATGGCAATGAGGGATTTAGCTCCTCTTTACACATTAACTGTAACAGCCATAACTTTTGATCTGGTTGTTTGATTTTTGCGCACAACACCTTTTTGGAATGAGCTCGGACCCCTACATCCAATGGAGAGCAAGTTTTTCCCATTCCAGTTTGTTATTGGTCAATATACAGCGGGTTGGTGATAAGGTATTTAGCTCGAAAGGAGACCTAAACTTCAAACGCCCATAACTTTTGATCCGGTTGTCCGATTTTCACCCACAATTCCTTTTCGGAATGAGATCGGAGCCCTAACTCCAATAGAGAACAATTTAAACCAATTAATGCTCGTTTAGAGGTCGATATACAGTGATTTGTAGTGGAAATATGTGATTTTGCTCCAAATGACACATACACTTCAAAATACCAGAATTTTAAAGCGGGTTGTAGTGAAAATGAGAGATTTAGATCCAAATGACACTCAAACTTTAAACCGCAACAACTTTTGATGCGATTGTCTTATTTTACCCCCACAACACCTTTTCGGAATAATCTTGGAGCACTAAATTCATTGGAGCACAATTTTTAACCATTCCAGCTCATTTAGTTGTCGATATATAGCGGGTTGCAGCGGTAATGCAAAATTTAGCTCCAAATGACACCTAAACTTCTAACACCCATAACTTTTGATTTTTATGTTTGATTTTTGCCCACAACACCTTTTCAGAATATGCTCGGAGGCATACATCCAGTGGAGCACAATTTTAAACCATTCCAACTCATTTTAGTGGTCAATATACAGTGGGTTGCAATGGCAATGAGGGATTTAGCTCTTCTTTACACATTAACTGTAACAGCCATAACTTTTGAACTGGTTATTTAATTTTTGCGCACAACACCTTTTTGGAATGAGCACGGAGCCCTACCTCCAATGGAGAACAAGTTTTTCTCATTCCAGTTTGTTATTGGTCAATATACAGCGGGTTGGTAATAAGGTATTTAGCTCGAAAGGAGAGCTAAACTTCAAACGCCCATAACTTTTGATCTGGTTGCCCGATTTTCACCCACAATACCTTTTCGGAATGAGATCGGAGCGCTTACTCCAATGGAGAACAATTTATACCAATTCCAGCTCGTTTATAGGTCGTTATATAGTGAGTTGTAGTGGAAATACGAGATTTTGCTCCAAATGTAACATACACTTCAAAATACCAGAATTTTTAATGTGGGTTGTAGTGAAAATGAGAGATTTAGCTCCAAATGACACTCAAACTTTAAACCGCAACAACTTTTGATGCGATTGTCTTATTTTACCCCCACAACACCTTTTCGGAATAATCTTGGAGCACTACATTCATTGGAGCACAAGTTTTACCAATTCCAGTTCATTTAGTTGTCGATATATAGCGGGTTGCAGCGGTAATGCGAAATTTAGCTCCAAATGACACTTAAACTTCTAACAGCCATAACTTTTGATATTTATGTTTGATTTTTGCCCACAACACCTTTTCGTAATATGCTCGGAGGCATACATCCAATGGAGCACAATTTTAAACCATTCCAGCTCATTTTAGTGGTCAATATACAGCGGGTTGCAATGGCAATTAGGGATTTAGCTCCTCTTTACACATTAACTGTAACAGCCATAACTTTTGATCTGGTTGTTTAATTTTTACTCACAACACCTTTTTAGAATTAGCTCGGAGCCCCACATCCAATGGAGAAGAATTTTTCCCAATCCAGTTTGTTATTGGTCAATATACAGCGGGTTGGTAATAAGGTATTTTGCTCGAAAGGAGACCTAAACTTCAAACGCCCATAACTTTTGATCCGGTTGTCCGATTTTCACCCACAATACCTTTTCGGAATGAGATCGGAGCCCTAACTCCAATGGAGAACAATTTAAACCAATTTCAGCTCGTTTAGAGGTCGATATACAGTGATTTGTAGTGGAAATCTAATATTTTACTCCAAATGACACATACACTTCAAAATACCATAATTTTTAATGCGGGTTATAGTGAAAATGATAGATTTAGCTCCAAATGACACTCAAACTTTAAACCGCAAAAATTTTTGATGTGATTGTCTTATTTTACCCCCACAACACCTTTTCAGAATAATCTTGGAGCACTACATTCATTGGAGCACAAGTTTTACCCATTCCAGTTCATTTTGTTGTCGATATATAGCGGGTTGCAGCGGTAATGCAAAATTTAGCTTCAAATGACACATAAACTTCTAACAGCCATAACTTTTGTTTTTTATGTTTGATTTTTCCCAACAACACCTTTTCGGAATATGCTCTGAGGCATATATCCAATGGAGCATAATTTTAAACCATTCCAGCTCATTTTAGTGGTTAATATACAGCGGGTTGCAATGGCAATGAGGCATTTAGCTCCTCTTTACACATTAACTGTAACAGCCATAACTTTTGATCTGGTTGTTTGATTTTTGCGCACAACACCTTTTTGGAATGAGCTCGGAGCCGTATATCCAATGGAGGACAAGTTTTTCCCATTTCAGTTTGTTATTTGTCAATATACAGCGGGTTGTAATAAGGTATTTAGCTCGAAAGGAGACCTAAACTTCAAACGCCCATAACTTTTGATCCGGTTGTCCGATTTTCACCCACAATACCTTTTCGGAATGAGATCAGAGCCCTAACTCCAATGGAGAACAATTTAAACCAATTCCAGCTCGTTTAGAGGTCGATATACAGTGAGTTGTAGTGGAAATACGAGATTTTGCTCCAAATGACACATACACTTCAAAATACCAGAATTTTTAATGTGGGTTGTAGTGAAAATGAGAGATTTAGCTCCAAATGACACTCAAACTTTAAACCGCAACAACCTTTGATGTGATTGTCTTATTTTAGCCCCACAACCCCTTTTCGGAATAATCTTGGAGCACTACATTCATTGGAGCACAAGTTTTACCAATTCCAGTTCATTTAGTTGTCGATATATAGCGGGTTGCAGCGGTAATGCGAAATATAGCTCTAAATGACACCTAAACTTCTAACAGTCATAACTTTTGATATTTATGTTTGATTTTTGCCCACAACACCTTTTCAGAATATGCTCGGAAGCATACATCCAATGGAGCACAATTTTAAACCATTCCAGCTCAATTTAGTGGTCAATATACAGCGGGTTGCAATGGCAATAAAGGATTTTGCTCCTCTTTACACATTAACTGTAACAGCCATAACTTTTGATCTGGTTGTTTGATTTTTGCGCACAACACCTTTTTGGAATGAGCTCGGAGCCCTACATCCAATGGAGAACAAGTTTTTCCGATTCCAGTTTGTTATTTGTCAATATACAGCGGGTTGGTAATAAGGTATTTAGCTCGAAAGGAGACCTAAACTTCAAACGCCCATAACTTTTGATCCGGTTGTCCGATTTTCACCCACAATACATTTTCGGAAACAGATCGGATCCCAAACTCCAATGGAGAACAATTTAAACCAATTAATGCTCGTTTAGAGGTCGATATATAGTGATTTGTAGTGGAAATACGAGATTTTGCTCCAGATGACACATACACTTCAAAATACCAGAATATTTAATGCGGGTTGTAGTGAAAATGAGAGATTTAGCTCCAAATGACACTCAAACTTTAAACCGCAACAACTTTTGATGCGATTGTCTTATTTTACCCCCACAACACCTTTTCGGAATAATCTTGGAGCACTACATTCATTGGAGCACAAGTTTTACCCATTCTAGTTCATTTAGTTGTCGATATATAGCGGGTTGCAGCGGTAATGCGAAATTTAGCTCCAAATGACACCTAAACTTCTAACAGACATAACTTTTGATTTTTATGTTTGATTTTTTCCCGCAACACCTTTTCGGAATATGCTCGGAGGCATATATCCAATGGAGCACAAATTTAAACCATTCCAGCTCATTTGAGTGGTCAATATACAGCGGGTTGCAATGGCAATGAGGGATTTAGCTCCTCTTTACACATTAACTGTAACAGCCATAACTTTTGATCTAGTTGTTTGATTTTTGCGCACAACACCTTTTTGGAATGATCTCGGAGCCCTACATCCAATGGAGAACAAGTTTTTCCCATTCCAGTTTGTTATTGGTCAATATACAGCGGGTTGGTAATAAGGTATTTAGCTCGAAAGGAGAGCTGAACTTCAAACGCCCATAACTTTTGATCCGGTTGTCCGGTTTTCACCCACAATACCTTTTCGGAATGAGATCAGAGCCCTAACTCCAATGGAAAACAATTTATACCATTTCCAGCTCGTTTAGAGGTCGATATACAGTGAGTTGTAGTGGAAATACGAGATTTTGCTCCAAATGACACATAAACTTCAAAATACCAGAATTTTTAATGCGGGTTGTAGTGAAAATGAGAGATTTAGCTCCAAATGACACTCAAATTTTAAACCACAACAACTTTTGATGTGATTGTCTTATTTTACCCCCACAACACCTTTTCGGAATAATCTTGGAGCAATACATTCATTGGAGCACAAGTTTTAAACATTCCAGTTCATTTAGTTGTCGATATATAGCGGGTTGTAGCGTTAATGCGAAATTTAGCTCCAAATTACACCTAAACTTCTAACAACCATAACTTTTGATTTTTATGTTTGATTTTTGCCCACAACACCTTTTCGGAATATGCTCGGAGGCATACATCCAATGGAGCACAATTTTAAACCATTCCAGCTCAATTTAGTGTTCAATATACAGCGGGTTGCAATGGCAATGACCATAACTTTTGATCCGGTTGTCCGATTTTCACCCACAATACCTTTTCGGAATGAGATCAGAGCCCTACTCCAATGGAGAACAATTTATACCATTTCCAGCTCGTTTAGAGGTCGATATACAGTGAGTTGTAGTGGAAATACGAGATTTTGCTCCAAATGACAGAAACTTCAAAATACCAGAATTTTTAATGCGGGTTGTAGTGAAAATGAGAGATTTAGCTCCAAATGACACTCAAATTTTAAACCGCAACAACTTTTGATGCGATTGTCTTATTTTACCCCCACAACACCTATTCGGAATAATCTTGGAGCACTACATTCATTGGAGCACAAGTTTTACCCATTCCAGTTCATTTAGTTGTCGATATATAGCGGGTTGCAGCGTTAATGCGAAATTTAGCTCCAAATTACACCTAAACTTCTAACAGCCATAACTTTTGATTTTTATGTTTGATTTTTGCCCACGACACCTTTCCGGAATATGATCGGAGGCATACATCCAATGGAGCACAATTTTAAACCATTCCAGCTCAATTTAGTGGTCAATATATAGCGGGTTGCAATGGCAATGAGGGATTTAGCTCCTCTTTACACATTAACTGTAACAGCCATAACTTTTGATCTGGTTGTTTGATTTTTGCGCACAACACCTTTTTGGAATGAGCTCGGAGACCTACATCCAATGGAGAACAAGTTTCTCTGATTCTAGTTTGTTATTGGTCAATATACAGCGGGTTGGTAATAAGGTATTTAGCTCGAAAGGAGACCTAAACTTCAAACGCCCATAACTTTTGATCCGGTTGTCCGATTTTCACCCACAATACATTTTCAGAATAAGATCGGAGCCCAAACTCTAATGGAGAACAATTTAATCCAATTCTAGCTCGTTTAGAGGTCGATATACAGTGCGTTGTAGTGGAAATACGAGATTTTGCTCCAAATGACACATACACTTCAAAATACCAGAATATTTAATGCGGGTTGTAGTGAAAATGAGAGATTTAGCTCCAAATGGCACTCAAACTTTAAACCGCAAAAACTTTTGATGCGATTGTCTTATTTTACCCCCACAACACCTTTTCAGAATAATCTTGGAGCACTACATTCATTGGAGCACAAGTTTTACCCATTCTAGTTCATTAGTTGTCGATATATAGCGGGTTGCAGCGGTAATGCGAAATTTAGCTCCAAATGACACCTAAATTTCTAACAGCCATAACTTTTGATTTTTATTTTTGATTTTTTCCCACAACACCTTTTCGGAATATGCTCGGAAGCATACATCCAATGGAGCACAATTTTAAACCATTCCAGCTCATTTTAGTGGTTAATAAACAGCGGGTTGCAATGGCAATGAGGGATTTAGCTCCTCTTTACACATTAACTGTAACAGCCATAACTTTTGATCTGGTTGTTTGATTTTTGCGCACAACACCTTTTTGGAATGAGCTCGGAGACCTACATCCAATGGAGAACAAGTTTCTCTGATTCCAGTTTGTTATTGGTCAATATACAGCGGGTTGGTAATAAGGTATTTAGCTCGAAAGGAGACCTAAACTTCAAACGCCCATAACTTTTGATCCGGTTGTCCGATTTTCACCCACAATACATTTTCAGAATAAGATCGGAGCCCAAACTCTAATGGAGAACAATTTAATCCAATTCTAGCTCGTTTAGAGGTCGATATACAGTGCGTTGTAGTGGAAATACGAGATTTTGCTCCAAATGACACATACACTTCAAAATACCAGAATATTTAATGCGGGTTGTAGTGAAAATGAGAGATTTAGCTCCAAATGGCACTCAAACTTTAAACCGCAAAAACTTTTGATGCGATTGTCTTATTTTACCCCCACAACACCTTTTCAGAATAATCTTGGAGCACTACATTCATTGGAGCACAAGTTTTACCCATTCTAGTTCATTAGTTGTCGATATATAGCGGGTTGCAGCGGTAATGCGAAATTTAGCTCCAAATGACACCTAAACTTCTAACAGACATAACTTTTGATTTTTATGTTTGATTTTTTCCCGCAACACCTTTTCGGAATATGCTCGGAGGCATATATCCAATGGAGCATAATTTTAAACCATTCCAGCTCATTTTAGTGGTCAATATACAGCGGGTTGCAATGACAATGAGGGATTTAGCTCCTCTTTACACATTAACTGTAACCGCCATAACTTTTGATCTGGTTGTTTGATTTTTGCGCACAACACCTTTTTGGAATGATCTCGGAGCCCTACATCCAATGGAGAACAAGTTTTTCTCATTCCAGTTTGTTATTGGTCAATATACAGCGGGTTGGTAATAAGGTATTTAGCTCGAAAGGAGAGCTGAACTTCAAACGCCCATAACTTTTGATCCGGTTGTCCGATTTTCACCCACAATACCTTTTCGGAATGAGATCAGAGCCTTAACTCCAATGGAGAACAATTTATACCATTTCCAGCTCGTTTAGAGGTCGATATACAGAGAGTTGTAGTGGAAATATGAGATTTTGCTCCAAATGACACATACACTTCAAAATACCAGAATTTTTAATGCGGGTTGTAGTGAAAATGAGAGATTTAGCTCCAAATGACACTCAAATTTTAAACCGCAACAACTTTTGATGCGATTGTCTTATTTTACCCCCACAACACCTTTTCGGAATAAACTTGGAGCACTACATTCATTGGAGCACAAGTTTTACCCATTCCAGTTCATTTAGTTGTCGATATATAGCGGGTTGCAGCGTTAATGCGAAATTTAGCTCCAAATTACACCTAAACTTCTAACAGCCATAACTTTTGATTTTTATGTTTGATTTTTGCCCACAACACCTTTTCGGAATATGCTCGGAGGCATACATCCAATGGAGCACAATTTTAAACAATTCCAGCTCATTTTAGTGGTCAATATACAGCGGGTTGCAAGGGCAATGAGGGATTTAGCTCCTCTTTACACATTAACTGTAACACCCATAACTTTTGATCTGGTTGTTTGATTTTTGCGCACAACACCTTTTTGGAATGTGCTCGGAGCCCTACATCCAATGGAGAACAAGTTTTTCCCATTCCAGTTTGTTATTGGTCAAAATACAGCGGGTTGGTAATAAGGTATTTAGCTCGAAAGGAGACCTAAACTTCAAACGCCCACAAGTTTTGATCCGGTTGTCCGATTTTCACCCACAAAAACTTTTTGGAAAGAGATCGGAGACCTAACTCCAATGGAGAACAATTTAAACCAATTCCAGCTCGTTTAGAGGTCGATATACAGTGAGTTGTAGTGTAAATACGAGATTTTACTCCAAATGACACATACACTTCAAAATACCAGAATTTTTAATGCGGGTTGTAGTGAAAATGAGAGATTTAGCTCCAAATGACGCTCAAACTTTAAACCGCAAAAACTTTTGATGCGATTGTCTTATTTTACCCCCACAATACCTTTTCGGAATAATCTTGGAGCACTACATTCATTGGAGCACAAGTTTTACCCATTCCAGTTCATTTAGTTGTCGATATATAGTGGGTTGCAGCGGTAATGCGAAATTTAGCTTCAAATGACACCTAAACTTCTAACAGCCATAACTTTTGATTATTATGTTTGATTTTTGCTCACAACACCTTTTCGGAATATGCTCTGAGGCATACATCCGATGGAGCACAATTTTAAACCATTCCAGCTCATTTTAGTGGTCAATATACAGCGGGTTGCAATGGCAATGAGGGATTTAGCTCCTCTTTACACATTAACTGTAACAGCGATAACTTTTGATCTGGTTGTTTGATTTTTGCGCACAACACCTTTTTGGAATGAGCTCGGAGCCCTACATCCATTGGAGAACAAGTTTTTCCCATTCCAATTTGTTATTGGTCAATATACAGCGGGTTGGTAATAAGGTATTTAGCTCGAAAGGAGACCTAAACTTCAAACGCCCATAACTTTTGATCTGGTTGTCCGATTTTCACCCATAATACCTTTTCAGAATGAGATCAGAGCCCTAACTCCAATGGAGAACAATTTAAACCAATTCCAGCTTCTTTAGAGGTCGATATACAGTGAGTTGTAGTGGAAATATGAGATTTTGCTCCAAATGACACATACACTTCAAAATACCAGAATTTTTAATGCGTGTTGTAGTGAAAATGAGAGATTTAGCTCCAAATGACACTCAAACTTTAAACCGCAACAACTTTTGATGTGATTGTCTTATTTTACCCCCATAACACCTTTTCGGAATAATCTTGGAGCACTACATTCATTGGAGCACAAGTTTTACCCATTCCAGATCATTTAGTTGTCGATATATAGCGGGTTGCAGCGCTTGTAGAGTTTTCCTACAACAACAGTCATCAGTCCAGCATAGGCATGGCCCCTTACGAGGCGTTATACGGACGGATGTGCAGGACTCCACAGTCTTAGATCCAGGATGAGGATCCTAAGGCACTCGGCTAAGAGTTTGTGGAGGATACGGATGCTCAGGTGCGGCTAATTCGAGATAGGATGTTGGAGGCCCAGAGCAAGCAGGCCAAGTATAACGATACGCGGCATTGTATGATAGAGTTCCAGGTGGGAGACAGGTATTCTTGAAGATACGTCTGATGCATGGATTCTCGCGGGTATGCGGGCGGAAGAAACTAAGTCCGAGATATATGGGGCCCTACAGGATCCTAGAGCGGATCGGCCCATTGGCTTACAGGCTGGAGCTACCACCAGCGGGATTGCATGACGTATTCCATGTCTCCTTACTTAGGAAGGTTATACTACGTCCAGATCTGCAGATTGCTACCATAGAGGGGCCAGTAGCTACTGATCGATCGGTTCACCTGGAGCCGGTCCGGATAGACGACACAGAGATGCGAGTCTTACGACGCAAGAAGGTCCCGCTGGTCAAAGTCCTGTGGAGAAATCACGGACAGGAGGATCACACATGGGAGCCACAGGACTTGATGCAGCAAGAGTACCCAGAGCTCTTTATGTCAGGTATAATTTACTTCTTAAGGGATGTTATATTCAATCACTTGCGGTAGAAACCCGCAGGCCTAACCTGAATTTCGGAGACAAAATTTTTATTTTTATGTATTGGGATTTGTAACATCCCTCAAACAACTAGACCCCTAAGATGGTTTTGTCATGACTAGGTCATTACAAAACCCTAAGAAGCACAAAGACCATGTGAACATAGTCAAGAAGGAGAAAAACCACAGTGATCTGTAAATAGCAATTCTCAGTCACCAAGCCTAGGGTTGGACTTTAGGGCCTCACCTTGATCATTTGACACCACCCTAACATCCTTAACCCATTAGGGGCCCCTTAGAGCACCAAAGACTCATTGGGGTCAACCAAAAAAGCCAAGTTGACCAAAGTCCACCCTAACCCTAAATTGGTCAAAGTAGCCTACTTAGGGTCAATTGGCCTCCACCATGCCAAATTGACCTTGCCCCTACCCATATAGGGATATTAGGGACCCAATGGACCAAAAGGCCCCATCATGGGGCCACCAGTTTGGCCAATTTGGCATAAGTCAACTATAGCCCTATTTTGGTCAAAGTGGCCTATTAAGGGTCAATTGGCCCCCACCTTGCCAAATTGACCCTACCTAGGTCTCCCAAACCCTTAGGGGAGGCCAATGGGTCACTAGCCACCCATTAGGGTCAACCCAAATAGTCAAATTGACCAATGTCAACTCTACCCTAAATTTAGGTAAAATTGAACTATTTTGACCTAATCAAGCCCAATCCACTTGGACTAGACCCAATTGAGGTGGTCCGCTAGCTAATGGGGTTGGGAGTTACTGAATTGACCAATTAATTTTAGGAAATTCGGCCAGGAGAGAGAAAGACCCAAATGGAAAGAGAGAGAAAGGGGGGATTAATGGGGAGGAAGAAGAAACCTTCAATCTCCCCTATTAATGGCCTCATTCATCTCCTCTTGGGGAGAGGAGTTTACAGCCTCCTCCCGGCCAAATTGAGGCCCTATTCACCTCCCTCAATCAAAACTGAAATCTCCCCTTAATGGCCATTAATGACAATTCGGGAAACCTCCCCCTCCCTCCCCCCCCCCCCCCCCTTGTTGCCTCAATTGACCTCTTTAACACCCTCAGAGCATGTCAAGGAGGAAAATCCACCACTCCCCTGAAGAATTCGAGCCCTATGAGCGAAGAATCGGCATGGATCCAAGGCGCAATCCCCCTTCCATGGCCAACCCGAGAAACACCAGGGTTAATGCCCAATCAAAGGTTCGATCCGCTTCTCCTCCTTCAGTGTTAGATCTACATCAATTTGGGGCTTGAATTGAGTCAAATCGGGCTCTAATCAAGCATTCCAAGGGGCTCGGTTTTGAGCTTCCATCCCCTCCCCGAAATCCCCAATCCGTCCACCATCGGCTGACAAAAGACCTCCTATCACCAGCCACCACCTCGACGGAGGTGGTGGTGGCACTTGACGGGCGAGGAGAGGCGAGGGTGCCCAGGAATTCAGCCCGCAAAAGCTCCCAGGACGGGCAGTTGTGAGTCGTCTATTACTTGGGGATGATGACTGGGAATCATTTGATCATCGTGATCTGCTATTCGCAGACCAAGCTACTTAATTATTCTTGATAAATCTTTTATTTCTATGAGTTAGAATGCAGATTTGGTTTTAAATATTAAAAATACTTAGCTTCTGAATTAGGAAAATTGCTTTACATGATAGTTGTAGGCCATGAAGAGTTCAATCTAAAATTTGTTCATCAAATTTGGACCACTGATTTGACCTCAGCACTCAAAATGGTGCAACCTATACATAGGGTTGACCAGGGATTGACTTGAGTGCCCCCATCAATCCAGCCATCCAAATGCTTTGAATATTGAAACATAGGTTACTTATACACACACCCTCAGCATATCTAAAAATGAGAATTTTTTGAGGATATTTTTCTATGGTTTTTTGCAGAAATTTAATAAACCACTTATGATTTAATTTTAGGGTATAGAGACATCCAAACTCTGCCAAATTTTGGTGGGTGATTTTTAGGGTCATTACATGACACTAGTAAAAATTTCATCCCATTTGGGAATGATTTAGTTGGGTAATTGAATAACCCAAAGTTGGTCAAACTAAGGGAAAATTAGGTCAAGTTGCACTTGATGGGTTGAGTGGTCAAACATCATCCCAAGGTGAAGAAACTTGGGTCACAAATTTATTATCACACAAAACACCCTCACAAGTGGGTTGGAGTGATTTTGAGGTGGATGTGCCCTAGAACCCTAGTTTAAACCATAGGGTTGTATATTGAACCTATTGAAGGACATAAGGTCTTATGTCATCGGATTGACTTGAAATATGGTAGAGAGGTTCATAGGGAAGTAATATGCTCTGGATAATTTATCTGGAATTTTTAGGGACATTTATCCACTCTGAATTAATTAAGAACCAATTAGGGCACTTTCTTATATTAAGAATTTACATAATCGTATAACCTTGGATGGTTATGAAATTTTGTCAGTAAGTTTATAATGATGATATCTTTCTCTGATAGTTTTGTTATGAATTTTGAATTGATATATATAGTACTTCATTCATAACCCTGATATTTGCCCTAGTTGTAAGAAAATTGATTATGGATTTAATACCCACTGGAAAATCATGAAACTTGGTCAGGGGACTTTATAGGGCAAGTATATGATATGGTAATTTTAATATAATTTTTGGAAGAACTTATACATGATTCTCTTCACAAAGTTCCCTAGGCTCTAATTAATCAAATAAAGGATTTATATGGTCAAATGACTCTGGAAATTATGAACTTAATCAGTGAACTTTTCCGATTACTTCAGACACCTGGTAATTGTCCTGTAATTTTGAATGAGTATTTTTGGTTCTTCCTTTGTTAACCCTTGATTTTAATAAATTAGTCAATATTTTAATTGAATGTCAAAACCTTTCTGAAAATTTATGAATTTCATATGTGGTTGTTACTTTGATGATATATGGTTGTACAAATTTTATCAAGGCCATAGTTTATCAGAAAACCATACTTTGTGTTCAAAATCATAGGTTCCTTGATTTTGAGGAATTATAATAAATGCCAAACAAATTAGGAAAATTATGAATTTCTGGTGATAATCTTAAAATGTCATGACACACCCCCAATAATAATCTTGAGTCATTTGGATGAGCATTTGGAGTCTTTCTCTTTTTATCTATCATATAGTTCAAGTGGTCCGCGTATAGTGAAAGTGCTGAATAAGGTAAATATGTAGGTCTTACATGGGGAGTTATGGAAGTTTGTGAACCCAGACTGGTTGGGTTTAAGAGAGATCACCAAAAGAAAGTAGGAGTAAGATGTCTGGTTGACTAGGAGGCAAAAGTGTGCTTGGGGTCGATGAATGATCGTCATTCCCTTGGAGTGGGGTAAAATACGCTTAGTATTAGTAAGAGTAACATTAATAAGGGTGATTGGGACAAGGGTAGAAATCAATAATAATAAGTGTCTTGGAAAGGGCGGTTTGGGCTATTATCTCATCGCACCTCCTAGTACCGTTGTGAGCCCCTTACAGGGTAGACCTCGGGAAGTCCAAGATTAACCCCAAACCGTAGGATTAATTTATTATGCGAGACTAACGTAATAATACACTCACTCATATCCCGTTGCTACGAGTAGTTAGTTGGTTTTGTCTTACGAGCAGTAGGCTCGGTGGTTGTAGGTACGGACGAGTTAGTCTGGCGAGCTGGGGGCTCGGAAGGTTATGGTGGCGGGCGGGTTAGCCCAAAGATCTTATGCTCGGAGATAGATGGTAATCATAATTGAATGTGCATAAAGGTGGTGGGTCTTTAGTATGGACGATCGTTCGCACCGACGTCGATGCTTTGACTCAGCAAGTATGGTTTGCACTTAGCCAAGAAAGTCTGGTGGGCCAGCCAGCAAGAGTACGCAGGCGCTTCGCGGTTGTGTTTTTTGCGTTGAGGCGTACGATAGGTCTAGGTAGATAGTGCGGATACCAACCTAGAGGTGGGTGAGGCCCAACCCACTGCTTTCGTCTACCACTACGGGAGTATCCTAGGAGTTTTGCTAGCTCCAAAAAGGGGGGAACTAAAGGTTTGTGCGCATAGAGTCGAAGTGTATGAGTTACACTTGTGTGAACATAGCATTAAATTGTATAACTCTGAATGTCATGGCATAAGAATTGCATTTCAACCCCTACCCCTATCGTATAAATCGGCATGAGACTTTTTATACGATAGACCCTGCTAAACAATCCCTTGGCCTATAGGTTTGTTTGTGCATTCAATAAATCAATGGTTACTTTTCTATTGTATACTTGCCTTTACTTACTGTTCTTTACATGCTCCTTACCGTGCTTTACTTACTGCTATATATATATACATCTGTGTAGTAATAGATACTCTTGCAGCTAAACATGTCATCTGCTTTGTCATATACCACTTGCTGTCCTCTGCTTCCTCCTCCCGCACGGTGCCTAGGATCCACTAGGGGATGGGTGGTGGGAAATGAGGCTTAGTCTTTTTGACTAACGGTTAGTGAACCATATCATTTTAGGGGACCGAGGAGACGCAGCACCACCAGCTGTCGGTGTAGATAGAGGTGGGTCGGTCTAGCGGAGGAGCACCAGCCTCAGGATCCGTGAGTGTTTACTAATAGATTTGCTTCCGCGAGTGACCTTGTAGTGAGGACATGATGTACTGGGCATGAGCCCTTTATTATTGTTATCTTTTATTTAATTATTATCAATGGACCTCTATTACTCTGAGATTTATATATCATGTGATGCGGACTTGAACTCTTATATATTCACGTGTACTCTTCATTTTCTGTGATCAATATTGCCGGCAGGATTGGCGTTTTGTAGTGGTAACCTTCCCGAGTTTTGGTGTCACCGAAAAGCGACGATTCTGGGTATAAGACCCAGTAGCGAAGCAAAAAAAAAGGGTCTTACACTTATAGTACATTCCTACCAAGGAGGTAGAAGAGTGGAGTACCTACATTATAGGGAACCACTATAAAACTTGTCTCTTTTATGTCTTGCTTTTATGTGTTGTCCCAGTTATTATTTTCTGCAATCTGTGTTTATTTTATTCTGGATTGGCTTTGTTGATTGCATTGTTGTTAGAAGTTTTTATTGAGTGTGCATATTTAGGATAAAAGTTTTAAATCTCTATTTACCCACACCCCCCCCCCCCCCCACCCCCCTCCCCCTCCCCCCTCCACCTAGAGAATACTCAGAGGTTACACTGTGCACTTTCAATTGGTATCAGAGGGAGGTTGATCGTAAAAATAATAACACCTTGATCAAAAGATCTCCTCACTCATATTTTAAATGGTGTAAAATTATTTTTAGAAAATGAGTTTTAAGGATTATGCATCAACAAGAGAACCAGTGTGTGATCTTAACAAGTTTACACTCTGGAAGGCCAAAATAAAATTATACATGAACTCTATTGATGAAGAAATTTTTAATGTTATTGCCTCAGGTCCCCCACTCCCATTCAGAAAAGATGCAAGTGGAATGATGTCTCAAGAAGTAGTCCCTAGAGCAGAGTGGACTGATGCTGAGAAAAAGTTGAAGGCATGTGATGCCAAAGCAATGAACATTTTGTTATCCACCATGTCAGATGATATCTTCCAAAAAGTGGTTGACTGCAACTCAACAAAAGAGATCTGGGAATCTCTGTCCAGACTAGTAGAAGGCAGCTCTGATGAAAGAAAGGACAAGAAGTCTCTTCTCATATCCCAGTATGAGAACTTTCAAAAGAAGACTGGAGAAAATGTAGTTGAGATGTATGATAGGTTCAGTCTGATCATAAATGAGCTCAAGGGATTGGAGAAAGAGATGTCACTGTTCGATTCAAAAGTGCGCTCACGAAGAAAATCGAGGGCTGCGGATTATCGGTTACTATTTGGTTAGAGAATTTAGACCGCTAGCAGCGGTCGAGGCCGGACTTCGCCCGCCGCGGCAAATGCCACTCTTGCGACGGGCTTTCCTTTGATTGAAAAGTAGCGGTTACAAGTGCAGGAAAGCAGAAGCCGGCCGGTCAAACAGTTCGCAAGACCTGAAACTCGAGACCGGAGCTCCGACAAGCGAGCTCTTCGATTCGAGTGTGCGTGCCTTGTGAACAGTGCCGCCCCCTATTTATAGGCTTGGGGGCCTGCCCGAATGGGCAGGGATAAAATAACCTCCTGCCCGGGTACAGGAGAAACGGGCAGGCGGTGACGGGATGCACAAGGAAGAAAAAAAGAAAGAAGCCGCGCGGCTTGGCGGCTTGCTCTTCCGACCTGTCTTGCTTGAGGCTGAGGACACCGGGACCAAGTCAATAATGCAGACCGCGCGGTTTGGAGATTGAGGCCGCGGTCTGCCTTCTGGTCATGACTTAGCCGATCTTCACGAGGTAACTTGGATAGCCTTTGATCTGGAGCCCCGGCCTGTTCTTCGGGGCTGGAACCTCGAGTTTCTATGGGATAACCCGCGCGGCCTTCTAGCTGAGACCGCGGATGAACTTTTTGCCTTAGCTTTTGACGATCTTCTCCCTTTGGGGGCGATCCGGAAATGACACCAGGCCGCCCGGCCTGGCCCTTCTTGAACTGGGAACTGCTGATCCCGGGACCCAGCGGCCTGACCCAGGAGTTCGAGCGGTCTGCTAATGGTCCAACCCGAGAAGCGGTTTTCCGGGCAAACATAATCCCCGCATATTTTCAAATCTCAAGAGAATTTCGAAAATATTAGCTTTGACCGGGAGACCGCATCCGACCTGCCTTAAATTCTATAAGAGAGCCAGAGAATTCATTCTGCGGAGTTTTTCCTGAAATCACGGGGTATTACTCGCCAGTTGCGGTTAGAATTTTTAAGACCGGCGATTCTTCAGCAATGGACTTCTTAGACGCTGTGCTAGACCGCGTGGATCCCAGCGGAGATCAGAAGAGGGCGGAAGACAAGAGGCGCGAGCCGCCGGAGAAGTCGAATAAGGAGACAGAAAAGCAAGACCGGAAGGACCGGAAAAAGAGAAAGCGGGCCGAGAAGGCCGCAGCGGATAGCCTCAAACCGGTCGTGGACTTAACAACTCCCAAGACTCCTGCAGAGCCCGTGGCGAACAGTTCGAGGCCTCTTCTTGGTGACCTGCTGATTTCTTCAGAAGACCCTGGTCAACAGGTCGCCAACCCGCTGAACAAAGAGGAGACCGCTCCTCCCGAAAAAGCTGGTACCGGTAGCCCTTCGAAGAAGACCGGCGAAAACGACTCGTTTGGCATGGAGATTACTCCTTCTGGGAACCCCCATCTGCTAGTTAGAAACTTGGAGGAAGAGGCGGTCAACTCCCCAAGGGCGGGCGATCTGAATACCCCCTTGTCCGTGGACGACTACCCCAGCCCTTCCAAAGAAGTTAGCCCAGCTCCGAGCAAGAAGGAGAGGAAAAGGAAGAAGACCGGGTCCGTGACCGAGCGGATAACGAAGAAGGTCAAGAGGTTAGCCGCTAAGGAAAGGGCGGCCCTTAAGAAACCGACTGAATCCCTCCTCCAGACCAATTCGCGACTAAAGGAGGAGCTAGGTCTTGCGACTCCTCCACCCAACAAGTCAAATGAATCACCGGCTACCCCTGATACGAAACCGGGCGAACTGCCTCCGGACTCGGCGAGCAGCTTATCTTTCAATGGGATCTTCAGGGGTATGGACGAGCTGGTGAAGCGAGACCAGCTTCTTGACAGCCCGATTGTTTCCAGACAGAATCCCTCTGCCACTGATAATACAGTCCGGCCCGAAGAGACCGCTCGGACGGAGGCCGAAGAACGAGAAGCTGCCGCCCGGACTGCCTTGGGGGTCGAAGAGAGAACGAGGGATCTTGAAGAAGTGCTGAAAGCGCGGGAGGAAGTTCCCCCAGCGATGACCGGGGAAGAAATAATGATGGTGAAGAAGGAGGGGGCGGAACGAGCTTTGAGCAAGCCGTCGCGGCCTGATCCTCTTGTGGCAGGTAAGGGCCCCACGGACTATAAAGCTGTCCGCTTCTTCATTCCGCGGCCTTGCCATAATAAATTAGTGAACCCGCCGCCGAGCCTCCTTTCTTTAGCGGCCCGGTTCCCTTCTGTTAGACAAAGTACGGAAAGACTCTGGCGTGAGCAATGTCAGAGGATGAATCCGGAACGGTCTAAGTGGCCTGTCCGTCCAGGCACTGCTCTTGTATTGTTCATTTATATATATATATATGTCGTTGCATGCTCTTACTTTCCATAACCGAGCGGCTTCTTTCAGATAGCGTGGATCAGGTTGCGAAGCCGGGCGACCTTGAGGCCAGCCCGCCTCCGTTAGTTCCACTGATTCCAATCAGTGCAACGACTTTGCCGGAAAGACTGCAGCTGTTTGACCATCTCGAGGAAGATCTGGTCAACCTGAGAGCCCGCTTGAAGGAGGTAGAAGACCGGGAGGCCGCCACTCGGACCGCTCTGGAGGCTGAGCAGATTGCGAGGAAGAAGGTTGAAGAGGCGCTGAAGGCGCAGTCGGAGATCAACAGGAAATCCAGCTCAGAAAAGGAGAAAGTCCTGGAGACGCAGCTTGAGGCCGCGCGGGCAGCAGTGGTGGCTACGCGAGCTGCTCTAACCGCTCAACTGGAGAAGGAGAAGAGAGCCTCTGCTAAATTTGAGAGCGACTCGAAATATTACCAGGATAAATTCCTGCGTTTAACCAGAGAAGTCGCCGCTGGTCGGCGAAATATGAATGATGGGGTGGTAGCTGTTAGCCGCCCGACTATTGGAGCGGGCTCGAATCCTCCCCCAGTCTGGGCGGCTGATCCAATGATTGACGAGGCCGCCGCAACCCCCCGTATGATTGCCGCTACGCGGGTCGAAAGGGATGCCGGGCGGCTTCATAGCACAATCAACCACCTTCATTATCATACAAGCCAGATTTACTCTCTCCTGAACACAACCAGTGACCAGGTCGCGCGACTTCACCGAGAGGATGTCTCCCCAGAACGCCGTCAGCCGTGACCGGCCTTTGAGAACAATTTGTACTATAAGCGTGGCTTATTGGTTTGAACAATGTTTTTTGTCTTGTATTCTGGATAACTCGTGCGGTCTCTTATTTAACCGCTATACTTTGTGTTCTGTTTTAGATCTCATGCTTTATTCGAACCGACTTTAGGTCGCTCGATCTGTGATGTATGCTTGCTTCTGTTTTCCTGGATGCCTTTGTTTCTTTTATTTTTCTGGTGAATCTAACCACTTAGGTCATTGACCGCGCGGTTAGAATGTATAGTCGCGATATGATTTTACTATTCACAGATCATAGAAATCTATAAGTAGGGAATTCTTCGAAGTCATTCTCACGATTTCCGGATGGCGCGATCCAAGAACAAGTCGCAGCGACCTGTTAAAGTTAAAGCCGTCCGAGCTGATGCGGCCTTAGCATTCCATTCGGGGGACCATCCGGAATGCCGCCTTACTCAGAGCGAACTGGACGATTTCATCGCAAAACACATGGCAGGGAGTAATCTACTCGCGCGGCTTCCTCTACGCGATGAGCGGATTAACTCTTCCAATCCGCACCAGATAGCTATCCCGGTCGACCACTTCGAATATGGCTTCAAGTTTCCACTGCCACTTGAAGTCATAGCCATCTTCGGCCATTACGGGGTCGTACCCGGTCAACTTCCACCGAACTCCATCGCCTCCATATATAGTTTCATCTCGTACCTGCGGTTCGAGCGGATCAGGTTCTCCCTCGACCTATTCAGAAAGTTCTTCTCGGTGCGGGCTGCCTCCGACTCGGGGACTTCAGCTTACAGGGGGCACCTCTACTTCGGCTGCCATGGGTTGAAGATCGTCAATTTGGCGAACAAAGTCTCCGACTGGTCGGAGCGGTTCATAATGCTCGAAGGCAACTTCGGACTGTTGCAGACCAACCCGCAAGTCCGAGGGGAAGAAGTTTTCCAGATCCCTCAGGTCGGAAAGATTGAGGCGGACACCTTCGCGTTCCTTGAGAACGAGCGGTTGGATATCAACCACTACATCCCGCTGTTCTCGGAGCTGGAGGATATCCTCCCTGAGCATAGTAAGTTCTTTTAGACCGCCTGTATGTAACCGCGCGGACTTCGCTATTTACACTTTTGTTTTCTCTTTACAGCCGCCCACGCCGTCCCTGCGAACAAGCCGGTCACGCCAGTCGTCCCGGTTTTGACTCAAAGGGAGAAGAGGCTGAAGCGAAACAGATCGCTATCGTCTGAGGAAGAAGGCCCGGCTTCTCCTGATGACTACGAGCTCCTTCGCTCTTGTGGGAACCCGCCCGATCTGCAAGGCAATCCGACCGTCCTTTGGCATAGGGATGGAAGCCGGATCCGGGTATCCACCGCTCTTCCTCCATGGGGGAGCGACAAAATTGAACGCCATGCCCTAGCCGCTGGGGCCGCCTTGTATGGTCGGAAGACTTTAAGGAAGCTGATGAGAACCCCTGAAGAAGAGCTCCCCCGGCTAGCGGCTCAAGCCGGCGCCTGGGGGTTTTCGGCCAACCACTTCATGGACCTGGCGTATAAGCGGCTAGTTTCTGTTCAGAAACACCTGGAGAAGAAGTACGAGGAGCAGGCTGCGGAGAATACGCGGCTTCGAGAGGAGAACGCGCGGCTTCAAGAAGTCGTGGCGGTGAGTTTCTCAAAAGACAACGCGGTTCCCTTTGTTTAGCCCGAGCGGCCTAACTCATTTTTCCTCTTCTTGCAGAAGCAATATGAGGTGACCAACCCGGCCTTCCAAGATGAAGTGCTGCCTCATGTGGCCCAGGGGATCGACAAAGCCTTGGGTCTCATAGGTGACCGGGGCGGTCTGTGTGAAGGATTTGATGGAACCACCTTCTCCGACCTCTTCCCCGCCTTGAAGGTCCAACTTGACGAAATCAGCCGAAGGAAAAAAGGAAAATCCAAGGTAGGCGAGGAGGCCGAGGCCGACGCGGGCAGGGAGATCGTGCTCCACCAAGGAGGCGATGGAAGTGGTGAAGCCGCTGAAGAAGCCGACGCGGATGGTGATGCCAGCGACGACGACGACGAGGACATCTTGTCCTCTGGAACCACCGGTTCTGCAAGCAAGACCGGGCGGTCTAGTGACAGCAGTTCATCCGGCTCCTCCTCATTAAGCGAAGGTTATTCGCCGGAGGTTGACATCGATGGTGCGGACTCAAATTCTCCTGTCAAGAAGAAGAAGAAAGAATCGGCAGACTAGCGCCCTTGTCTTTTGTTTTAATTTTTGTAACCGCCGGTTTCTTTTTGTTGGCCGGGCGGTCAATATTTTGTAAACACATTTTGAAAAAATGAAACAGAGATTTTACCTGTCTGATTGTCCTTCTATTATTACTTACTTGTGATACCTTGTCTTTTTTCTTTGCTCTTTATGATCCAACCGCGCGAACATCCTGGTCCGAGCATAAATGATGATGGATTATCTTCGACGATCCTTTGTCCGAACCGTGCGATACTTGTTTAGATCTCAACACGCCTAATTTCTGATAGTATGATCCATAACGCATAGACTTATGCGACTATAATATAGACCGGGCGGCTTCTTTTCATTTGAAGATATTTTATACTTGCTGCTATAAATAATGAACAACTTTCACGCGGTTCGAATTCAGTCCTGGCGAGCAATCCATTGTGTCTAGAGATAATTTTCGCTAAGAAATAGCTTAACCTGATCGGTTAGAGCACAATCCGAGCGACCATGTATTCAGATCCAGAAATATCCAATTTCGACTATTCATTCAGGAATAGATAGTGCCCGGCCGGTTTAAAATTCAACCCGGATCATATAGCCAGATCCAGAAATATCCAATTTCGACTATTCATTCAGGAATAGATAGTGCCCGGCCGGTTTAAAATTCAACCCGGATCATATAGCCAGATCCAGAAATACAACTTGATAGAATGGAGAGATAGATAGATCCGATTCAGTCAAAATGTAACCCGAGCGATCATATAATTAGCTCCAGAAATATTCAATCTTTATAAAGGATGGATGATCCCGCCCGGTTTGAATACAACCCGGACAATCAGATAATCAGCTTTGGAGATATCCAACTTAGTTTAAAGACAGACAGATTCGCCCGGCTAGAACACAATCCGGATAATCACATGACTAAATCTAAAAACATCCAACTTATTAAAGGATGGATAGATAGATAAAACCGTCCGGCCAGAATGAGATCCGAGCAATTACATATATTAGTTCCAGAAATATCAATTTATAAAAGATGAATGGACCCGCCCGGCTTGAATGCCACCCGGGTAATAGATGATCGGTTCCGGAGATACCTAATTAAAAAATTGATAAGGTCGCCCGGTTGGATAACCACTCGGGTCATTATATAATTGCCAGGAAATATCCCAACTTATATCCAATCAGACCATTCGGTTTGGATGTTCAGACCGCACGGTCTTAATATCATAACCCTTTGTTAGGGTAGACGAACACCTGCACCTGTTCTAACCAAATCTTCCTCGAATTGTTCTTATACAAGAAACCATAAGAGGCAAATGCCTCCCTGTAGAGAGAATAAAAAAGGTATGTACAGACTCAAATGACCAAGTGGGCAGGTGGGCCTCGGCGGCGAACATTGCTTTCCTCAAGTGGTCATAAGAGCTGTAAACGACTCATCCGCTCTCTTGCCTAGGGTTACAAGCCGAGTTGATCAATTGGGCAGGTGGGCCTCGGCGGCGAACATTGCTTTCCTCAGAGAGATCAACTCAGTTGTAGGCCCAACTAGGCACCGTTTCGAGAGTACCTAAGAGTATTCGATGGTCACAGACTATGATGATCAGTTGGGCAGGTGGGCCTCGGCGGCGAACATTGCTTTCCTCAGAAAGATCATTAAAGCTGTAACTATATCCCTTCGGGGCATGATAGAGCTGACAATCACCTAGACCTCCCTTGATGCAGGGGTGTGTCAGATATCGGCCGGGATCCAAAATTTTGAAGACCCCCGCAGCGGAATTGGCAAGCTACCACTACACGTGTGCGAAAACTCCCCGCATCACATGGTCTTGGTGGGTTTTACGCTACGACTACAATCCGAGGGGGTTCGAGCAGAATTCGGCGATATCTCAGAGGTTTGGGGAGTGAGATATGTATATTTACATTCACAATGTAGAGAACCATTAGACAAGAAGAGGTGTCAGTATAGGGCTTTTCATTTAATACCAAAAGAAATGTAGAGAATAAAAGAGATAATTCAAGGATAGAATCGTTTAAGATCGTCACCGCTCCAAGTACGCGGGATGTCTTCCCCTTCACTGGTGTGGAGACGGTAGGCCCCGTTCTTTAATACTTCTTTGATGATAAAAGGTCCTGCCCAATTAGGATCCAGCTTTCCAACATTACCAGACCTGGCTGCAGCATCTACCTTCTTTAATACCAAATCACCGCTTGCGAACTGCTTTACTCTGACATTCTTGTCAAAATATTTTGCCATCCTCCTTTTAACTTCCTCCTGTCTGATAGTTGCCTCGTCTTGAAGCTCCTCGATCAGATCCAGACTATACCTCATAGCCTCATCATTTTCATTCATCCATGGTTCTCCTCCCTCTTTTGCATACATAACCCTTGGAGTGACCACTTCAAATTCTACGGGAACAACGGCCTCTGAGCCATGAGATAGTTTGAACGGCGTCTCCCCCGTAGCTGAAGATGGCGTAGTACGAAGAGTCCAAAGGATGGAAGGAAGCTGGTCCGCCCAATTCCCTTTTTGATTTAAGACCCTTTTCATCAAGAGCTGGCGGATTTGCCTGTTCGCTGCTTCCACCTGACCATTGGTCCTGGGATGATGTACTGAGGAAAATCGCAGATCAATTCCCGCCTGATCGCAGAAGCTTTTCATCTCGGAATTGTTGAACTGTGGACCGTTATCGGTAACAATTGCTAACGGAATTCCATGCCGGCAGATTATTTCCCCCCAGATGAAGTTTTTGACAATTTGAGTTGTTGTTTTTGCCAGCGCTTTTGCCTCAATCCACTTACTGAAATAGTCGATCATTACAAGGATGAAACGGCGTTGACCGCTGGCCATTGGAAAGGGTCACATAAGATCCATTCCCCATACTGCAAAGGGCCACGGCGCGGTTATCGACCTGAGCGACTGAGCAGGCAAATGTTGAAGAGGAGCAAACTTTTGGCACTGGACACATCGCCTGGCAAATGCTTCAGCATCTTTCCTCATGGTCGGCCAGAAATATCCCTGCCGCAAGATCCTTTTCTCCAGAGTCTTCGCTCCTGAATGACTACCACACTCTCCTGAATGAATTTCCTGAAGTATGATCGGAATTTCTTCTTCTGAGACACATCGCGCTGAGGGAGAAATCAGAGTTTTTCTATACAGGACTCCTGCCATTAAGTAGTAGTAGGCTGCCTTTCTTTTGAATCTATTTCTGTCCCTGATTGATGAATGAAACTCTCCTTTTGACAGAAACAATTCGTAGGGGTTTTTCCAGGAAGGATGCTGATCGATCTGCATGAGCTCCTCTTCCTCTGTCTCATCTATTGCTGGACGAAAGAGTTCCGAGGTCACCCCTCCTGATGGAAGACCAAACTTTGACAATTCGTCTGCCTCTTCATTCTGTGTTCTCGGAATGTGTTCGATAATGAAGGATTTGAATCTCCCAATTTCTTTCTTAGCTAAAAATAGATACTTTCTCGATATCGGTTCTCTTGTTTCATAATTCCCTAGAACTTGCGAAGCCATCACAAGAGAATCAGTTTTCACATGAACGTGTTCTATCCCAAGCTCCTTCGCGAGTCTCAAGCCGGCCAAGAATGCTTCGTATTCGGCCTGGTTATTTGTAACTGAAAAGAAGAACTTGATAGCCTGCTCCAGCCTGATGCCATTTGGACTGATCAGAACCACTCCGGCTCCCACGGAGTTTCTGCCAGAAGCCCCATCCACATAAATGATCCAAGCCAAGGGAGATTGCACTATTTGTTCTGGATTAGACTCCATCGTGTCTACCAAGAAATCTGCCAATACTTGTGCCTTTATTGCCGTTCTGGGAATGTATAATATTTCGAACCCGCTTAACTCGATTGCCCATTTGGCCAACCTTCCTGAATGATCCGGCTTTTCCAAGATGCTTTTTAGTGGATGGTCCGAGACCACCTGAATGGAATGAGCCTGAAAATAGGGGCGGAGCCTTCGTGATGACATGACCAAAGCCAAGGCTAATTTCTCCAAGATTGAATATCTAGTTTCCGCATCTTTGAGGATGTGGCTGACATAATATATCGGAAACTGCTTCTTTTTTTCTTCCCGCACCAGGACAGAGCTTATCGCATCTGGGCCCACTCCCAAGTATAAGAATAGTGTTTCCCCTTCGCGAGGGCTTTGAAGAAGAGGGGTTGAGGTTAACTGCTTTTTCAACTGTTCGAAAGCATTATCGCACTCTTCACTCCATTCGAACTTAGATCCTCCCCTAAGTGTTTTGAAAAATGGAGCGCTTTTATCCCCTGACTTGGAAATGAATCGGCTTAATCCTGCCAACCTCCCCCCAAGTTGCTGTACTTCCTTCGGATTGCGAGGAGGGGTCATGTCCAGGATGGCCTTTACTTTATCTGGGTTTGGCGCGAGGCCATTAGGGGTGAGAAGGTGTCCCAGAAATTTTTCTTTGTTGGCCCCAAACACACATTTCAAAGGATTTAGTTTTAATTTGAACCTCCGCAGAGTAGCGAACGTCTCTACGAGGTCTTTCAGATGGATTGAAAAAGTTTTACTTTTTAGAAGAAGATCGTCTACATATACTTCAAGATTTCTCCCTTTCTGTTTTTTGAATACTGTGTCCATCATCCTCTGATATGTCGCCCCCGCATTTTTGAGCCCGAAGGGCATGACAAGATAACAATAACATCCATCATTGGTAATGAAGGATGTATGCGGGATATCAGGTTTATGCATCTTAATCTGGTGATAACCAGAAAATGCATCTAGAAAGCTCATGAAATTATATCCTACCGCGGAATCTACTAAAACATCTATCCGAGGCAAGGGATAGCAATCTTTGGGGCACGCTTTATTGAGCTTTGTGAAGTCCACGCACATGCGCCACTTCCCACCAGATTTGGGAACCATTACAATGTTTGACATCCACGTTGGATATTGAATTTCAGAAATAAAACCCGCTTTTAGGAGCTTGGAAACCTCCTCTCTGATGGGCAATGCCAGCTTTGTTGCCACCTCCCTCTTCTTTTGTTGGATCGGCTTGAATTCAGGAGAGACGTTGAGGTGATGGCATGCTATGTCTAGATCTACCCCAGGCATGTCCTCCGCTGACCAGGCGAAGATGTCCAAGTTCTCCAACAGGCAGGAGATTAGTTGAGCTTTTTCCTCTTCCGACAGCTCGGCGTTGATGATCAGCTTCTTCTCTTCCGCTTCAGCAATGGGAACTTCTTGGATCTCCTGGGCAGGTTCCAGGTAAACTCCTTTCCGCTTTGTGCTTTCTTTGATTCCCTCAGGGAGCTTGGACACCTCGTAGATGTCATTCTGAGCCTTGTGAAGTGGTGCCTCGGTGATCACATTAACTGTCTTTACATAGCATTCGCGAGCAACCCTTGGATCACTCCGGATCCGATATTGACGCCCCTCAGCGGCGAACTTCAAGGCCAAATGGAAAGTAGATACTACCGCTCTGTAAGCGTTCAGAATTGGCCTTCCGAAAATTGCACAGTAGCTGCTTGGGGCTTCCACCACCACGAAGCTTATCAGCTTTGTTATACCCCCCAGCGATACCAAAAGCTTTACGCACCCCTCCACTTCCTTCTTCTCTCCCGAGAAGCCATAGAGGGGCCCTTCCGTGGAGAGTAAAGACTTTCCAGTTTTAAGGGCTTCGAATGTTTCACGGAAAATGAGATTAACTGAGCTGCCGGTATCAATCAGAATTTTGTGCACGGTGTAGTTTTCAATAACCGCCTTTATCACCACTGCATCATCAAAAGGATTTGCATTTGGGGAAAGATCTTCTTGGCCGAAGGTAACGACTGCCCTTTCTGGAGTAGAAGTGGAGGCGACTGCCACTTCTTGCTTCGTAACTCTCCCGATGCTAGATTTCCGAGAAGATTCTACTCCTGCCCCACCATGAATGCAATAGACGTTGCCAAGAGGGCCAACGTCATTCACCTCTATACACTCGGTTGTGGGATGTATATCCCCATAGCAACCTGCCTCTTCCACATCAGCACACTCCCAGGTCACTTCGACCACTTCCTTCTTCTTCTCGGTTCGCGGCTCAACCGGGGTTTCTTGCCGAATCAACCCTCGGAGCTTCCCTTCTTTCAGGAGCTTCTCTATCAACCACCGGAGGGCACGGCAATCCTCAGTATGATGCCCTTCCTCTTTATGATATTCACAATAAAAGTTAGGGTTCCGGTTGCGAATTTCTGATTTCAAGGGAGGAGGCCTCTTGAAGTCATGCCTCTTTTGGAGAATCTGCACGACCTCGTTCATGGTGACGTTGAGAGGGGTGAACGACTCCTGAGATTCATCATATCGGATGGATGGGATAGTTGGGGATGGTTGTGCGATGTACTGCGGCAGATATACAGGCATTATTTGCGGAGCTCCCATGGGTTGAGTGGGTGCGATGGCCAACGGCGGTTTCTGATCTTGAAACCGTTGATGGCCGAGGAATGGTTGTTTAGGCTTAAGATTCCTCCCCCTCTGAGCCCGGGGTTCGAAATCAGGCCGAGATGGATGATTGTAACGTTGCTGATGAGTTGATGCGGGATTAAACTGATCGTTATTGCTGAGCAATTTGGCAACATAACCAGGATTAGTCTTTTCTCCCCTGATAAATTTGTTAGCCAGACTAATCATCTCCTGGTATGTTTTTGGCTCCCTGATTTGAGCTTCGAATTTCAGCGGCCCCTCCCTAAGGCCATGCATCAGAGCGACCCTATATAACTCTGGATCGACGTTTTACACCTCCATTATCTCCCTTTGGAAACGGTCGACGAAGCGGGCCCACGTTTCGTTTTCCTGCTGCCGTATCTCAAATAGGGCTGCCGGACCGTTCTTCCTCTTTTTCGAGGTAGAGAATCGAAGCAGAAATTCTCTACGCAGTTCTGCAAAACATCTAATGGATCGAGGATGCAATCCATAGAACCATTCTCTGGCTTGTCCATCGAAGGACGTCACCAGGAGCTTACACTTAGTTGCATCAGTGATGGTCCTCAGAGCAACAGCCGATTCAAACGCTTGAAGATGAATTGCCGGATCGGACTCCCCACCATATGTTGATAAGCGTGGTTCTCGAAAGTTATTCGGAGCCGGCTCTCCCCGGATCTCATCCGTGAAGGGAGAACTCTCCTCGGCATCCTCGTATAGAGAAAAAGCAGGGTGGTAGGGGATCTCTACTGCGGTCATTTGCGGACAGGCCGCCTGATAGGAGCGGGCAGGTGCTCCGGCCGGGTAGGACTGGTAGGCGGCGACCTCAGGCGGATAGGAAAAGCGAGCGGCCTGAGAAGCCGCCCCCTGGAAGTCAAGGACTCGAGCCGGCATACAGCGCGCGGCCTCTTGGTAGAAATTCTGCCGGTCCGCAGAACCTTCTGGTGGCGGTTGGGAGTGAGCGACCTGCGCAAATGGGTATGGAGGTGGAGGAGGTAGAACAGGGGTCATGGCCGGGTTAACCGCGGCCTGTTGGGGGGCTAACTGCTTGGTTAGCAGAGCTAGAGCCTGACTGATCGCGTCCAGACGCTGATCAGTTGCTTTCTGAGCCTGGTCGGCTTCTCTCTTAGTTCGCTCCAGAGCCTCCCACAGGGAGTCATCGCTATGATCGGACCGGTCTCTTGGAGGGAACTGGCGGTCTGACATTCTGAACCAAAGATTTCGCTGATAGTCCGCGATCTGAAGGCCGCGTGTTTCTGTTCGATTCAAAAGTGCGCTCACGAAGAAAATCGAGGGCTGCGGATTATCGGTTACTATTTGGTTAGAGAATTTAGACCGCTAGCAGCGGTCGAGGCCGGACTTCGCCCGCCGCGGCAAATGCCACTCTTGCGACGGGCTTTCCTTTGATTGAAAAGTAGCGGTTACAAGTGCAGGAAAGCAGAAGCCGGCCGGTCAAACAGTTCGCAAGACCTGAAACTCGAGACCGGAGCTCCGACAAGCGAGCTCTTCGATTCGAGTGTGCGTGCCTTGTGAACAGTGCCGCCCCCTATTTATAGGCTTGGGGGCCTGCCCGAATGGGCAGGGATAAAATAACCTCCTGCCCGGGTACAGGAGAAACGGGCAGGCGGTGACGGGATGCACAAGGAAGAAAAAAAGAAAGAAGCCGCGCGGCTTGGCGGCTTGCTCTTCCGACCTGTCTTGCTTGAGGCTGAGGACACCGGGACCAAGTCAATAATGCAGACCGCGCGGTTTGGAGATTGAGGCCGCGGTCTGCCTTCTAGTCATGACTTAGCCGATCTTCACGAGGTAACTTGGATAGCCTTTGATCTGGAGCCCCGGCCTGTTCTTCGGGGCTGGAACCTCGAGTTTCTATGGGATAACCCGCGCGGCCTTCTAGCTGAGACCGCGGATGAACTTTTTGCCTTAGCTTTTGACGATCTTCTCCCTTTGGGGGCGATCCGGAAATGACACCAGGCCGCCCGGCCTGGCCCTTCTTGAACTGGGAACTGCTGATCCCGGGACCCAGCGGCCTGACCCAGGAGTTCGAGCGGTCTGCTAATGGTCCAACCCGAGAAGCGGTTTTCCGGGCAAACATAAATGAGCTCAAGGGATTGGAGAAAGAGATGTCACTGACAGAAATCAATGACAAACTCCTTATGTGTTTCCCAAGCACTTGGGACTCAAGGATCTGGGCCATCAGAGAGTCCAGATGCCATAAAGAGATCTCCACTGATGCTCTGCATGGAAAGCTCAAATCATATGAGCTGCTACTAAAGAGCAGTGCTGAGACAGAGGCCAAGGAGATACTCTCTACTCCCTACCAAAGGAGTATTGCTCTGAAGGCTACTGAAGGAGAGTCTTCCACTCCTGAAGAAGAGATGTTCAGTCTTTTAGCCAAAAGGTTCAGAAAATGGGTCAAAACAGAAGACTCGAGAAGAAATGAGTGGAGCTCAAGCAAGTCCATGTTTGATAAGACTCCAAAGCAAGAAGTGATCTGTTTTGCATACAGAAAACTAGGGCACATAACTCTTAAGTGTTCAGAAGAGCAAAGGGACATGAGCAGCAATAACAAGGAGCACAAAAAGAAGAAGTCCTCCAAGAAAAAGGACAAGAAGAAGGGAAAGGGTTTCATTGCTGAAACCTAGAGTGACACAGAATATGTCTCAAGCTCCGCTTCATCAGAGAGTGATGAAGAAACTATTGTTGAAGTTGCTTGCCTGATGGCCTTGGAGGCCTACTCAGGTGATGAAGAAGATCAAGTAAGTATCTTTGATGATTTTGAATTTAATTCAGAAGAATTTAAAAACTGTTTTAAGAAATTTTGTATTGATTATCTTAAAGTTAAAAAAGAAATAGAAACAGTTAGGGAAGAGTTAGAAGACTTTAAGAAAGATGATTTGTATTCTAGAAATTATAACTTGACAAATCAAATTTATAAAAAGGAAACAATAATCACTAATCTAACCAATGAAAACTCAAAACTAAAAGAAGAGCTCACAAGGCAAAAGCCTTTGAAGACTCACTCAATGGGAGGAGTCAAAAGCTCAAGGATATTACACAAAATCTCTCTGTGAGATTTAAGCACCTTGGATTAGGAGCAGATCCATCCACTAGCACAGAAGTCCCTAGTAGACATACCTGAAAAAATGCAGTCACCTTTGTTAGACCTAGTGACTTTCAAATAACTGAGGCCAGACCATTAATTGAAATTATTGACAACAATAACCCTAAAAAACTCACTGTATTTAATAAAGTGAATCTTAATGGTGAGGTAAAAATTCTAGGGAAAAATAATTCAAGGAAACCAATAAACTTCAACCAATAGGCTAAAGTCAAAAGTAGAATCATTAGACATTCTGCAGATTTATTATATTTAGATACATTTTATGCACATTTCCAGTACCAAGATAATAAATCTAGGTTTAATAAACCTATTCTCTGTCATCCAAAAGGATATCATGAAATACTATTCTATTATTTCATATCATCCTATAATGGTAAAAGCAAAGGGCCCAAGGTAACTTGGGTACTGTTGAGTCCGAAATCGCACCTCCGAAGGAAACCGGAGGCTGCGGGTTGCCGGTTACTTTTTGGGTGGAAAGAGGAGACCGCTAGCAGCGATCAAGGCCAGACTTCGCCCGCCGCGGCAAATGCCACTCCTGCGATGGGCTTTCCTTTGATTGAAAAGAAGTGGTTACAGCGGGTTACAAGTGCAAGGAAAGAGAAGCCGGCCGGTCAGACAGTCCGCAAGACAAGAAACTCGAGTCCGCAGCTCAAATAAGCGAGCTCTTAGATTCGAGTGTGCGTCCCTTGGGAACAGTGCCGCCCCCTATTTATAGGCTTGGGGGCCTGCCCGAGCGGGCAGGGATAAAATAACCGCCTGCCCAGGTACAGGAGAAACGGGCAGGCGGTGACGGGATACACAAAGAAGGAAAGAAAGAAGCTGCGCGGCTTGGCGGCTTGCCCTTCCGACTTGTCTGACCAGAAGCTAAAGATGATGCGGCCAAGGCGACGATGCTACCCGCTCGGTCTCTGTCTTGAGATCGCGACTTGTTCTTTGACTTTGGACCTTGGCTTGTCTCCATGGCATAAACCGCGCGACCTCCGATATAAGACCGCGACTTGCCCTGTTGGACTTGGGCTTGGAGTACCTTTGGTTCTTGGAGGTGGCCTGAATTATTCCAGACTGCCCGGCCTGTGCTTAGCTGGTGTTGATGGACCTTGTATAACCTGAGCTGAGCGACTTGGCTCTGCAAACCGCACGATCTGCGAATAATCCTCTTGGAGGCGGTTTCCCGGGTAAACATGATCCCCGCATATTTTTAAATTTTCGTGAAGATTTCGAAAATATCAGTGCTAGCCGGAGACCGCGCTGACTTCACCCTGTTGGTTATAAATGTTCCAGAAGCTTTGTTTCTGGCATAACTCCATTGTTACCACGAGTCACTACTCGCCTATTGCGGTTAGGACTTTCGGGTTGAACAGCCCGAAAAAGATGGTGAACTTGATGGCTGAGCTCGAAGTTCTTGAGAAGTCCGGAAAGATCCGCGAGAGAGACCGCTCGAAAGAGAAGAAGAAGAAAAAGACGAAGCGGCCTGATAAGACCGTAACAATTGCTTTTACGAGTAAACCGACCGACCTGCCTGCAGAGTTGACAATCGACTTGTCATCTAAACAGGAGAAGAATAAGCCGACCGAACTGCTCCCTAAGCAACCAGTCGTCCTGTCGACTAAAAATGAGGCGAGATGTCTGAACCCGCCCCCAGCTGATCCCCCAACCTTCTCTGACAAAGGAAACAGCCCGCCTTCTCCGCCGGGTAAGACAGACTTGGAGGCTGCTTCCCAGAAAGGCGATGGGGATGAGTCTTTCAAGATGGAGGTCACCCCGTCCGGGGATTTTCATCTAAAAATTAGAGATGAAGGGGGAGAGGCAGTTGACTCCCCCAAGCCGACCGATCTGGAAGCTCCAGTTATTAACGTCGAGGACAGTCCGGACAAACCAACCGTCCTGAAGTCAAAAAAGAGAAAGAAAGAGGAGTCCGCTGCGGACAGACTTCTCAAGAAGATGAAGAGGCTGAAGGCCAAGAATAAGGCAGCATCTGGGAAACCGAGAGCGGACAGCCTGCAAGGCAAGTCGCGCGAGAATGAAGTTTCGGAAGGCTTGATTACTCCTTCCCCCCAGCCGAACGACCAGGTTCCAATTGATGCTCATAGTATTTCCGTAAGCGACCTCCTCAAGGATTTTGATTCTTTTCAGAAGCAAGATGATCAGCTGAGAACTTCTTCCGAACTGCAGGCTGCCAACCCGCCAGGAGAGAATGGATCCGCCCTGTCTGAGGATGCGATCAGCCTTAAGGAGGCCATCCTTCCTGAGGTCGCTACTGAAAGAACCATACCGGTACCTGAAGATACTGTGATGGCCGGTCTGCGATTTATGCAGGTGAAGGCGGAGCGAATAAGAGATCAACTTGCTAGGACGCCCCCGCCGCAACGCAATCTTTTGCTGCAAGGTAAAAGGGGAGCGGATTACCACTCCGTTCATTTTCTCATGCCGCGGCCTCGAAACAAGTCGTGCGCTTCATTGTTGAACCCGTCGCCCAGCTTCTTTCCCTCCGCTGCTCAATTTTCTGCTGTCAAGCGGAGGCAAAGTGAAAGATCGTGGAGAGAACAACGCCGAAAGTTCGATACCGAGCTAATAAGGCGACCCGTCCGCCCGAATTCAATTCAAACTGTCGCGGCTTGTAAGCGAGGAAAATTCGATGAAAGCGGTTTCCTTTTGAACACTCCTTGACTATTTTCTCTTTATTGCAGATGACCGTGACTCTATCCCGAAGCCGGGCGAACTGGTGTCCTATCTTCCCCCTCTTGATCCACCCCTGCTGCGTTCTTCTCTGCCGGATACTCGGATGGAGGACGAGATGTCCCGGCTTCAAAAGAGTCTGGAAACCCTTGCTAAGCAGTTGAGGGCTGTGGAGGAGAGAGAGAAGGCCGCCCAAGATGAGAAAGCTGCTCTTCGGGTTGAATTGGAAACCGAACGGAAGGAAAGCCGAGCAGCGCTGGAGGCCGAGCGGAGAGAGCGTCGAGAGAAAGAAAAGGAGCAGCAAGACCAGGTGGCTGCGCTGACCGCCCGGATTGATCGTGGAAAGAAGAAAGTCCGCAAGCTCGAAGAGGACTGCTCCTATTATAGGGACAAATACCTTCATTTGGCAAAGGAAGCCGGCAGAAGTCGGCGCCCTATTAACGTGGTTGACGAAGGCCGGCGAGGGTCAAGCCGCCCGGATGCAGGGACGAGCTCGTCTCTTCCTATAGCCGGGACGATCCACCCAGTCGTTAGTGTTCATGAGTCCGCAGCGACCTTGCCTACTCGCGTGATTCCCGCGACGCGAGTAGAGAGAGATGCCGCGCGGATTCATAGCATGATCAACCGCCTTAATCATAATATGAACCAAATGCAGGGAACTGTACTTCAAATCGGCGACCATGTCGCGCGGCTTCACAGGGAGAATGAACCGAGCGATACCCGTCCGTAACGAGTGGCTCTGAGATATGAACTTTGTAATAATATTTCTATTCGGTCTCTTGGGCAATTCGCTTGAATCTGACTCTATAATATTCGATCTGCCATTCAGGCCGTGCGGCTTAAATATTTGAATTCACTTTTTTGCCTTCTTGCTGTGTTGATTGATGCATGTGAGTTATTTCACATAAACCGATCTGCTTGTTTTCGTGATTCTTTAATTCGCTTGTTTGAATTATACGGTCTTTGTGGTTGACTTTTGTGATGATGTACCCGCACGGGTTGACCGGTCTAGCCGTGATTTGACCTTTGCTAAATGCAGATCATCCGTTCTTATAAGTAGCGCCCTTCCGAAATTCCTTTTACCAAAATTTCAAGATGGGAGTAAAGCGTCAGTCGAAGCGACCTGCGAAGACCTCTGCTACCCGCTCCGAAGCCGCTGTGGACTTTCACTCTGCAGACCTCGAGGAGTGCCGTTTGACAAAGGCCGAGCTGGACGAATTCGTCGAGAAGCACATGACTGACAGTCCGCTGCTCGCGCGGCTTCCGCTCCGTGATGAGCGGATGAATTCGTCTGGCCCAAACCAAATCGCGATCCCAATCGACCATTTCGATTGCGGATTTAAGTTCCCGATTTCGATTGAGCTCGCCATGGTCTTTGACCATTATGGAGTTGTTCCCGGCCAGATTTCTCCCAACTCGATGGCCAGGATATGTAGCTTCATCTCCTACCTGCGGTCTGAGAGAGTCTGCTTCTCTATGGATCTCTTCAGGAAGATATTCTCGGTGCGGGCCATCCCGGACTCTGAATCGAATGTCTTCAAAGGCCATCTCTATTTCGGCTGCCGCGGGTTGAAGATGGTCAACCTCGCGAACAAGGTCACAGCCTGGTCGGAGAGGTACCTGATCTTCGAAGGCCGACTCGGTCTGTTGAACCCGAATCCGCAAGTGCGGCCGGAGGAGGCCTTTCAACCGGTCCCGATAAGCGAGGTGGAGAAGGGAATCTGCAAGCTTCTCAAGGATGAGCGGCTTAACATAAGCTACTATATCCCTCTACTTGCCGAGCTAGAGAACGTTCGGCTTGAAGATAGTAAGCTTCCCTTTGCTTCCGACTTCAATGTTGACCGCTCGATTTCTCGTGCTGACTCTTCTCCTTTTGTAGCCCAAGCCGTTGTTCCTGCCAACAAGCCGATAAGCCCGGCCAGCTTAGTCTTGACTCAGACGGAGAAAAGAAAGAGACAAGCCAGGAACAAGCCGCTGCCGTCTGATGGGGAGGATTTGGGTTCCTCGGGCGACTTCGCCGCCCTTCGCTCCTTCAGCAAGGTGAAGGATCTAAAAGGCCGCCCGGTCTTGACCTGGCACCCGGACAGCGATAGTGTCCAGATCTCTACTGCGCTTCCCCACTGGGCGAACGAGAAGTCGGTCCGGCATGCTGAGGCCGCTAGCATCGCTATGTTCGGCCGACGGAACTTCAGGAGGTTGAGGAAAATTCCTGAGGAAGAGCTCGCCAGGGAGACCGCGCGGGTTAGTGCCGAGAGCTTCATCACCAACGCCTTCATGGGGATGACCCTTAAGAGGTTGATTAAAGAAAACGCTCTTCAAGAGAAGGAAATTGCCGAACTGAAGAAATAAAATGCGCGGCTAAAGGAAGCCGAGTCGGTAAGTCATCACCTGGCCAGCATCAACACCAATGTTCTCAGACCGCACGGTCTTACCTTACTCTTTTCTTTTGCAGGCTAAGTATGATGAGACCGACCCGGTCTATCAGCAGGAACTCTTCCCTCATGTCGCCGAGGGAATTGATAATGCTTTTAACCGCTTGCGGGAGCTCAAAGGGTTCGCGCCCGGTTTCGAGCATTTCACCTTCTCGGACGCCTATCCGATCTTGCAAAAGAAGTTAGAAAAGATCAGGCGGAAAGCCAAGGGAAAGAATAAAGCCAACGGATCCAGTTCGGAGGAGAGCGATGATGAAGATGACGAGGTCGAAGAACCCGGAGCGTCTAAGAGTGGTGAGAGTGGCTCGGAGTCCGAATCCAGCGATTCTGAAGAAGATGCTGGTCGCAAGTCGGGCGAATTGAGCAGCTCATCCTCGTCGGGTAGCGAGGGTTATTCTCCTGACGTTTCGATTGATGGCAGCGAACATTCAAGTGCTCCTGCGTCTAAGAAACTCAAGTCGCACAATCAGTAGATGTACTTTGCTTTTTATTTTGAATAGCCGTCGGCTTGATGTTGTTAGCCGGACGGCTTAAAATATAATGTAAACAATGTTTTGATAATGAAATGAAAAGCTTTTACCTGTCTATCTGTCTACCTTCTGCGACTTACTTGCGATTATTTGCGATCTCTTTTTGTGTTAAATCTAACCAAGTCGTGCGACTTGATGTTAACTCATCCGGTTAGGATAGCGATCTTCATAAGATTCCGGTAAAGTATCTAAAAACCCACTCGCATGGCTTGCTTCTTTTAATCCGAATCGAATTTATCCGATTTATTCTGAGAAAGTGCTAACTTATTACGAATGTATTACGACATCCCGGAAACTGGACACAATTGAGCCGCGCGGTTACTACTAGACCCGGCATACTTGCTTTCCAGGATAAAGAAGGACGAGTTATGAGAACAATTATTAGACCGAGCGGTCAGTGTTTTAACTCAGGCGACTTGCAGATAACATCGCTGTAAGTCCCACCTCCGTGAATGCAATCAGATAACCGATCCGGAAATCAAGTCGTGCGACCGTAAACAGAATATCCAGTCTCAAGAAGACCAGTTGATAGACCGTGCGATTAACATTTAATCCGAACAATTTATATGACAGCTATATATAACATTGACTGACAAGCGGCACGAGCTGTATATAGAATTCGTGTGATTAGCAGGTTTAATAATTGCAACGAGAATCATAACCACCTGATTGAAAAGATCCTGTGATTATCCGATCGGTTTGAATGGAAATCCATAAGAATGATAAATTCATAATCCGGATAATAAGGTCGGCCGGTCATGATTATGCTCGCTTCCCTGATATTTACCTTGATACCTTAATGATACCCTGTTTATTTCAAACCGTCCGGTCTAAAAACCGAAACGCATGATATCTATGGAACCTGCTGATTTTAGACCGCCTGGTTTAATAACCAGACCGCCAGGATTAATAACCAGACCGCCTGAAAGCCTTGGTACCTGCTTATTTCAAACCGCCCGGTTTGAGTATTAAGTCGTCCGGTTTATGCTGCACATAGAAATCCTTCTTTTTCCTCCAAATGGTCTATAATGACCATATGGGATGAGATAATCCCTTGTAATGCAATAAAGATGATTACAGACCCAGATGACCAAGTGGGCAGGTGGGCCTAGGCGGCGAACATTGCTTTCCTCAAGTGGTCATAAGAGCTGTAGAAATAAAGAGAAACAAGTACAGACCCAGATGACCAAGTGGGCAGGTGGGCCTAGGCGGCGAACATTGCTTTCCTCAAGTGGTCATAAGGGCTGTAAGCGACTCGACTGCTCTCTTGCCTAGGGCTACAAGCCGAGTTGATCAATTGGGCAGGTGGGCCTAGGCGGCGAACATTGCTTTCCTCAGAGAGATCAACTCAGTTGTGGGTCCCGCTTAGGCATCGCTTGAGAGTACCTAGGAGTATTCGATGGTCACAGACTAAGATGATCAGTTGGGCAGGTGTGGTTATGCCGCGGAGGCTATACCGACATTGCTTTCCTCAGAAAGATCATCAAAGCTGTAACTATATCCCTCTCGGGGCATGATAGAGCCAACATTCACCTAGACCTCCCTTGATGCAGGGGTGTGTCGGATATCAGCCGGGATCCAAGGTTCCGAAGACCACCGCGCGGGAATTGGCAAGCTACCACTACACGTGTGCGAAAACTCCCCGCTACACATGATCTTCATGGTTTTACGCTAATGACTATAATCCGAGGGGGTTCGAGCAGAACTTGGCGATGTCTCCGTGGTTCAGTGAGTTTGCTATATGAGAAAATGCAGAAAGGAAACATCAGATATGGAGAAGTGTCAGTATGGAGCTTCTTATTAAAATATCTCAAAAAACTGCAGGAAAGTAAAGAAGACATTTCAAGGATAGAACCGTTTGAGATCGTCGCCGCTCCAGGTGCGTGAGATGTCTTCTCCTTCATTTGTTTGGAGGCGGTAAGCCCCACTTTTTAGCACTTCTTTAATGATGAAAGGTCCGGCCCAATTAGGATCTAGTTTTCCGACGTTGCCAGACCTGGCCGCAGCATCCACCTTCTTTAGTACTAAATCCCCAACTGCAAATTGTTTTACTCTGACATTCTTGTCGAAATATTTTGTCATTCTCCTTTTAACTTCCTCTTATCTGATTGTTGCCTCATCCTGAAGTTCTTCGATTAGATCTAGGTTATGCATGAGAGCCTCATCATTTTCATCCATCCATGATTCTCCTCCTTCTTTGGCGTAAATAACTCTTGGAGTGACCACCTCAAATTCTACAGGGACAACAGCTTCCGAGCCATGAGATAATTTGAATGGTGTCTCCCCGGTAGCTGAGGATGGGGTAGTACGAAGAGGCCAAAGGATGGAAGGAAGTTGGTCCGCCCAATTCCCTCTTTGATTCAAGACTCTTTTCATCAAAAGCTGCCGGATTTGCCTGTTTGCTGCTTCTACTTGTCCATTGGTTCTTGGATGGTGTACTGAGGCAAACCGAAGATCAATTCCGATCTGATCACAAAAGCTTATCATCTCCGGATTATTAAACTGTGGGCCATTATCAGTGATGATTGCCAGCGGAATTCCATGCCGGCAGATGATTTCTCCCCAGACGAAGTTTCTGACAATTTGGGTAGTAGTTCTTGCTAATGCTTTTTCTTCAATCCATTTACTGAAATAATCGATCATCACAATGATAAAACGACGCTGACCGCTGGCTATTGGAAAATGCCCCATAAGATCCACCCCCCATACTACAAAAGGCCACGACGCAGTTATTGACCTGAGTGACTGAGCAGGCAAATGCTGAAGAGGGGCAAACTTTTGGCACTGAACAGATCGCTTGGCAAATGCTTCAGCATCCTTTCTCATGGTTGGCCAAAAATACTCCTGCCGTAAGATTCTTTTCTCCAGAGTTTTTGCTCCTGAATGACTACCGCACTCCCCTGAATGAACTTCCTGAAGTACGATAGGGATCTCTTCTTCTGAAACACATCGTGCTGAGGGGGAAATCAAAGTTTTTCTGTAGAGAACTCCTGCTATTAGATAATAATATGCCGCCTTCCTTTTGAATCTTCTCCGATCTTTAATGGAATGGTGGAACTCCCCCTTTGATAGGAATGGCTCGTAAGGATCCTTCCATGAAGGATTATGATCAATTTGCATGAGTTCTGCCTCATCTATTGCCGGATGAAAGAGTTCAAAGGTCAATTCCCCTTATGGAAGACCGAACTTCGACAATTCATTTGCCTCCTCATTTTGCGTTCTTGGGATGTGCTCGATAATAAATGACTTGAATCTTCCGATTTCCTTTTTGGCTAATAGCAGATATTTTCACAGAATCGGCTCCCTTGTCTCATAATTTCCCAAGACCTGGGAGGCCATCACCATTGAGTCGTTTCTAACATGTACATATTCTATGCCCAACTCTTTCGCAAGCCTTAGCCCAGCCAGAAGTGCTTCGTATTCTGCCTAGTTATTTGTAACTGGAAAGAAGAACTTGATAGCTTGCTCCAGCCTGATGCCATTTGGGCTGATCAACACCACTCCGGCTCCCACGGAGTTTCTGCCAGAAGCCCCATCCACATAAATGATCCAAGCCAGAGGAGATCGTGCCACCTGTTCAGGACTAAGCTCTGTTGTATCTACCAGGAAGTCTGCCAAGATTTGCGCTTTGATTACTGTCCGGGGGATGTACGATATCTCAAATTCACTTAGTTCAATAGCCCATTTTGCCAACCTCCCTGAATGATCTGGCTTTTCAAGAATATTTTTCAAAGGATGATCTGTAATAACTTGGACGGAATGAGCCTGAAAATAAGGGCGAAGCCTTCGCGCGGACATAATCAAAGCCAAGGCCAGTTTCTCCAGGATCGAATATCTGGTTTCTGCATCTTTAAGGATGTGGCTGACGTAGTATATTGGAAACTGCCTCTTCTTTTCTTCCCGAACGAGGACAGAACTTACCGCATCTGGCCCGACTCCCAGATATAAGAATAGCATTTCTCCCTCACGGGGGCTTTGGAGTAGCGGAGTCGAAGTTAACTGCTCTTTTAGCTGCTCAAAAGCCTTGTTACACTCCTCGCTCCATTCGAACTTTGATCCTCCTCGCAGTGTCTTAAAGAACGGGGCACTTTTATCTCCGGATTTGGAGATAAACCTGCTCAATCCTACCAATCTCCCCCCGAGTTGCTGAACTTCTTTGGTATTTCGAGGAGGGCTCATATCAAGGATGGCCTTCACCTTATCTGGATTTGGTGCAAGGCCATCAGGAGTTAAAAGATGCCCCAGAAATTTCCCTTTGCTTGCCCCGAACACACATTTTAATGGGTTTAATTTTAACCTGAACCTCCGTAGAGTAGCGAACGTCTCTACGAGGTCTTTCAAGTGTAACGAGAATGTTTTACTCTTTAGAAGAAGGTCATCAACGTAAACTTCGAGATTCCTGCCTTTCTGATGTTTAAAGACGGTATCCATCATTCTCTGGTATGTTGCGCCCGCGTTTTTAAGACCGAAGGGCATTACGAGATAGCAATAACACCCATCGTTTGTGATAAACGAGGTATGCGGGATGTCGGGTTTGTGCATTTTAATTTGATGATATCCGGAGAAGGCATCGAGGAAACTCATAAAACCATACCCAACCGCGGAATCAACTAAGACATCTATCCGAGGCAAAGGGTAGCAATCTTTAGGGCATGCTTTATTAAGTTTGGTGAAGTCCACGCACATGCGCCACTTCTCACCAGATTTCTTAACCATTACAACATTCGACATCCACGTGGGATATTGAATCTCAGAAATGAAACCCGCTTTTAGGAGTTTGGAAACCTCCTCTCTGATGGGCAACGCCAGCTTGGTCGCCACTTCTCTCTTCTTTTGCTAGACGGGCTTGAATTTAGGAGACACATTTAGATGATGACAAGCCACATTCGGATCCACTCCTGGCATATCCTCCACTGACCAAGTGAAGATATCCAGGTTTTCCAACAGGCAGGAGATTAGCTCCATTTTCTCCTCCTCTGACAACTCAGCGTTGATGACCAGCTTCTTTTCTGCCCCTTTAGTAATAGGAACTTCTTGGGTCGCTTGGGCAGGTTCCAAGTGAGCCCCTTCTCGATATTTTCCTTCCTCGGCGGCCTCTGGAGACTCATCAATCTCCCAAGCCTCAGCCATAGCTACGGCATCGGGAAGTGGAACGTCGGTGATCATGTTGACAGTTCGGACGTAGCACTCCCGAGCCACCTTTGGGTTGCTCCTGACCCGATACTGCTTTCCTTCGGCTGCGAACTTGAGGGCAAGGTGAAAGGTAGACACTACTGCCCTATATGCATTGAGAATCGGCCTCCCGAAGATAGCACAGTAGTTGCTCGGGGCATCTACTACCACAAAATTGATTAACTTTATCACTCCTCCGAGAGAGACCAGGAGTTTTACTGAACCCTCTACTTCCTTCTTCTCCCCAGAAAAACCATAGAGGGGCCCGTCGGTGGAGAGCAAAGGCTTTCCGGTCTTCAGGGCCTCGAAAGTCGGGCGGAAAAGGAGATTGACGGAGCTGCCAGTATCAATCAGAATCTTGTGGACTGTATAGTTTTTGATGACGGCCTTGATGACTACCGCATCGTCAAAAGGATTGGCATTGGGGGGAAGGTCATCCGGACCAAAGGTGACAATAGTGCTTTCGGGAGGAGAACTTGAGGTGGCTGCCACTTCCTGCTTTAAAACTCTTGCGATGCTGGATTTGCGAGATGATTCTGCTCCAGCTCCTCCATGGATACAATAGATGTCCCCTAAGGGGCCCACATCATTGACTTCAACGCATTCAGTAGAAGGATGGATGTCACCATAGCAACCAGCATCTCGATGTCGGCGCATTCCCAGGTCACTTCTACTGTTTCCTTCTCCTTTTTCTTCTCGGCAATTGGCTCAGCAGTAGCATCTTTCCGAACTAGACCCCAGAGCTTTCCTTCTCCAAGGAGTCTTTCTATGAGCAAACGAAGGGCCCGACAGTCTTCGGTCAGATGCCCCCCTTCTTTATGATATTCACAATAAAGGTTCGGATTTCGACTGCGGATATCCGACTTCAGAGGAGCAGGCCTTTTGAAATCTGGCCTCTTTTGCAGAATCTGGACCACTTCGTCCATGGTGACGTTTAGGGGAGTGAATGACTCTTGTGAGTCATCATATTGAGTGGATGGAATAACTGGAGGTGGATGCGCAGCATACTGTTGTAAGTACACCGGCATGATTTGCGGAAGGGGAGCAGATGGAGCGGGAGCGATGGCCAACGGTGGTTTCTGATCTTGAAACCGTTGATGGCCCATGAATGGTTGCTTATTTTTGTACTTTCTCCCCCTTTGGGAACGAGGTTCAAAGTAGGACTGGTTCGATGGCGGATGATGGAAAGATGGATTTGACTGCTCCTTGTCGCTTACCAGTTTCACGACGTAACCTGGATTGCTCTTCTCTCCTCTGATAAACATATTTGCCAGACTTATCATTTCCTGATAAGTCCTAGGCTCCCTTATATTTGCTTCAAATTTTAGGGGGCCCTCTCTTAAGCCATGGATGAGGGCAACCCTATATAACTCCGGATCTACATTTTGAACTTCCATTATCTCTTTTTGGAAGCGATCTACAAAACGAGCCCACGTCTCGTCTTCCCGTTGTTTTATATCGAAGAGGGCTGCCGGGCCACTCTTTCTCTTTCTTGAGGTAGAGAATCTCAGCAGGAATTCTCTCCGCAGCTCAGCGAAACAACGGATCGACCTGGGGTGCAAACCGTAGAACCATTCCCTCGCTTGTCCTTCAAAGGAGGTTACAAGAAGCTTGCACTTAGTTGCATCAGTTAAGGTTCTGAGAGCGATGACTGACTCGAAGGCTTGTAAATGAACCGTAGGATCTATCTCCCCATTGAAAGCTGGCAGGCGAGGCTCCCTGAAATTATTAGGGGCAGGCTCCCCTCTGACTTCGTCCACAAAGGGAGAAGTTTCTTCCATATCTTCATATAAAGGAGCAGGGCAATAAGCCGTCGGAGCTGCGGCTATTCGCGGACAAGCCGCCTGATAAGAAGATCGGGCAGGAGCTTCTGGCGGGTAGGAGTGATGGATAGGAACTTCAGGAGGGTAGGAGAGACGGGCCACGCCCTCCTGCGGGTAAGAAAGGCGGGCAGCATGAGAAGCCGCCCCCTGGAAATCAAGGGCCCGAGCCGGCATGTTGTGCGCGGCTTCCTGATAGAAGCTTTGCCTAGCCGCAAAGCCTTCTTGCTGGGGCTGGAAGTTAGCGGCTTGCGGTAGCGGGTAAGGAGGAGGTGGAGGAGGAACCGGGGTCACCACTTGATTAGCCGCGGTTTGTTGTGGGACTAGCCGCTCAGTTAGCATCGCTAAAGTCTGAGTGATCGCTTCAAGTCGCTGATCAGTGGCCCTCTGAGCCCGCTCGGCTTCTCTCCTGGATTGCTCCAAGGCTTCCCACAAAGAGTCCTCGCTGTGATTGGAGCGGTCTCCAGGGGGGAACTGACGGTCTGACATTATGGCGAAAAGGATTTCACTGACAATCCGCGATCTGAAGGTCGCGTGTTTCTGTTGAGTCCGAAATCGCACCTCCGAAGGAAACCGGAGGCTGCGGGTTGCTGGTTACTTTTTGGGTGGAAAGAGGAGACCGCTAGCAGCGGTCAAGGCCAGACTTCGCCCGCCGCGGCAAATGCCACTCCTGCGACGGGCTTTCCTTTGATTGAAAAGAAGTGGTTACAGCGGGTTACAAGTGCAAGGAAAGAGAAGCCGGCCGGTCAGACAGTCCGCAAGACAAGAAACTCGAGTTCGCAGCTCAAACAAGCGAGCTCCTAGATTCGAGTGTGCGTCCCTTGGGAATAGTGTCGCCCCCTATTTATAGGCTTGGGGGCCTGCCCGAGCGGGCAGGGATAAAATAACCGCCTGCCCAGGTACAGGAGAAACGGGCAGGCGGTGACGGGATACACAAAGAAGGAAAGAAAGAAGCCGCACGGCTTGGCGGCTTGCCCTTCCGACTTGTCTGACCAGAAGCTAAAGATGATGCGGCCAAGGCGACGATGCTACCCGCTCGGTCTCTGTCTTGAGATCGCGACTTGTTCTTTAACTTTGGACCTTGGCTTGTCTCCATGGCATAAACCGCGCGACCTCCGATATAAGACCGCGACTTGCCCTGTTGGACTTGGGCTTGGAGTACCTTTGGTTCTTGGAGGTGGCCTGAATTATTCCAGACCGCCCGGCCTGTGCTTAGCTGGTGTTGATGGACCTTGTATAACCTGAGCTGAGCGACTTGGCTCTGCAAACCGCACGGTCTGGAATATTCCTAAGCAGCAGCTGCAGATTATGGGTGTGTTCTAGTCCTCAACAAGAAAATAAATTGGGTGAGTTGCCTCCTTAAGTTGATTGGTCATAAATACTCACACAAGGAGAATGCTTATATGAGAATGATGAGCAAAGTCCTGCTCCATCATTACCCAATGGTCTGTAAATCAAAAGGGGTGTCAATTCCACATGACAAAAGAATCAATATTGGTATTTTCTCTAAGTGTACCAGGCAAGTTTTGAAGCCTGGTTAAGCTGCACCCTCTCATCCTTCTCTCCAGCTCCTCTGGACCATGAGACAGTCTTAACAATCATTCCAGGTGATGTTCCAGCTCAAGATCTCCAGTCAATTCCACCTGATCCAACACCAGAGCTTGCATCACAGATTCACACACCACAACAACAACCCTCCATCACCACTACTGTTGAAAATCCCCCAGAAATTCATTATGCTCCCCTACCACAATAATCATATATACACCCCTCTTGAAGAAAACCTCACAGACATACATCCTGATCCCTTGGAACAAACTTATCCCTCATCACCTCCTCCAACTATCATATCCACCCCCCCCCCCAGTTGCCACACCTTCTGCCTCTATCTCTCCTGCATTTGATATTCATCAAATAATCTCTAAAGCAGTGGGGCTGGCCACTGGTACATTTGCTGATTTGCTGGTGACTCAAGCTAGAAAATTCAACAGAAAGTATTCTCAGATGGAGTCTGAGCTTCAAGAATCAAAAGAGACACTCTTAGCACTCAAAACTTATGTGTCCTCCTCAATGGCAACCAAATTTTTCTTAACCTCCCTTGTCAGTAAGGTTTAGAAGGGGGAGAATATGCATGAGGAGGAGTCATTTTTTCAAGAAAATGTGGGTGGCCAGGAGAAGGAAAACGAGACTGCTCAAAATGCCCCAGATGCTGAAGTTCTTGATCCTAACGGAATTACTATATTTCAAACATGAATAATCCAGGAGGAGCTTCCTGTAGTAACTCAAGGGGAGATGCATACATCAAACTAGGGTGAGCCTGGGGAGATGCTTACATCAACCTAGGGGGAGTCCTTAGAAGATGATCAGCTCTTGGATGAAGTTTCAAGAATTGCTAAGGAGGCTGCTCAAACTGCTAAAATGGATGCACAAACTCAGGGGTAGCCTCCCAAAGAAGATGACATTCATCAAGAAACCAACAGGACTGTTGAAGAGGAGGATGAGCCTCTGGTCTTTGCATCAAGGAAAGTAACACAAAAGTTTTTCTCAAGGAAGAGGAAAACTCCTCCAAAGGAATAGAACAATACAAGTGAACAATTTCTATAATAACTTCTCAGTAAACATATTTGAAGTTATATAATTATGGAAGACAATCTGATCAAATTGGAAGTTTATCTTAATGGTCTATGCTATTATACAATGATGCCATTTTGTGATGTCATTTTGTATCTTGTTATATTTGTTTGTACTCTGCTTATTTAACAACATTTTTGAAATCACTTAAATTATTTGTAAAATTTGTTAAGATAAATAGGGGGAGATTGTTGGGAAAAACACCATTGTGATTTATCTTAAAGTGATTTTATAATCTAGGATGTATTACCCATGTTGTATAGAAAGGGTAAATTGGTCATTAGATGTACTAGGATATCACACTTACACTAGAATGTCAATACCAGTCCAAATTAAGCATAAAAATCCAGTTGAGTTAAATTGCGTCGAATAGAAGTCGACGCAACTTCGACTAAAAGTCAAAGTAACTGCGAATACAAGTAAAAGTAACTCAGACTGAAGTCGAAGTATAGTTGAAGTCCACACAATGTCGAGATGTACTCGACGCAGAAGACAGAGCTTGTCAAAGCAATATCAGAAGTCAGCGCAACTTCGACAAGAATCCAACGCAGAGGATGAAGTTCAAAGTCCAAGTCTTCAATTCGGCGGATACGTCGATAAGTATTCGACACAACATCGACATATGAGTTTAGTTAGAGCTAAGAAGGATTTTGAAACTGCTTTTATAATAACTCAGAGGTGCGTCGATTAGAAGTGAGATAAATTTGACGTTACGTCGAATACAGACAGAAATGGAATATTTTATGTTGTCTTTTCTGAGGCCTTTTCAGAAGGTATCCAAGGATATAAATTAAATTCTAACGGCTCATTTATTACCAAGAATGGAATGGAATATTTCATAGAGACAACAAAGACATTCTTGAAAGTTATTCAAATCAGATTGACGGGTCGTGAGCAGAAATAGAAAAAAAAAAATTTATGCAGTGGATACTGAAAGTGCACATTGTGCCTCTGAGAATCCTCTAGAGGGGGTGAATAGGGATTTAAAATTATTTCTATTCTAACTATGAAAATAATAAAATTAATCTAAGGATTTATGCTCACAAAAGATCTCAAGCAGAATAAACTTGTGCTGAAAAGTAAAGCAGAAACAATATAATAAACTAGCTATATAGACAGCATAGAAAATTGGCAACCAGAAGACACACAGATTTTTATAGAGGTTCCCCAAAATGTGGGTACTCCCCTCTTCTACCACTGGTAGGGATGCACCACAGTGCCTGAGTCTTTTGATAAGGAGACTCCTAAAACCACTAATCTTTTGACAAGGAGATCAAGAACCACCAGATCTTTTGATAAGGAGATCTTGAACCACTAAATCTTTTGATAAGGAGATCTTGAACCATTGAATCCTTTGAAGAGGGATTAATAAAACTCTTTTAAAGAATGAGAAAGAAGGAGAGGAAAGAAGGTTGTAGGAATTCTATTCTCAGAATTCTTGTGAGGGTTGTATGAAGAACAACCAATTATGTTTCATTGAATCTACTCTTGATTAGCCCCTGCTTTAGATAGTGATGAATTGCAGGTGCTTTGTATGTCAGGTCCTTTTGTGCTCCTGCAGATTGAGATCTGGCTGGTATGAGATTGTGATGGTGAGTAGCTCTCAGATCCTCTATTCTATTAGATGAAGATCAGCAGAGCTTTTCTTTTCTTTTCTCTTTTCTGTTTTAGGGTTCCTGAGAGAGAGAGAGAGAGGAAGAAGAAACCCCAACAAGAAGAAGAACGGCCGATTGTGATTAATGCTCTGGTTGTTTCTGTCTTCTCTTCTCCTTTTATTCTCTCCATTCAATTTCAAATTCCTTTCCCTTTCTGGTATGCCTTGAAAAAGTAATCTACTGATGACATTCTCTTTCTTTCCTCTTTAATTCTCGGCCCGTCCACCTACAAGGAATATGGTTCCAAGAAATCTTTTGTGTCCTTCTTTAATGCTCCTTTCTATTTCAGGAAATTATTGAGTCGTTGGGGAACGGTCTTGAAGGATGTGGGCCATGAAAGAAGGATCAGAGCGACAGCTGAAAAGATATACTTTTATAGACTGTATTCGATGCGTCGAATTCATTTCTTCTCTTATCGACGTGACTTCGTGTTCTTATAGAAGTAGCTTCGATTTCATCTGCGCTCTGACTGAACTCTGCTAGTCAGCATCGCATCGATATCTTGTCGACGTATCCGTCGAGTTGATATGCCTGGCTCTGAACTTCATCTTATGCGTTGAGATGAAGTAGAAGCTGCGTCGACTTCACTAGTTACTCCGACAAGTCCCTGACCTCTATGTCGATATCTATTCGACGTAACGTTGACTTTGGTTACCTCGACAGAGGGGTTGAATTACATGGACTTCTAGTCAGAGCAGCGTCGATATGGACTCGATGTTGCGTCGAATTCTATTCGACGCAAATATTAACTTAGCCCAATTTTGCTTCCCTTGATCTGGTCCTGATACCCTATGTTGAGTATGACATCCTAAAACATTTAATGACCAGATTACCCTTACTATACAATGAGTAATTTACTCCTAGAGGATAAAATCACTTTTAGTTAATTTATTAAGTTAAATCAAGGATTTTTCCCAACAATCTCCTCCTATTTATCTTAACAAATTTTACAGTTTGTTTAGAGTGATTTTATACAAATTTTCATTTCATAAATAATAATACATGCAATACAAAATAGCACACACATTAAATGAATAACCCATATGAGCTGATAACAGAGACAGTACCAGATTAGTCAGAGGTTTGACATAGTTTACTCAAAAGTGAGTATCACTTCTTCTCTCTGAGGAATAGAGATAGATCTTCATATACTCTCATGTATTTTCTTTCCACACATTTAAAATTTGCTGGAGTAGCTTTTTCTGGATTCCTCTGTATCTTCCCATGGCCTTTGAAGAGCTTTTCCAGATCCATTTATGTGTTAGGATGAACATCCTTGAGTGTAAAGCCCAGCCCAAAAACTTTAGCTGTCATCAGATTTATAATTTCTAGATTCAGGTCAGCTGATTCAGGGGTCTTCTCTAATATGGATTCAGCATGCAGTACTTGTGATTCACTGACAGTATCTTGTTCCTTTCCAGAAGTTGAAGCTTTTGTGAACATGACCTTCTTTATATTGATCTCCTCTTCAGGTGACTTATTCCCTTTCTTTCTCTTCTGTGTGAATTGTACTGCATCTTTGGGATTGCAACCAATACCACCTATGTGGAGTTGTCCTACTCCTTCTAGCATTTTAGCTCGAGGGTTCTTTGTAAGGTACTTTGTATGATCAAACCAGGTTGATTTAATGGGAATTGCCTTGGCCAATTCCTCTTGTTCAACTACCTCTTTTCCTCTTTTTAGAATGTCGATAAATCTGTTTTTCTTTCCTTGAAGCTCCTTTTGAGTTGTCTCATATTCATACATTTCTCTTTCACCAATATCTTCTAACACTCTATCAAGTTCTGGATTAGAGTAGGCCTTCATTTTGTTTCTGGAACTTCAACCTTTTCATACTTCTTGTAATAAGACTTATCCTTTCTGTAATCTTTTCTCTGTTCCTCTGTGTACATTTCCCAGATGGGTATTCTTCCCCTTCCCCTTCTTTCTCTTCCTTTGCCTTGATAAGGAGGTTTTCCTCTGTAGACTGGTGTTGGAAGGATAGGTTTAGTTATTTGTCTTGGGACAGGTGATGGAGAAGGAGGTTGAGCTGGTGTTGAAAGCTGATATGTGACAAGAAAATTTGAGGCAAGTTCAATTGAATCACATTCTTGATCAGGCACCTTGGCAGAAGCAGGTGTTGTGGTAGAGTCACTAGAAGACAGCCTGAATTGAAGGGGATCAGGAATGGATATCTCAGTTTTAGCAGTGTATCCCTGAGTGTGCATGACACGGATTTGATCATCTGAACATACAGGACTCTCACCCTATATTGAAGACTCCCCCTGAATTGAGGGCAGGATTCTTGGTGAGGATGACTCACCCTGGATGGCTGCATCTGTCTGTAACTTAGATGAAACAGCAGGTTCTCCTTCAGAGATGAGGGAGAGAGGTGTTGACCCAGAAATCGGCGATCCTCCCCTGGGAGGCCTCTTTTGATACATTTTTGCAGATTAGACGCCCGGGAAGGATTAGACCTCACGCAAAGGCTCTTTTACACACAAAGTGGTAAGAAGGGGCAGCCTCCTCCTTCAAACCGCCCATGTGGGGCGGCCTCTCCATTCAAACCGCCCAGGTGGGGCGGCTTCTCCTTTCAAGTCGCCCAGGTGGGGCGGCTTCTCCCTTCAAGTCGCGCAGGTAGGCGGCCTCCTCCTTCAGACCGCACGGGTAGGCGGCCTTCTCCTTCAGACCGCGCGGGTAGGGATCCGGTCACCGGCTCACCGGAGGTGACGACATCGACCCAGAGCCTATAAATAGGACCCTCGACCATGAACAGTGGACAGGCAGGTTGGGGGACAAAACCGGCGGCTAGAAACAGTCAACCCGCACCAAGTTGCGACCTGTCCGGGCGAACTGTCCGGGCGACCTGTCCGGGCGACCTGTCCGGGCGACCTGTCCGGGCGACCTGTCCGGGCAACCTGTCCGGGCGACCAGTTCAGGCGACCTGTCCGGGCGACCTGTCCGGGCGACCTGTCCGGGCGACCTGTCTGGGCGACCTATCCGGGCGACCTGTCCGGGCGACATCGGCGAACAGGCCGAGCGACCTCTGCGACCAGGCCGAGCGACCTCGGCAAACAGCCCGCGCGGCTTACTCTTTTCTTACCCGCAACTCTCTTGTACTCATTCTATTTCCATGTACTAAACACCATGAGCTGTAATACAGATTATTAAATAAAGGGAAAGCCCATCGCAGGAGTGGCATTTGCCGCGGCGGGCGAAGTCTGGCCTCGCCGCAAGCTAGCGGCTCTCTCTTCTTCTCCCATCTTCACTCGCGACTCAAGTAACCAGCTACTCGCGGCCTCCTCTTCTCCCTATTTCCTCGAGTAGATCGTGGAGGTACCATTTTGGATTCAACAGAAACACGCGACCTTCAGATTGCGGGTGGTTGATGAACAACAGTTGCGATGAAGACGCGAGATTTGGCCTAAAATACATTCAATTTTAAAACGGCCATAACTTTTGATCCGGGTGTCGGAATTCAGAAATTCAAAGCCCGACGCGACCGGCTAGAGCTGAACTATCCAAAAATTGAACGGGTTAACCCGTTCAAGCACTTTTTAGCCCTCAGATTTCAAAAATTCGGCTCCGTTTGAAAGTTATTTCAGTTTTTCTCTTTCGACAATTCTTGTTTTCATGGATCATCCGTCAGAAGGCCGCGGGCATCCCCCGAGCATCCCCCTGATCATCCAGAAAAGCGTGTGCAAAACAACGACGTCCCTCTCCTATTAGCAGAGAACACTCAACTCAAAAGGACAAGTGAATTCTCAACATAATACTACGTCAGCTACTAAATCGGCTTGAAGCAGAAGAATTCTCTATTCCTCACCATGAGTTCTATAAGGTGAGTATGAATAATTCTCCATATCAAGTTGATGGGCTAACTTTTCTTGCAGGATAATAGCAAGACTCTTCCCATTATCAAACAAAATTTGTTGGGAGGTGGCTCCGAGTCGAACCTCGTACAGCCATATCAGGTCCCATTGGGAAATTAAGTCCTAACTGGGCAGGCCCATTTATCATCAAGGAGTTAAGAAATGGAACTTATCATCTCTAGACAAGTGTAGTCAAGTGATGGTGAAGATATCTAGGAGCGGCGACGATCTCAAAACGGTTCTGTCCTTAATGATAATGCTCTCATTTGTTTGCATTTTGATATCAAATGAAGTGGACACAATACTGACACCTTTCCTTGTGACTTGTCTATTCCTTTTTACTTATTATCAAACTCACTGAACCACGGAGACATCGCCAAGTTCTGCTCGAACTCCCTCGGATTGTAGTCATTAGCGTAAAACCACGAAGATCATGTGTAGCGGGGAGTTTTCGCACACGTGTAGTGGTAGCTTGCCAATTCCCGTGCGGTGGTCTTCCGAATCTTGGATCCCGGCTGATATCCGACACACCCCTGCATCAAGGGAGGTCTAGGTGAATGTTGGCTCTATCATGCCCCGAGAGGGATATAGTTACAGCTTTGATGATCTTTCTGAGGAAAGCAATGTCGGTATAGCCCCTGCGGCATAACCACACCTGCCCAACTGATCATCTTAGTCTGTGACCATCGAATACTCCTAGGTGCTCTCAAGTGATGCCTAAGCGGGACCCACAACTGAGTTGATCTCTCTGAGGAAAGCAATGTTCGCCGCCTAGGCCCACCTGCCCAATTGATCAACTCGGCTTGTAGCCCTAGGCAAGAGAGCAGTTGAGTCGTTTACAACCCTTATGACCACTTGCGGAAAGCAATGTTCGCCGCCTAGGCCCATCTGCCCACTTGGTCATCTGGGTCTGTACTTGCTTTTTCTTTATTTCTACAGCTCTTATGACCACTTGAGGAAAGCAATGTTCGCCGCATAGGCCCACCTGCCCACTTGGTCATCTGAGACTGTAGCCATTCCTTTTTCTTTACAGGAAAATTATCTCTCTTATGATCCTCGATCATTTGGAGAAAGTAGTATCTAACAGGTACAAATATTGGCCCACTTGGTCATTTAAAAGTTGAAAATCTTTTAGACCAGGCGGTTTTATCTATCAAGCCAGTCGGTTTGAAAGAGTACTACAGGTTATGAAAAATGGTTGCATAATATGCTAGCCAAGTGGGTAAAATGTATCTGGCTTTAAAGCTGGAAAGCGTGCTACAACAGGATGCCGAAAGGCAATATTTCCGACTCGAGATAATCAAGTCAAGGCTTTCACTCTAATAGTCGGGAAATGGACTTATTAATCCTCTGGGTTGCATTCTAACTGCACGACTCGTTGCTCACAATCAGAGCTTATGAAGATATAATCTCTGGTAGTTTCAGGCCGCGACTCATCTTCACTGAGGCAATTATTCTTTTGGAGATATCTTTTCCCTGGAGGTTTTTTAGAAAGGATTTGAAGTTTTATAAAGAATAACGCTAAAAGCAGAAGATCGCATATGAATATCCGCAAGTAAGTAAAATAGCAAAGACTAACAGTTATGAATTCATTTATACCTGCTCTTCAGATCTCTTTTGCAGAGATTAGCAGGTGTTCACGAGTTCTTTTCAGGTACTCGCGTTATAGATTGTTTTATACCTGCTCTTGAGTTCTCTTTTGCAGAGATTAGCAGGTATTCGCGAGTTCTATTCAGGTACTCGCGTTATAAATTGTTTTATACCTGCTCTTGAGTTCTCTTTTGCAGAGATTAGCAGGTCTTCGCGAGTTCTATTCAGGTACTCGCGTTATAGATTGTTTTATACCTGTTATTGAGTTCTCCTTTGCAGAGATTAGCAGGTATTTGCAAGTTCTCTTCAGGTACTCGCGTTATAGATTGTTTTATACCTACTCTTGAGTTCTCTTTTGCAGAGATTAGCAGGTGTTCGCGAGTTCTATTCAGGTACTCGCGTTATAGATTGTTTTATACCTGCTCTTGAGTTCTCTTTTGCAGAGATTAGCAGGTCTTCGCGAGTTCTCTTCAGGTAATTGCGTTATAGATTATTTTATACCTGTTATTGAGTTCTCCTTTGCAGAGATTAGCAGGTATTTGCGAGTTCTCTTCAGGTACTCGCGTTATAGATTGTTTTATACCTGCTCTTGAGTTCTCTATTGCAGAGATTAGCAGGTCTTCGCGAGTTCTATTCAGGTACTCACGTTATAGATTGTTTTATACCTGTTATTGAGTTCTCCTTTGCAGAGATTAGCAGGTATTTGCGAGTTCTCTTCAGGTACTCGCGTTATAGATTGTTTTATACCTGCTCTTGAGTTCTCTTTTGCTGAGATTAGCAGGTCTTCGCGAGTTCTATTCAGGTACTCGCGTTATAGATTGTTTTATACCTGTTATTGAGTTCTCCTTTGCAGAGATTAGCAGGTATTTGCGAGTTCTCTTCAGGTACTCGCATTATAGATTGTTTTATACCTGCTCTTGAGTTCTCTTTTGCAGAGATTAGCAGGTGTTCGCGAGTTCTATTCAGGTACTCGCATTATAGATTGTTTTATACCTGCTCTTGAGTTCTCTTTTGCAGAGATTAGCAGGTCTTCGCGAGTTCTCTTCAGGTACTCGCGTTATAGATTGTTTTATACCTTCTCTTAAGTTCTCTTTTGTAGAGATTAGTAGGTATTCGCGAGTTCTCTTCAGGTACTCGCGTTATAGATTGCTTTACACCTGTTTTAAGTTCTCTTGTGCAGAGATTAGCAGGTGTTCGCGAGTTCTCTTCAGGTACTCGCGTTGTAGTTTGTTTTACACCTATTTTAAGTTCTCTTTTGCAGAGATTAGCAGGTATTCGCGAGGTCTCTTCAGGTACTCGCGTAATGTTTTATACCTGCTATGAGTTCTCTTTTGCAGAGATTAGCAGGTATTCGGGAGTTCTCTTCAGGTACTCGCGTTATATTATATTTCATACCTGCTTTGAATTCTCTTTTGCAGAGATTAACAGGTGTTCGCGAGTTCTCTTCAGGTACTCGCGTTATGTTTTATACCTGCTTTGAGTTCTCTTTTGCGGAGATTAGCAGGTGTTCGCGAGTTCTCTTCAGGTACTCGCGTTATACTATATTTTATACCTGCTTTAAGTTCTATTTTCGCAGGGATTAGCAGGTATTCGCGAGGTCTCTTCAGGTACTCGCGTTATGTTTTATACCTGCTTTGAGTTCTCTTTTGCAAAGATTAGCAGGTGTTCGCGAGTTCTCTTCAGGTACTCGCGTTATGTTATATTTCATCTATGAGTTCTCTTTTTGCAGAGATTAGCAGGTGTTCGCGAGTTCTCTTCAGGTACTCGCGTTATGTTTTATACCTGCTTTGAGTTCTCTTTTACAGAGATTAATAGGTGTTCGCGAGTTCTCTTCAGGCACTCGCGTTATATTATATTTCATACCTGCGTTAAGTTCTCTTTTGCAGAGATTTGCAGGTGTTCGCGAGTTCGCTTCAGGTACTCGCGTTATGTTTTATACCTGCTTTGAGTTCTCTTTTGCAGAGATTAGCAGGTGTTCACGAGGTCTCTTCAGGTACTCGCGTTATGTTTTATACCTGCTTTGAATTCTCTTTTGCAGAGATTTGCAGGTGTTCGCGAGTTCGCTTCAGGTACTCACGTTAAGTTTTATACCTGCTTTGAGTTCTCTTTTGCAGAGATTAGCAGGTGTTCGCGAGTTCTCTTCAGGTACTCGCGTTATGTTTTATACCTGCTGTGAGTTCTCTTTTGCAGAGATTAGCAGGTGCTCGCGAGATCTCTTCAGGTACTCGCGTTATGTTATATGTCATCTGTGAGTTCTCTTTTGCAGAGATTAGCAGGTGTTCGCGAGTTCTCTTCAGATACTCGCATTGTAGTTTGTTTTACACCTGTTTTAAGTTCTCTTTTGCAGAGATTAGCAGGTATTCGCGAGGTCTCTTTAGGTACTCGCATAATGTTTTATACCTGCTATGAGTTCTCTTTTGCAGAGATTAGCAGGTATTCGGGAGTTCTCTTCAGGTACTCGCGTTATATTATATTTCATACCTGCGTTAAGTTCTCTTTTGCAGAGATTTGCAGGTGTTCGCGAGTTCGCTTCAGGTACTCGCATTATGTTTTATACCTGCTTTGAGTTCTCTTTTGCAGAGATTAGCAGGTGTTCGCGAGGTCTCTTCAGGTACTCGCGTTATGTTTTATACCTGCTTTGAATTCTCTTTTGCAGAGATTTGCAGGTGTTCGCGAGTTCGCTTCAGGTACTCGCGTTATGTTTTATACCTGCTTTGAGTTCTCTTTTGCAGAGATTAGCAGGTGTTCGCGAGTTCTCTTCAGGTACTCGCGTTATGTTTTATACCTGCTGTGAGTTCTCTTTTGCAGAGATTAGCAGGTGCTCGCGAGGTCTCTTCAGGTACTCGCGTTATGTTATATGTCATCTGTGAGTTCTCTTTTGCAGAGATTAGCAGGTGTTCGCGAGGTCTCTTCAGGTACTCGCGTTATGTTTTATACCTGCTTTGAGTTCTCTTTTGCAGAGATTAGTAGGTGTTCGCGAGGTCTCTTCAGGTACTCGCGTTATGTTTTATACCTGCGTTAAGTTCTCTTTTGCAGAGATTTGCAGGTGTTCGCGAGTTCGCTTCAGGTACTCGCGTTATGTTTTATACCTGCTTTGAGTTCTCTTTTGCAGAGATTAGCAGGTGTTCGCGAGTTCTCTTCAGGTACTCGCGTTATGTTTTATACCTGCTGTGAGTTCTCTTTTGCAGAGATTAGCAGGTGCTCGCGAGGTCTCTTCAGGTACTCGCGTTATGTTTATACCTGCTTTGAGTTCTCTTTTGCAGAGATTAGTAGGTGTTCGCGAGTTCTCCTCAGGTACTCGCGTTATGTTTTATACCTGCTGTGAGTTCTCTTTTGCAGAGATTAGCAGGTGTTCGCGAGTTCTCTTCAGGTACTCGCGTTATGTTTTAAACCTGTTGTGAGTTCTCTTTTGCAGAGATTAGCAGGTGCTCGCGAGGTCTCTTCAGGTACTCGCGTTATGTTTTATACCTGCTTTAAGTTCTGTTTTCGCAGGGATTAGCAGGTATTCGCGAGGTCTCTTCAGGTACTCGCGTTATGTTTATACCTGCTTTGAGTTCTCTTTTGCAGAGATTAGCAGGTGTTCGCGAGGTCTCTTTAGGTACTCGCGTTATGTTTTATACCTGCTTTAAGTTCTGTTTTCGCAGGGATTAGCAGGTTTTCGCGAGGTCTCTTCAGGTACTCGCGTTATGTTTATACCTGCTTTGAGTTCTCTTTTACAGAGATTAGCAGGTGTTCGCGAGTTCTCTTCAGGTACTCGTGTTATGTTTTATACCTGCTTTAAGTTCTATTTTCGCATGGATTAGCAGGTATTCGCGAGGTCTCTTCAGGTACTCGCATTATGTTTTATACCTGCTGTGAGTTCTCTTTTGCAGAGATTAGCAGGTGCTCGCGAGGTCTCTTCAGGTACTCGCGTTATGTTTTATACCTGCTTTGGGTTCTCTTTTGCAGAGATTAGCAGGTGTTCGCGAGTTCTCTTCAGGTACTCGCGTTATGTTTTATACCTGCTGTGCGTTCTTTTTTGCAGAGATTAGCTTGTCAGAATTCTTGTGAGGGCTGTATGAAGAACAACCAATTATGTTTCACAGAATCTGCTCTTGATTAGCCCTTGCTTTAGATAGTGATGAATTGCAGGTGCTTTGTATGTCAGATCCTTTTGTACTCCTGCTGATTGAGATCTGACTGCTATGAGATTGTGATGGTGAGCAGCTCTCAGATCCTCTGTTCTATTAGATGAAGATCAGCAGGGCTTTTCTTTTCTTTTCTCCTTTTTGTGTTAGGGTTCCCGAGAGAGAGAGAGAGAGAGAGAGAGAGAGAGAGAGGAAGAGGAAACCCCAACAAGAAGAAGAACAGCCGATTGTGATTAATGCTCTGGTTGTTTCTATCTTCTCTTCTCCTTTTATTCTCTCCATTCAATTTCAAATTCCTTTCCCTTTCTGGTATGCCTTGAAAAAGTAATCAACTGATGACATTCTCTTTCTTTCCTCTTTAATTCTCGGCCCGTCCACCTACAAGGAATATGGTTCCAAGAAACCTTTTGTGTCCTTCTTTAATGCTCCTTTCTATTTCAGGCAATTATTGATCCGTCGGAGAACGGTCTTGAATGATGTGGGCCATGAAAGAAGGATCAGAGCGAAAGCTGAAAAGATATACTTTTACAAACTATATTCGACGTAGCGTCGAATTCATTTCTTCTCTTATCGACGTGACTTTGAGTTCTTGTAGAAGTAGCTTCGATTTCATCTGCGCTCTGACTGAACTCTGCTAGTCGACATCGCGTCGATATCTTGTCGACGTATCCGTCGAGTTGATCTGCCTGGCTCTGAACTTCATCTTCTGCGTCGAGATGAAGTAGAAGCTGCGTCGACTTCACTAGTTACTCTGACAAGTCCCTGACACGTCGATATCTATTCGACGTAACGTCGACTTGGGTTACCTCGATAGAGGGGTTGAATCACATGGACTTCTAGTCAGAGCAGCATCAATATAGACTCGATGTTGCGTCGAATTCTATTCGACGCAAATATTAAATTAGCCCAATTTTGCTTCCCTTGATCTGGTCCTGATACCCTATGTTGAGTATGACATCCTAAGACATCTAATGACCAGATTACCCTTACTATACAATGGGTAATTTACTCCTAGAGGATAAAATGAATTTTAGTTAATTTGTTAAGTTAAATCAAGGGTTTTTCTCAACAGATACTCCTAAGAACAGAACATAATAGGAAGCAAATTAATGACACTATTCGACAGAGAATAACTTTACAGAGGAAGGAAGACAAATGACAACTAAGGAATTTCTATTCAGCTCTCCTTCTTCTTCCTTAAGTTTTAACACAGAAAAGAATAGAGAATATCCCTGTACAGGAAATACAAACACTGCTACTGCTTCTTCTTCTCTCTTACAGTAAGAAGCCATCAAGAGTATAGAGATTATCAGGATCACAAGCAAAACATCTATTGCATTCTTTTTTAAGCAAGAGTTAATCTTATACAGATCTTGAAGAACATCAAGTGACAACATCCTCAGTGATAGCTGAAAAAAGATTCAAACTGAAGAATCCTATTCTTTCTTCCTTTTCTTCTTTATTCTGATTCCTGTTATTGTAACTGAGTAAAGAGTCCTAAGAATCCCTCTCCAAAAGATTCAGTTGGTTCTAAGAGTCTCCTTATCAAAAGACTCAGCGGTTCTAAGAGTCTCCTTATCAAAAGACTCAGTTAGTGGTTCTAAGAGTCTTCTTATCAAAAGACTCAGTTAGTGGTTCTAAGAGTCTACTTATCAAAAACTTAGTGAGTAGTTTTAAGAGTCTCTTTATCAAAAGACTCAGATACTTATAGTACATTCCTACCAAGGAGGTAGAAGAGTGGAGTACCCACATTTTGGGGAACCACTATAAAACTTGTCTCTTTTATGTCTTGCTTTTCTGTGCTGTCCCACTTATTATTTCTGCAATCTGTGTTTATTTTATTCTTGATTGGATTTAATGAGTGCATAGCTGTTAGAAGTTTTTATTGTGTGTTCATATTTAGGGTAAAAGTTTTAAATCTCTATTCACCCCCTCTAGAGAATACACAGACGTTACACTGTGCACTTTCTGTTGGATCTTACGGCGCGCTTAGAGGGGGGGTGAATAAGGGAATAAAATTCTTTCTAAGTTTTCAATTCTAAATCTAAATTATTTATTTCAATCTCCTTCATTATAAAACAATTTAGTAATTATCTTGAAAATTATAGAAAGAATTTTATTCCCTTATTCACCCCCCCCCCCCCCCCCTCTAAGGGCGCCGTAAGATCCAACAATTGGTATCAGAGCAAGTTTATTCCAAATCGGCTTAACAATCGGGAATAATGGCGGCTCTTGATCATGATCTCGCTTCTACTAGTGGGGAAAATTTAATATAAATGAAAAAGTATTATCACCACCATTATTTATGGGTGAAAATTATAATGGGTGGAAAATATTAATGAAAATTTTTCTTAAGGCCTTAGATGAAAAAGTTTGGAATATTACTATTAAAAAGCCATCTAGCGTACTAACTAGAAACGAAATTATTTTAAATGCAAAATCTATGAATAGTATATTTTGTGCGTTAGACCAAAATATTTTCAAACTTATTTATACTTTACCTACCGCATATGAAATTTGGAGTTTTCTTGAAAGAACTTATGATTCTCCTTCTACAGGTACGAAACATTCACAAGAACCGGAAAATATGCAAGCCTATGCAAATATTCAAGAAAGCTACACAAAGGATGGATCCATAGAATGCTCATCAAGCGGAAATGATGATGGACACTCTTGTTTGGAAGAGGAAGATGAAGAAGACAACGTCACAATATTGGACTCAGTTGATGGCAGCACATCAAGCAAAAGAGAAGACGGAAACTATTGCAAGGTAAGAAAATCTAAATCTTCTCTTTTTGTAAAAAATTCTATTTCTACATCTCGTATGCTTAAAATTGCTAAACGCAAAATTTTAAAGTTAAAAATTGCTAATTCAAAATTACGTTTAGAAAATAAATCTTTAAAAGCAAACGATAACGTAGAATCAAATATTGATGTGTTAAATTCTCTTTCGCGCTCTTTAGTTAAAATTCCTATTCCTTGTCTTAATTGCAATTTATTAAAAGAAAAATTCAAGGAAATTGAAAAAGGGCTCTTAATTTCTAAAAGGCATAATGAAAAATTGATAATTGAAAATGATGTTTTATCTTGCAAGTTAATACAATTAAAATCTTTTGTTGAAAAATTTCAAATGTCATGTAAGGAATTTCATCATAAGATTTTGAATAACAAGGATAAATTAACTTACAAAATCATTTCTAAAAAGGATCATTTTCATACTTTAAATCAAAAGGAGTTTAGTTTCAAAAAGAATTATGATCCTCACAAAATTCTTAAGAGTCATTATTATAAGTCTCAATATATTTTCAATCATGACTCAAATTTAAAAACTCCTTTTCATGAAAATCAAACTATAAAATATAATCCTTCATATTATAAGAGTATGTCTATAAGAAAGAGTGGAAATGAAAATCATCAAAATAAGAATCAATCTTTTACAACATATTGTAACCCACTCTTTCAACAATCACTTCTAAAGAAAGACAATCACTCTTATAAACTTTCAAAGAATCCATATAATAAAATTCATTATGATTATCATCATCAATCTATTTTGAAAAATAATTTGAATAAACATAAATCACAAATGAATTATTTTTCAAACAAATATAATCATGTAAAGATGTCATATAATCATAATATGAATTTAAAAGAAAAACAACCAAAGTATGAATGGAGGCCCAAAATTAAAAACGAAACACTAACTCCACTTGTAAAGGCCCATTCATCACTTTCTCTTCAAAAGCCTACTCGATGTATTTGGGTACCCAAAGGAACCATCCCACTTGGTCCCCTTTGGATACCTAAATCTCTTATTCATTAGAATTATCGTATTGCATGAAGTAGAAATAAATTAAATATGAAATATCATTACTCTACTTCATGATATGCTTAATTGCTTTTTCTTTTATTTGTTTTTCTTATTGTTGAGCCAACACGCTAAGGTCACTTAGATATATTATGAAATATGACTTTTACATTTTAAGCCTAACATATAACATTAAGTCATATATTTTTCAAAGTGATCTATATCTCATCTTTGATTGTTCTTTATCCTTTTTAAATCCTTTATCCATCTATGTCTTGAATTAACATTATCATTTGAATATTGAAAAAAAAAATTTAAGACTAATGAATTTTTTTTTTTTTAAATGGATTTAAATGGTTTATTAAAGGGCTTAAGCTAAAAATTAAAATGCGCAATGTTATGATAATCTTCTATTTTATTTGCTGCATATGATAGCCCTTATAATGAAGAATATTATCTAGAAAAATTGAAAACAAAAATTCATCTAAACGCATGTTTAAATCTTTCAAAAATGCGAGTTTACGATCAAAACTTCAAACATCCATATCGTTTGATCCGCTCGCCTGATTTTTGCGTTTAATATATTTTTGGAAAGAGCACAAAAATCTCCATCCAATGGCAATCTAGGCTTGTTCATTTGAGTTCTCTTGGTGCTGTCAACTTTCCCAATTACAACTCCGTTTTTAAAAGCTATCTTAGTTTGCTTGATTTGGAAATTTCTGTGTTTATGAATTTTTTCATCACATGCTATCCTTAGAATAATTGTTTCATATTTTATATTATGTGTGTGATGTGTGTCACCTATGTTTGCATGTAACTTAGACCTTAGAATCATCTTGTATCATTAAGATCAAATCAAAAGTTTAATTATTTCATTCTAGGTCTAAAGAAAATTAATTTGAAAACTTCTCATATTTCATGCAACATAATCTCCATTAATCCTATGTAATAACATTGCATTCAAACTCATCATCCTAGCATTGCTTCTTGGTCTATGCTTATATATTTATGCTGGGTAGAACACTTACAATGTTATTCAACTTTCATGATAACTATGTGATTTGAAATTATATAGAATATTAAAATTCCAACAAACACATAGTTTATGGATTAATCATTAGAATATATATATGAATATTATATCATAAATCATATATTATCATGCAAAACCAAAGATCAATAGATTCAATTATTGAATGCAAATTTTATTATAAATTTCAAAACATTCTATATGTGATCTTTGTCTTTAATATGTTTACATGATCATCATTTCTAGGCTTAAAAATCAAACATGCTTATTCAAAGAAGATCACTATATCACTATATCACAAGTCTAGAAGAATTAGAATTTACATACATCATGATGATCTGAGATATATTCTATGCCAATTTGTCTATAATCATAAATCATAATTCATGTTCTATCAAGACATATCTCAAATCGATAATAGGAATTATGAATCTTATGATAAAAATTATGAATAATGTTTTCTTTACATTATTTGATGTGTTGATTTGCCTTGCTAGTGATTGCATGTATCTCTCATATTTGTAGACTCTAGAATCAACTTTGTAATGAAAGTATAAATCAAACTAAATCATCACTCCATTCTAGATCTATAATTTGAAATTCTATTTTGAAATACATGCAATATTAATATTAATCTTATAACATGACATGAAACCCAAAACTCATCATACTAGCATTGTCACTTATTGAATATTAGTAATTGTGCTAGTTATCTCATTTCGTCATCTCATAAAAAGTAGAAAAGCATTGCGGATTTATATAACTCATCACATTAAACAAAACCCATAGTTTTTATATCAACCCTTAGATTTAAAAGCATAGGTTGTCCAAAAGATTATTTCACCTATGACTTTATATCTCACAATAGCGGGGGCGTAGGGTTGTATGCATTAGAGACCTAACCTCTAAGTTATGTCTTGTCCTTAACCAGGGAGGGTTCCAGTGGGGCCTTGCGAGGCACTGGGGGGAAAGAGTGCTAGGTTGAGTGTTCTCTAGTGTGTGCATATGAGACTAACACCCCAACCTACGGCATGCGCGCAGCTCCTCATGCCCATCCGTCACTTAGTACGGGGCTAGGGTGTAGACATTTAGTCGGGGTAGTTTCTAATCTTAGGACATACCTATATTACGTACTGCATGAACATTTTATTTACTTATCACTTAAATCATGCATATTTTGGGTTGTTTAATAAAAATGTCCTCATGTGTTTGCATAATTTATCTTTTTGAGCTTAAATGTTTTTGTAAAACACATGTATTTGAAAAAACTAAAGTTTTATGCAAATTTGAGCAATCAAGACATCTCTGAAAATTCTGAAATTTCAGCAAGGAACTACTCTAAGGACACTTAATCAAAATAAAAAATCAGATTTTTAAAATTCTCAAAAAATCGAGTACTGTTTCCAGCGCTAGCGCAAGCGCCGGCGCTAGCGTGGGTGTTGGAATTTTCTGATTTTTAAAATTTCTGAAAATCCATAAAAATATGTTGGTTCATATTTTCTACTTATTTGTTGTGTTTCTGACTTTTGTTATTTTTGTTTTATTTATATTATGAAAAATCAACTACAAAAGATCAAAATTCAAAAATACAAAATTTTTTTTTGCTATTTGTGTTTTTAATCATATTATGAAAAATCAACTACAAAAGTTCAAAATTAAAAAATATACAAAAATATGTTTTTGTTATTTATTTATTTTTTATTATGAAAAATCTACTACAAAAATTCAAAATTCAAAAATTACAAAAATATGTTTTTGTGATTTTCTGTTTTTATTTGATTTAAAAAAATGATTAAACTTAAAAAAAAAACCGTATGATCTTTATTGCCAATATCAAGCATGTATGAATTCTATTATTTAGAATTATTTACAATGTTAAAATTTATTTCTTGAAATTTCTATGAACATTGTTTTGATTATCATGCTTTGATATATCTATTTAAGTGCATCAATTGTATTGAAAAATGTGTAGAACCAAGCTTAGCACGCCTCTAAGTATGAGTAAATGTTTTATGATTGATAATGATATATTTCACTCACTTATTTTGGTAATCAACATGTGTGTCTAAATCTAAAATGCTTGCTTGTGTATTGTATTTGTACAATGAATTAAACTTGCATAAGTTTTTTACCTACACTACATTTGAATTGCACTTATGAAATTTAGAAAAGTGGTTAAAAGTTAAAAAAAATTTGGGTTTGCAAAACAAGTGTATTCGGAGAATGTTGTCTCACAAATGTGAACAAAAAAATATATATATGTAGACAAATATAACTCCACCAAGCACTACTTGAACCTCCTGATAAGTCTTCATAAGCATTGTGAGGTTGAGCACCTTGGAAAGAATAGTAAAGTGGCTTGTGCAAACCTTAGTTATTACACCACTTTGTTAAAAAAAAAATTAAATTATGTGCATTAAAAGTGTGTGAAAGTAATTTACTTATGTTTTATTGTGCACTTTACTTTACATATGTCTTGTATTTTGATGATTTAAATCAATTGTTAACATTGCCCAAAATACACTTATGTGCACATCATTATCTTTCATAACACTTCTTCTCATAAGTATTGGATTCTAATGTTTTATCTATACTACTCTTTATATAAAAATGCACTAGATAACCTATCATGATCTCTACAATGTTTTGGTATCTCTTGAACTTAAAATTAAGTAACATTGTAGTATAATCTCTCTTTAATATGTTCATTTCATGTTTGGTATCTTTATGAAAAACTTTGAGATTTCAAAAAGGTTAAAACATCTTTCAATTTTGAACTAAAACTCATGTTTTTACTTATGCTTTTCATGCTTACAAAAAGGATGTTTCTTATAATCTTCCGCTTGCTTACAACTCTTATCTTTTTATTTGAAATCTCTTTTATATACTATGCTTCAACTCTTTATCATTTCATATATTTAAAAGCTCGATCATGCTTTGTTATTTAAATGTCTCCTTACTACCCTCACCCCACCTTCTTTTGATAATACCAAAAGGGGGAGATTAATTCAAGAAATCTAGAAGATTAAGGGGAGAATAATTAAATAATGCACCATTGCAATTAATTATAACATTTAGGGGGAGCATACATTTAGGGGGAGAATACAATTTAGGGGGAGTATATTAAAAAGTTTTCATGGAAAGCGTCTATTGCTCGATCATGACAACCCACTTTTGGTAATAACAAAAGGGGGAGAATAAAATGAGAAATCTAGTGACATATATATTTAGGGGGAGTAAAATCTGTCACGCAGTAAACCTTTTATTCATGCATATCTTTTATCGCACTTATCTATAAACTCACTAATTTCTCATATGGGTATTTGTTATTATCAAAAGGGGAAGATTGTTGGAGCTTGCTTTCCGCATCTCTTAGTTTGAGAAAAACAAATACCATGTTGTATTTGATCTAGTCTTTTGTGTGTTTATAGTGGCCAGGTTGTATAGGTTCAATGAGGAGACAAGTCCTCGTTCATGGGCATGATCCGAGAACGACAAGTCTCAGTTTGGATGAGTTTTGTGTGCTGATCTTAAAATGGCCATAACTTTCAATCCAGGAAGAGTTACGGAATGTGCCACCCCATTTCGGAGATGAGAACGACTCAATCTACAGTCTGGAGAAGTTTCGGATGACAAAAATGAAGAGGAGATGTCGCCCAGGCGACAGTCACTGTCGCCCAGGCGACAGTCAATGTCGCCCAGGCGACAGTCAATGTCGCCCAGGCGACAGTCAATGTCGCCCAGGCGACAGCAGAGAAGTTACAACTACTTTCCCCCACGGCAGCACGACGAAAAGCAGTTTGAGATGTCGGAAATCCGACATCGATGTCGCCCAGGCGACAGCTCGGAGGTTACAACAACTGCCCACGACAGCACCACGACAGGCAATTTTGCGCTGTCGGAAAATTCCGACAGTCACTGTCAGAATTTCCGACAGCGATTTTCTATAAATTGACACATTGTGTTCGTGCATTACAACCACAAAAGATTCTAAGTCTCTTCCTGAGTGCATTCCATCCAGAGAGCTCCAGAACCTCATGAACTCCCATTTATGCTGAGAAGGTTTGAAATTGAAGACGAGATCGGACGCGCTTCTACATCAAGAATCATCTCGAGGCTTCAACCTTCCTTTCAGAGATCTGAATTTCTAGGGAGTTCTTATTTTATCTTGTATTTTCATTTATATACATTTTACTTTGTATTGGTAGGGAAAATCGCTTCCTTGTGCGGAGCGTCTAAGTCCTTGCGTGGCTTAGGGGAAAATCGCTTCCTTGTGCGGAGCGTCCAAGTCCTTGCGTGGCTTGGTGGGAAATCGTGGCCTTGTGTGCTACGTCTAGATCTTGGGAAGATCTAGAGGATAGGCTTGGGCTTGGTCTAGGGAGAGACAAGTGATAGCCTTCCGATCCTTGGGAGAAGGATTGGTAAACAAAAAGAAATTTACATTTGTACGCCTCCGATTTCTAGCGATATAGAAATCAAATTTATGTAAACACTTTTTCATATATATAATCATGTCTCTTTTGTGTTTACTTGATTTGTATCATTTGGCGTAATCTCTATTATATTGTGTCACTGTCGCCCAGGCGACAGTCAATGTCGCCCAGGCGACAGTCAATGTCGCCCAGGCGACAGCAGAGAAGTTACAACTACTTTCCCCCACGGCAGCACGACGAAAAGCAGTTTTGAGATGTCGGAAATAAAGCTCCAACACTTTCAACTCGAATTACCTCTGGTTGATCGACTAGATATTCAGCCGATAAAGAGTTTAGCTTGATTCTCGCCATTCGACGAGTCCTCTAGCCGATTGGCTAGATGTCTAGCCGAATGTGCGAGTGCGAGCTCGACATCTAGCGTCCGTCCCCAGTTCAAGGCGAACGACGAGCACCCAGTCACATAGGGTACTCGCCACCCCCAGGTGAGCACGCCTCGAGTAGCGTGGAATCGCTCATTGGGGGGGCATTTTTTTTCTCTGGAAATCCCACCATGGCCTGCAATTAACCCTTCTAAATAGTGGGATTCCGCTGTTATTAGACCAATTTGGGTTGCGTTTAGTTAAACCAAAAGGTGGGATTCCGCTATCTGCAAATCGTTTTGAGAAAACTATAAATAGACCTCCAAGGGCACCTTTGGAGAGGACCTTTTTCTTGGCTTTTTCTCTCCTTAGGCTATTTTGGAGAGCTTCAGAACTCTGTTAGCCAGGGTTTACCGAGCTGACAGTCTGATTTTATCCAATACCATCCAGGGTGCCCGACCTAGTTTTGGTTTGGAAGGGGAAGCTCTCTTTGATCTTCCGAGTTTGTGGCGGGACCTCTTCGCTGCAGATCGCGGAGTCTGTTCCTAGTTTTTCACCTTTTGTGAGTGATATTCTTTGATGTGAGTGACTGACCTAGTGATTTAACTCATGAGAAGTAAAAGCAAGTTGCACTAGTCTGGACACCTCTCGAACCGTGGTTTTCGGGTTCAGAGGTTGAACCGTAGTTTTCAGGTTCAACATTTGAGTTTCTATGGAATGCTCATGAATGTTTCCATGTTGCTCTTATCCCTAAGAAACATCGTGCAGTAGTCGTAGAATTCAAAGTCATCAATAATCTCTGGATATTTTTCTTGCTCTCCGGTTGCTTCAGGGATTGTAATTAATGATGATGAGATTTGTATTTTTAGAGGATCCATCAAGGAACGACCAATTATATGCGATGTTTCTGCCATGTCATCCATGGTGGAACTCAGTGCTCACTTGCTTCCAACACTCTTCTTCTTTCACTTATCTTTTTCTTAGCATCTGATGAGCTGGAGGGTCGAGTGGAGGAACCATCCACTCCCGTGCCTGCTGGGGAAGGATTTAATTCTTCATTATTTTTGAATCATCATCATCAAATATGTCATGTTCATCAACCGATTCATGACAATGGTTTCGTGAATTTGGGGACCACGCAAGATCTCATGTTGCAACTATTTGGCTAAACATCATGTCTAACTTCTCCTCCAACTCTGGAGTTATGCCCGGGTAACAAAACTTCTTTGCAGAAGGGATCACCTAGGAGTACATATTAAAGTAGTCATAATATTATTATTAACACATTTATAATTAGTAGTAAGACAATAATCAGAATAAATATATCAACCTTCAGTCTTTCGTCCCACCATTCGTCATAATCGTCAATAGTTTTACGCGAGTGATTCCAACCCAATCCAGTATTTTCCCGTTTCAACTCTCGCCATAACTTTCATTTTTTTTAACCGATCCCATTTATTTTTCATTTGTTTTTGGTTATAAGATTTTCCCGTCCGTTCTCAATAATTATTCATTAGATTATTCCATCCATCCTTGCTAAAATATGTTGTTGGCCTGTTCCCAAACTCAATTTATTTTATGAATAATTCACAAAAATACATCACATAATTCATTTCCCAGGTTGCACAGAATTCACCTTCTTTATGTTTACCCATTATGCAGAACTGAACATAAGTAAATAATAATAAATTTATCATTCATAATCCATATGAATCACAATAATAGTTTCGTAATTCCATATGCATTCATACATATTGAATTTCAACATCCAGTTACTTTGATAAGAATAATAAAACCACTTGCATCAACAATGAAAAGCATATCAAAATTCAAAATGCATGGGCAAAACATAAATTATCATGTTTTTGTAAAAGCTAGCTTACTTGTATATCTAGTCAATTTTAAAACCTTATTTTGTAAATGCTAGCTTACCCGTAAGGCATAGTTTTCACTATACAAACAAAAATGTAAGCAAACATAAATTACAAAATCATATAATGGAAGCACCACAAAACATCAAAATCGTATAATGGAAGTACCACATTCCTTTTACATTTTGACTAATGAAGCTCATTCTTACATCAGATTATGTTTTCTTGGATGTTGGAAAATGAGGGTTTGAGGAAGATGATTTGAAAAAAAAACCCATGATTTTGTTGAAATAAATTATGAAATTTATGAAGAAAAAATATGAATTCTATTCCTAATATCTATCCTTGTATAGCAAAATACTATACAATGTGGTGAAATTGGGCCTAAGAATTCAATGTGGATGCAGCTTTAAACTATTACAACATTCAAATAGCGTAATAGATTGAAAATGTGAATTAAAGACAGAATTTTTTAACATAATATGTTTAGAATCATAGAATCTCTCCCTTTGTCACCTGTCACAAAACTAAAACTATAAATTCTCCTGATGGAGGAAGACCTACAAGGTTACAATTCTAAATACTGGAATAAATTGTTAACGTAAGATTTTATCCAGTTTCATGAGAAAACCATGAAACCAAGCCAGGAATGTAATGAAATTTTAACATTTACATGAAAATGAAAATGGAAGCACCACAAAACCTCAAAATCGTATGATGGAAGCACCACATTCCTTTTGCATTTTGATGTGAAGCTAGTTCCTACACAGATCTGAACAATTCTTACACCTTCGAAAATGCTCTTTGAAAAAAGAAAAAACGAGGGGGGATTCGAGCTAGAAGCTCGTCGGGAGGAGACTGGTTCTTTGAGCCAAGAAAATCCAACACAAGTGAAGATCCAGAAGGAGACGGAGAAGGAGATGGATTGATACCTGTCAAAGAGGTAGATGATCGGAAGGAGACTAGCGAACTGGAAACTCGTCGGATTGGAAGATCGTCAGATTTGTCGAACTGGAAGACGGGTTCGTCGGGCTCCTACGTTTTTTGCGGCGTGGATAGAAAACTGGAGGAGAAAGATTGAGAAGAGTTGTGAGAAAAGACATGAACTGGAGGCCAATAATGACTTCGAAAAGAGCCCTAAAAGTTGTTTGGGCGACGGCGTTTCCAACAGCTAGACAATAACAGATTGAAGAAAACACAACGGAGCGAAAAAGCCTACCCAAACTGCCCTTAATCACCGCTGTTAATTTCTCCGAGTGTCAATATAGCGAAACCGAGACGTAGATTTCCGAATTCCGACAGCCCAGGCGGAAAAATTCCGCAATAGTTTGCACGTGACAGCCCCTCGCACGCCGTCTCCGGTTCGCCCGGCGCGATCGACGGTATTGATCTGCTAGCTTCCTACCGCCCGGAACCGCGCCTCCTTCGCCCACTCACTCGGTCGCCCTCTCCTGCTGCCCTGTCGCTTGATCTGCATCTGCGCTCTGAAAGTTTCAGCCGACTGTCGCTCGCATGATCTGCGTCTACTTCAAGGAAACATCAGAGACCGAAGTCTTGCTGTCTTCGCACCCCTAACAGCACGCGGTGGAGCGGCTGCTGTGTTGGTGGGGACAAGGGGCTACACAGCGTGATTCAAGTACCACTAGAAGGGAGAGGTCAATGCAAGGAGAAATTACAGTTAGGTATTTCTTACTACAAAAAATTTCATAAGCACATACACCAGTTTTTTTGCTCTTCCTGATATTTGAGCTTGGAAGATGACTCATACTTCCTGTCTTCCATTTCTCCGTGATGCAACTTCCCTCGATAAAGGTGTAATACTGTCGGTAGCTTCCACATAATATGTTATGACTTGCGATGGTGCAAATGAAGCAAGAGACACCTACCATTCTTTGTAGTGAGTGAGGTGAAAGTGAAAGGATTCATAGCAGAGAGGGCATGAGTTGGATTTCTATGTAGTTTAAAGTTGACACGTCTCCTTTCTTTTTGGACCAAATTCATGTTTGATTACTAGTAGCACATGATTGAAATTTTGGAAGCATGAACATTTTATAGGTATTCCGGAGTTTTGTCCACAGCTCTTTAGACATTGTGTTTGAAAATTGTAGTCACACCTAATTGCATTTGTTGTACTCCTTTTTCTTATCTTTCTACATAATGTTTTGATACTTATTAGATGCTCTAGACACAACAAAATGTGTGGTCGATAGCAAATCAATCTTCTGTTTAGCCTTCCCACTCTCATTTTTACTCAATCATTAGCTAACATACAGCTATTGCATACAATATCCCTAGGTTCTGTGCTTGATTATGTGATGTGAATATTTAGTAAATAGAGTAATCAACATCCTTAGAGACTCGTGGGAGTTTATTTAAAATATTTGTGTTGCCATTTGTGTCACATTGATACGGGCTAGCCATATCAAGATCTAAATCCGAGAACATGAGCTTGCATTGCATGAAATAAAAGATAAAATCGGGACACAAGCACCCGGAGGCTGGGTCCTCCAAGGCACTCCCCTCTCCAAAGAGAGACTCAAGACTACACTCCAAAGATAGGATCTCACTACCTAAGGGGTTCCTTATATAGATTGAGGCCCACTACAGGACAAGGCACTACATGACAAAATACATTAAAGATACATGTGTATCAATACACCCGTCCTGAAAAGCGACCTTGCCCTCAAGGTTGAGTCGGGAAGGGTGTCCTGGACGCATCAGAGAGACTCGGGCAACTCTTCTAGTGGGCGGATCAGGTGAAACATCAAGAGTGTAAAGGCGTTGTGGAGGGCTGGTCGTTGCTGATCTATGGTACAGGTGACTGAAACAGGCGTAGAACTTGGCATGAGACTGCCCGAGCGGTGAAGCAATGTCATGCCCGCAAAATATCCCATCCTCAAGGTTGAGCGAGGTGCATGCCAGTGGGGCCAGGGCCTCGGTCAGAGTCCGAATGCTATGAAGGTTGATGGTGGAAACCCGATGGGAAGTCTGGTCGAAGTGGGAGAATGACAAGATGTGAGGGTAGGAGAATAGTGGGTTCGAGAGATGTGAGAAAAGAGGAGTCGGGAGATAAGAGAGCTGATAGGAGGGGTCTCCAAGAAATGACAGGAAGTAGAATAAGCATGTGGCTCTGTGTGAAAGGCTGGCGAGCCGCCATGTGGAGCCTCTATTATGGGCTTGTCGGAAGGCTAGCGGATTGGAGGGCAACCAGTGCAAATCAGAAGAGGGGCGGGGGGGGGGGGGGGTATTAGGGGACTGCGTGTTGCGGTCGACAGTGGGAGAACGAAGGGGGTGTTGGGAAGGGAGGAAGGGACAGCGGTTCCAATGGTCGAAGATCCACTAAGGGGTAGTGGTGGGATGGAGGGGAGCGGATCGAGCGGCGCTGACGAACGAAGGATCGGGCGGATCGACCGCCCCTGTCGAACGAAGGATCGGGAGGAATTGGCGGATCGAGCGGCGCTGGCGAACGAAGGAATCGGGCGGAAGCGGTCAGAAGCATAAAATCAGATCCAATTAGGGTTTCGTCAGAAACCCTAAAATAGCGGCAGATCGGACCAATTGATACGGGCTAGCAATATCAAGATCTAAATCCGAGAACACGAGTTTGCATTGCATGCAATAAAAGATACAATCGGGAGACAAGCTCCGGCAAAGCACCCGGAGGCTGGGTCCTCAAAGGCACTTCTCTCTCCAAAGAGAGACTCAAGACTAAACTCCAAAGATAGGACCTCGGACCGACGTCCTTCCCGGACGAAACTCGATGACCGAGCCGTTCGTTGCCTCTTCCTCGGCTACTCCACTACCACTAAGGGCTACCGGTGCTATGATCCTCAGTTCCGCCGTGTGATTTACTCTATGGATGTGACCTTTCATGAGGAGGTCCCATTCTTTCCTTTGACCCTCATCTCGCTTCCTACCATTGTTCAATCTCTTCCTGTCGTCCCTCCTTCTCCTGCCGATGTGCCCACGACTGCTCCACCAGTCCTCCGGACTTACTCTCGTCGTCCACCGCCGGCTCCATCGGTTGCACCCACTTCTCCTCTAGTCTCGGATTAGCAGCTCCTTCCGGTTGCAGGTACCTCCCTTGAACCTCTCTCTTCTCCTACTTCTGTTGATTTACCTATTGCCCTGCGGAAGGGCAAGCGTGCTTGTGTTCGCCCTCCTATCACGGAGTACCCGCTGGCTAACGTTGTTTCCTATCAGCATTTCTCACCCTCTTACCAGGCATTTGTGGCTACTGCTGATTCTGTTCGGATACCTGCCTCGACTGCTGAGGCCTTGACCCCCGATGGGTTCGGGCCATGGAGGATGAGATGTCTGCTCTTCGTCGCACTGGTACATGGTCTCTGGTTCCCCTTCCTCCCGGGAAACGCACCGTTGGGTGTAAATGGGTCTATACCGTCAAGTACTCTGTTGACGGGTCCATTGATCGATACAAGGCTCGTTTGGTCGCCAAAGGTTTCACTCAGGCTCCGGACGAGTTCGGTGCCACTTTTGCTCCCGTGGCTAAGCTGACCAGTGTTCGCCTTTTGCTCTCTCTTGCGGCATCGCGGGCGTGACCGCTTTACCAGCTGGACGTCAAAAATGCTTTTCTGCATGGAGATTTACGGGAGGAAGTCTATATGGCTCCTCCTCCGGGGTTTTCCCTTAAGGGGGAGTATTCGGGGAGAGTCTGCCGCCTCCACAAATCCCTGTACGGCTTAAAACAGTCTCCTCGTGCCTGGTTTGAACGGTTCAGCTCGGTTCTTCTCCAGTCTGGCTTCACCCAGTGTAGTGCCGATCACACCTGCTTCGTCCGAGCCACCTCGGATGGACGTCGCACCATTGTCTTGATTTACGTTGATGACATTATTCTTACAGGGGATGACCCTCCTGGGATCTCTGAGGTGAAAGCTACTCTCCGTTCAGCCTTTGAGGTGAAAGACCTTGGACCCCTCCGCTACTTTCTTGGGATTGAAGTTGCTCGCTCACGGAAGGGTATCTCCATATCGCAGCGAAAGTATACCTTAGACCTTCTTCGGGATACAGGTCTACTTGGATGTCGTCCCGCGAGCACTCCTATGGATAGCAACCATCGCCTTCATGCTGAATCTGGTGATTCTCTCCCTGATCCGTCTCAGTACCAGCGTTTGGTTGGACGCTTGATCTACTTGACCAATACTAGGCCTGACATCAGCTTCTCTGTGAGTGTTTTGAGTCAGTTTATGCACTCTCCCAGGACGTCGCATCTTGAGGCCGCTAGACGTGTCCTTCGCTATCTTAAGCGTGCTCCTGGCCTTGGATTGTTCTATCGGGCTGGTAGTACACCCAGTCTCTCCTGCTTCACTGATGCGGACTTTGCTGGCTCTTTGACTGATCGCCGGTCTACGTCAGGTTTCTGTGTTTTCCATGATGATCATCTCATATCATGGCGGAGTAAGAAACAACCTATCGTATCCCGCTCCTCTGCTGAATCCGAATATCGGGCCATGGCTCATGGTGTAACAGAGTTGGTTTGGCTCCGATCGCTGTTGACAGAACTTGGCCTATCCCATACCTCAGGTTCAACTCTCTATTGTGATAACAAGTCAGCTATTCTTCTCACTCAGGACTCAGTGCTACATGAGCGCACCAAGCACATTGAGATGGATGTACATTTCTTGCGGGATCATGTTCGGATTGGGTCTGTTATTCCAGCTTATGTCTCCTCTGCCGATCAGCTTGCCGACGCCTTGACTAAAGCTATCGGTCCTACTCGTTTAGATCTGACTACTTCCAAGCTGGACATGATCGATATCTTTGCTCCAGCTTGAGGGGGAGTATTGGAGTTGTTATTTATGTAATATGTGTATTGTTGTAATTATTTTATTCTTTACTGGTTATATATATGTTGAGTCTCCCCATTGGGAGACATGAGGGTTTTCCATTATTTGCTACACTCACTACCTAAGAGGCTCCTTATATAGATGGAGGCCCCACTATAGAACAAGACACTACATGACGAAATACATTAAAGATATGTGTATATCACACATTATATGCATCATTGCTTCATAGATTAAATTTCAGTATTTGGGAATTCACACGATTGAGTTTTGTTTTTAGTAGTAGTTCCTATTTGCTACATTTTTTCATGCAATTATGACTTCAAAACTCGGCTCGTTTAACTTAAAGCTATAATTGACCTAGATTTGCCCCTTCTCTCCATTCTTTATTTGTTCTCTTTGCTTCATTACAATTGATTCATATTGTTGAGGCTGATGGAATGGCATAATGATTGTCGTAATGGCTTGTAAGCAGCTTGGTAGCATAAGCCATTACTAATGGAGAGAGTCACTTTCCCTTTCTCTCCATTCTCACCTCGGATTTGCACATCCTATGCCAACATGGGCAAACAAAGGGACATTATATTTTTAGAGAGATAATACATATTGTAACGTCACGAAAGTGGAAAGTGGATGCGATTACGATTGGATCGTGTAGCGCCCTTAGAGGGAGGTGAGGGGTGAATAAGGGATTATTGATTTTTATAAAATTTTCATTGTTAATTTAAAACTCAGATTATTGAGTTGATAAATTCAGAAATAATTAGCTTTGAAGATTAATATAAAAATAAGTTCAAAACATATTTTAAAGTCAATTACAAAACTTGGATCTTCTTGACGCTGCAGATCAAGACGATGAATAAAACTCGGTTTGTTTTCTATACTGACTCATCCCTTGAACTGGTTGACCTTAACCTATCTATCCCCAGATAGTCGTCAAACCCCCTAGACCCTAAACCTCAGCCTAGTCGCCTAACACACAAGGCAAATTCTTCCCCTAAGGCCTACAAAGACCTAGTGCCTAACAAAGAGGCAAATTCGTCAATGTACAAGAATTAAAGTACCCAAATCAAAAGACAAAAATACAAGTTGATAATATGCAATAATCAGAAATCAAAGCTGCCTAATAGAACTTCTGAAGGCGATGCAAAGGAACGCTTGAGATTGTCGTCGTAGATGCGCTCAAACTTCATCTTGAATAAGCTTTGATGTTCTTTGCCTTCGAAATCTCTACGAATTGCTGTAGCGAAGTTTTGGATTTCCTCTAGACCTTTGGGACGAAAGTTCTCTCAAAAATATTCTTGGTTTTTCTTCAATCAATATGAGAGATGGAGCAAAATGTCCTTTATATAGAGTTCAGTGAGCTATCGCCCACGATATGGCCTATAGCCGGGCGGTAGCTTATTAAACGAATATCCCTCTCCTGCCGTCTTGTTTTGGAAGCTTGGTCTGCTATTTTAAGTAACAATTATCGTGGCGCGGTAAGGTTATCGCCAGAAGATAGTGTGATAAATCCTCGCGCCCAAAATGATATTGCATGCTCCATTTAGTGTGATTGCCAGAGTTGCCTTAAGGTTACCGTCGCGCGATTGACCTATCGCCGAATGGTAAGTTTTTACATAATTAGCTCCTTGCTCCCGCAAAGTCCCTTTTGAATTGTTCCTTGCCAGCTTATCATTCTGAAACGAAGGCTATCGCCGACGTTAAGCTCTATCGCTGCGCGGTAGGAGGCAATTCAGTCCATATCTCCTATTTAGTGTCCCGATCGTATTCCAATATACTTCTCTCTATTTTACATGTATAATCTGCACACTATAAACACAAGTAAATGTAAATCAAATACAGATTATGATTTGTTATTCTCAAACCAAGAGATGCTGAACCGATATTCCAACAAATTCTCAAATTTGATAATAACAAATCCTATGAATGAGAAAATAGCCTTTTTATAATTGTTTTGTTTATAGGATTGTGCGGTAAATGATAATCGTGAAAACATGTATTAGAACGATCATATGAATGTATGCAAATACACTAAGATGAGACTCTTCCTAAATATGTGCTCCCCCTAAATATGTACTCACTCTAAATTTTATGGTTTTGTAATTCTTCCCTCTTGAATTTCTCAATTCGTCATTTTGTCCTCCACCTTTTTGTATTATCAAAAGAGGAGGGGGTGAAATATTTCATGAAATAGTGAACCATAAAAAAATAATCATGATCGAGCGAATCAAAAGTGCATGTAGCGGATAAGTGTAAAATAATGCATAGTGAGGGGAAAATACACAAGATAATCGTTAGAACATAAGAGCACAACTTCATAAAAAGATAATCGTTATAAATTATAGATCATAATCTTAGAATTTTTATAGCAGATTCAAGAGAATGAGATATTTGTAAGAGTAATTAGGATTATCTTGTGCATATGATATGCTTTAAAATTTAAGCTTTAAAGACATTGTAAAGATCATGCTTAGTCATCTCGTACTTTTACTCGTTCATGTAGAAAGATGCCTGTTTGTGCTCATAGTCTAATTCTCATGAGTGGAAGGTTTATAAGAAACAATGATGTGTACAATTTTTGATTTTGCTCAAGTAAAATAAAAATAATTAAGATACATACAATATGTAAAAAATGTATACAATCAATATGCATACAAAATGTAAAGAATATACACAATTAATATATAAAGTAAAATTGATTTCATAACTTCTAAGCACAATAAAGTACAACTACCAATGTGTTTCTTCCACACAATACTCATTTAGATTTATCAGAGAACGAAGTATTGTTTGACGGATCACATAAGTTTTTTTTTATTTTATTTTGGGTGATCCAGTGCACCAAAGAGAAGTATAAATGTGATATTTTTAAAGATTGTTTGCTCAAGATAATTTACAATTCATCTAAAGATACTTTGCCCACGCAATGCTCATTAAAGCTTATTAGGGGTACAAAACATTGCTTGAGGGGTTTTCCTTGTCGTTTATTTATTTTTATTTTGAATGAGCAAGGACCCCGAATATACTTGAAGGCAAACACATTTTATGCTAAACCACACCTCTCTTATGTTAGTGCATGAATATCCATGGATCACATGAAGGCGATCTGATGGAGTATATGCAATTTAGCTGTGCATATTAACTAGATGTAACATTACACTACAAAAACATGCATAAGCAAGATTATACACAATTGTAGAAATCAAAATGAGTGAATGTGTGAATCATTGTTTAACATAAAACATCACTTATACTTAGAGACATACATAAGTATTTTGATACAAATTGTCCTATATAGGTTTTCGTTGTACTTTTGAGATTATGTTCTTTAGCATGAATAACTAAAATAATGTTCAATGAAGATTAAAGTGACACATCATACATTGTAGTCAGTCCTTAAATGTTATACTACTCTTGGTAGACATTTTTAATGTAGCTTAAAAATAATTTTTATAAATTTTTGTTTTTCAAATAAAAACAAAGTCATCGGGAAAAACACAATAATATCTAGAACACCAAACTCCAAACATAGTAGATTGAATCGTGCATCGGGAAGTGGTTTCGTGAATATATCTGCTAGTTGAGAATCAGTTTCAGTGATGCTAACTTTGACGTTTTCTTTCTTAATATGGTCCCTAATGAAATGGTGCCTAATATCTATATGTTTGAACCTAGAATGATGGACCAGACTGTTTGTCAAGTCAGCTGCACTCTTGTTATCACATCTTAACTCTACATTTTTAAAGTGTACACCAAAGTCTTCTAATGTTTGAGTCATTCATAGTTATTGCACACAACAACTACCTAAAGAATTATTATGTGGATATCATAAACCAAGTTTAACTGTGCCTATTAGATACCTAAGGTGTGTTTAACCGCTTTTAAATGTGATTCTGTAGGATCGGCTTGAAAACGTGCACATAAGCAAACGACAAACATACTATCGGGTCTAGATGCACTCAAATATAATAATGATTCTATCATTACTCGATATACCATTTGATCTATTGATATTCCAACTTTATCTTTTCTTAATTTAAGTGATGCACTCATTGAAACATTAGCTTGTTTTAAATTTTCAAATCCAAATCGTTTAAGCATGTCTTGAACATATTTACTGTGACATATAGAAATTCCATAATGACGTGTAATTTGAAATTCGAGAAAATTTGTTAATTCTCTTATCCAACTCATTTTATATTCTTTTTGCATTACATTTACTATTTATTGACATAACTCTTCATTGGTAGCTCTAAAAATAATATCATCAACATAAATTTATAAAATTATCAAATCATCTTTTATATAAATGAAGAGTGTTGCATCAACACTACTCATTATACAATCATGTTTTAATAAAAATAAAGTCAATCTATCGTACCAGCAAGATGCGCTTGTTTTAATTCATAAAACACTTTGTCTAATTCGAAAACATGATTTGAAAATTCATTATTAATAAATCTGGTGGGTTGTTCTACATAAACTTCTTCTTTAATTATCCCGTTTAGAAAATCACTCTTAACGTTCATTTAAAATAATTTAAATTTTTTGAAACTAGCAAACGCAAAAAATCAAAATGACGGAAGCATGATTATGTGCACATAAATCAAAATGGATTCTTGGGTCTGCCCTCTCTGATGTCTTTGACTTTGATTTGAGGGCATGATTCCGCAACAAACGCGACGGTATAGGGGGCCACTATTTCAGTGGTACTCTGTGAGCAGCCACTTTGTGCATTTATTGTCAAAGGTTAGGTCTTTCTCCTCTGAGAGAAGCCACTTTGTGCATAGTGCCAAAGGTTAGGTCTGTTTCCAATCTTCCCCCGCCCATACCCCCAATGATTGGGGACTATATGGGTTCTGCTGTTGTTGTTGTAGCAAACGCAAAAAATATTCCAATGAACTCTAAACGTGCGACATGTGGTTTCTTCAAAATCTACCCCTTCAATTTGTGAAAATTCTTGAGCTACTAACCTAGCCTTATTTCTAATGATTCTAGACTCGCCATCCAATTTATTGTTAAAAATTCATTTGACTCAAACTATCGGATGGTTATGCGGATGCTCAACTAATTTCCAAATTTTTTTTATTTCAAATTGGCTAAGTTTCCCACTCATCGCCATAAACCAAGATTCATCATTTAAAGCGATAGACACATTTTTAGGTTCTATTTCAGATATAAAATATAAATTAGAGAAAGTTTCATGCAAAGAAGAATGTGTCGTTACTCCTTTAGATGGCTCTCTAAGCACAAGTTCTCGTGGATGGTGTTTAGAGAATTTTAGCACAGTTGGTGGCATATATGCTTGTTCTTCTTCCTTAATTTTATCATTGGGTTGATCCTCATCCGCAAACTCCATGATAACAATGAGTTCATCTTCCTTTCCCGTATTACTATTGGGAGCTACACATATAACACCCTTATCAAATTTTACATGAATAGATTCTTCAACCATCATAGTTCTATTATTATAAATTCAATAAGCACGACTAGTTGAAGAGTATCTTAAAAATATGCCTTTATCATATTTTTCATCAAATTTACCTAGATTGTCTTTAGTTTTTAAGATAAAACATTTACATATAAAGACTCTAAAATAAGAGACACTAAACTTGTTTTGAAAATATAGTTCATATGACATTAATTTTAACATAGGAAGAAGCATAACTCGATTTATAATATTGCTTGCGGCACTAACGACTTCGGCCCAAAAGTGTTTAGGCAACCATACTCAGAAATCATAGTGCGTGCTAACTTTTGCAGGGTTCTATTTTTCTTCTTCACTACTCTATTTTGTTGTGGAGTGCGTGAAGTGGAAAAGTCATGTTTAATGCTTAAGTTATCCCAAAAAATAGAAGATTTTTTATTTTCAAATTCGTCTCAATGATCTAAGTGTATGCAATTAATTTTAAATTCATGATCATTTTGAATTTGTTTGCATAATTTAGAAAATTCAAAAAATGTATCAGACTTGGATTTAAGAAATATAGTCCAACAATAACGTGAATAATTCTCAATTAAACATAGTATATTTTTTTCACTAAAACTAGATGTATTAACAGACGAAAGAGATCCATATGAATTAATTACAGTGGTCTAGTGGTAGAACTTTTAGTTTTGCTTTTAAATAAAGATCTTGTAAATTTTCCCTTTTGACACGAGTTACATTAATTTTTTTTTCATTTAGTTTTGAAAGACCACACATTAATTTATCATTATATAATTTTAAAATTAGCTTGGCACCAGAATGACCAAGTCTCATATGCCAAAGTTCTAATTCTTCATTCTTAGCAACAAGATATTTTATGGAAGATAAAGTAAGATCATTAAAAGCAATAATATAAACATTGCATGATCTAGGTGTAATAAGTACTACTTCATTTGTCTTAGCATTAATAATTATGCATATGGTTATTGATGATTCAAATAATATATTTACTCATTTGTCACATAGTTGGTTAATAGAAATCAAATCATGTTTTAATCCATCAACAAACAAAACATTCGAAATAGTAAAATAGTCGTTACCCACTGTACCAATACCCATGATCCTTTCTTTGCTATTGTCGCCGAAAGTGACAGTCAACCCCTACTTTTTTTTCTAGGCTAAGGAATGCCTCTTTATCGCTCGTCATGTGTTTGTAGCATCCTGAGTCCAAGTATCACATGTCACCTTTGTTCTTAGCCTGCCAATACACCTAAAAAAGATAGAGAGTAAAGATCTGAATACCCAAGAGGTCCCTCCCTTAGAGTAGGTGGAAACCTTATGTACCCAGATTTGCTTTATAGCACGCGGTCCCTTCTTCAAGCAAGAGCCAAATGCATCTCCAAACTTGTTACATTTGGAATACAAAAGAAAAGCGGAGGAGATAACTTTCTAATTTTTGGGAGGACTTTTGCTGGAAGAGGGAGAAGTACCAGCAAATTTATTTAATTTCTTATTAGATTTTTGTTTATTTCGAGAAGCACTACTACCGCCGGCGGTAATAGCTACCTGGCGGTTATAGCTACCGCTGGCGGTAATAGCTACCTGCCGGCTACGTTATCAAGGCGCGCGCCTAGGCGCGCCTGAGGCGCTGGGCGCACCAGGCGCACCGGCCAGCGCCTCTGCAAGGAAGAGGCGGGCGACGTGCCTCAGGCGCGCCTCAGGCGCGCCCAGGCGCGCGCCTTACCAACTCCCAGGCGCACCAAAGGCGCGCCTGGGAGTTTCAAGCTGTATTCTTCAACCTTTTTTTTGGGAGGGGACAAAAACATGATCTCAGACGCACCCGAGGTACACCTAGGCGCACTTAGGCATCCAATTCACCGATTTTCAGTGAATTGAGTGCCAAATTCACTGAAAATTCGCTGATTTTCAGTGAATTGGGTGCCAATTCACTGAAAATCAGCGAATTCGGCATCCAATTCGCTGATTTTCAGTGAATTTGGCACCCAATTCCCTGATTTTCAGTGAATTGGGCACCCAATTCATTGAAAATCAGCGAATTGGGCACCCAATTCATTGAAAATCAGCGAATTGGGCACCCAATTCATTGAAAATCAGCAAATTGGATGCCCAATTCGCTGATTTTCAGTGAATTGGGCACCCAATTCATTGAAAATCAATGAATTGGATGCCAAATTAACTGATTTTCAGTGAATTGGGTGCCCAATTCGCTGATTTTCAGTGAATTGGGCACCCAATTCATTTTTGCGCCTCACGTGCCTCAGGCGCGCGCCTTGCGCCTAGGCTCCAGGACCCCTTTGCGCCTCGGTGCGCCTTGCGCCTTTGATAACTTAGCCTGGCGGTTATAGCTACCGCTGGCGGTAATGTCACAGAACTATACCACAACCTGAATTTTGCACTTTCATGACATTAGTTGATCAAAATCATATCAAGAGATTTTTGGCCAACTCTTAATTTTTGTATTGCAATGTTTAAGTTATGGATGCAGGCTTTTAATGCGGTGTTTTCAGTTACAAGCATTACACATTGATTTGCAAACGTCTTTTTCCAATTTTTAATTTGAGCAAGAGAAGATTGTAACTTGCTCTTTAAATCCCTCTTTTCAATGGTGAGAGTTTCGATGTTCGAGGAGGTTTTGGAGAGCAGCTCTTCCAATTCTTTTATTTTTGCCAAAGTGTTAACACACTCTTGGTAATCAATCTTTTCTTTTCCCAATTTGATTGCTTCTTTGTTTAGCTTTTTATTTTCTTTTAACAAAATTTTGTTTTCAGTTTTTAATAAGTCAAGATCTTTTAAAGTTTCGTCAAAATATTTAAAGGGTTTCGTATATTCAGAATAAAGATCATCATAAGAGAGAGGAGTCACCTTAGTGTCTCTTTGGACACTACAGTCGTCATCAGAAGGAAGGTGATGTTTTCCCATGAGACATGTTTGTCTCCTCGTTGTCTCTAGTACTTGCGCCGCTAGACTCCTCAGAGGAGGAGTCATCCCAAGTTGAAGCCTTCAACACCTTCCTGTCTTTTAGTTTGTTTGCCTTTTCGTTTGTTTGCCTTTTCGTTTGTTTGCCTTTTCGTTTGCTTGTCTTTTCTTTCTCCTCCTTTAAGTATTTTGGGAACTTCTTATATGCCCGGGCTTCCGACAGTGGTAGCACTCCGGTGGTGACCATTCCTCCTCGCTATCAGACGCCTTTGCCTTCTTTGACCACGAACCCTTTTTGTTGCCACTCTTCTTCGTGTACTTTCAGAAAGTGTTCCTCCTTTCTGGGTTCCTCGTGAATTGTTTGAAACCTTACACAAAGAGGCTCTCCTCGCCACCCTCTTCATCATCATCTTGTTCTTTTGCAGATTTTATGGCCAACGGTTTCTTCTTTGGCGCTCGACGGTATTCTTCATTTTGAATCTTTAGTTCGACCTCATGGATTTTTAAGTTTCCAATGAGGCTCTCAATCTCGAGCCGGTTTAGATTGTGCGATTTAGCATTGGCGGTGACCTTCGGGTTGAATCTTGAAGGGAGAGATCTTAGTATATTCCTCATTAAGTCCCCATTGGAGAAGGACTTTCCAAGAGATTTTGAAGCGTTCACAATCTTCGTTAACCTTGTGTACATAACATCAACTTCTTCATTAATCTCCATGAGGAATTGTTTGTACTCTGACTCCAACTTGAAGAGCTTTGATTCCTTTACTTGCGATGTACCCTCATGAGTTTGTTCCAGTAAAAGTCAAATATCATAAGCAGTTTCACATGCGCATGTACGATTAATTTCAGTTTTGTCTAATGCGCAAAACAAAGAATTAATGACTTTTGTAGTATTTGTACATTTTCTTTTATCAAAGTCATCCCATTTTCTCTAGGTTTTTCTATAGACTCACTACCAACTACAGTAGTAGGTGGAGTGTATCTTCATTCTATCATAACCTAAACATCTAAATATAGAGTCATTAAAAAACATCTCATTGTAGTCCTCCATTAACTATAATTCGACCCAATGAAAGAGGACGACTAATTCTTTGCCCCTAATTGAAAACGAGATCATGTTGCGCCATTACTCCAGTGATTAAAACTTTTTGGAGTAACCTCCCTCTGATTCCACTTGTTGGATCGTGTAACGCCCTTGGGGGGGGGGGGGGATAAGGGATTAATGATTTTTATAAAATTCTCTGCTAATGATTAAAACTTAGATTATTGAGATGATAATTTCAAAAATAATTAGCTTTGAAGATTAATATAAAAACAAGTTCAAAACATATTTTAAAGTCAAATACAAAACTTGGATTTTCATGATACTAAAGATCAAGACGATGAATAAAACTTTGTTTGTTTTCTATACCGACTCACCCCTTGAACCGGATGGTTTTAGCCTATCAATTCCCAGATAGGCGTCAAGCCCCTAGACCTAAACCCCAACCTAGTCGCCTAACAGACGAGGCGAATTCTCCCTCTAAGCCCTACAAAGACCTAGTCTCCTAACACAAGAGGCAAATTCCTCAACGTATAAGAATAAAAGTACCCAAATCAAAAGAGAAAAATACAAGTTGATAATATGCAATAATCAGAAATCAAAACTCCTTAATAGAACTTCTCACGGCGATGCGAAGGAACGTTTGAGATTGTCGTCGTAGATGTGCTCGAACTTCGTCTTGAATAAGCATTGATGTTCTTCGCCTACGGTAGGGCCTATCGCCGAGCGATAGCTTATTAAACGAATTTCCTGCTCCTGCGTCTTGATTTGGAAGCTTGGGCTGTTATTTTAAGCAACAATTATCGCGGCACGGTAAGGTTATCGCCAGATGGTAGCGTGATAAATTCTTGCGCCCAAAATGATATTGCAAACTCCATTTAGCTGCCACTGATTGTGTGATTGCCGGAGTTTCCTAAAGGTTATCGCTGCGCGGTAAGACTTTACATAATTAGCTCCTTGCTCCTGCCAAGTCCCATTTGAATTGCTCCTTGCCAGCTTGTCATTTTGGAATGAAGGCTATCGCCGCGCGGTAGGAGACAATTCAGTCCGTATCTCCAATTTAGTGTCCCGATCGTATTCCAATGTACTTCTCTCTAATTTACCGGTATAACTTGCACACTATAAACACAAGCAAAAGTATATCAAATATAGATTGTGATGTGTTATTCTCAAAGCAAGAGATGCGGAACTGATGTTTCAACAATTGCGAGCAGAACAATGCTTGTTGTATATGGTTTTCAAGACTCGTACAAACTGTTCGGTAAAAGTAATGGGCACTTATAAACCTTTCACAGTAGCAGTTATTTTTAATACATGTTTTCAACTCCTTATCCATATTTTGTCTGATTTAACCGTTATTTTTAAATAATCTGTTTTAGCTAGTTATCTGTGATCTAATTTGTTTTTGTTATACTAATTGTAAAATTTGTTCTTTGCTCTTTTTTCATAACGATAAATATATTATGAATTCTGCTTGTATTATTTCTAGTAGTAGATAGCAATTTATTATTTCTATTGGTACAGTGATGATGTTTCTCTGGAGGGACTACAAGAGGAACTGGAAGAATGTAAATATGATGATGTATGTATATTAAATCTTGTGACCTTCTAAATTTATAGCATGCAGGTTTCTGCTGTTCATTATTCTATTGCCCCCATGCGACCAATTTTCTGAGTGCTTTTTTTGATTAACAAAATTCTAAGTCTTGATAGTGAAATTGTATATACTTTATAGAACCAGAAGGATTTACTGAAAGATAGCAGTTTTAACTTTTATTGTATTACTTTTAGGCCCTATACTTCTTGGTATGAGAAGGAAACCTAATATTGGTGTTTGTATTAGTTTTGTCAATGCTTTAGGCTGTTTTCATTACACGTACCTTACCTTATAAAACTAACTTCCATAAATCATTATAAATCTTGGGGTTACTATGAGGATGTACACTTATAGGCTAACATCATAAGCGTCTTTTTGTGGCCCTGTTTGATCTTAATTGGAAGTAAAATACAGACAAACTATCCTATAAACAATGCATGTTTTGCTGGATTTCTTCAATAAAGTTATTTCATTGTTAGATAAGTATATAGATTTGTTAGGTTGTTGGAGCAATCGTAGTTTTCTATAAAACATATTTACAGATTCACTTCTATTTATGTACATCAACTGGATAAAGTTAATGAACATAGTTGATGATTGTTAGAACATATAAAAGCCCATGTACAGAAAGCCCATGTATAAAGGCCCCTTTGGCCCTTTCCTCCTTAGGCTCCTTTAGTCCCACATTGCCTATTCTCTTTTCTGGCTTTCTCCCTTGTCATATTTAAGGACCTATTCTTCTTGTATTAAGTGAGTGAATATAATTATTTGGTTGAATACTCCAAAGAGTGGTTTCCAACTTTGTTCTTCTACATGGTATCAGAGCGAGGTTGCGATCCCGTTATTTCCGATTGATGTTTTTCTCCCGACTCTCCTTGTTATTTCCGGTTGATGCTTTGCTCCCGGCTCTCCACTCCCACTCGCCAGCTCTCCCTCCAACCCACACGCCAACAGTAGCCCACTCACCAACAGCAGTCCACTCGCCAACCTCCAGCTCCCACTCGCCAGCAGCCCACTCGCCACCTCCACCTCCACTCGCCAGCAGCCCACTCACCACCTCCAACTCCACTCGCCAACCTCCACCTCCAGCTCCCACTCAATAGCAACCTACTCGCCAACAGCAGCCCACTCGCCAGCAGCCCACCCTCTAACCCTCTCGCCAGCAGCCCACTCGCCAGCCCTCTTGCATGCAACCCCCACTCGCCAGCAGCCCACTCGCCACCACTCGCCAACCTCCAGCAGCCCACTCGCCACCACTCACCAACCTCCAGCAGCCCACTCGCCAGAGCCCACTCGGCTATGGGATCTGCTGCTGCCCCCACTTCTTCCACTCTTTCGGCTCTTGCTACCGCCCCCACACTCCTCGGGATGAACTCAGGATTACTACCATCTCCCTTGCCGGGAAGAAGAACTTTGTGGAATGAGTTCATTCCGTTCGCCGGGTCCTTCAGACTAAATGTCTCCTTCACCATCTTACCCGCAACCCTTCTATTGACCCTACTGAGAATTGGCTTCGCAATGATGGCCGCGTCCAATCTTGGCTTCTGAATTCCATGGAGGGTGAACCGTACTGGATGGCTATGTATCATGACACTACCAATGCTATGTGGGACGAGCTTCATTCCCTATACTCTGGAAAAGATAGTCTCCAACACCTGTTTGACATCTTTCTTGCTCTACAACAGCTTGAACCCGGGCTCGATGGGATCTCACCTCTTATGTTGCCCAATCCAAGACTCTTGTGGAGGTCTGGATACAACATCGGCCCTCTACTCCGGACCTCGCAACTCAACGGGCTCAGAAGGAAGCTGTTGGTATTGCCTTAATGATGGCCCGCGTTCCTCATCTCCACAATGTTCGAGCAATCATCCTCTCATCTCCTACTACACCCTCTCTCTCTGATGTCTGCTCCATGTTGCTTAAGGTGACGCCACCTACTGCCCTCCTGACCCCGTCTCCTGTGCTCCTTCATCATGGTTCAGATCACAAACCCCCACCTGTTCCCTCTCGGGGTGGCCGCTCTAATACACGAGAGAGTGGTCGTGACAACCGTCATCGCCCTAAAGGTCTGAACACCCGTCTTTGCACCTTTTGTGGACGGGAGTGTCACACTGAAGCAGTATGTTATAGGAAACATGGGTTTCCACCACAACATGGTCCCTCCCTACCCCATGCCTCCACTGCTCGTGAGACCGCCTCCTCTCACCCTGACATTAATGCCTTAAGGGGAGAACTGCAGCTGCGTGGTCTGATGTCCCTGCCATCTTCCTCTGGTTCTTCTGTCTCCCATACAGGTATCTCCTGTTTCACCTATAGCCCCTCCTGGATTTTGGATTCCGGTGCAACCAACCACACCACTCCTCAGAAGCCGACTCTGTATTTGGACTCTCCATGTCTAAAGTTTATTACCTTGGATAATGGTGACACTATTCCTTTTACTGGTTGTGGTGATATGATGCTTACTCCAACTATCTCGTTGAAATCTGTTCTTCATGTTCCAGACTCTCACTTTAATCTGCTTTCTGTCAGTCGTCTCACCAATGATAATGATTGTCTTATTACTTTTTCTTCCTCTACTTTCTTATGCAGGATCGGCAACCTCCGAATATCATTGGTAGCGGGTGGCTGTCTAACGGGCTCTATATCTTGGATTCACTTGCTCCTGCGCTATCTTCCATTAGTTCTGTTGAGTGACACTGTCGCCTTGGTCATGCTCCTCTTCCAATCCTTCAGAAGGCTCTACCAGACTATCATTTCTCTTCTTTCGATTGTGAATCTTGTGTTTATGGAAAACAACATCGCTCTGTTTTTCCTCTTAGTTGTACTCGAAGTATTGCCCCATTTGATTTAGTGCATTCTGATATTTGGGGACCTTACAAAACTCCAAGTCTTTTTGGTTATCGTTACTTCGTTACCTTTATTGATGATTACTCCCGCATGACATGGTTATATATGATGCATGATCGCTCTGAACTCCTGTCTATTTTTCGTTCTTTTGCCGCTGAAACCACTACCCAATTTTCTCGTAACATTAAAATACTTTGCATTGACAATGCCCGTGAATACACTAGTCATGACTTCCAACAGTTCTGCAGGTCCTTGGGTACTATTCACCAAATCTCCTGTTCTTATACGCCGCAACAAAATGGCGTCGCTGACTGAAAGAATCGCCACCTTCTCGAAGTGGCCCGATCTCTCCTCTTTTAGATGCACGTCCCTACTTACTACTGGAATTTTGCTATCTCCACTGCATGCTATCTTATCAACCGCATGCTCTCCTCGGTCCTCAACTTCTCCACCCCCTTCTCTCTCTTATTCCCTGAGCGCGAACCATTTCCCTTAACTCCACGGGTCTTTGGCTGCGTCTGCTTCGTCCATCATCTTGGACCTCCTGTTGACAAATTAGCCCCACGTGCAACTCGCTCAATGTTCGTTGGGTACTCCCGGACTCAAAAAGGCTACGTTTGTTATTCTCCCTCTACCCGAAAACTGATTACGCCTGCGGACATTACTTTCCTTGAACAACAGTCTTTTCATGACACCGCCCCCATGACACCGTCTTCCCCTCGTGATCTCCCACTTCCTGTTGTTCCTACCACATTCCCGTCACCACCTCTTCTCCCAACACCTCCTCCTCTCCGTGTCTATTATTGTCGCTTCCCTCGAAATAGTGCCTCGCAACAGCCCCTGCCGACCATGGATGCTCCGCTGCCTGCTGATCCACCCGCACGTTCCACCGCGCATCCTCTTTCCAACTATGTCTCCTTACACCGGCTGTCTCCTGATTTACAGAGGTTTGCGGCTTCTTTGTCCTCTATTTCCCTTCCCTCTTATGTGTAGGAAGCTCTTCAACATCCCGGGTGGAGGGCCGCCATGAATGAAGAAATGACGGCCCTCTGGGCGAACAACACATGTGTCCTTGTCCCTCCTCCTCCTGACCAGTCCCTGGTTAGTTGCAAGTGGATCTTCACTGTCAAATATCATCCCGATGGGCGGGTTGATCGCCTTAAGGCTCGTCTTGTCGCTCGTGGATTCACTCAACAACATGGTATTGATTATGAGGAAACCTTCTCTCCGGTTGCCAAGCTCAACACTGTTCGCCTGCTCATATCTCTTACGGTCCATTTTCATTGGCCGCTACACCAGCTTGACATCAAGAATGCCTTCCTCAATGGCGATCTGCTGGAAACGGTTTATATGCAACAACCTCCTGATTATGCAACCACGGGGGAGTCCCTAGTGTGTCACCTGAAGAAATCCTTATACGGACTCAAACAGTCTCCCCGGGCATGGTTTGAGAAATTTAGTCGTGTAGTTCGTGAGTGTGGCTTTACCCAAAGCTCAGCAGATTTCTCATTGTTTACCCGTCAACGTCCCTCCGACACTGTTATTCTCTTGGTCTATGTTGATGACATTCTTGTCACGGGAGATGACCTTGCTGGCATTGTTCACATCAAGAAGCATCTTGCCTCTCAATTTCACACCAAGGACTTAGGTCGGCTACGGTACTTCCTAGGGATTGAGATTGCTCGACGACCGGATGGTTTGGTTCTCTATCAGCGAAAATATTGTTTTGATCTCCTCCATGATGCTGGCTACTCTGGGTGTAAACCTGTGGACACACCCATGGATACAAACCATCAACTGAGTTCTCACGGATCGGACTCAGATATGCTCCTTCCTAATCCAGATTATTATCGACACCTTGTGGGCAAGCTTATCTATCTGACTGTCACACGTCCGGATATCTCCTTTGCGGTTGGTGTGGTCAGCCGCTTCATGCATGCTCCTCGGACTTCCCACCTTCAGGCCGCTGAACGAATTCTTAGATACTTAAAGAATGCTCCTGGACAAGCCCTGGTATACAAGCCTTCTACCTCTCTATCCCTTGTGGCATACTGTGATGCTGATTATGCTGGGTCTTTCGATGATCGTCGCTCAACCAGCGGCTACTGCACATACTTTGGTGGAAATCTAGTTACCTGGCGAAGCAAGAAGCAAACGGTGGTTGCTCGCTCCTCCGCTGAAGCTGAGTATCGTTCCATGGCCGCTGCCATCTCTGAACTCACCTGGCTTGAGAGTCTCCTCACTGATTTAGGAGTCCAGCTTCCGGCTCCGGCAATACTCTTTTGCGATAGTCAAGCTGCTATACATATTGCTGAAAATCCTGTATTTCACGAACGCACCAAACATATCGAGGTTGACTGTCACTTTGTCCGGGAAAAGGTTCGACTTCAGAAAGTTTGTCTTCATCATATTCCTGCTGCTGATCAAGTCTCTGATGTTCTTACAAAAGCTCTACCTCGCTCTCTGTACCAGAAGTGCCTTTCCAAGCTTGGTGCCTACGACTTGTATGCTCCAGCTTGCGGGGGAGTGTTAGAACATATAAAAGCCCATGTACAGAAAGCCCATGTATAAAGGCCCTTTTGGCCCTTTCCTCCTTAGGCCCCTTTAGTCCCACATTACCTATTCTCTTTTCTGCCTTTCTCCCTTGTCATATTTAAGGACCTATTCTTCTTGTATTAAGTGAGTGAATATAATTATTTGGTTGAATACTCCAAAGAGTGGTTTCCAACTCTGTTCTTCTACAATGATAAACTTAGTGTTTATCCAAGCTCATTTTTCTTGAACATTCTTTCCTTGAAAGAGATTCATCAACATTACTATCTTTAGTTGTTGGACATTTATAAGAGCATTTACTATGCTCTGGATGCTGAATGAAGGAAGCATGGTTATGTGCACATAAATCAAAATGGATTCTTGGGTCTGCCCTCTCTGATGTCTTTGGCTTTGATTTGAGGGCATGACTCCGCAACAAACACGACGGTATAGGGGGCCACTATTTCAGTGGTGTACTCTGTGAGCAGCCACTTTGTGCATTTATTGTAAAAGGTTAGGTTTTTCTCCTCTGAGAGAAGCCACTTTGTGCATAGTGCCAAAGGTTAGGTCTGTTTCCAATCTCCCCCCGCCCATACCCCCAATGATTGGGGACTATATGGGTTCTAATGTAATGTAATGTAATAATATGACCAATACTAGTCTTTTAGTTTGTAAAGATTTATATTTGAGTAGCTATTCCAATTATGTTTTTCTTTTTTAATGTGCAATATATCTACTTGTTAAATGTAATTTCATCTAGGCATATTTCTTAACCACATATGTTTTCGTGGCATAGCTGTTTTAAGACTTTTTTTTCCTTTTTCTTGACAGGAAATTGCAAATATCCTTTCTAGAGGAACCAAATTACGGGAATATGCAAAAGGTGTGGAAAATAATGTACGCCAAGTTGAACTGGACGCAATACAGGTCAACTAACCTCTTTCTATTTTATCTAAACTATATTATAAAGAAAAACATAGGACCATCAAAAGAATCTCAACCATTGGCCATGATCCTCAAAACCTTCAAAATAATCTCAGCCCTTCGATTTTAATCTCTCTAATCTAGCGAAAGGCTAGAGGTATCTTGAAAATAAAAAAATATAAGTAGAGGCTGTTTTCAGGCTCTCCCCGTGGGCAGTGTGTAGTGACAACAATACTCCAACATCGCTTTAGTGATTGTCGAGTACTATCATTGTCATAAACTATGCATGAGGGGAGACCGAACACGACTTCTAGCCTTCTATAGAGATGGCATGGCTAAACATACTTTCCAAGTATAGCCATGTGCACTAAAATTCTCCCCAGATGAGTTAGTTTTGGTTCTATCTCTCACATCATGATTTTGAGAATTGATTGTGTACGTTTCCCTGAGCTAGTCGGATCTCTAAGCTGAAGATTTAGCCAAGAACAAATATTAAGTTGATGCCGAGTTTGAGTGCATATTTATTAGTGAATGCACAACTAATATATACAGGTGGAACATTACTTATCCAAAAAATCCGAAGTTTTTGTATAGAGCTTGAGTTGGCTATAACATAGTTGGAAGAGTGTAATAGGGAAGAGTCTAATAGAAGGTGCATGGAGCATATTGTATAAGGAGGAGGATAAGAAAGCTAAAGTGTCAAAAGTTGTTTAGGAGTCATCAGAGGAGTTAGTTACTTACCCCTATGGAGGTTGCCCTTAATAGTAGTAGGAATAATGGAGGTATTGCTGTATATATGTATGTTTGTTGTATGGTACTGTCATGATGATGACATTTGTATTTATTCCTATGAACATTTATATGGTATTTGTAGAACTTGTGTACTACATATGTAGTTATTATGAATGGATGTAACTCTTATGAGCTCACGTGGAATGTTTTTGTATTTATGTGACTGATTCTTGGTATTATGAAATTTATTCAAGCTTTTTCTCTCTTTCTTCCATTTTTTGCTTTATTCATAAATGCTAGGGCCGTTAGATAACTGACTTGCATTCATATGCCTATGGGGATTGACAATCTCTGAGATGATACTTCCCCACTTCTTTAGGATGTTACTCATTATAGGCACCTGGTTGACAACGTATTTACCTCAATGTAACATGACATTGCATTTGCAGTTACAATGGTTAGCCAATTTATGCATACTCTTAGAGAGTTCCATCTTTGATACAACCATGAAGATACTAGAGTATATCAAGGTATCTCCTAGTAAGGGTCTTTTAATACGATGATGGCCGCCACGCGCCTCTATTGGTCTGTGTAGCCCATGGGCATTATTGTACTTTGTATTTACCCACTCCTTTATATATAGGAGTCGTAGTGTCTCCTTGTTCTTTTATCTTTGAGACCTGTTTAGTGTTACGCTCTCCTTGAGAGAGAGACTCTTAAAGGGAACTAGTCCTCAGGAGTTCGGGCTGAGCTTGTCTCAGCAATTTGTATCTCTTTTGTGTTTAAATATGCAAATTTAGTTTCTAATAGCGTGAGTCTATCAACTGATCCGACCTGCCCCTCATTTTGGGTTTCCTGTGAAACCCTAATTGGCACATCTCTCCTCTTCCTGCGGCATCTCACGACAACGACGATTCCATCCGCCGATGATTCCAGCTACAGAGTGCGTCTTCAACCTCTTCTAGCGGCAACGCCCGTCTTCTGTCTCTTCCGACGACATCTAACGGAGGAAGCGATCCCAGCTGCAGAGTGCGTCTTTCGCCTCTTCCAGCGGCAGGTTCCGGCCCATCTTCCGGTTCCTGCAGCAACATCTAACGCCGGAAACGATTCCAGCGCCGCTATTCTTCTCCTGTGCATCCTCTTCCATGACTACTATAGCGACTCCTCATCTTCTCTACTGATTCCCGCTTTGACCGACCTCCCTGCACCAACCCCTCTTCCAGGTCACGATTCAAGTGCGTCTTCGGTTCTCGGCGCCTCCAGCCGGCTCTTCTTCCTCTTCATCCGCGTCCGACAACCCTCCGGTGACTCCTGCCGCATCCCAGCAGCCCTCTCGCGGCTCCCGCAACATTCCAGCAGCCATCTTGCGGCTTCTACAGCTTCCAACAGCCGCTCCTCATCCTCGCCGCCGCCTTCCACTATGTCAGAGTTCTTTTTACTTCTTTCAATGGCCCTCCACGCCGACGAGAACGCCTCCGCTACCGCCTCCACTGACTCCCAACACATGGATCATAACGAAGCCCAGCTTGCGGATCTTATTCTCCTCCTTCGAGGGCTTACGACCACGACAGTAAATCGCCCTCAGGCCACTCCTCCGCCACCACCACTACTTCAGCCGCCCCAGACCACATGGAGTTTCTGCACCCCGCTACAGACGTTTCACCGGCCCATCTCTGCCGGATTGAGATTTCAGTATTCGACGACATCGACCCTCTTGGGTGGCTCACTCGTGCCGAGAAGTTATTCGACCTTTAGTCTACTCCCGCCAAGCAGAAGGTCCCCCTCACCACTCTCTATATGGAGGGTTCGGGGATCCATTGGGTGCGTTGGATGCGTCAGCAGGTTCCTGACCTCACATGGCCCACATTGATGGAGGAACTCTTCTGCCACTATGACACCCGCTGGATGGGTAATTCCTTTGAGCGCCTCAACCCCGTCCAACAGTCTGACTCCGTAGCCACCTACATCGACGAATTTATCGCGGTCGCTATGCACGTACCAGACCTAGCCCCCGACCACTACTTGGGGTATTTTCTGGCGGGTCTGCACCCTACCTTTGCGCGTGCCTTCGGGGTCCAGAACCCGTCTACTCTTTTCCGCGCAATGGAGCAGACTCGGTATCTTGACGAGGAACTCTATCCAGCTCTACCATCCTCCTCGATCCGGCCTTCCCACCATCTGCTACCACTGCCTCCGCCTCTTCCGCACTTGGATTCTCTGCCACCACCTAGGCCCGCCTCCACAGCCGCCAATTATGCTTCCACGGGCACCCCAACGAGCCCAGCGCTTGTCTCACAAACAACACCTCGAGCTTCACAACAAGGGCCTCTGCTTTTGCTGCGAGCAGTCATACTCGCCCACCCACGTCAGCCCTCTCAAAAAATTATGTGTGGTGCTTGGATCTGAAGATGATGGTTCGGACTTCGGTGATTTGGATCCGCTGATGCTCTCTGACGCGACCTCGAGGACATGGTCGTTTTTTGGGCGGGGCGAGTTGATACGATGATGGCCTCCACGCGTCTCTATTGGTCTGTGTAGCCCATGGGCGTTATTGTACTTTATATTTCCCCACTCCCTTATATATAGGAGTGGTATAGCCTCCTTTTATCTTTGAGATCTGTTTAGTGTTATGCTTTCCTTGAAAGAGAGGCCCTTAGAGGGAACCAACCCTCAGGAGTTCAGGCCGAGCTTGTCTTGGCAATTTGTATCTCTTTTGTGTTTAAGCATGCAATTTCTGTTTCCGATAGCTTGAGTCTATCATCTATGGTTCAAAATAAATGGTCATGTATCGAAGCATATTCTGATGCTAGTTATGTAGATGACAATACTGCTAGAAAGTCTACATGGTTACATGACGAAGTAAAAACAAATAATTATTTCTAGATCCAGTGTTGAGGCAGAATACTGTAGTATGCCACATACTGCTTGTGAAGTGGCGTAGAACTCTTATGAAGGATCTTGATGAGACATACAATCAAGCTTGCAGATGTCGGATGTCGGACTCATGTCGGTTTGGGTTTTTTATGTTGGATGTCAGATTGCGGGGGATATATCGGGGACATTTCAAAATGCCGGATTGTAATATTATATGTATATATATTATATATCATAATATTTTTTTAATTAGATGGTAATTATTTTATTTAATGAAGTATACACTAAAATTCATATTAAAAAATGAACTACTAACAAGTGTTTAATCAATTTGTAATAAATAAGAAATGTTGCATACTTTCAAAATGTCGAAGTGTAACCAAAGGAGAGCTGCGATGAAGACGAGAGCCAGAGGCGGAGATTAGGGCAAGCAAAGAAGACGAGAGCCCAGAGCGTCGTGAGGAGGATGCGAGGGAGATGAGGAGTCGTCGTGAGGGGCAAACGTAGTATAACTATATAAGTATATAATAAAAACTGATTTAATTATGAAATTTAATAAAATAACTTATTAATTTCTAATGGCCGCCATAACCCGCCATAACGGGCGGCCGCAATACTGGAAAACGCCAGTTTCGTGATGTGCCTGTAACGTGTCGATTCCCCCTCAAAAAGGACATGTCGGCCGACATGTCGGCCGACATCTACAAGCTTGCATACAATACACCTTTGCCTATTTACTACGACAATAAAACGACAATTTATATCGCCAAGCACCAAGTGTTCCATGTGATAACCAAACATATTAAGTGGACTGCCAGTTCATCGGAGAAGAGGTCATCAATCGACGAGTATTCACTCCGTCTGTTATTTATGATAAGGAATTTGCTGACATCACCACTGTATCTTCAGCTTCCTCCTTTTTTGATATATTGACCAAGCGGGACATGGTTGATTTTTATGCTCCAGCTTGAAGAAAAGAGTTTGTCGTATTTGTACGTTTATCTCACACTACTTGCGAACTATTGTATTTGACCCTTTATTTGTATATATAAAGGGGTGTGGTTTTGTTTTGTCCACTTAATAGATTAAGTGAAAACTGTGTTTTTTGTTTGTGATGATTGTTGGAGGGTTGATGGGATGAGGGGGTTGCTGTAGTGTTGGGTGGCCTTCTTAGGGTGAAAGAATACCATAGGAGTTGTAATCTATGTTATTAAAGGCGCAAGGCGCACCGAGGCGCAAAGGTGTCCCGAGCCTAGGTGCAAGGCGCAGGCGCGCGCCTCGGGCCCGTGAGGCGCAAAAATGAAAATAAGACAAATATAGTTTATCTGATAGTAAAATTTGAACTGTATGATGTTAGAATCTCACATAACTGAAAGAATAATTACTAGACTACTAGTTAAATAAATGTACTTAAGGGCCTCCTCCTTTCTCCCTTAAACTGCAAGTAACTACCAACCCTACTTTTTCCTCAAAACCATGACCACTCAGAGGGAACTAGGAAGTATGTTGCTACAATTGTCATTGTTAACTGTTTATAAACAAAAAAAGTGCACAATTACCTTAAGTATGATTTATGAACAACATATTTAAAGACCTAAATACTCAGTTACTCAGTCTTACTTACAACTAAGAGATTTCATAGATCCACTAATGAGCACATATTATCTCACATACTTTAATGTAGAAATCATGCAGTTCAATTTTCAGAAAACAATTTGCACTCTTATTTCCCACTCCTTGTGCTCCTAGCTATGATTTAAATAAATATTAATAATAAGACAACCATTTATGATAGATCCGTGATTTTTCAAAGGCAACAGTAAATGCAAAAACATTTGGCAATTGCTTATGTTCAGCTAATCAGGCCAAGTTAAGAAATTCAGTTAACCATATCCTAGGGTGTCAAATTAGAAAAGGATTACATTATGTTAGGGGTAAGACTTTACCCGTACCGGTGGGCAATACCAGCTGCTCAAATACCGCACCACGCGAAGCAGTCCACGACAATGATCCATAGTGACCCCCAATCCGGAGCCCCTAACAGGGCCGCGGCCCCCACACCCCAACCCGTCTCCAGGACCAGTTTAATCACTGGCGGGTTGTTGAGGCGGGGATTCGATCCCCCGCCTCCTTGACAAGGCCCTTTCAACACAGGGCTCATCACCAACTGAGCCGCGACTCAGTTGGTGATGAGCCCTGTGTTGAAAGGGCCTTGTCAAGGAGGCGGGGGATCGAATCCCCGCCTCAACAACCCGCCAGTGATTAAACTGGTCTTGGAGACGGGTTGGGGTGTGGGGGCCGCGACCCTGTTAGGGGCTCCGGATTGGGGGCCACTATGGATCATTGCCGTGGACTGCTTCGCGTGGTGCGGTATTTGAGCAGCTGGTATTGCCCACCGGTACGGGTAAAGCCTTACCCCTAACACATTACTCTTCAGAGAATCTCTAGCATGATATATGCTGTTGGAGGTTGCTAGGAATCAATATTAAGTTAGAAATTTTACAAGACCTATGAAATCTCTCAAAATTGATGCATTCATTTTCATTTTCATATGCTCCAAAAGAAAGGCGTGGAAGGCATATACCCTTGAGGTTTTAACAAGTGATGCCGGTCTGAGATTGGAGCTGCTCTTTTGAGAGGTTGATGGTAGAACAATGGACTCCACAGAAGAAAAGGGAGGATTTCCAGGAGGAGAAAGAAGCTTGTTTGACCGGCTAGCGGGAATCTTTTCTCAATATGCTTGAGTTTCTCTTCGGCGAGAATAAACAGCAAGAGGAGCGACCAGCGGGCGAGAGCTTTCGAGCGGACAGCGAGCGAGAACTTTCGAGCCACAATCGTTTAGGGAGAGGAAAAAAGGAGGGGGATGATTCGCTTAAGGAGAATAGGGAAATCAAAATCCTAAAAAAATTTAAATCGAGCCGGCGGAATCATTTAAACCGGCCAGTGGCCAAGGCGTGCCTAAGGTGCGCCTGGGGCGCACGCAAGGCGCTCGCCAGGTGTGCCTAGGGAACCTCGCCCGCCTCAGCCTTGCCGAGGCGAGGCTGAGTGCGCCTAGTGCGCCCGGCGCGCCTAGGCGCGCGTCTCGATAACTTAGGTTGTAATGCAATGTTGTTGGTGAGATTAATCTTGAAGAAGCCTTCAATTAAATAAACAACAATGGTGGTGAGAGAATTTAAGTTTGGTTTGATTCTGAATTGAACCCTTGACGAAAGATAAATTGTACAACAGGGATTCAAGGAAGGGTGGGGGATGACATGATTGAGTTGTATATTTCATGAATTCCTTAATCTAACTCCCTCCTTCTTTGCCTGCCTTCCTCCAAACCAAAGCTCCAAGTCCTCCCTATGTAGAAGTTAATTTAAAGCCTTTACTGTCTTTCCTCCCTGATGACGTTTTGGTCCAGGTGAGGATGATTTCTCCATCTTTATCCACACATTTAGTAAAGCATGACATCTGTCCATAACATATGGGAAAGGAGGGGTTTTTGGTCAATTGGGACCACTGCAGAAACTCTACTTTATATTTAGATGGGCTCAGTGCATTTTCTTCTATAGCTAATTCGAGATTAAGTGAAAATAGACCAAATTAGATTGAAGGCAATATAGTACCTTTTCTTCTTTTGTAATAGAAGAAAACCAAAGACTTCTCGTCGCAGAGAAAAACCACTCATCCCTTTTATATACTTCTAGCTACTATATAAAAGTACTCTTTTTTCGAAGTTCTCTGAGGGGGCGCTCTATCCTTTTATTTGAGATTCTAAAGCGCTTTTTTTATTTTTTTAAATTCTAATGCTCTCTTTGATTGTTCAACGGAGACCATCGTACATCGTGGATAATCAAATTTTAATTTGAAGGGAAATAAATGTAACTATATCAAGCTCTTTGAGTTTAGAAAGATAAATAATTTAGCTATTTATGAGATTCAATGGACCTTTCACTCAACTTTTTCCACCAAGAACATTTTATGAAATTCTTTGACCCGGGACTTACTTTCACGTGATTCACAGGGTGCAAAAAGGAATCAATATTTCATGATTAAAGTGTAGCACTGCTATGGGCATAGAGAATCCTATTATGGAGAGTGAAGTTATTCTCACCTCAAGATTGAGAGTAGAATAGTGGTGGCAGAAAACAGAACGATGGATGAATTTGAGGTTGTTGGCAGTGACAACAAATGAAGAGGTAGCGTGGAAAATTAAAGGGGAGGAAATCTTGGTGGGAGGTTGGGCTAAGGCGGTTTGTAAGATGACTAATGGGCGGCTCGTGTCTTGAAAATGGCAGGGATGGTTTTATTTTAAAGCATACTTGCCTTATTGTATTGTTTTATACATAAAAGAGCTTGTAATACTTGTTAGCTTGCGAAAAGGGGCAATCATGTTTCTTCAGGTTCTGACCTAGCAATTTTGGAATGGTTAGTTCCAATTAACCCTTATGCAACCTAAAAGCTATGAAGCACCAGTACATGTATGAGTACCAGGTACGATATGTATCCGGTACGATGGTACATGAAAATCACAAATATAAGGAAACTTGTAAATTCAGGGTAAGACGTAATTAATATATATATATATATATATATATACGAGTGCCCGACGCGGGGCTCCGCCCCTACGACCAAGCGCGACAGTACTCGGCCCGGCGATGGAGGGCTTCGCCCGCCCCCTATGTGCTACACCCGTGCTCGATGCTCTCGGGCGGCCTTCGACCGCATCGGGACAACCTTCATTAATATTAGTACATATAAAAACTGTGTCTACAATATAACGTGAAAGTGTTCATGGCTTAATGGATAAGGCACATGACTGTAAATGTGGAGGTCGGTGGATCGAGCCTCACCTAGCGCGCTTATTTACTTTTTATTTTACGTTATTAAATTCTTGCTTAAATTTAGTCCCACATCGTGAGATTAAGTTTTCTATTCTGGTATAAATTAAAAAATCGTCAATTAATAATTGAAAAATGATGTATTCAGGATGGGGTACATAGATTGTGAAGCTTCATCGAGGCAGGCTATATTCTAACGCCGCGTAGCGTATTTTTGGCGGTACCTGATTAAAATTCAATTATTTTAATATAGTTTTAGGTCACCCCCTAGTAGGTTTAGGTCGCCCCTAGTAGGTTTAGGTCGCCCCCTAATAGGTTTAGGAGACTTATGAAAAAGTGGAGAGAGAGGCTGTGATTTGATCCGACGGCTAATGAAATATCATGCCAGATTCGACGACCGGAATCGTTTCAATGGATTTAAAATTCATGGGTTTGATATTTCTTTATATATGGTAAAGATATATATATGCCACCTTTAAAAAAGGGGAATAGTGAACGAGTAGAAACAATACCAATTTAAAACATCTAATCCTCAAATGCATATTTAATTAACAAAATAATCAAATATAAATCAAAATTTTCGTAGTTCTAACGATAAAAAAACTTAAATCAGGAGCACATTTTGTTACTATAATAAACAAACACCGGGTAAGCCTTGGCGCACCGGTTAATTTGTCTCCGTGTGACCTTGAGGTCACTGGTTTGAGTACAGGAAGCAGCCTCTTGCAAAATTCAGGGTAAGGTTTGCCTACATTTCACCTTTGTGGTGGGACCCTTCCCCGGACCCTCGCTGCATGGGGATGCTTTGTGCACCGGGCTGCCTTTTTTAATAAACAAACCGCTATTTATGGATCATATTTTCTCCTTTCTAAAAGACATGGAGAAGTCTTTTGTGTACTTTAAAAAACACAGTCCTCTCAGAAATGCAGAACGATCTGTCAAGCTTATCTACAGACTATAGTAGTAGGTGTATCCGTCGAGTATCGGGTAAGTACCGGTATCAGAAACGTACCCGATACAGGTATGCGGCCTTCAGGGAAGTATCGATGCTTCATAGCCTCAAAGTCAATTTTTGAAATGTTTGATTCTTGTGATGATTTTTTTGTTCTAGCTAGGTCTCTACTTATACATTTCTTGCAGTCTTTGTGCAAAAAATGGACTTATGACCTAGGTTTTGATGGCTATTATTTAATAATATTGCCCGAGAATCTGCATATTTTCTCTTTATGGAAGGACGAATTCTTGAATTCATCCCTTCTTTTTTATTTATCTTATGCCCACACCTGTCTTATTCTTTCTGGAAAAAGTTTTAGTTTCCTGGGGCATGGGTATGGTTGATGATGGGAATCCATCAAGTTGTGCACCAGGAGGGATTCGCCGCTAGGCGGGACCCATGTTCGTGTATTCGCGCAGGAGGACTTGACCAGATCTCCGATCCTACTCCGTGGATGTGTCCGGATCCGCGTCGCGAGTCGAGATCATATATTACTTTATATATTTTGGTTTATTATTGTTGTATTTAGGTGGATCTTCCCACGACCAATCATAGCCGTTGATTGTGATACCCTAGCTTTGTTCTTTTATTATAAATAAGAGAGAAGTGGGCTGGTCTAGGCATTGCAGAATTTGGAGAACTTCATTCCCGGATTCCAGCGATCACCCCGCGGTGCCGACGCCGTGGAACCCTAGGTGACGACTCCTAGGTGCTCGTTCTTCCCCAAGGTACCCCCTATCCATCCCCTTCTTCTCCCCCTCCTTCTAGCCACCGTCGGCCCTCCCAACCTTCCCCCAAACTGCCGCCAACCCCCTGTCCAACTACCCATCTGTTGCCCTCCAGCCAGCCGCCCACTACCGCCCCATCCTCCTAGCCAACATCTCAGCGCCGCCCCTTCTCCTAGCCATCCATCTGCTGCCGCCCGCCCCCTCTACTTCTAGCCAGCCACCGCCACCCACTTTCAAGGCCAGTCGCCCCTCCCAGCCCCCCTCCCAAACCCGCCAGCCCTTCCCCTATCCCTCCTAGCATCCCCCCACCGAAACCCCTTCAACCCCCCACGTGGATCCACTTTCCCTCCATCCAAAAACGCTAGATCAGTCCCGATCTAGGGTTTCCACCCCCGATCCGCTATTTCCACCCTCATACATCACCCCCATACGCCGGATCCGCTCTCATACGTCGGATCTATCCACCCCCACCCGGATCTATTCCCTAGTAGCCGGATCTATTCATTTCTGGCTCGATCTCATCATTCTCCGCCAAGGACAGCCATCGCCATTCCGTCACGCCTCCGGTTCCACCTCCGGTCGCCGATCTATGTACCCGGACCCGAATTCTTCATTGTCTCGGATCAGCCCGCTGCTTTGGTGAGCCTCTTATGTATTGGAATATTTTAATCTACATTATTATTGGATTATTTTCGTATTTTGCTTGGATTCGTACTTGTAAAACTTTGTTGTGGTGCTCTTATAATTTGCAGGTGGGATCTATTTGCCGCGCGCTTAGCATTGACCCTCCGAGCGGAGGAAAGCCATTACATAAACGCCGAAATAAATGCTTGTTTTAATGTCCTTTAACTAATTGCATTGTGTTAAAACATTTTACATTGCTCAAATTTATTTGTCTCCGTATCCGACGGCTTCATTGCATGTAACCCTAGGATCATTGTCACATTCGTATTTTCATCTAGAGGTCTAGATTTTGTGCACCCCGTAGCCTACCCTACATCAGTTGGTATCCGAGCCCAGGTTGGGCCATTTGCATGCTCCGTAGTGGTAGAATTTTTAGAAGAAGCATGGTAGATCCTCAAGTCACCGACGACCGCACGACAAGCTCGAATTCGGGCACCGCTTTCACCGAGTTCCAACATCTTATCCTAGATCGTTTTGACACCTTAGGTGCCCAGTTCGACGATGTGCGTCATGATCTTGCCGAGGTGAATCTTCGCATAGACCACTTAGAGAATGCCAGGGACACCCCAGCACAACATGACGATTCGCTTGAGGACGACACCGATGTTCCTCTACGACCTAACCAGCGTCCGAGAGATGGCCACCCACCAGTAGACCGCCACCATCGTGAGATTCCTCAGCGAGCCCCAGCTCCACCGGCAAGGCGAGACCCTAACCCGACAGTTGAGCGTAGGCAAGCTCCGACACGAGATAGACCTCCATTTCAGCGTGATGAGTACCGCATGCCATGTCAGCCTCAGCAGGACCCCAGAGATCGTGTGGGGGAACACGATCGACGGGATCGTCACCGAGATGAGTACTATCCCCTGGTTCGGCGAGAGCGTGGACCCCCACCTGCTCGATATGGCTACGCCCATGACGATTATCCCGAGGACTATCCCGACCCACGGAGAGGTGACCACCACTTGGACATCACTCGTCGTATTCGACTCGACGCCCCTACGTTTGATGGTCGTTTGGATCCGAAAGCCTTCAGCGATTGGCTTCTGGACATGGACCACTATTTCGAGTGGTATGATATGAGTGACGAGCGTTGTGTTCGCTTCGCAAAAATGAAGTTGATAGGACATGCTAAGGTATTCTGGATTAGCGTTGAGAGAGCTTTGGAGCGAGATGGTTACTACCCCATCACCAGATGGGAGGAGATGAAACAGAGATTGAGCGAGAAGTACCTCTCCGCGTCCTACCGAGACCAGTTATTTGAGCAGTTGCAGAACTTACGATAGGGGACACTCACTGTCGTAGAGTACATGACTCGCTTTGACGAGTTAGTCTTTAGGAGTGACGTTTCAGAGGAACCCATTGCCACTGCATCTCGTTTCAAGGCGGACCTACGCGCTGAGATTCAGAGAGAGTTGATTCCCCATCGTTTAGAGACCGTCGATCAGATATTCCAGCTCGCCCTCGAGTACGAGCAGTACCTTCGATCATCTACTACGAGGCAGTTTCCATCTCGGATTGATTCCTCGACCTTCAGGAAACCTACTTCGCCCCAGACCACCTCGGATGCACTACACGTGTTCCCACGGACACTAAGGGCAAGACCGCTGCCACTGATGGCCAGCGCTCTGGGGGTATCCGGTGTTATAAATGTTCAGGCAGAGGACACGTGGCGCCGCCGTGCCCCACGCGGAATTTATTGGTTGAGGATGAGGAGCAGGGTTTAGAGGGAGATGAGGAGGTGACTGAGGAGATTACAGCCGCCGTTGAGGAGGGTTGGGAGAGCGACGCTGGGCGTTCGTTAGAGTTGGGAGTGGTTAGGCCCTCTACATACCCCACGTGCCGATGAGGACTGGCGCCGCACCACCATTTTCTACACATATTTCCCGAGTGTAGGCTGACCCTGCAAGCTGGCCATCGATAGTGGGAGTTGTGTGAATATCGTGGCCCTGAAGGTTCTAGACCGTATGCAGGTGAAGGATGAGCCTCATCCACACCCCTATCGTGTCATTTGGGTAGACAAGACGACGATCCATGTTACCCAACGCTGTCCTGTGCCGATCAGCATCGCTTCTTTTGAGGATCGAGTCTGGTGCGACGTCATACCCATGGACGTCGCCCACGTTCTGTTAGGCCGCCCTTGGATTTTTGATCGCGACGTCACGTGTTTCGGCCGCTCGAACACATGTGTCTTTAATGATAAGGGACGGAAGATTACGCTATCGCCAACCCAACCCAGGGAGAGACCCAAGGGTCAGGTTGAGTCGTCAGTTAGCACGAGTGCCTCGAGACCCGTACATATCCTAAGGCGCAGTGAGTTTGTGAGAGACAACACTGATGCTGGCATTATGTATGTAGTGACAACCACCATGACACCTGATTGCCCTACACTAGAGCCTCACCCCGTCGTTAGGCCATTGTTAGATGAGTTTGCGGATATTATGCCCGAGGAGCTCCCTGATGAGTTGCCCCTCTACGGGACATCCAACACGCTATTGACTTAGTCCCGGGGGCCTCACTCCCAAATTTGCCTCACTATCGTATGAATCCCGTTGAGCATGCCGAGCTCAAGAGACAGGTAGACTCGTGCCTTTGAAGATATTAAGGACAAGCTGACGTCCGCTCCCGTCCTGAGACTGCCCGATTTTAGTAGAGCTTTCGAGGTCTCCTGCGACGTATCAGGTGTTGGCATTGGGGGTGTGTTGAGTCAAGAGGGACACCTAGTCTCTTACTTTAATGAGAAACTGAATGAAGCTAAGCAAAAATACTCGAACTACGATCGAGAATTTTATGCTATCGCCGAGTCATTACGATATTGGAGACACTACCTCCTACCACTTGAGTTCGTTCTCTATTCTGACCACCAGGCCCTACGTTACCTCGACTCCCAGAGGAAGCTGAGCCATCGGCATGCAAAGTGGGTTGAGTACTTACAGGATTTTCACTACGTTCTCAAACACCGCGCCGGTGTTGAGAACAAACACGCTGACGCACTCAGTCGCCGAGTCTCATTCCTACACACGTTAAGGGATCCACCTGATATTATTGAGGGGTATCAGCTTATTGACGTGTATTTATTCCGGGGTTCCCGCTTGTGTGTACCCAGCACTTCGTATCACGACTATTTAGTATGAGAGTTACACGCAGGAGGTGCCGCCGGTCACTTTGGGCGGGACAAGTCGATCGCTATCGTAGAGGATCGTTTCTATTAGCCGAGCCTGAAGGAGGATGTAGCTTGTGTCGTACGACACTGTCGTATTTGCCAAACGGCCAAGGGAACGAAGCAGAACACCGACTTATACACCCCTCTTCCCGTTCCCCATCGGCCCTGGGAGGACATTAGCATGAACTTCGTACTTGGACTTCCTCGTACCCAGAAGAAATATGATTCTATATTCGTGGTGGTTGATCGGTTTTCTAAGATGACCCATTTCATTGCATGCAGTAAGACTGCAGATGCGCCCCACGTCGCGACCTTATTTATTACTTGCGTCTTTAGATTACACGGTCTGCCGAAGTCCATTGTGTCCGATAGAGATGTGAGGTTCGTTAGCTATTTCTGGAAGACCTTGTGGCGAAAGACCGGGACTACCTTAAAGTTTTCATCTGCATACCACTCTCAGACGGACGGTCAGACCGAGGTAGTGAAAGAAGCCTAGGCAATTTACTGAGGTGTCTAGTTGGTGAACATGCATCTAGTTGGGACTCGGTGCTCCCTGTTGCGGAATTTGCATATAACAGTTCAATCAATAGGTCTACAGGTCTGATTCTGTTTCATATAGTGTCAGGTTACGACCCTCGGAAGCCTATTGATTTTATTCCTGTCCCGACTGAGTCACGCCCCAGTGAGTCTGCTGAGTCGTTTGCACAACATTTGCATGAGTTGCATGAGTTGGTTCGCCGACGAATAATAACGAGCAATGAAAATTATAAAACTCATGCAGATATTCGAAGGAAAGAATAAGTGTTTAATGAAGGCGAGAAGGTAATGGTGCGAATCCGCCCTGAGAGGCTCCCCTCGGGGCCTGCCAAAAAATTAAGCGCCAGGCGCCCCTACTCTATTATAAGTTGTATTGGGACAAACGCCTACCAACTCGATATCCCGACAAGTATGGGAATCCATCCAGTATTTAATGTCGAGGATCTGACGCCGTACTACGAGCCACGCGAGTATGCGGACCCGAGCAGTGGAGATGCCCAGTCGTTCCCATCCCCACTTTCGTTGCCCTACCACCCTCATACTCCGCCCACGTCTGATCGCCACTACAACCCACCCACTGCTGACACCACCGGTCGCACTTGGGGATTCGTCTTCTCTGGTTTCACCGACGACACCACCGGTCGCACCGGGTTCCACCACTCGAGAGTTGAGAGATGAGAGCATTACGGAGGTCAGATCCCACCAGTTCGTTCCCACAGCTGACGGGCCGCGATGTCGCTACATGGTACATTGGCAGGGCCGTCCAGACACAAATGACGCTTGGATATTACCAACAGAACTCGATCGACTCGCCCCAGGACTTCGACTTTAGTACGATCGTTTCCATTCATCAGAGATGAAAGCTTTTCAGTCGGGGGGAGTTGATGGGAATCCATCAAGTTGTGCACCAGAAGGGATTCGCTGCAAGGAGGGACCCATGTTCGTGTATTTGCGCAGGAGGACTTGAACGGATCGCCGATCCGACTCCGCGGATGTGTCCGGATCCGCGTCGCGAGTCGAGATCATATATTACTTTATATATTTTGGTTTATTATTATTGTATTTAGGTGGATCTTCCCCCGACCAATCATAGCCATTGATTGGGATGCCCTAGCTTTGTTCTTTTATTATAAATAAGAGAGTAGTGGGCTGGTCTAGGCATTGCAGAATTTGGAGAACTTCATTCCCGGATTCCAGCGATCACCCCGCGGTGCCGACGCCGTGGAACCCTAGGTGACGACTCTTAGGTGCTCGTTCTTCCCCCCAAGGTACCCCCTATCCATCCCCTTCTTCTCCCCCTCCTTCTAGCCACCGCCGGCCCTCCCAACCTTCCCCCAAACTGCCGCCAACCCCCTGTCCAGCCACCCATCTGCTGCCCTCCAGCCAGCCGCCCACTACCGTCCCCTCCTCCTAACCAACATCTCACCGCCGCCCCTCGTCCTAGCCATCCATCTGCTGCCGCCCACCCCCTCTACTTCCAGCCAGCCACCACCACCCACATCCAAGGCCAGCCTCCCCTCCCAAACCTGCCAGCCCTTCCCCTATCCCCTCCCAGCAGCTCCCCACCGAAACCCCTTCAACCCCCACGTGGATCCACTTTCCCTCCATCCAAAAACGCTAGATCAGTCCCGATCTAGGGTTTCCACCCCCGATACGCTATTTCCACCCTCATACATCACCCCCATACGCCAGATCCGCTCTCATACGTCGGATCTATCCACCCCCACCCGGATATATTCCCTAGTGGCCGGATCTATTCATTTCCGGCCCGATCTCATCATTCTCCGCCAAGGACAACCATCGCCATTCCGTCACGCCTCCGGTTCCACCTCCGGTCGCCGGTCTACGTACCCGGACCCGAATTCTTCATTGTCTCGGATCAGCCCACTGCTTTAGTGAGCCTCTTATCTTATGTATTGGAATATTTGAATCTACATTATTGTTGGATTATTTTCGTGTTTTGCTTGGATTCGTACTTGTAGAACTTTGTTGTGGTGCTCTTATAATTTGCAGGTGGGATCTATTCGCCGCGCGCTTAGCATTGACCCTCCGAGCGGAGGAAAGCCGTTACATAAACGCCGAATTAAATGCTTGTTTTAATGTCCTTTAACTAATTGCGCGGTGTTAAAAAATTTTACATTGCTCAAATTTATTTGTCGCCGTATCCGACGGCTTCATTGCATGTAGCCTTAGGATCATTGTGTCACATTCGTATTTTCATCTAGAGGTCTAGATTTTGTGCACCCCGTAGCCTACCCTACATCAGTTGATTTATAGGTTTGTGTGGCTTGCATAGAGTTAAGACTTCTCAACACCCCCTCAAATTTTTTTTCTAGGTTCATGACCATTAAAGAAAATGACTTGAATTTTATCTCAGGTGTTTGAAATTATTTAAAATCTGCTAGGAAACTGCACATATTTTATGTGTTAAGGATGAATTCTTAAGGAGTTCAATTCTAACACGCATTCTTAAGGTGTTCAATTCTTGCTTTCTCTTTGTTTTTTTTACTTGTGATTAGCCTCTTTTCGAAAGTGTTTTGGTTTTCTGCAACAATGATACGTTGGTTTTGAGGATTGTCTCACATAGTGTTGCAAGACTAATTAATAGAAGAATCACGTTTTTCCTTCAAAGAAATGAATTCAGGTTCCCCATCTTCAATACTTCATGATGATTAGGGTGTTTTTTGGTTGTAGCATAATTAACGAGACTACTCCAACGCCTACACCTTTGACCTCCTTAGAATTTAAATGGCATGTTTCTTTGGCTTGCATTTTGTTTTGAGTAATTATAAATGCAAACCAATTTTGGCTATGTGCAAACCACAGTTATGTGCAAACCAATAAAAGTTAAGTGCAAACCAACTTTTTAGGTGCAAACCACAACTTCTCTCTTCTCTAAACCGCCTCCAGCGAAGTACTCTGTTCTGAGCGCCAAATGGAACCTCAATCTTAACAAGGAAAAAGATTTGGAAGGCTCAGTCATGGGGGAAATAAGAAATGTGATCAACATAATTTACCCCATCCCCTTTGCATTGCGTGCATGGTAATGCCCCTGTAGGAATTTTGGTACCCAGACTATCAAATTCTTATTATTTAAAATAGAGCGGTGATATGGGCAAACCTACTTTTGCTAATGGCAGCTCAAAGTTAATGACAGACTGAGAATGTTAATGTCAGACCGAGACTTTTAATTTCAAACCAAATTGGAGTTGGCGGCGGCGACGATGGCGTTGGCGGCGGCGACGATGGCGTTGGCAGCGGCGACGATGACGTTGGTGGCGGCGACGATGGCGTTGGCGGAGGCGACGATGGCGTTGGCGAAGGCGACGATGACGTTGGAGATGGCGGCGACGACGATGGCGTTGGAGGCGGCGACGATGATGGCGTTGGAGGCGGCGATGATGGCGTTGTCGGAGGCGACGATGACGTTTGAGTTGGCGGCGATGACAATGGCGTAGGCGGAGGCGACAACGGCGTTGGAGTTGGCGGCGGCAACGATGACGTTGGCGGCGGCAACGATGGCGTTGGCGGCGGCGGTATTGGTGGCGGCTATGCCAACAGGAAGTAGTGAGGAGGGGATTCCGTGAAGGCAGTGGGGGAGCGGAGCTCCAGGTCTGACATTTGAGCCAGACATTGTTGGGTCTGCACCTAAAGTTTTTTAGAATGCATAAACTTTTTAATTTTTTTTCAGGTTTGCACATAGCCAAATTCGGTCTGCACTTAACACCACTCTTTGTTTTTTCCCACTTATTTTTACTTGTAGGCAAAAAGTCTGATGCAAATGTTTTTGACTTGCCCATGTTTAATCTCTTATTGCTCTAGAGATTCATCAAATAATGAATATATTTGTTATAGAAAAATTCACACCATAAACAAACAGAAGTGACAACATAGAACTGAACTTTGATGCCAAGAATCCCTATCTTGTTACAGTTGTCATGTTTGTTCTCCTTGGCTTTATTTCTTCTTTTATCATGGATTTTGTTTTATTTAAACTAATTTATTACAAAAGATTACCTTCTCTAATCGTGCAGGAGTACATTAAAGAGAGCGATAATTTGGTTTTATTGCATGATCAAATTCGTGATTGTGACAATATATTATCACAAATGGAGACCCTTCTCAGCGGATTTCAGGTAAATGCATCATTTTGTTGTTTTCTGGTGTTTATGTGTGCTTATGTCCTTTTATATAGTCCTATTTGTGGTTTTTTTTGACCTGTTCGATTTTTGAACCTACTCAAAAGAGGCATCAATCTTGAAGTTTGTTTCCTTTTAGAAAGAAATGTTGCACTTTCTATGAAAAATTCCTGAAAACTAGATTATACATGTACAACCCATATTCGCCAAGGGAGGACCAAGCCCAATTATAAGCCCACGACAGCAGGAAATTGAACGTTAACCAAGAAGAATAACATCACCAAGGATATGCAGAAGATAACCAAGGGCTAACGACGCAGGCCGGCCATCTCGCCAGCGAGATCTTTCTGAGATTGCTCAGGCGGGACCCTTAAACGAGACCACTTGGGGCTCGCCAATGAGCTCGCGCCGCCAGGGCCAAGCTCGCGAGATCATTCCTGGCGACCTCAATCAGCTCGCCCGAAGTCCTGTAACATGACAGATCCAGTATTTTGAGGGGAAGGATATTCACACAACACAAAAACTACCAGCCTGGATTGCCTATAAATAGGACCCTAGGGCACACAGGAAAGACAAGCTGGACCCCCGCCCCCCCACACACCACCCAAGGTTCCTCGTTTGCCGAGATCGTGCCTTGTGCCTAGCGTAGTCTTGGCTTTAAGAGAGGAAGTTTCTGTGTACTTTCGGGTGTGTGACGGGACCTCCTCGCTGCAGCTCGTGCGGGCATCGGGTTTGTTTCACGAGCTTATCTCACGTATTTTCGTCGGACAATGGAAGATACTTTGTGACCTCGTGCCGAGGCCGCAATGACCTCGCCTCTGGTCGTCACGTCCTCGGACAAGCCAGAGCCGTCTCGACGACATGGCAATGAGGTCACTGTGGAAGAACCGGAGCGACTTCAACAGTCGCGAGTGCCCCCAACGTGCTTACAGGGAATTCGCATCCTCGAGCTCGAGCCCCTAGCGAGCTCGCAAGGAGTTTGCTACCTCGAATTCGAGCAAGATCGCCCATGCTAGCTCGCCAGTATGGACTGACGAGTCCATTCTGTTACCAAATCTTTTGTGCCCCGGTCCCTGAAGGATTCAGGGAACTTGTCCTGAGTTACTATATGTGGAAGGATGACTCCATTCAGTACCTGCAGTGGTTCGAGGACGCGATGTCTATTCGAACCATGACTGACACATTTAAGTGCAGGTTTTTTTTGCGATCACCTTTAAAGGGAAGGAGAGGGTCTGGTTCCATCAATTGCCTACGAGTTCAATGTACTACTTCGGGGATCTACGCCGCGGGTTGATGTTGCGCTTTGCAACGTCCAAAAAGAGGAATAAGGTGCCTCCGACTCTCTTCCTGATCAAGCAGGGACCCCAGGAGATGCTGATGAGCTACATCGACCGCTTCTAGGAGGAAGTCCTGGGCATCAAGGAGGTGGACAATTTTACTTTGCAGCTAGCACTGATGTGTAGCTTGCAAGAGAGTCTGTTCAAGCTTGAAGTGGGCAGAGATCCGCCCATGCCCTTTGAAGGCCTGATCGACCGCGCGGTGTGGTTCATTGAAGGAGAAACTACAAACAGTAGTTTTCTAGTCTCACTTATGAGACTAACCAGGGCCGAGGAGGTGCGGGCCCTAGAGCAGGGCAGGTGCCAGCAGGAGCAGAATAGACCGGTGGTGAGGAGGCCAATTATTGCTAAAGAACCCCGGGGAGCTGACAGGATGTTTCAGGTCCCGATGAATAGACCGCCATGGAGACCGGAAGGAAGGCCTCATCCGATGGGACCAGGAAGGCTCATATCTCTTGAGCGATGAGCTCGTTTCAACTCTCCCGAGAGGCTACAGTGAGGTAGGAGACAGAACCTGTCTCCTCCTCGGGAAGGCATGGCAATTGCATGACATGGAGATCGTCATTGGGGAAGAGACCCACGACCAAGACATCAGAGGGCGAATACTATCATTTACTGCAATTTCCACTAGGTGGAAGGACATACGACTGCTGCATGCCCGAGGTTTTTTGAAGTGAGGAGGAGAGCAGGAGAAGGAGGAAGAGCCTAAGGAGGACGGTATGAGGATCATAGACAAGGAGCGGCTGAATGAGAGTTGGTTCTACCTCCTGCTCAGAGGAGGTGTGAGGATAGAGTAGATGTAGGGACACACAGAGGAATCAACGTGATCTACAAAGGAGTTGGAGTGTAGGCCACCCGAAAGGGTAGTCTCCATGCAGTCTATCGTCGGAGCGCTGCTTCGACCTTGTAAGTGCCTCCCCCGATGAGAGAGATAACTTTCTCTGTGGTGGAGATGCCGGAGAATGAGAATCCTTTTCATGACGTCGCCAGTATCAAAGCAACGATAAAAAAATTTACCCTTTCTCGAATCCTAGTGGATAACGAAAGTTCTGTTATTGTTGTCTTTATGGAGGCGTTTGACGAGATGAAAGTGGAGGCGAAGAGGGTCACGACATTAGATGGCTCACTCTTCGGCTTTTCCGGAGAGAGGAAGGAAGTAGAAGGGAGAGTGAAGCTCCTCATCACTCTCAGGGGGACCTAAAAGAAATGTCGGTTTGTCATCGTCGACACACCGAGCAGTTAAATGTAATTTTTGGAAGATCCCTGATCAGCGCCTTCTAATCAGTACCCTCCTCGTACCATCAATGCTTGAAATATATCTTGGGAGGGGTACAAATTTGGATCCGTAGTGATCCCAAGGTGGCCCGAGAGTTCTACTTGAACGCCGTCAACACCATCGGCTGGAAGGAAAAGACAGAGGAGGTAGACAAGATACTGGAAGAGATGACACGCTTGAAGTTAGCAGAAGAGGTGGAGTAAGTGAAGGTTGTTGCTGCAGGCGGGAGGCCCGGAATCATGAAGGTCAGTAATGAGCTGGCGAAAGAAGATAAGGAGAAGATCGTGGCGTGGGTCCAGGAGAACGTCGACATCTTTGCATAGAGCGCCACAGACATGCCCGACATTGATGCAAATGTGACATGTCATTGCCTCAATTTCGACCTTGTGGTTCGCCCCATGAGGCAAATGAAAAGGGTTGTGGCTACTGCATTGGCTGAGCCAATCCGAGAGGAGGTGAAGAAGCTGCTGGAGGTAGGTTTTGTGTCGGAGATCCAATATCCGGGCTGGGTCTCCAATGTTGTATTGTTAAAAAAGCTGGCGGGAAGTGGATACTGTGTATTGATTTTTCCCTTCTTAATAAAGCATTCCCCAAGGATTGTTATCCCTAGCCTCAGATCGACACGCTGGTTGATTCAGCTGTCGGTTTTCCCGTAATGAGTTTTCTTTATTCCTTTTCAGGATACCATCAGATTCGGATGCATCCTCCTGACATCCGCGATGCATCCTTCATCACCAATGATGGATCCTATTGCTGCAAGATGATGCCTTTCGGGCTGAAGAATGCAGGAGCAACCTACCAAAGGATGATTGGCCGCGTCTTGAAAGAGCAGAAGGGGCGGAACGTAGAGGTCTATGTCAATGACCTCTTGGTGGAGAGCAAATGCATCCAGGAACATCTTGAAGACTTGGCGAAGACCTTCGCCACGTTGTGGAGATATAATATGCGGCTCAACCTTGCAAAATGTGTTTTTTGGACTGAGAAGTGGTAGTTCTTGAGACATCTTCTGACTCCCGCGGGAGTAGAACCCAACCCTGACAAAGTGAAGGCTATTATGGAGATGGCAACGTCGAAAAATACGAAGGGAGTGCAGCGCTTAGAGCTATCACAATTGTATATAACTGGAACCGAACCGTTAAGTTAACGGTTCTTCAAATTAGAACCAAAACCTTATTTGGTTTGATCTGTTTTGGTTTCGGTTCCAACATAATTTTTGGTAACGTCGTGCATATGGTTCTGATTCCAGTTCAGTAAGAACCAAAACCAAATTATTAACTAGCAATTCCGACGCAGGATGAATCTATAGGCGGCGGAAAATCCGCGACATAACCCTACATGCTATGCAAATCCGACGGCGTGAATCCAAATTAGATAATAAATTTAAACAACCCACACGCAACTAATTCACGACAAGGCAAAATATTTTATTAAGGCGAAACAAGCTTAGGCTTCCCTTCGCGTGGAGGGCCAAAGCAAGAGCGCGCGGCGAATAATTCCTTCCTGCAGTTAGAGATTTATCCTGGCACAAATAACTAGAGTAAAATGGACATCCAAACAAGCATAAGATTACCACAATGCAACAATGTTTTAACACTTTCAACAATACAAAACACAAAGCAAAAATCTGAAAATAAATCTAGGGCTGCAGCGATTTAAAATAAATCTGAAGTTTGGAGGTGACGTGGGGTTTTTTGGGTGGTGGAAGACTAGATCGGGCAAGGGGAAGGTGGATCCACGGAAGGGGAGGAGTTGGCTGCGGGTATGGGTGGTTTAGGGGCTGGATCGGGGCCCTGGACTGGATCTGGACAGATCTGGACAGATCTGGCCGGCTGTGACAGGGAAGAGGGGCTGGGACTAGGGGTGCGAGCGGTGCGGTTTGGTGCGGTTTGAGCCCAAACCGAAACCGCACCATAGGGGTGCGGTTTTTGACCGACCAAAACCGCACCGCACCGAAACCGTGCGGTGCAGTGTCGATTCAGTGCGGTTTGCGGTCGGTTTTTGCGGTGCGGTTTCGGTTTTTGACAGCTTTTTGTCCCTTCTTCAATTTGGGCAAGATTATTTTGTGATTAGATTGTTGAAAATACTTGCAGTCATCTAAAAAACTTGGAATTAATAGCTATAATAAATTAATAATCTACACATAATTAAAACCCTAAATATGAAAATACATAAATTAATCTAGAATGAACATTGAACAGGAAATACATAAACTGATCTAAAGCTAAATCTACAACTAATTAATCTACAATTAAACCACTTAAAACAAATCTAAAGCTAAATCTGGAAACACATAAACTGATTAGGTATTCAGGTTTGCAAACTCAGAATGAAAATACATAAACTGATAAACAATGATTCAATGAAGCTTATTTAGTTTTGTATGTTTAATCGGCAACAATGATTCAATGAAGATTGAAGACAAGAAATGAAGATAAATATGCACATGCAGGCATACCTATTCGGCCGGCAAACCAAGAGGTGGAGAAGGCCGAAGTGGCAAAGAGGGATGGAGACGGAGAGGCGGACGACGGACCACGGTGCGGTGCGGTGCGGTTTGCACGGTTTTTATGAACTGAAAACCGCACCGCACCAATAAACCTGCGGTTTTCCGACCCCCAAAACAGAACCGCACCGCACCCGATCGGTGCGGTTTGGAATGGGGTGCGGTTTGGTGCGGTTTTGCGGTTTGGTGCGGTTTTCGGTTTTCCTGCACAGGCCTAGCTGGGACAGGACACTTTTGGGGTTTGTAATGACCATAAGGCAAGTACTTAGTGTGGACATGGACACTCTCATATACATAGTGCTTCCACGGCGAACATTCCATATTATGTGTATTAGTTGATTAGAATAGACAACAACAACACTCAAGCCTTTATCCCACCATAGTGGGGTCAGCTATATGGATCCTTTATCGCCATTGCGCCCTATCTTTAATCATAGCCTCACTAATGCCTAAGTACATCATATCTTTCCTTATAGTTTCATTCCAAGTCTTTTTTGGTCTATCCCTCCCCCGTTTAACATGTCTAGTGACTAAACTCTCACAACGCCTAACAGGTGCCTCTAATGGTCTCATATGTACATGTCCGAACCATCTTAAACGAGCTTCTCGCATCTTCTCTACAATTGACGCCACTCCTATCTTATCCCTGATACATTCATTCCTAATTTTATCCAGTCTCGTGTGACCACACATCCACCTAAGCATTCTCATCTCCGCAACTCCCATTTTTTGCTCATGTATACCATTCACCGCCCAACACTCAGAACCATAGAGCATTGCTGGCCTAATTGTAGTACGGTAAAACTTGCCTTTAAGTTTTAATGGTACCATCTAATAATGTCTTGCTTGTGATGCTAGTATAGTGTGAGGCTCGGTCGGACTCATATAATATGGTTATTACATGTGGGGTGTTACATTTTGTCTACTTGTTTTGCTAATTTTTTTACTTTTAGAATATATGAGTATACTTAATGTATATTTTTATCTATAATTAAAATATAAGGTATTAAAATATGATATTTTAAAATATTTCGAACATGTCTCTGACATTCGACAACTTAAAACTGAATCCGACATATCGCCGACAGACGATATTTACAAGCTTGCGTTTGCAGCAGGCAAACGATTCCAACAAATGGACGGAACTGAAACCCCGGCCCAAGGAAGACTGGAACAAGCGCGGAATAGCAGGTCGACGAGAACAACGCGGCCAGAGGTCGATCAAAGAGGCGCAAAGATTGATCGATTGAGGAGGACAGAGAAACGGGAACGCTGTCGAATGAAACAACACAGGAAGCGATACACGAGCCTTTAGGTCAACGTCGACAGGGGATTTACCGCCCATGATACCATGTTGAAGAACGCGCCTTTAGGTTACAAAATTCTCCACATTCCATTCCTTTCCGATAGAATTCACATTGTAATAATACACCAAAGCAAGTGATATAGTCAAGGTCGAGGTCGCAGAAGAACCTACGCTGAAGATCGCTGGAGAGATCGGCAGAGGAGGCGTCTTGCGTGCACGAAAGATCGCGGGCAGAGAGATCGCAGGCGAGCAGAGTGTGTACTGGCGAGCTGCGACTGAGACCGCTACGATCAGAGAAGAGCAGGAGAGGCCGCTACTGGCGAGCTGCGACTGCGACTGAGACCGCTACGATCAGAGCAGAGTGTGTATATATTTCTTGTATTGTATACAAAGAGAGAGTACATATTTATAGGAGAAAGAAGAGAGAGAAAACCTATACACAATATGGGACTAAAGAGATATAGAAGAGGAGTAATTGGGCCACCAAATGGGCCAAACACATGGGCTATTTCAACAAAGTGCATTTATGCCAAGTATTTCTATGAATTAGATTGTTGGAAATAACAAATTTTGATAACTAAATTGAATGTGGTGTAAATAAGAATTCCACGATGAATGTATGATAAAACTGGAATAAAAAGTTATGTAATGATTATACTAAAAGAATGATTGGAAAGTTTAGAAAATGCACCCATTAGATGTGAAGATTAAATTAGCATCGAATGATTTAGAAGGACAATCGGTAAACCTAAACCAACATGGATTGTTCAAAATGATTTATAAGTTATGTTTACCACCTCAGTTTAGATCAATATGAATGAATGTGAAATAAGGATTCATAAAACTGCTCCTAAATAGTTGTGATAAAGCTAGAAATTCACTTTGAAATTCTATTTCAAGCTTTATGGATTCTACGTCTTCAGTATTCTTAGATTCATTCATCAACATCACTCAATGGTTCACAATTTTCCACGTGCATTTATTCAAAACCTTGTTGTCTTGTAAGTAATTCACACAATGTGTGTAATATACTAGTAATTTTTTAGGGTGATTTGCATTGCTATTTCCCTTCTGATATGCAGGAGTCTTCTGATATCTGCCTGGATATTATTTTATGAATTGAAAGGCTGACAACATATCTGAAATCTTTTTGGTAGGCTGAGATTGGTTCTATAAGTTCCGATATTAGAAGTCTTCAAGAGAAATCCATGGACATGGGTTTGAAGCTGAAAAATCGCAAGGTATCCGAAAACACATTCAGGTTGTTGGATTTAAATATAGGAGATGAGTTCTAACTGATCCTGTTATCAAATGTCTGTTCCTGATGAGCTCTTCTATGCTATTCCACAGACAGCAGAGTCCAAGCTGTCAAAATTTGTTGAAGACATAATTGTACCTCCAAGGATGATCGACATTATTTTTGATAGTGAAGTAATTTTTTGCTCGATCTATATAGCATCTGTATTTACACCTTCAGTACTTTAATTATCACAAATTGACATCGATTGTTTAAAAGTTCTTTTAGATTGCAAATTCCATGAGTTAGTAATATAAGTTCATAGCTCTTAAATTGGCTTAATCATGAATTTTTGGATAAATTACTCTTTTCTATGCGGCATATGCTATGTGTATTGTTAATTTTGCATTTGAAATGCATCATATTTTTGGAGTTAAATTAATTGGGCACCTCTGGGAGGATGGGTGTAGTGGTGTGTGTAGGAAAACTCAATGAATGCTTATATGAATTAAAATTTTTTATCCGACATTGGAATTGAAAAAAATCCACAAATAAACGATAGCACCCACAAGTGAGTAGAATTTCAAGCAAGGAAACATACTACAAATGTGTTTGTTTGAGAGTACGGAGGGCAAAATAAACCCCTCAAACCACTAACGACTTTGGAATGGAAGCCTTGGAAGATGTAAACAAGAGCAACCTGTGGTCGAAGAAGCGGCGGTGGACTGAATCTGAATTCTTGAAGATGTCAATGACTAGGTGGCGGTAGGAGGATTGTTGTAGGAGTGAGGGAGTCTAGGTGGCGTGGGGACTCCCTGGGGATTTTGGAAGGGAAACAAGTGTGTGTGTGGGTGGCGGGGGGGGGGGGGGGGGGCTGTCTAGTAGCAAAAATTGGTCTGGAAGGAGACACGTGAGTGGTCAAAGATGGAATTGTTTCCTGGGAGGAAAAAGAGAGGATCTTGTGTCAGGGAGGGGTTCGGTTAGGGGTTTTTGAGTGGGGGGGGGGGGGGGGGGGGAAGCAACTATTTATGAGAAATTGAGTGGTGGGAGGGACGGTTATGGGAAGGAGGTGTAGGGAGGGTCTTGGAAGTTTTGACTGGTTTTGGAAGGTTGGCCGTGAGTTAGGAACGGTTTAGTGGGCTTTGGGTGCGAAAAGTAGGGTCGTGGGGTGGTTATAATTAGAGGTTGTGGGGTTAATGGGTGGTTAATAGGTATCTACCAGTAGTTACGGGCTAGTTGTAGAGAGTGGAAGGGGGTGGTGGTGGTGGACTGTGTGGCCGGCTAGGGGTTGTAATGCCGTAGCTGGTCGGGTATGATGGAGGAGGCAGAATGGCCGACCAAGCGGAGAGGAGCTTTCCTAGGCTTCATCCCTTGGATCCACCTTAAACATCTGGTGAACAAAAGGGGAAAATTCTTCTCGCAAACTTCCGATTCCCTTAAATAAAGCCTTAAAAACTTATTTATAGAGTTCAGAACCGTTATGAACGGTCATAATATTTATGTCATGAGGGTCGTACAAATATGCTTAAATCAAATTGTAAAAAAACATAAATATAACTAAAATTTATAAAGCGTCGATCTGTACAATCTCTGGCTCTGGTTCCACCGGGTGTCTCTGTGCTCGTGAGCTAGAATCTCTGTAATATTACCATATGAATCTAAAGGTATTACTGTCGTGGATGTTGGAGATGTTATGCTGAAGCCGATACTGACGACTATGCTGTCGATGCTATTGCTGTTGCTGACAACAATATTGTAGATGTCGGCCGACATGTTTGACATGTCGCTCGACATAAAGGTTTTGGACCCAAAACGACATGTTTCCTTTTTAAAATTGGGTTACGACGTTTTGAAAAAAAAGGGCCGATATATCGCCCAAATAATCGGGCGATATATCGCCCAAATAAATGGGTGATATATCAACCCGTTTTGATTAATTTTTTTAATCACGCTATAAATAACTCCCGTTTAACTCCTGTTTGATTTATGTTTTTAATAACCGCTATTACCCTATGATAATAAACCGATCTCGCTTCTTCCTCATTCTCATGTCCTAGCTCTCCCTTGACTCTCTCGCGCTCTCGGCTGGTTCTTCTCTCTGGTTGCTACGACCTCGCTAGTTCTTCTTTCTGGTGTTTAAGATTCTCTCACTGGTACTCTCCATCGACTCTCTCGCTGGTGCTCTCCCTCGATTCTCTCACTGATTCTTCTCTCTGGTGCTCTCCCTCAACTCTCTCTGGTTCTTCTCCCTGCCTCTCCCTCTCTGCAAAAGTATTGTAAGTGCATTCTTCTCCCTGCCCCTCCTTCTCAATCTCTTGCATTCCCAATCTCTCATTCTCGGTTCTCTCTACTCTCCGAGCTCTGCATTCTTCTATTTGCCTTGCTGGTGGCTGTGTCTGGTTGCATTCTTCATATGGAATATTGTAACATAGTTAATATTTAGAAGTTCGATATGTTGTAAAATAGTTAATATTGTAACATGCATAAAAATAAATAAATAAAAAAACATATAATTATTTATTCAATTAACTAAATATTAAAACCCAATATATGGAATATCCCCGATATATAAAAAACCAACATGAAAATCCAAGCCGACATGTCCCTGGCATCCGACATCTGCAACCTTGGCTGACGACTGTGGTGAAGATGGTGGTGGTGCTGTTGTTGTGGAAGATGGTGGTGGTGCTGTTGATGACACTAGAGACAATACTGCTAAGGTCGATACTGATGATGTTACTGTTGCTGATGATGCCAAAGATAATATTGTAGGTGGCACTAGTGCCAAAGATGGAGCTGGGTGTGATGTTGGCGATATCGTTGGCTATTAAGTGGTAGGACGAATTTGAAGGTGGATAAGAGAGTGGGTGTGGGATTGAGGTTTTGAGCTGGTGTTAATTAATGGGCTATTGTAATCAAGTTACTCAACAAATGATGTTAAATTCTTCTTTGTAGGGATACATGAGGAATTCCTTTGTTTGTAGGGATATTAAACTTGTAAACATTTGCCCCCGTTGGGAAAAATGACTTGATTAATTTATGTAAAGAAAGGGAACTCCGAGACTTATAGTAGAAGGTATTACATGAAGATAAAAAATAAAATAAAAATATTAATACTTCTAACACCCCCTTAAGTTGGGCATGTAATATTATTCATACCCAACTTGCTAATAAGATTTTCAAAAATTTTTTCGCTAAATTCTTGGTAAGAACATCTGCAAGTTGTTCCTCCGAGTGTACGAAACGAGTACACACAGTTATTTTCATAATATTTTCTTTAATGAAGCTTCGTTCAACTTTGACATGCTTGGTGCGATCATGCTGGACAAAGTTATGAGCAATGCTGATTGCAGCCTTGTTAGCATAGTACAAATTGAAGGGGTCAGTTTTCAGTAAGCCAATATCATTCACGAGAGTACAAAGCCACGTCCCCTCACATATACACAATAAGTAGAGTCACCTTCATCTCTTTCCTTCTAATGAATAGAGTGTGATCGGTATGACTTTCGGTATAGCTTAAAGAAGTCATGACTTTGTGAAATCTCCCAAATCAAGCTCTGGGAGATTGTTTTAATCCATAAAAGGGCTTTCTTCAATTTGCAAACTTGCCCTTTTGAGCCACTAGGGACAAGATCATGAGGCATTGACATATAAACTTCCTCTTCCAGCTCACCATGAAGGGAGACATTCTTTGTATCCTGATGATGAAGATCCTACCCTTTACATGTGGCACATGATAATAAGACACAGATTGAACTAATTTTTGCCACCGGAGCAAATGTCTCTTGGTAATCAATACCAAATGTTCCTTGAACTATTCCACAATACCTTCAGAGCTATGCATTACCCTGAAGATCCATCTGCATCCAACTATCTTCTTGCCTTTATGGGGATTTACCAGGTCCCATGTGTGGTTCTTTTCAAGAGCCAGCATTTCCTCCGTCATTGCCTTTGTTCATTTTAGGTGTCGACAAAGGTTTTATAGAATGAGGTTAGGGAGACATATGAAATGTAGTCAGATAAAGATGTTGAATGAATTAGCCAATACCTTTTTTGAGAGCAATAGGTAACTCAATGGGCGCTGAAGACGAATCCGACAATGACTCTGGTATTGTGGAATGAGACTGAATGTTTGATTCCTTGCTTCTTATAGTGTACACTTGTAACTCCTTTTCCTCGAGAATGTCCACACCCCCCTGAGTAGTGGTATTCAGGGTGCTGTATTGAGGTGGAATAGACAAAGTGATGGGGATCGTCATCAAACTATGGGTCGCCAGTCCGCGGGGCCCACTTTTGTATATTCGCGCAAGAGGCGAAGATCGGATCGACGATCTGAGACCGTGAGCGCGCCCAGCTCATCGCGCTTTTATTTTATGTATTTTGTTTTTTGGATTTGTTTTTGGTGTTTTAGGGCCTCGGGCGTAACGACCAATCATAGCCGTACACGCCCGGTGCTCAACCACCCCTTCTTGTTATAAATTGGGACGGGTGCTGCAGTTTAGATGCATTGTTTAATTTTGTGAGGAAGTCCAGAAATCGGCAATCATTCGTGGTGCGACGCCGCGAGACCCCGGGGTGCGACGTCCCGGTTTCCCTTTTCATTTTTCCTGTATCCTTCAGTTATTTTCGATCCTCCCGTGAATCAATCCTGTAGCCCCCACTAAATCCACGATTTCTCCTACAAACCGACGCTGCTCATCTAAAAACCTATGTTGCACCGACACCGACACGTGACACGCGACACGACACGCGACTCGTCCATTCTCCTAAACTACTAATATTCGACACGTTCGGACACGTTTGTTAAATTCATATTTTTTAATTATAGATGAGATCACTCTTTTCTACTTTGGCACATTTTCCAATTCCTTTACCACTAAGCATTAACAAATGTGCTCTCACTCTTGTATATGAACTTATAAAACTTGTCACAAAAGTTGCACTTTCAAGATAAATTACCTCCCGCCTCACCATGAGTAGCTAGCTTACTGACAAACCTCCATAACGGTTTATTTGGATCATCAATAGATATAGGCTCTTGTGAACCATCATTACTACCCTTGCTTGAAGACATTCTACAAAAAAAAAATTCATATACATGTATGTATGATGTATCTATAAACAGGACTGCATTCAATGAAGGTGTTGTGAAAACTGAAAAAATAATCGACAATATGCAGGGTGAAATCGACAATATGCAGGGTGTAGGACATTGCTAAAGCCTAAATGTATCTACAAACTGTTCACTGTACAGGCAGATCGACAATATACAGTGTGCGGCAAAGTCTAATTTAGCCGCAGTCGCAGTCGAGTGAAGATGATGCAGTCGCAGTCGAGTGAAGATGATGCAACCGCAGTCGCAGTGAAGATGATGCAGCCGCAGTCGCAGTGAAGATGATGCAGCCGCAAAAGAATAAGAAGATGCAGCCGCAGTCGAGTGAAGATGAAGATGCAGCCGCAAATGAGATGAATAGCCGCAGTCGAGATGAATAGGCGCAGTCGATGAAGAAGAAGATGCAGCCGCAGTCGAGTGAAGATGAAGATGCAGCCGCAGTCGATGAAGACGAAGATGCAGCTGCAGTCGAGAACCTATTTCACGGGATGAAAATGAATAGCCGCAGTCAAGAGCTTCTCACGGGATAAAAATGAATAGCCGCGATTAACCTATTTCACGGGACTCGCGTGTCCAATTTAGCGGGACACGCGAGTCCCGATAAATTACGTGCCCGACTACTCCGACACGCGTGTCCGAGCGTGTCGGCGTGTCGGACGCGTGTCGGAGTGTCGGACACCGACACTCTGGCCATTTCAGAGTGTCGGTGCTTCGTAGCTAAAAACTGTCCGGGAATCTCCTGTTCAGTGAATTCTCCCTCGACGTGAACGTGAAACCAGCCGCTCGACCTCATCAAATCTGCCTCCCCTTCTCTATCGACGTGCAAAGAAAACCCCCTCAACCCTAATCGACAGCGGAACTGCAACATCCCGTCAATCCCTCGGCTACTCTACTTCATTTTGTCGTGGAACCACTGCTGATCGCCACTGTCTTCTACAAAGCTTCCTCATCCTTCGTTTTGTCGTGGAACCACCGCTCACCGCTGCTGCTTCCACAAATCTCCCTCCTCCTTCGTTTTGTCGTGGAGCCACCGTTCATCGCCACTGCCTTCCGCAAAACTCCCTCTTTCATTTTGTCATGGAACCACCGCTCATTGCCGCAGTTCACCACAAGCCCCTCTTGGTTTCGTTTTGCCGTGGATCCTCCAGCCAACCTATTTGTTCACCCCTATTACTAAACATCCTCTCGCCGTGCATTTGTTCATTATTGCCTTTGTTCTATAGAGTTTAATCGTAGAGGTTGTGGTAGATAACACTTTGTGCGAATGTTCTCGTGGTTTATTTGTGCACCGAAAAATTACTAGTCATCTTGGGTTAATTTGCTTCGTTTGTAAAATCATTATTGCAAATTCTATTTCCGGATTAAAAGTTTAAAATCATTTGCATTTCAATTTTGTTGTAGTATTTGGAGTCCATCTTGCATCACGAGCACTTAGGGTCACATTAGTGTCAGCACACCCGAGTCACACGGCCTGCCACGCTTCACAAAGGAAGAGGAGTACTCACTTTAAAGTGTGATATAGATTCCCCCTGAAGTGAGGACTCATCATATGCTGTAGTTTCATGAAAGATTACATCCATAGAGATAAAGATCTTCTTGCTAGGAGGATAATAACATTTGTACCTTTTTTGTGTAAGAGAGAGTAAGCAATGAAGGTACATCGCGGGGCACGAGGATCAAGTTTTGTTCAAGTGATGTTATTGATGTGAACAAATGATAAACATCCAAAAATTCTAGGGGAAAAAGTCGTTGGATGAATACCCAATGTATGCAGAGGGGTGCGATTGCCCAGATGACCGGAAGACATACAGTTATTGAGATATGCACAAGTAAGAAGAGCATCATCCCAATATTATTTAGGAAGAAACATGATAAATAATAAACATCTTGTTACTTCAAGAAGATGACAATTTTTGTGCTCAACAACACCATTTTGTGCAGGAGAATAGACACAAGTGGTTTGATGAGCAATTCCAAGATCACTCAGATAACTTTAAATTTGGAATCAATATATTCACGATCATTTGCGGAGAGTTTTAATGATAACACCAAATTGAGTCGAAATCATTTTAAACTTTTTGAAGGAGTGTAAAAACTTCACTCTTACTACGCATCAAGTAAACCCAAGTAGTGCTAGAATATCAATCAATGTATGTTCCAAACCAATGATAAACAGAGATGAAAGCAATTGGTTATCGGCCTCACACATCGGTATGAATAGTGTGAAAGGAACAATACAAGGCATATAAGTATGATTAAAGGAGACACACTTATGTTTAGAAAGTTCAGACATTACACATAAATGTTTGAAACACAGAAGATGCAAAATTAGGAAATAAAGACTACATAACAGTAGTAGAGCCGCAGAGGGATGGCCCAAGCATCGATGCTAGGTAGTCAACTGGGGAAGCTGGAGAGCATGAAGATCCTATGGAGCAGCAATATCAAACACGTACAACCCATCTCGTATCCCACCAGATCCAATCACTTCCTTCATCTGAAGGTTCTGAAAGACACAATAAGAAGGAAAGAAAGTGACAGAGCAGTTCATAGAATTTGTTATATGGCTAACAAATAAGAGATTGTGAGTAAAAGAAGACACGTGTAGAGCAGAAGCCAAGGTAAGAGAAGAGCAATTGTTGGATCCCTTTCCTGCAATAGAGGAAAGAGTGCCATCAACAATGCTTACCTTGTCTTTGTCAGACAATGGAGAATATGAAACAAAACCTCATGATGACCCAATCTGACGCAGGATGGTCCTATGTTGGGGATAATGGATGATTACTAAATGCAAATCATGGTTTTGAAAACCGGACCGGTGATCGAACCGGCGGAGGGAAAGGTTCAAGGTTGAACCAATCCAACCGGTTTAATCGGAGTCGAACTATTATATACTATGTATATATTAGAAAATAATTTTTGTTATTTATTAGATAAATAAAATTAATTAACATTATAACAAATATTTGCATATATATTTGTTATTTATTATCATTATATTTTGGTACAAATATAAATAATATATTCATTATCACCACATACATATATTTTTAAATTCTATCTGAGCGATATATATATTACAAATAAATAATAAAATTTAATTTTTAAGATAATTTAATATATTAATATATCTCAACAAAAATTAATTTTATATGCATATGTATATTTATTATATATGTTTATTCTTTATAAATATGTATATGTATATAATATATTTCATTTAAACACATCAAAATCAAGATGGCCCAGTGGTTTACTCCTACGGTAGACCCAGAACTGGTTTGGGTTCGAATCCCGCCAGTTCCTTATTTTCGGCTATTTAAATTTTGCGCTCCATGACCTGCCCGGTCATGGGAAAACCGGCCCGATTTCCGGTTGGGAGGTTCAACCTGCCGGTTAGCCAAGTTTTTAGGCGGTTCGGAGCGAGGCCGGTTTTAGAGACCTGACCGCCTGGGGGCCGGTCTGCGGTCCGACCGGTCGAACCGGCCGGTCCGGTTTTTAAAACGGTGATCCAAACAGACATCCGACGAATTTTAAACTTGCAATAATAATTTTTTTATAAATCAAAATTTAAGACATAACACAGTAGTTAAAGTTTACAAATAAGGAAACAAGTGCGGTTGTATAAATGCGAGATTACGCGTAATTAAATTGCACAATTAAATAAGGACATACAAAGCCACAAAAGTTTGAAGACAATGGTTACAAACAAATATAATTCGAATAGTGAAAGGACACTAATTCAACATAAATGACCATGATCAAGAAACTTACACAACTAGGAAATAGAGGACTTGGTGGGTCTCTGACAATTCTCCGGTGACCGAAATAAGGAATGAGGGTTGGATTGGGATCCCCGGGTATCCAAAACCGCTGAATTGGGCTGTTGCAGGGCTGGTGGACTGGGGAACAACAGCTGGAACAAGTTGGAGTGGATGTCTTGATGAGCTGAAGGGCTGGAGATCAGAGAACGAGGTACTGGCTTTAAGTTCAGAGGCTGGAATCCAGAGTTGGAAAAGATTCTGGATAGGTGGGGGTGAAGAACAGGAGAACCCAGGCTGCCAGAATTAATTCCTGTGGTTGGAATTGATGCTGGGAGGAGTCCAGAAAGGTTGGGGGCAGGAGAAAGATGGAACTGGCATGTGGGAGGTAGATTCCAGGGGGGTGGATGCAGTTTTGCCTTCCTGGACAGTGTTCGGGCTGTTGGAATGGTCTTCCATCGGCTGGAATCTTCGGTTTGGGAGAGTTTCTGAACAATGGGTGGTTGAAGATCAATCAAATGGGCTGTTGGGGAAGTCTTCCAGGGGATTGGCAGCAGGATATTTGACAGCTGGAATATAATTCCAGAACCAGTCAACTGAAATGCTCCTCTCTGGATTAATTTCCAGCAACAATCAGAAGGGTTGAAGGTGTTCTGGAGGCTGGGAGGGTGAGAAAACGGGGGTGCTTATTGAATAGAAGTTGCGGGGCTCAGTTGGGAGAGTGAGAAGTGGATCTACGTGAGATGGGTTATGGCTTAGTGGGGGAGTGGGGGAAATAGGAGGGGAGAAAATTTAGGATGTAGTGGCCCTAAACTTTAGGAAGAAGGGATAATGGGGTAGTGGGGTTAGTGAAAGGTAGTTATGGCGATTATGTCGTGGCGGGGGTGGTGGCTGGTTGGAGGTGTTCTCCGGAGGTGGTGGAGGTGGCCGGAGGTGGTTTCTGACGATCACCGAAAAACAGAAAATGTAAAGAATTTTGTGGAGGTGATGGTTGATGAGTGTGATTTATATCATGTTTTCACCCTATATTTCTCATGGTTTTCATCCATGTTAGTGCTAGATGTGTAGGATTTTAGCTTATTTTTATATCTATTACATATTTGGACTGCTTGGATGAATTTCTTTTAACAGGTGTGGACTTTTCGTACAATTTAGGGGAGGCTATGTCAAAATTGTCTCACACACGCCCTTGCGGAATTTCCCCACGCGTGTGCGCCTCTTTCATATTTGTAATTAATATTTAGTTCTTTCTAAGTCGTCTTTATTGTATTAATCCCGGATCGGGGTAGTTTGATCTTTTTCCGTTTTTATGTTTCCCCCTACTATTGAATGATTAACAAAGTATTCTTTCTCTCTACTTGGTATCAGAGCCGTGCAACCTAATTCCGCCGCTCGATCGTTCTCACCGCTCGATCGTTTTCGTCTCTCGTTCGATCGCCGTCGCCCACTCCATTTCGATCGCCGTTGCCCGGTCCGCTCCGCTCCGTTTTCGTATCTCGTGCTCTCGCCTGCCGCTCCCGCATGATCCCGTGCGGCTCCTAGACGGGTTCTTCCCGTCGGATGGCTGCTGAAGAAAACGAGGCCGCCACCTTATGATGATGCTTCCGCCCTCCTCCATTGCTTCTCTGTGATCTCCTCCGCTGCTACCCGCTTCTTCCTAGATTGCCGTCGCTTGGAACAACCGGATCCAACCTTGCCGGAGCCTGGAACAGCCGGATCCAGCCTCGCCGGAGCCTAGAACAGCCGGATCCAGCCTTCCCGGAGCCTGGAACAGTCGGATCCAGCCTCACCGGAGCCTGGAACAGCCGGATCCAGCCTCGCTGTCGTCGGGAAATGTCCCTGCATCTGGTGTTTCCCTGTCTTGCTTTGCCCTCTGTTTTCCCCTTTCTAATGGATCCTGCTGCTTGACCTCTTGTCCCTCTTCTTCGCCGATATGGGTGATCCCGATTCTTCTGCATCTTCTCCGGGTGTGATCCAGTCTCAGATGAGTGACCCTCAGCGGCCTCATGGCCACTCCAGCTCCTTGAATATTACCACGGTTCCCTTGGATGACACGAATTAGCTTGAATGGTCTCGTGCTGCCCAACATGTCATTCGCAGCCAACAGATATTTGGGTATATCGATGGGACGATTAAGGAGCCCCCCAAGACCGATCCCTCCTGGAAGCGTTGGGATTCTGACAACTCTCTAGTTGTTTCCTGGCTCATGCATTCAATGTCTCCTAAGGTCTACCAGAGCTATATGTTGATGGACTCAACATTGGAGATCCAGACCCGTGCTCGCGAAACGTACTCTCAGATTGACAGTTCCACCCAAGTTTATGAGCTCACTCGCCGCATTTTGGAGTTGCGGCAAGGATCGATGATCGTTTCATCGTTCTTCTCGGAGTTTATGAGCTCCTGCGTGTACTGCTGACGCCGTTCAGTTAAAGCAAAAGGAGGATCGCTTCCGTCTCCATGCCTTCTTGATGGGCTTGAACATGGAATCTGATATGGTGCAGACACATGTCCACCGCTCTCCTCTTCGCTCTCTTCGGGAGGAGGCATTCAATATGGTTCTGGGTGATGAAGACCGCCGCAACTCCCTCAGTGTTATGACTCCTTTTGATCGCTCCGCCTTGACTAGTGTTGGTCGTGGTCTTATTCCCACTCCTGGATCTTCTGTGCCCACCTGTGATTATTGTGGTGGAAGGAAACACTCTCGGGAGGTATGTTTCAAATTTCATCCGCATCTTGCACCTCCTGGACGTGGTCGTGGACCTGGCCGCGGTGGCCATAGACACAGTGGCTACCACTCTCATGATGTTGCTTACACTACGAATGTCTATGATGAGTCACAATGTTCCTCGTCGCCTTCTTCACTCTCAGTCTGATCCTGTCACCGGAGGCTCTACTTCCCTTGCCACCATTGCTATGCCCAATGCTCATGCAATCACCGCCTCACCTTCTGAATGGGTGCTCGACTCCGGCGCTACACACCACATGACTGGGTCTTCCTCAGGTTTTCTCTCTTGTACTCCTTTGTCTGGTAAGGACAAAGTAATTTCTGCTAACGACTCTTTATCCTCCATTGCAGGCAAATGCAACATTTCACGTTCTCCGTCCATTTCTCTCTTCTCTGTTCTTCATGTTCCCTCCTTTCCACGCAATTTACTCTCCATCAGCAATATTACTAAATCTCTTAACTGCTCAGTAACTTTTTTTCATGACTCTTTTGTCTTTCAGGAACTGGGTACGAAGCGGAACATTGACAGTGTAGGAACCGTGATGGCTTGTACTACCTGGACACCCAGCTTCCCTCTCAGGCTTTTTCCAGTTCCACTGTTTCTGCTGATGATGTTCTCCGCTGGCATCCGCGCCTAGGACATCTGTCCTCCGTTTATCTGCAAAAATTATTTCCTTCCTTTTACCTTTTCTTCAGAACTTTGCTTGTGATGTATGTGATCTAAACATGTGCGATATACTTATTCGCATCTTTCTTCCCCTAGTAGCATCCCTTTTGCTGTTATTCATTTTGATGTTTGGGGGTCGTCCCCTATTTTATCTTTATCTGGTTTTCGATAGTTTGTCACTTTTATTGATTGCTTTTCTCGCACTACATGAGTTTATCTGTTGAAAAAGAAAAATGAAGTTTTTCCTTGCTTTCAAGCGTTTCATAAAATGGTGCAAACCCAATTTGATGCCTTCATTCGTGTTCTTCGAAGTGATAATTGGGGGGGGGGGGGGGGGGGGGGGGTATGACGATCGTGGTGCCTTTGGTTCATACCTCACCACTCACAGTATCATCCACCAGAAAATGTGTGTTCACACCTCTACTCAAAATGGAGTGTCCGAACGTAAAAATAAGCACCTCCTTGAGGTTGCTCGCTGTCTCCTAGCCACTATGCATCTTCCTAAATCCTATTGGGGTGATGCGGTACATACTGCTGCTCACCTTATCAACCGCCTTCCTTCTCATGTCCTTTCCTTTAGTACCCCTCTAGCTCGTCTCCCGACCACCGACGTGGTTCATACTTCCCATTTGGCACCCCGTGTCTTTGGGTGTGTCTGTTTTGTGCATGTTCACCAACACCGTCGCAACAAACTTGACCCTCGGGGTCAACGCTGTCTTCCTTGGCTATTCTTCTATGACCAAAGGGTATCATTGTTATCACCCCCTTCCCAACGTATGTTCTGTACCATGGATGCCACCTTCCGGGAGGGGGATTTCTATTTTCTGCCTTCAACTCACTCTTTTCGTCAGGGGGAGAGTAGTGATGATACTGATGTTACTCTTGTTCCTGTTCCTCTTCTCCCTTCCATTCCTTCACAGCTTCCCATTCCGGTACCCATAGCCCATATCCCGATACCGGACCCCTCTACTATGATTTCTCCTTTTTCCCACGTATACCACCGTCGTTCAGGTACACAAGCTATTAGAGTTCCACCTCTACCAGTGCCAACTTCAGACTCAGATTCTGATCATGCTGATCTACATATCCTTCTTGCTTTGCTAAAGAAAGGTAAGTTACTTGCACGCAACATCCTATTTCTAATCATGTGGCTTACCATCATCTTACCCCGATTCATGGGGTTTTTGTTTCGTCTATTTCCCTAGTCGTTATTCCTAAGACATGACATGAAACTTTGGGGATACCTGCTTGGACACAGACTATGCAAGATGAGATGTCTGCCTTGGACAAAAATCACACACGAGATGTTTCCTCTCTTGCTCCAGGAAAGAAAGCTATATGTTTCCGGTGGGTCTTCTTTGTTAAGCAGAACCAAGATGGTAAGGTGGAACGGTACAAAGCATGTCTGGTCGCTTAAGGATACACTCAGACTCAGGTAGTTGATTACCAGGAGTCCTTTGCTCCTGTAACAAAGATGGACTCCATTCGGGAGTTGTTATCGTGTGCTGCTTGCCTGGACTGAGACCTCCATCAACTGTACGTGAAGAATGCGTTCCTTTACGGTGAGCTTGATGAAGAGGTGTACGTGAAGTTCTCTCCTGGTTTTGTGAAGGAGCTGAAGGGCTTGTTTGCCGCCTAAGGAAATCCTTATATGGCCTAAAACAATCACCTAGGGATTGGTTCGGGAGATTTCTCACGGCTATGCTCAAGTTTGGGTACAAGCACAATCTGACCATACCATGTTTATCAGGAGACATGAACAGAGGGTTGTGGTTCTCATTGTCTACGTGGATGATATTGTGATTACCGGAAATGACACAAAGGAGATTGCTAATCTTAAGACCCTTCTATATGCTAAATTTAAAATGAAAGACTTGAGAAGATTACGATACTTCCTGGGTATCGAGGTGGCTAGATCTGAGCAAGGTATCTTCATATCCCAACGGAAGTATATATTGGATCTCCTAAAGGAGTCTGGTATGCTTGGTTGTGTTCCTGCGAACACCCATATGGAGCAAAATCACAGGATTGAGGAAGATGGTGATCACACTAATGTATCACGTTATCAAAGATTGGTTGAGAAACTTATATATGTATCCCACACACGCCCTGACATTACGTTTGCGGTCGGTATCCTGAGCAGATATATGCATTTTCCCAGGATCAGACGTCAAGAGGCTGCGTATCGCGTGCTACGATATTTGAAGAAAGCCCCTGGTCGTGGTCTCCTATTCTCCAAAAACAACAACTTGAAGATTGAAGTTTTAACTGATGCTGATTGGGCTGGATGCCGTGTTGACAGATAGTCCTCAACATGATATTGTTCCTTCGTTGGTGGAAACCTTGTGACATGATGTAGCAAGAAGCAGAATGTGGTGGCTAGATCAAGTGTAGAGACAGAATATCGTGCTATGTGTTAAGGCCTATGTGAGGGCCTATGACTGCGTACCGTGTTACAAGATCTGAGTTTCTCTGAGATAGCCCCTTTCTCCTTGTTTTGTGACAATAAGATTGCTATTAGTACTGCTCATAACCTAGTCCAACATGACAGGACAAAGCATGTTGAGGTTGATCGACACTTTAGCAAAGATCACTTGGATAAAAAGACGGTGGTCACTCCTTTGGTTCATTCCAAAGATCAATTGGTCGATGTGTTTACCAAAAGCTTCGTGTGTAATGTGTTTACCTATGATATTCAAAAGCTTGGGATGACCAAAGTCTTCCGTCCGACTTGATGGGGAGAGTTGTAATTAATAGTTAGTTCTTTCTAAGTTGTCTTTATTGTATTAATACCGGATCGGGGTAGTTTGGTGTTTTTTCTCTATTAAGTTTCCCCCTTACTTAAGTATATGTATGAGTAAGGCCTCTATTGATTAACAAAGTATTCTTCCTCTCTACCGTTTTCACCCTGTATTTCTCATGGTTTTCATCCATGTTAGTGCTATATCTGTAGGATTTTTATATCTATTACATATTTGGACTGCTTGGATGAAATTCTTTTAACAGACGTGGACTTTTCGTACAATTTAGGGGAGGCTATATCAAAATTGTCTCACGCACGCCATTAGGAATTTCCGCACGCGCGTGCGTCTCTTTTCCCCTTAGATTGGACGAATTCTGCCAATATGAATTTGGGCGTGTGGTATTTTCACACGCCCGTGCGCGCATGTGCAACTGCCCGTGCACAGTCATTCTGGGCTTCCACCGTTGATCTGGGCAGTCTGAATTTTGGCGTGCGGTATTTTCGCATGCCCGTGCGCGCGCGTGGGCAATTTGGCTCCTAGCAAACTCTCTCGCTGTGGACTTGCGCATGCACGCCTGTGCGCCCTGTTTTACTATAACTTCACAGCTGCAGATTTTCGCGAGATGATTCGGGGGAGAGCACAGTTTTCCGCCATTTTCGGTTGGGAGCTCCTCTCCAAGCTGGGGGAATTGATTCCCCTTTGGTTCTCCATCATCCGGAACGCTAATGGGGTGATTTCCTCTTCATCGTCTCCGCAAACCAATGAAGTGCTTGGGATTGACATGGACGGTGTAGACTCTCGAGAAAACCGGAAGCTTAGGAAGTGGTGACAGCCTTCCCGGACCCCGGACGCAACCGATGAATGCGTGAAGGACACAGATTGACAACCCGGTGGTTTCCTCCTATCTCTACGACAAAGTTTTGCTCACTGTTTGTATCTCTTTCCTTCTCCTCCGGACCCTTAGGATTTGTGGTAGGGATTTCTCCTAATATTGATGATGAACCTTGTTTGAACTAGTTTTAAACGCTATTAGCTTGCATTGCATTTAAATGGAAGTATTATTTGTTCATACTTGGTGTGTAGAATCATTTTGCTTGGAAATGTGATGTTTGCTTAGGTTGAGATTAAGATATTCTTGTGGAATCAACGCGGTGCCGGTGCCTCGCATTTGTGTTTGTGATTGCGACGCGGTGCCGGCGACCTGCATTTCTTTTTATTGCACTTAGTCATTTGAACAACCCCCTCGAATCAACGTTTTTATTAATTTTCGTCTTTTCAACTGAATTTCTTAATTTGCGAAGCATCCACGCCGTATTCCTTGAGAGATCGATACTCGGGGATCTATTCCCGTTTTATATTACTTGTACGACCGGTGCACTTGCCATGAACGCATCAATGGTGGCTGGCCTGACGTCTGTGACTGAAAATGTTTTCCGACACTCTCCGAAAAACTGAAGATGGATGAAATTGGATGGAGGAGGTGGTTGAGGTATTTCGAGGGGAGTTTGAGGTAGTGGTGGTGGTCGGCTAGCGGAGGTGGGGAGAAAGGGGTCCGTCCAAAGAAGGTGTAGGGGTGGCCGACTAGGGGAGGTGGAGGGGATGAGGAAGAGATAACTTCCAAGTTTCGACACTTGGATTTCGGCTTCGGCACCAAGTGGCCGAAAGGAGGAATCTCCTCTTCACTCAATCTTTCAATCCTTCCAATTGAACCCTCTATCCCTGTTTCTAGACTACGGGACCATCATGGACGGTCGTGATTCTCTGATCATGACGACCTTCAAAGTACAACAACAACAACAACAACACTCAAGCCTTTATCCCACCATAGTGGGGTCGGCTATATGGATCCTCTGTCGCCATTGCGCCCTATCTTTAAGCATAGTCTCATTAATGCCTAAGTACATCATGTCTTTCTTTATAGTTTCATTCCAAGTCTTTTTTGGTCTACCCCTCCCCCGTTTAACATGTCTAGTGACTAAACTCTCACAACGCCTAACAGGTGCCTCTAATGGTCTCCTATGTACATGTCCAAACCATCTTAAACGAGCTTCTCGCATCTTCTCTACAATTGGCGCCACTCCTATCTTATCCCTGATACATTCATTCCTAATTTTATCCAGTCTCGTGTGACCACACATCCACCTAAGCATTCTCATCTCCGCGACTCCCATTTTTTGCTCGTGTACACCATTCACTGCCCAACACTCAGAACCGTAGAGCATTGCAGGCCTAATTGCAGTACGGTAAAACTTGCCTTTAAGTTTTAGTGGTACTTTACGATCACATAGGATCCCAGACGCGCCTCTCCACTTCAACCAACCTGCTTGGATTCTATGAATCACATCTTTATCTACACCTCCATCTTTTTGAATTATCGATCCCAGATATTTAAAGCACTCACTGCGAGGGAACGGCTAATTAAATTGCACAATTAAATAAGGACATGCAAAGCCACAAAAGTTTGAAGATAATGATTATTAACAAATATAACTCGAATACTGAAAGGACCTTAATTCAGCATAAATTAAATGACCATGATCTAGAAACTTACACAACTAGGAAATAAAGGGCTTGGTGGGTCTCTGGCAATCCTCCGGTTGCTGGAATAAGAGAATGAGGGCTGGATTTGGATCCCCTGGTACCCAAAACTGCTGAGTTTTGCTGCTGCAGGGCTGGTGGATTGGGGAACAACAGCTGGAACAGGTTGCAGTGATTGTCTTGAGGAGCTGAAGGGATGGAGATCGGAGAACAAGGTGCTTGATTTAAGTTCAGAGGCTGGAATTCAGAGTTGGAAGAGATTTTGGATAGGTGGGGGTGAAGAATAGGAGAACCCAGGCTGCAAGAATTAATTCCAGTGGCTGGAATTGATGCTGGGAGGAGTCCAGGAGGGTTGGGGCAGGTGGAAGATGGAACTGGCGGCTGGGAGGCAGATTCCAGAGGATTGGCTGCAGTTTTGCCTTCCTAGTCAGCGCTTGGGCTGCTGGAATGGGGTTCTAGCTGCTGGAATTTGCATTTTTGGGGAGTTCCTGAACAATGGGAGGTTGAAGATCATTCAACTGGGCTGTTGGGGAATTGTTCCAGGGGGATGGCAGCAGGATATTTGACAACTGGAATGTAATTCCAGAATCAATCAATTAAAATGCTCCTCCCTGGATTAATTTCCAGCAGCAATCAGAAGGGTTGTAGGTATTCTGGTGGCTGGGAGGGTTGGGAAACGTGAGTGCGTGCTGAATAGGAGTAGTGGGTCTCGGTTGGGAGAGGGGGATGTGGATCCATGTGAGATGGGTTAAGGCTTAGTGAGGGAGTGGGGGAAATGGGAGGAGGGGAGAAAATTTAGGAGGCAGTGGCCCTAACCTTTAGGAAGATGGGATAATGGGGTAGTGAGGTTAGTCAGAGGTAGTTATGGAAGTTATGTGGTGGTGGCTGGCCGGAGGTGGCCGCCAGAGGTAGCGGAGGTGGTTTCCGGTGATCACCAGAAAACGAAAAATATAAGGAATTTTGTATAGGTGATGGTGGCTTGACATAGGTGGCGAAAATGTTTTCCGGTGATCGTCAGAAAACTGAAGATGAATGGAATTGGATGGGAGAGGCGGTGGAGGGATTTTGAGGGGATTTTGAGGTTGTGGTGGTGGTCGGCTTGTGGAGATGGGGAGAAAGGTGGCCGACCAAGGAAGGTGGAGGAGGGGTGGACGGCTAGGAGAGGTGGAGGGGATGAGGAGGAGATAACTTCCAAGTTTCAACACTTGGATTTTGGTTTCGGCACCCAGTGATCGAAAGGAGGAATCTCTTCTAAACTCAATCTTTCAATCCTTCCAATTAAACCCCGTCCGTATTTATAGACTATGTGACCATCATGGACGGTCGTGATTCTCCGATCATGACGACCCTCAAAAGACAAAATACAAATTTAAAAATACACAATAACTAAAAATGTCGGATCGTCGATTCACATAAAATGGACGGCTCCGATCGTCGTGTAGGTTAATGTGTGTCGCGATCCTCATAATAATCATATGGTTAGTGTCCCCAAAGTCAATGATCCAATTAGTGGTAGGATGCTCAGTGGCAGAATGAGCACTTGAAGTACCTGAATGGGCAAATAATGAGGATGGCACAAGACTGTGTTCAGAAGATAATCCCTACATCATGCATTGGAGGGTCATCTCATCAATGGAAAAATAACCAGGTAGAGGAAGCTCAAATATCTAGCCGCTAAAAGTACTATCGTCAATGATCTCAGTCAAGTGAGCAGAGCTTGGAGAGATAATGTCTGATTTGCCACAACCACATCCTCCACGAGGTACCATTCCACCTCTAGGTGGGGGAAACCCATGCAATTTGAAGCAAGTATCACGAGTATGTTAGCTTCTGCCACAATTGTCACACAGCAGGTGGTCTTTGCTAGTTGGCTTGAGCTTAAATTCCCGAGTATTAATATCTCCAAAATAATGAGAAGTAGCGAGTGCAGACCCACCAGAGGTGACCTCCTAAGTTATCAAAGGCGCAAGGCGCACCGAGGCGCAAAGGGGTCCTGGAGCCTAGGTGCAAGGCGCAGGCGCGCACCTAAGGCATGTGAGGCGCAAAAATGAATTGGGTGCCCAATTCACTGAAAATCAGTGAACTGGGTGCCCAATCCACTGAAAATCAACGAATTTTGCATCTAAATCACTTATTTTTAGTGAATTGAGTGCCCAATTCCCTGAAATCACAATGAATTGGGCCCAATTCCCTGAAAATCAGCGAATTGGGCACCTAATTCGCCGAAAATCAGTGAATCGGGTGCCCAATTCACTAAAAATCGGTGAATTGGATGCCCAAGTGCGCCTAGGTGTGCCTTGGGTGCGAGGCGCAAGGCGCACCGAGGCGCAAAGGGGTCCTGGAGCCTAGGCGCAAGGTGCAGGCGCGTGCCTGAGGCACGTGAGGCACAAAAATGAATTGAGAGCCCAATTCACTGAAAATCAGTGAACTGGGTACCCAATTCACTGAAAATCAGTGAACTGGGTACCCAATTCACTTAAAATCAGCGAATTTGGCATCCAATTCACTTATTTTCAGTGAATTGAGTGCCCAATTCCCTGAAAATCAGCGAATTGGGCATCAAATTCGCCGATTTTCAATGAATTGGGCCAAATTCCCTGAAAATTGGTGAATTGGATGCCCAAGTGCGCCTAGGTGTGCCTTGGGTGCGTCTGAGATCATGTTTTTGCCCACCTCCCAAAAAAACAGGTTGAAGAAAACACCTTGAAAGGCCCAGGCGCGCCTTTGGTGCGCCTGGGAGCTGGTAAGACGCGCGCCCAGAACTACCCCCTCGTAAAATTCTACCAGGAGCTACCTTCGTACAGGCTTTACTGCATCAAAAAACTCTTCACCCTCGTAAAGTATCTTCATCAGGTTCAGGATGTTAATGTCCTATTAAATTTTGTTTAGTTTGCTCCCAACGCATACCGCAATCCGACAATGTTACCATTTTGACGACCCAACCCACAATATTTGAGTTATTGTCTTATTTGATTCTACCCACCTCATTGTAAGTTGAACCTCTCTATTTTTTTTCTTGAGGTGACCTACTAGTACTTCTCTGTAAGTTACCCATCCTATAACTACCCCCTCCTAGATGTCACGGATCAAAGTTTTGGGTTAAGGCCCAGGTAGATTCCAGAGAAATCCGGAGTCTTGTACATAAGAAGATGGAAGAGAATTCTAGTGTTTTTATGTATCTTGTACAGACTAGAGATGTATAGAATAATCTAGAATAGTAGGAGTCGAGAATCTTCTGTACTTTGGAGGGAAACCTCTTTGAGGAGGAAGACCTCTTCATTTGTAGATCATCCAAGTTTCGGACAAGCAATAAAGTTCTTTGAGTTCTTTCACTTGTGAGCTCTCTTGAAGTTGTTTTCCCACTCTTCTCTTCATCACCACCTAGTTCTTGGAGGAGAGACTGATTTAGCTTGGCTACGCTGAGTGGCAAGGAGGTGTTAAGGCCGCACGGGAGCATGTAAGGAGACAAGTCCGTGACAGTTGGTATCAGAGGCAGGTTCACTCAAGTTCGTGGTTGGTGCACAAGAAGATTAGATGGCCGGTGAAATGGGCAACTCAAGCGTGGAGGAGCGCGATAGGGAGGCTGTGCAACAATCTGAAAAGAAGAAGCAAAGCCAAAGCAAATCTCGTGAGGAAACACATTTGGATCTTGTGTTGGTGGATTGGGAAAAGAGCATGACAACGATGGAATAAGACCACTTAGATGTTCGCGGAGAACTAGAGGCCGTCAAGCAAGTGCTACCGGCTTGCAGAGAGCTGGACTTGTTGAAGGCCCAAGTCCAAGCCTGTCTTGCTACAAATGCGGAGCTTACTTAAAGGTGCGATCAACTTGAGGATGACTATGAGGAGCAGATCGCCAAATTAGAGGAAGAACTGGCCTTGTGCAAAAGGGCCATTGCTAATGGAGGAAATGGTGGGGTTGTGGCAAACCCAAGGATTGATGTGCCTAAGCCAAAACCCTTCTCGGGGAATAGGGATGCCAAGGAAGTTGAACACTTTCTTTATCAAATGGAGGTCTACTTTGAAGGATGCAATATTACGGATGATGCGTTGAAGGTAAAAACTACGAGTTACTATCTTTCAGATATTGCGTCTTTGGTGGCAATTGTCACGACCCGTCTCGACAAAAGTTAGAATGCGCTTCGAGGCGGGCCGTGATGCCACAGACATGGGCGGAAGGAAAAACCATGCCAGCTAAGGCGGAAGCAGAGAAGCTGATAATAAGTTTTAAGGTAATTAATTTGAAGGAAAACAGTTTGTTTTGTTGCGGAAGCTTTAAAATATGATAGTTTCAAACATGTGCACATATTTTTTGCAAAGAATTATGATACAAGTTTTGGAACAGATTTTTATGCAGTGATCATCGCAGATGAATGAGCATGCAAATATGTCAAATTCTAGTACATATAATATTTAGCCTAGCAGTTGTCCATGCAAACAAAGAAAATGACTGATTATAATTATTAGACTACTCCGGGGTAAAACATATAAAGATGATCATGCAATAACATAAGTTGTAACAAGTGAAAGTGTAGGTGTTTTTGTTTAGCTTCGCAGGATTCATGATTCAGACAGATTCAAGTACGGATTCAGGAGATTCAGAAATTTAAGCTCGCTATGACCGGTCCTTTGTTCCCATTAGAGATTCAAGAGGGAGCCCAAGTCAAGGAGTTGCATCAATTATACCCTACCTTTCAATGTTAACCTACATTATTAATGACTTAATTCATGATTGAGTGATTCTAGCATATCAAGACATGTAACCAAATACTGATTCAGATATACAAGAGTAGAATTTACAAACGTGAAAAGAGGTGCATGACATTAGATAATTTAAAAGATTCATAGATTGATGATTCTAACTGGAACAGACTCACGCTAAAGAAAACAACATTCGATAAAGAAATAAACTTTATTCAAGTCTTTCAACCTAACGAGCATAAGAAACATGATTCGATGACTCAAGAAGTCGAAAGAGAGTTTTGAAACTTGCGGGTTCAAGTATTCACGAGTAATAAGATTACTATACCTCATTTTTCAGGATATCAAGTATTACTTTAGATTACGCCATTCCAAGACACGAATATCTTCTAAGTAAACATGTGTACGAGCCGAATATTTTATATCAAGCACAATTCATCTAGTTGCTAGCAGGAATCTTAACATTTATCATTATAACAATTAATGTTCCTGCTCGAAAAGATCTACTAGTCTTCTATTTATCCATCGAATGAGATGCAATTCATTTAAGTGGAAATCCAATTAAAATCACTTTCGTTCACTAACTCGTCTTCCAACAAATGAGACACTGTTCATCTAAGTGAATATTCAAGTAACCATCATTCACATTCACAACTGGTGACATTCCAAACACGTGATACCTCAATCTATTAACAATTCAATTCAGGCTTTCAATAACTAAGTTTATTTGATGAAACATGTATTCAAAGCGAAGTCATAGAATCATAAGAGCAGACATGCTAAATAAATTCAATGTTTGCAAGAGAGAGGTATCTCTACTTGCCTTAACGACGGCGACGAAGCGGCGCAAGTAAAAACAGAAACCCTATTTCAAACCTGCTCAAGAACGACGAAAGCACTATAGCATAATTCACTACGATAAAACATACATTTTTTTTCAAAATCTAAAACACGAGAGGGATATCGAATTACCTCCCTCGAAAGCAAGGGGAGAATGAATTACAACGCGGGAACCAGAGATTTGGCGGCGCTTTAGGCTATGGAAACCCTAATTCGGAAGGGTCTTCAAGAGATCCCGCTCAATGGAGCGACGAACGGCGCCGAGGAGCACGGATACTTAAGGATTTGGCGATTAAGAAATGCACAAAATCTGAAATGCAAATTGGAGCGCAAAAATCCCAAATAATTAAGGCAAAATTCTGAAATAAGGGAGAAAGAAAGAAATTTTACCAAAGGAACTCAGATCCGGGCTCGAGGAGGAGAGGGAAAAACCCTAGATTTTCCTCCCAAAATTAACGGCCAAAATGAAGAGGAAGAGCAGTTGCCGGCCGCCGGAGGGGAGCAAAAACTACTGCCGGCCCTTGAAGAGGTTGCTGCCGACCTTGGAGAGGAGCGGGAGGCTGCTGGCGGCTTTGGGAGGAGCGGAATCGCTGCCGTCGACTTGGGGAGGAGCAGGACACAGTCGGCCCTTGAGGAGGAGAAGGGGAGGTCGACTACGGCAGAAGGAGCAGGGGCGGCATTGGCGCTGCGGCTTGCGGGATTTAGCAAGACGGGAGTCGGGAGGCGTCGCTTGCAGGAAATCAGGTGAGGGAGGGGGGTCAGGAACGGGAGACCTAGCCGAGCCTTTTTTGGCTTGCGGGAGTAATGAACCGGGGTTTTTTATCGGGGGGGGGGGGGGGGGAGGCTGAGCTGCGGCTAGCAAAACTAGATGGGAGATTTATGCAAATTTACAAATTGCCAATGGTTTTTAAATCCCCCTTTTTTTATACGGGTTGTTACATTCTCCCCCACTTAGGAAGTTTCGTCCCGAAATTTTATGTGGATCCCCTTAATGAGGCCTCTTATGGCGAAGATTCAGATGCCATTCATTCCAACCAGGTTTGCAGATCAAGACATGGAAGCTAACTATGAATATGCTGAAACAGAAAGGAAAACAAGCCTGGAAGCTTACGCAGATCAAGAGAAAATTTGCGTATACTTGCTTCGCATATCAGATTCAAGTTCTCGAGAGAATTATTCAGACTTTTCATGCATTCAAAACACCGTTATCATTAGGATGATTTTCTTTCGAAGCTTGCGTACTTGATACTCTACGATCTTAGCGGGTATGGCCAGATACGAAGGATTAGATTCAGGGAACACATGAATTGCTTCACTTAGCTCGGAATTGAGAGATACGACTCAAGAATTCAGGACCGAAAAATCTTTGCACGAAGGGGTAACTTACTTGCGATGTTGACGCTTAAGACCTATTAGAAGGGGATACTGGAGAATCAGATGAGATCGATAGTCGAGCAGAACCGGAAGGCTGAATACGAATATCGGAGATTTGAAATTAGAGATTCTAATACATTTCCTACTGTCAGGTACATAAATTATGTAATAATTACAACATTTTCATTGGACAACTCTAGGTAATGATCATGCAAGTGCAACCATGAGATCGTGTGCGATGCCATGCAAATAGTAAAACCATGCATGTACAATCATTATTGTTGTTTTTAGCTGGACACTTGTGCAATACTTATGCTATGAATGCAAATGAGTGGATACATATGCCACGTTAAACGCCCATATCGCTTAACATGTAATGCATATTATGATTCTAATGCCAACGCACTTGAAAATTTTAAACTGCCCATAACCATTTAATATTCGCAAGCGGTGTATATCTTAGTGTAAATTCATATGCACAAAAATGTTAAGTTTGCCCATAACCCCTTAACATTCCTGTGCATACTACTCGTGCTTATGAGTGTAGTGTGTGCGTGTTTCAGCCGTGAACAACAGATAATGACGAGATGTGCGAAGAAATGATGCATGTATATATATTTATATAATGAAATTCAAAATATTTGATATTCATAAATACTTTATCTTTATAGCCTAACCTGGCTCTGATACCAACTGTCACAACCCGTCTCGACAAAAGTCAGAGTGCGATTCGGGGCGGGCCGTGATGCCACAGACATGGGCGGAAGGAAAAACCATGCCTGCTAAGGCGGAAGAAGAGAAGCTGATAATACGTTTTAAGGTAATTAATTTGAAGGAAAACAGTTTGTTTTGTTGCGAAAGCTTTAAAATATCATAGTTTGAAACAAGTGCACATGCTTTTTGCAAAGACTCATGATACAAATTTTGGAACAGATTTTTATTCAGTGATCATCGCTGATGAATGAACATGCAAATATGTCAAATTCTAGTACATATAATATTTAGCCTAGCAGTTGTCCATGCAAACAGAGAAAATGACTCATTATAATTATTAGACTACTACGGGGTAAAACATATAAAGATGATCATGTAATAACATAAGTTGTAACAAGTGAAAGTGTAAGTGTTTTTGTTTGTCGCACATGATTCATGATTCAGACAGATTCAAGTACGGATTCAGGAGATTCAGAAATTTAAGCTCGCTATGACCGGTCCTTTGTTCCCATTAGGGATTCAAAAGGTAACCCAAGTCAAGGAGTTGCATCAATTAAACCCTACCTTTCAATGTTAACCTACGTTATTAATGACTTAATTCATGATTGAGTGATTCTAGCATATCAAGACATGTAACCAAATACTGATTCAGATATACAATAGTAGAATTTACAAACGTGAAAATAGGTGCATAACATTAGATAATTTAAAAGATTCATAGATTGGTGATTCTAACTGGAACAGACTCACACTAAAGAAAAACAACATCAGATCAATAAATAAACTTTATCCAAGTCTTTCAACCAAACATGCATAAGAAACAGGATTCGATGACTCAAGAACTCGAAAGAGAGTTTTGAAACTTGCGGGTTCAAGTATTCACGAGTAATAAGATTACTATACCTCGTTTTTCAGGATATCAAGTATTCCTTTAGATTACGCCATTCCATGACACGAATATCTTCTAAGTAAATATGTGTACGAGCCGAATATTTTATATCAAACAAAATTCATCTAGTTGCTAGCAGGAATATTAACATTTATCATTATAACAATTAATGTTCCTGCTCGAAAAGATCTACTAGTCTTCCTTTTATCCATCGAATGAGATGCAATTCATTTAAGTGGAAATCCAATTAAAATCACTTTCGTTCACTAACTCGTCTTCCAACAAATGAGACACAATTCATCTAAGAGAATATTCAAGTAATCATCATTCGCATTCACAACTGGTGACATTCCAAACACGTGATACCTCAATCTATTAATAATTCAATTCAGGCTTTCAAAAACTAAGTTTATTTGATGAAACATGTATTCAAAGCGAAGTCATAGAATCATAAGAGCAGACAAGCTAAATAAATTCAATGTTTGCAAAAAAGAGTGATCTCTACTTGCCTTAAATGAAGCTGAAACTGACGGCGGCGGCGAAGCGACGTAAGCAAAAACAGAAACCCTAATTCAAACCTGCTCAAGAACGACGAAAGCAATATATCATAATTCACTACGCGAACACATACATTTTTTTTTCAAAATCTAAAACACGAGAGGGATAACGAATCACCTCCCTCGAAAGCGAGGGGAGAAGAAATTACAACGCGGGAACCGGAAATTTGGCGGCGATTTAGGCTAGGGAAACCCTAATTCGGAAGGGTCTTCAAGAGATCCCGCTCAATGGAGCGACGAATGACGCCGGAGAGCACGAATACCTAAGGATTTGGCGATTAAGAAATGCACAAAATCTGAAATGCAAAGTGGAGCGCAAAAATCTCAAATAATCATGGCAAAATTCTGAAATAAGGGAGAAAGAGAGGAATTTTACCCAAGGAACTCAGATCCGGGCTCGAGGAGGAGAGGGAAGAAAACCCTATATTTTCCGGATGGTCTCCAATGCACCATGTGAACCCTGAGCGTCGCGTTCTGAGCGTTCGCGCGCCTTTTCCGTTCACTTAGCGAGTCTTGGGATCTAGCGTCTCCTTGGTGGTGCCGACCGCTGATCGAACCTGCACGGAAAGAGACTCGGAGGTAGTCAGAAAGACAAGGCGATCTTCAAGGTGTTTGAAGAAATTTTCAAGGGCGGCTTCAAAGACGAGGGAGATCTCCAAGGGAAGCTCCCTCTCTTGCACTTAAGAGAGAAGGAGGGAGAAGGAGAGAATAGAATGAATCAATGAGGGGAAGCCTGGGGTCAATTTATAGGCCTCAGGGGTGGTTATGCGGATAACCGCAGGCCATAACCACCATAATCACTAAACGCAGACCAATACTGTAGAAAATATTGCGCGCATTAATTTAATATTCCTCTACGCGCAAACCAAAGTGACTTCGGCTATTCACACCCGCCCACTACGGGCGGTAGTTACGCAGGTGGTTACGCCCCGATCGGAGGGTGGAGGAGACACGGAGCGATCAAACGGTCACGACGGGGAGCCTGGCCGCCGGCGAGCGCCGGCCGCCGAAGAGATCCGCCGGCCACGGAGGCCCGCCGGCCGGGCGGAAGTCCGGCCCGGGAGGCGGCCGGCCGCAAGGCCGAAGATGGCCGACCGTCGCGGCGGTGCGGCCGGTTGGTGCAAGGCTGCGGGCGGCCGGCCGGGAGGCCGACCGTGAAACCGGGCGCAGACCGGGGAGGCGGCCTGGCCGCACGTGCCAGAGGCGCGCGGCCGAGCGGGCTGACCGGACGGTCGGCCGGACAGCCGGCTTGAGCTCCGGCCGACCAAGCGCGCGCGTTGCGGGCGCGCGGCCAAGGGTGGTCGGTCGGCCGGGCGGCCGACTGGGCCGTGTGCCGCGGCGTACGGGCAAGGCCGGCCATACGCCAGCGCCGCATGGCTGGCTGACGGTGCTTGGACGGCCGTCCGGTGGCATTTGGCTAGCGTCGCTTGGCCGGCCGGCCGGTGGCACTTGGCCTGCCGACGGTGAGCGTGGCGGTTGGAGCCGCGATCGCGTGCTGGGATCGCGCGTGCGGTGGCGGTTTGATTTGCAATCGTGCGCGGGGATCGTGCGCGATGATCGGGTGTGCGACGGTTTTTCTCTAACCCCCCACTAAGGTAGTGGTGGTTATGGAATTCCGGCTATCCGCAGCCCGGAATTCCTATTTAATGAGGGACACCCCATCAACCCTTATCTTAGATGAGCTCACTAGACATATCCAACAAGCAATACCTTGGTGTTTATTGTTTGCAGATGATATTGTTTTGGTCGATGAGACGCGCGGGGGTGTAAACGCAAAGCTTGAATCTTGACGAGACACTTTAGAAAAGAAGGGTTTTAGGTTGAGCATGGCAAAGACGGAGTATATGGAGCTTAAATTTAGTAGTGCAACAAAGACGGATTACTCCGTTATTAAGTTGGGTGATCAAGATATTTCACGCAGTGAGTGCTTTAAATATTTGGGATCGATAGTTCAAAAAGATGGATGTGTAGATAAAGATGTGATACATAGAATCCAAGAAGGTTGGTTGAAGTGGAGAGGCGCGCCAGGGATCTTATGTGATCGTAAAGTACCATTAAAACTTAAAGGCAAGTTTTACCGTACTACAATTAGACCAGCGATGCTCTACGGTTCTGAGTGTTGGGCAGTGAATTGTGTACATGAGCAAAAAATGGGAGTTGCGGAGATGAGAATGCTTTGGTGGATATTTGGACACACGAGACTAGATAAAAAGGAATGAATGTATCAGAGATAAGACAGGAGTGTCACCAATTGTAGGGAGATGCGAGAAGCTCGACTAAGATGGTTCTGACACGTACAAAGGAGACCATTAGAGGCACCTGTTAGGCGTTGTGAGAGTTTAGTCACTAGGCATGTTAAACGAGGGAGGGGTAGACTAATAAATACTTGGAATGAAACTATAAGGAAAGACATGATGTGCTTAGGCATTAGTGAAATTATGACTAAAGATAGGGCACAATGGTGACAAAGGATCCATATAGCCGACCCCACTATAGTGGGATAAAGGCTTGAGTGTTGTTGTTTGATATAGGGTTCAGTTCATTCCAACACATCCTTTTAGCCAGAAGCATATCATCTTAGGAGTCTGTTAGGAGTTGTTTTTCTCCAGATTTCATTGCCTCAAACACACTACCTTCCTCTGTCAAATTCAGAATGTTAGAGAGCTCATGGTGGCTGAGTATGCATTTTCATGTATTTATTTCCAGTCAAACATAAATTTTTTCCCCAGTTTTACAGCTAATCAACAGCTATCCCATTTCTAGTATTTTCTTTACTTTGAATCTAAAAATGCATTCACCGTGAATACATGCAATCGCACTACTCATTAATAAACTTTTTGGTAATCTATTGAGTGGCCCGATTATCTTCAGCAGGATTATTTCCAAATGTATAGTGAAATATCTTATAGCCAAGCTATTTAGTCTGCTAATTTCTACAAATATTTGTAAATGTGTATGTTGGATCGAGCAGGTGAATGATGAATATCTAAAAACCCTTGAGATGCTAAGTAAGAAGCTTAACTTTGTTGAAGATGATTCCATGATCAAGGCATCAAAGGCTCTAAAAGATGTTCAACCTGAACTTGAAAGACTTCGGCAAAAGTCAGTCTCAAAGGTAATGAAACAGTTCTAAGTAGATGTACCATTATTTTCCTTGATAGAAAAAGGAAACTTTTGGATTGTTGCATGAGAGGCTCGGGGCAAGTACATTTTTTTGAATAGTAAAAACAAGGTTGTAAATATCGGATGTGGGCTACATGTCGGATTGAATTTTTAAATGTCGGATGTCAGAAGTCGGAGATATGTTGAAGATATTTTAAAATATCAGATTTCCACATTCTATAAATAAAAAAAATATTTTTCTGTATACCAAGTACAATTATATATTCTAAAAGTAAAAAAATTATATAACGGGTAAATGATCAATGAGTCATATATAAAGGGCAGCCCGGTGCACAAAGCATCCCCTCGCAGCGAAGGTCCGGGGAAGGGTCCCACCACAAGGGTGAAATGTAGGCAAACCTTACCCTGCATTTTTGCAAGAGGCTGCCTCCAGGACACGAACCCGTGACCTCAAGGTCACACGGCGACACCTTAACCGGTGCGCCAAGGCTCCCCTTCTTCTATCAACGAGTGATATATAACAATAAATATGAAGAGTATCGAAAATAAAATATTATTAACAAGCACAAATAGATACATTGTAAAATATATTTAATATCATGCATACAATTTTTTTGATAACACTAAATTTTATAGGAAATTAAAAAATTTAAAAGCTAATTATCCTTGAGCTATTATAAGTATTTATACTTAATAAATTTATGTTAAAAATATAAAAATAATCTACTAATAAATGTGTGAACATTTTAGCATTTTTTGAAATGAGAAAAATATGGCGTGAAATAATTATTCAAAATTGATTGGAAGATTAACATGTATTAACGATAATATAACAATAAGTCTAATCAATTTAAACATTTATAATATAATACATATGGATGATTTTGACATATATTGATAGTCTGCTAACATAACAAAATAATATAGCGAATGTTATGTTCAAAAGTCATGTCGGATGATATATCTGAAAAAATAGGACATGTCAACCTATATTTTATAAAAGGACAATCTAATTTTTAAGAAAATAATGTCTTTTTCACTTCAAAAATGACATGTCGGCAGACGTGCCAGACATGCAGCCATGTCGGAGAACATTTAAAATAGTGAGTAGAAGTTAGTTCCTATCATTTGGCTCTGTTACTGATTTTATTCTACCATCTTGTTAAAATATGGAATATGGCTTATACACCTAATCTTATTGTTACTTTGTAGAGTGGATGAGTGAATTAAATGGAAGCAGAAGACATTTTCTAATCAGAATAATCCGCATGGTTGTTTTTGTGTACATATGCTATCGATTTGTTATACAAATCCCCCTGCTCCGTTTGTTTTTGGTTACCCATTCAGTAGCCTAAGGAAATGAATTAAATGAAGCTCTTCGTCTTGTAGTTTAATTATCGTCACATGATAATACAATTGTTTATATAATTTTATCTTCTTTACCTCATTTACGAGTTTCTTTCCTGGTTTATGGAAAGGTTAATTGTTTCTTACATGTTTTCATATTATGTTTATTCTGTCATCAGTGTTGTTAGCTTATTTAGTTTATTGTATCATGAATGTTGTTAGCGATGATATTCTCTCATGATGAGGTGAATATATTATTTTGTTAACATGCTTGATTTATTCTCTCATTAGGGTTGTTTCATTGATAGTATGCTCAGCTCATAACCAGGGGATATTCTTCCTAATAATATTACTAATAAAATAATAAATCTAATTGCAATATTTATTATAAATAAACATAAAAATCATGACATCTTTTTTGGTTCAATAGAGATGTGTTATGTTCAATAGAGATTTCCATTATATATATATGTACACACACGAGTGACAGGGCACAGGGGCTCCCCGTGCGGGCGACGACATTCGGCGGGGGTGATATTCGGTAGGGGAGGCGACATTCGGCGGGGGTGACATTCGGCAGGGGCGGCGACTTTCTGCGGGGGCGATCTATATTTATATCAGTATAAAACTTAATTTAATTTTGTTCAACAAAAACCATATGGTGTAATGATTGTCATCTTTGGTTGACATAGTGAAGACCTGAGTTCAATTCTCACCATTGACAAATTTTGTGAGATTAAAAAACAGGTCATATGACACTCATTTTTCAATAAATTTATGGGTAAAATCGTAATTTCATGTTGTAGGGAACTCTACACCTTCATAGTTTTAGGTCACCCCCTAGTAGGTGTAGGAGACCTATGAAAAAGTGGAGAGAGAGAGCGGTTTGATCTGACGGCTGATGAAATATCATGCCAGATTCAACGGCCGTAATCATTTCAACGGCTTTAAAATTCATGGGTTTGATATTTTTTTATATATGGGAAAGATTAGAGGCACGATTCGTGTGAATATGAAATAAAATGATGTGATTGTACAACTCATATTCTTCGAGGGTAGGACCCGATTTAAGCCACGTAGACAGATGTCAAAGTCAAAGCAGAAGCCATGAATCAAAGATAAAGGACAACTCAGCCAGCAGGAGCAGTTGAAGGCCTAGGCGAGTATGAGCGAGTCTGTGCGAGCAACCCCTCATACTCGCCAAGGTGGGCGACCATATGAGATGCTCGCCGAAGCCAAGCGAGATCCCCTCAATGTTGCATAGTCGCCGGGTTGGGCTGGGCTATAAATAAGACCCCCCTCCCCTTTGGTTTTCTTATAAATAGGATCCCATGGGTACTTGGATTGACACATTTGGCTGAGCTTTCGGAACCCCATTTTCGAATACTTGGACCCGTCATCCTTGGCCGTCACTCTTGATATTCATCAAGTCGGTGCCTTCCTCGTACCCTGTTCCGCCATCTTTGGTTGTGGAGGGGAAGTCTCTTCTGAGCTTCTGGGTACGTGGTGGGACCTCCCTGCCACATCACCTGAGGTCCTATTGTTGTTCTTTTAGCCCCTTCGTCGTTGCCCGTCAAGCCGTCAAGCCGTCGAGCCGGATCGCTAGACGAGTAACCTTTGACTGCATTGATCCGAATATTTGGAGCTAGGATTTACCTGACTTCAACACTTTGGTGCGGTGAGCGTGGATCGTAGTCAGAGGAGGAAAGCCTAGCAAGAAAGCGAGATGGTGGAAGTTCGCGATCATGAAGGAGTTGCCTGTAATTTGGCAGAAGGAGGCGAGTATGTGACGAAGGCAGATTTCGAAGAATTCGCGCGACGCGTGGAGGGGAGCTTACGAGCAGCCTTGCTTCCTCGCACGGAGTGCACGCCGACCTCGCCTCGTCGCGTCCGTCAGAAGACGGTGGTCCCTCTCAACGAGCAGGGAAGGAGCATGTGGAAGAGGAGCCAGGGCAACCAAGGAGGCCGCAGTCCTACCAGCCAAGCTCGCAAGGAATCCAGTTCCGCGATGTAGAGGATCCGTCGAGATTCCATGATCCTCGTCCATATGGCGAGTATGGTGGGGTTTCTCGCCAAGCCGATGATCGTCGCCAGCAAGGTGGGAGAAGCCCATTCTGTGAGGAGATCCTCTCTGCCTTCATTCTGGAGGGGTTCATGGAGCCAGTTATGAGTTATTACTCTGGGAGGGATGATCCTGTCCGCCACTTTCCGTGATTTGAAGTTTTTGTCTCCATCCGAACCATGTCGGATGCCTTCAAGTGCAGGCTCTTCGCCATCACCTTTCAGGGAAAGGCCAGAGATTGGTTCCACCAGCTGGCGGCAGGTTCCATCTGCTATTTTGAAGACCCGCGTCGGGAAGTGACGATACGGTTCGCTACGGCGAAAAAGAGGAAGGAGGCGACGACCCTCTTCTATCTAGTGCAAGGAGCGCGAGAGACGTTAAGAAACTACATCGACCGCTTTTAAGAAGAAGTTCTGGACATCCAGGAGGTGGATGGCTTCACCTTGCAACTAGCCCCGACGTTTGGCCTAAGAGAGGGTCTCTTCAAGCTAGAGATCAGCAGAGATCCCCCCATGTCCTACGAAGAGCTCATTGAACGGGCCAATAAGTTCGTTCAAGGGGAGACCTCGAATCGTGGTTTCTTGGCCAAGCTCACCAAGCTAACCAGGGAGGAGGGAGAAGAGGAGAAGGTCCCTGTGACAAGGAAGAAGGAGGAGCCCCGAGGGCAGGATAGGAGGAACCCGAAAGAGCGGAGGAGGGAAGAGCCCAAGAGGGAGGAGCCGAGGAGGCATGAGGTGAGGAGGCCCCTAGTGGCTCCAGAACGTCGGGAGGAGGAAAGGAGGTATCAGGTCCCCGTCAATAGGCCGCCGCGGAGGCCGGCGGGCCGGCCCCAGCGTCAAGGCCCGGGAAGAAGATTTTCCCCGGAAAGAAGAAATTTTAACCAGCCAGAGAGGCGTCAGGAAAGGGGGCGTGAGGAAGCAATGACCGTTGCCCATCAGGGTAACATGCCGGACCGAAGGAACCAACGAAGAAGGCCGCATGCAGAGGAGATTCCCCTCTATTGTGAGCTACATCAAGTAGAGGGGCATGTGACGATGACTTGCCCTGACTTCTGGGAAGCGAGAAGAAGGCTAGCTGCCAGAGAAGGAGGGGAGCATCGAAGACAAGAAGCCCCTATCGAGCCAATGACAGTACAAGCCGTCGCTCGAAGGAGGAATGAAGTCCGAGTCGACTAAGGAGGTCGAGGAGAAGTGGCCCAAGGAGGAGGAGCAGTAGTGAGGGTGATCCACGGGGGAGCAGGGCTAGGAGCTTCCCGCAAGGGTAGTCTCCATCAGATCTACCGTAAGAGCGTCGCCTCGACCTCACAGGCACCACCCCCGTTGGAGGAGATCACTTTCACGGAGGATGACATGTTAGGGAATGAGAATCCCTTCCATTATGCCCTCGTGATTGAAGCAGCTGTAGAGGACTTCACCGTCGATCAGATCTTGGTGGATAACGGGAGCTTCGTGAACGTTATCTTCAAAAAGACGTTTGACGGGTTGGGAGTCGAGGCATGAAGAGTAATGGCTTCGGATGGTCCCCTCTTTGGCTTCTCGGGAGAGAAGGAGGTGGAGGGAGGAGCAAATCTGCTGGTAACGCTCGGGGGCACCTCAATCAAATGTCGGTTCGTCATCGTAGATGTTTCGAGCTGCTACAAGGCAATCTTCGGGAGGACCCTCATCAATTTCTTCAAGGCCGTCCCGTCCTCCTACCATCCGTGCTTGAAGTACTGCCAGGGGGATGTCCAGGTGAGGATCCAGAGCGATCTGAGAGCTGCCCGCTAGTGTTTTCTCAGCGCGGTCAGCACCATCGGCTGGATGGAGGATGTTGAGGAGATGGGAAGAGTGTTGGAAAGCACGGCAAGGCTGGAAGAAGCCGAAGAAGTAGAAGAGATAGCAGTACTCTCGCAGGATGGAGAGCTCGGCCTGCTGAAGATAGGGGGCTCCCTGAAGACCGACGAGAAGATAAAGGTGGCGACATGCCTGCAAGAGAATGTCGATATCTTCTCCTGGAGCGCCGCCGAGATGCCAGGGATTGACGCGGATGTACAACCCTGTGTTCGCCTGAGGGGGTAAGGCTCGAAGATGGGTGAATTAGTCTGGAAGTGGTCATCTCGCCACTAAGGAGTCGCGAGAGCCAGGCAAGGCGAGCCAGGGCGATCTCGCAGGGGAGAAGGCGAGGTATGGCCTGTATGGTTGTCGTCAGAAGGAAGGCGAGCAGGGCCTTCGCGGGCCGCTCGCCTAGGGAGGGTTCGCGAGCAGTACTCGCGAGTGGCGCTCTCGCAGGTCACTTGCCCAGGGGCTAAGAAGGTGAAATTACCCCTCTGCCCCTGGTGGGCTGCTAGTAGCCCTTCAGGACAGCGGAGTTTGACTGTTAGCAGGCCAAATTGGGGTGCGTTTAGTGAAACCAAAAGGCGGAATCCCGCTATCAGCAAACCAGTTCAGAAAAACTATAAATAAGACCCTAAGGGCACCTTTGGAGAGGACTTCTTTTTGGCTTCTCTCCTCAGGTCATCTTTGGTTAGCATTCTCAAAGCTCTCCAAGGTGCCCGACTTCAGTTCATGGCTTAGGAGGGGAAGCGCTCTATGATCTTCCCGGTGTGTGGTGGGACCTCCTCACCGTCGCCAAGGGTCTCAGTTCTAAGTCTTCGGTCAGGTTGCTCCGAGGGATCAGTAAGCGCGAGTTGTACCCATCTTTGGGTCCGAACTCCTCGTTGGGCCGAATCCCGGTTCCAACATTTTTGGTGCGGTGAGCGTGGACAGCAGCTAGTGCAAGAAAGTTTCAAGGAAGCAGCATGGCGGGAGATGAAGAGCAGGGCGATAAGTTTGGCGGCTCGCAGCCTGCGGTGACGTTGAAGAGCCAGGGCATATGCCCATTACGCGGACCGATTTCAGGAGGAGGTTCTGCTTACCCAGGAGATGCCAGGGTTTGCCCTCCAGCTCTCCTTCACGGTAGGGCTGAGGGAGAGTTTTTTCAAGATGAGCTTGAAGAGGAAGGTCCCCATCTCCTACGAGGAGTTGATGGAGAGGGTGGCAGAGGAGATTGAAGGAGAGGAGGCTAATCCGGAGTTCACTAAGAGGCTAGCAAAGCTCAGTGAGCCGGAAGTCAAGCAGCAGGAAGTGTGGAGAAGAGAAGAGCCCAGGGCCCTGAAGGTGGGGTGAAGGCATCAAGGCGGAGGAGCGCAGGTTCAAGGGAGGGGTTACGCCCCGGGAGGGGGTAACTTCCATGGGGGTCAGGGAAGACCCCATCAGTTAGGGTGGAGGCAAGGTCCAAGGCAGATGCCTCCCCCGCCTCAGCAGGCCATGGAAATCAGGCGAGGACGAGGAGGAAGTGGAAGGAGAGAAGTGGCAGGAGAAGGAGCGGGAGCAGGAAGAAGAAGGGGGAATAGGGGAGTAGAGGCCGAGAGAGGGGGGGGGGGGGGTGGCGTTGCCGTATTGTGACTTCCATCGGGAGGAAGGGCATGCAACGACCACCTGCCCGGAGTTCCTAGAGGTGAGAGAGGCCAGGGAACCGGCTCCGCGGGAACAGCGGGCGGTGAGGATTGAGGAGGTCCTGCCTCAGGATGAGGAGGACGAGAGGTGTGAAGACCGGGCCGATGTGGGGACCCGAGGGGGGATCAGGGTGATCCAGGGGGGGGGGGGTAGGGATCGAGGCGACCCGGAAGGCCAGCCTCCATACCATGTACCGTCGTAGCGTGGCTTCAACGTCCCTAGCTCCGCCCCCAGCAGAGAAGATCTCGTTGACTCAGAAGGACATGCCGGGTCATGAGGACCCGTTTTGCGATGCGCTGGTCATTCAGACAGCGATCGAGAACTTCACCGTCTCTCGGATCCTTGTGGATAACGGGAGCTCGGTCAACGTCATATTCAAGAATGCGTTTGCCGAGATGCAGGTGGAGGCACGAAGGGTGTTGGCCTCGGATGACCCGTTGTTTGGATTTTCCGGGGAGAGAAAGGAGGTAGAGGGGGGAGTGGGACTCCATGTAATCCTGGGGGGACAGTCCAGGAATTGCCGTTTCGTCATAATGGATGCTCCCAGCAGCTACAACGCCATCTTTGGACGACCGCTCATCAGTGCGTTCCGCTGCGTCCCCTCCACTTTCCACCAATGCCTTATGTTCAACGCGAGAGGAGTCCAAGTCCGGATAAGGGGAGATCCGAAGGTGTCCCGAAAGTGCTATGCGACTGCCGTGAACACCATCTCCTGGATGGCCGAGGCGGAAGAGTAGGATCGAGAGATGGTGGAGCCGGCGAGGCTCGGAGAGGAGGAGAGTGTAGAGAAAGGGGAGGCCTGGGAGGAAGGGCCGGAAGAATCGAGGGAGGAGGAGAAAAAGAAAAAAGAAGAAGAAGGGGAGGCCCAGGAGGAAGGGGCGGAAGAGATGATGGAGGTTCGGGAAGGAAGAAGAGAGGAGGAGGTCGAAGCGCCAGCTTGCGACAAGGAGAAGGAGGGTGTTTGGGGTGAGCAGTGGCTGGAGGCCGTGGATGAGGTCGGGGAGCTTGAAATCACCACCCGTGCGGGGGTGGTGGAAAAGGTCAAGATCAGCGGCGAGCTCAGCCTGGAGGAGCAGAAGCAAATCTTGGCCTGCGTCCAGGAGAATGTGGACGCCTTCGCATGGAGTGCCGCAGAGATGCCCGAGATTGATGCGGATGTGGCTTGCCATTGCCTCAACCTCGATCCCGGCACCCGCCCCATCCGTCAAAAGAAGAGGGCCATAACTGACAAGATGGAAGGGCCCATCCGAGAGGAGGTGTGCAAGCTCCTCCAAGCCGGTTTTGTATCAGAGATCCAGTATCCTGGCTGGGTCTCTAATGTAGTAATGGTGAAGAAGGGAGGAGGTAAGTGGAGAATGTGCGTTGATTTTTCTTTGCTTAATAAATCATGCCTAAGGATTGCTACCCCTTGCCTAGAATCGACGCGCTGGTTGACTTAGCCGTCGGTTTCTCTATGATGTCTTTTTTGGATGCTTTTTCAGGTTATCATCAGATCCGCATGCACCCCCCCGACATCAAGAATGTCTCCTTCATCACAGGGGATGGGTGCTACTGCTATAAAATGATGCCTATTGGGCTAAAAAATGCAGGGGCAACATATCAACGGATGATGGATAGGTTCTTCCGAGAACAGAAAGGAAGGAACCTGGAAGTCTATGTAGATGACCTCATGATCAAAAGCCGAGACCTTGAATCCCACCTCCGGGATCTCGAAAAGACTTTTGGGACTTTGCGGAGGTACAAAATGAAACTCAATCCCCAGAAGTGTGTCTTCGGGGCTAGCCGGGGAAAGTTCCTAGGTCACTTGCTCACCCCAGCAGGGGTGGAGCCTAATCCAGATAAAGTCAAGGCCATTATGGAACTGGGATCATCAAGAAACGCCAAGGAGGTTCAGCGCCTCACGGGGAAGCTGGCCGGTCTCAGTAGATTCCTCTCTCGGGCGGGAGAAAAGTGTGCACCCTTCTTCAGGGTTTTGAGATGGAATCAAAAATTCGAATGGACCTCGGAGTGTGAGGAGGCTTTCCAAGCGTTGAAGTGGCAACTCACTCAGGTTCCTCTGCTCCAGGGGCCAAGGCAGGGGGAGGACCTATCCTTATACCTGGGGGTAGGGTCCGAGGCAGTAAGTTCAGTGTTTATCCGGGAAGAAGGCAGAAATCAACTTTCAATTTACTACGTCAGCCGAGTGCTGAGGAAGGCGGAGCTCCGGTACCCCATCCTAGAGAAGTTGGCCTTCTCCTTGGTGGTGTCAGCCCGGAAGCTCCGGCCTTATTTCCAAGCACATTCAATCAAGGTGGTAACCGACCACCCCCTTCGCAACATCATGGAAGGGGTAGAGCACTCGGAAAGTTGGCCAAATGGTTCGTGGAACTGAGCGAGTTTGACATCTCGTTTGTACCAAGGTTATCAATAAGGGGGCAGGCGGTGGCGGATTTCCTGGCGGATTACGTGACCGAGGTGGAGGAGCAGGAGGCGTCCCACTCGGAGGCTTGGAAGATTTTAGTAGATGGGACATTAGGGAAGCACTCCTTTGGAGGAGGGGTTATCCTGGTAAGCCCACAAGGGACAAGGATTGATCAGGCCATCAACATTCATTTCCCAATCACCAACAACCAGACTGAGTACGAGGCGGTGATAGCAGGCCTGTGGCTGGCCTGGGAGTTGGGTGTACAAGACGGGAGGTCTCGACAGACTCCATGGTGGTGGCGTGCCAGATCAGGGGGGAGTTCGAGGCAAATGAGCCAACCCTCCAGCGCTACCTGGAGAAGGTCAAGGGGGTCATCGGGCAGTTCCGCACCCCGGCGGACCTTCTAGCCAAGTTTGGTCCCCGAGCAGGAGGGACGGTGTCAGAACTCTTCCAACCATCCATCGAAGAAGGAGAACTGATGGAGATAGACCAGCAAAGGTCGTGGATGAGTCCCATCGTCACCTTCTTAATGTCGGGGAAGTTCCCCGAAGGGGAGGTGGACAAGCGACGGCTCAGGTACAAATCCGCCTATTACTCCATGCATGCATGTGGGCTGTATCGTAAGACCCTCTCGGGGCTCCTAGTCCTCGCCCGGTGTGTAGTAGAGGGGGAGGTCCCAAGGGTCTTGGAGGAGATCCATTAGGGGAGTGTGGCAGCCACTCGGGGAGCAGGACATTGGAAGGAAGAGTGCTGAGGCAAAGTTATTTCTGGCCTACCCTCAGCAAGGATGCAGCGGAGTTCGCAAAGAAGTGCTCCAAGTGTCAACTCTATGCTCCACTTCAGCTTCTCCCGGCTCAGAGGCTCCGGACCATCACAGCTCCGTGGCACTTCGCGATATGGGGGCTAGATCTGGTTGGTCCCTTCCCCCAGGCGAGTGGTCAGAGAAGGTTCCTGCTGGTAATGATTGACTACTTCTCCAAGTGGCTGGAGGTGAAGGCGCTGACCAAGGTAACATCCCAAGTAGTGAGAAATTTTGTTTGGGGTGAAATAATTTGCAGGCACGGACTCCCACTGGCCATAGTGACGGACAACGGGCCGCAGTTTACCAGCGATGAATTCGTCAGCTTCTGCACTCAGCTTGGCATAGATCTTCGATTTGCGTCGGTCCACCACCCGAGAAGCAATGGGCAGGTGGAGGCGGCAAACAAAATCATCGTGAATTTGCTCAAAAAGAAGGTCGAGAACCTCATGGGCAACTGGGTGGAACAACTGCCCTCGGTCCTCTGGGCCCTAAGAACTTCTCCGAACACGGCCACCGGGGAGACCCCTTTCAAACTCTCTCATGGATTAGAGGCCGTGCTTCGCATAAAATTCGAGGTGAAGTCTCCCCGGGTAGTCGCCGCGGGGGAAGGTGATGACGAGTGGCGGGTGGAGAATGAAGAGGAGCAAAGGTTATCCTTGGACCTGGTGGAGGAACTCCGGGATCTCGCCACCATTCGGCAAGAGGAGGTCAAGAGGCGGATGACCAGATACTTTGACCAGCATATCCAAATAAAACAGTTCGAGAAAGGGGACTTGGTCCTGAAAAAGGTTGATGCGGCTGGGAGAGGAGCCGCGGTAGGTAAACTTGACCCCAATTGGGAGGGGCCTTATATTGTAAGCGAAGTGCTCAAGTCGGGAGGGTACCACCTCCAAGATGTGGAAGGGATACCTCTCGGCCGAGCCAGGAGTGGGGATAACTTGAAGCGATTCTATCCTTAAAGTTTTTTGTAATTAACTTGTTGTATATTTTACTCTCCGTATATTGGTTTTGAAGTAGATTCTAAACAGGAATCCTCAATAGTTCTATGCCGGAATGCCCCAGATCGATTCCGCTGCCGGGCTCTCATAGACGGTGGGTTAGGTTGATCTCTGGAGAGGCTGACAAAGTTACAAGTCCTTTGGTGCCGGAATGCCCCAGATCGATTCCGCTGCCGGGCTCTCATAGACGGTGGGTCAGGTTGATCTCTGGAGAGGCTGGCAAGGTTACAAGTCCTTTGGTGTTGGAATGCTCCAGATCGATTCCGCTGCCGGGCTCTCATAGACGGTGGGTCAGATGGATCTCTGGAGAGGCTGACAAGGTTACAAGTCCTTTGGTGCTGGAATGCCCCAGATCGATTCCTTTGCCAGGCTTTCATAGACGGTGGGCCAGGTTGATCTATGGAGAGGCTGGCAAGGTTACAAGTCCTTTGGTGCTGGAATGCCCCAGATCGATTCCGCTGCCGGGCTCTCATAGACGGTGGGTCAGGTTGATCTCTGGAGAGGCTGACAAGGTTACAAGTCCTTTGGTGCTGGAATGCCCCAGATCGATTCCGCTGCCGGGCTCTCATAGACGGTGGGTCAGGTTGATCTCTGGAGATGCTGGCAAGGTTACAAGTCCTTTGGTGCTGGAATGCCCCAGATCGATTCCGCTGCCGGGATCTCATAGACGATGGGTCAGGTTGATCTCTGGAGAGGCTGACAAGGTTACAAGTCCTTGGGTGCTGGAATGCCCCAGATCGATTCCGCTGCCGGGCTCTCATAGACGGTGAGTAAGGTTGATCTCTGGAGAGGCTGGTAAAGTTACAAGTCCTTCGGTGCTGGAATGACCTAGATCGATTCCGCTGCCGGGCTCTCATAGACGGTGGGTCAGGTTGATCTCTGGTGAGGCTGGCAAGGTTACAAGTCCTTTGGTGCTGGAATGTCCCAAATCGATTCCGCTGCCAGGCTCTCATAGACGGTGGGTCAGGTTGATCTCTGGAGAGGCTGGCAAGGTTACAAGTCCTTTGGTGCTGGAATGCCCCAGATCGATTCCGCTGCCGGGCTCTCATAGGCGGTGGGTCAGGTTGATCTCTGGAGAGGCTGGCAAGTAAGTAAGTCCTTTGGTGCTGGAATGCCCCATATCGATTCCGCTGCCGGGCTCTCATTGACGGTGGGTCAGGTGGATCTCTGGAGAGGCTGGCAAGTAAGCAAGGCCTTTTGGTGCTGGAATGCCCCAGATCGATTCTGCTGCCGGGCTCTTATAGACGGTGGGTCAGGTTGATCTCTGGAGAGGCTGGCAAGATTACCAGAAAAGGGTCGTCTCGCTCGGCGAGAAGGGATGACCTCGCATAGCAAGGGAGGGGTGGGGGGGGGGGGGCTCGTCCCAAGTGCTATGTGCAGAAGGCCTCCCGCGAAATAGGGTCCTCACAAAACATAGAAGGTGAAGTCAGTAGAGTGGCCACCCCAAACGGGCAGGCTGAGCACTCGTTAGCATAAAAGATGGATGTAGGAGGGATCACTCAAATCCCCGAAGACAATGCGAAAGGCCATGTAGGGACCTCGCTCGCCGAAGTCAAAAGGGTGAAGGCTCACTCCCCGCGAGATCGAAACTCGAAGGGTTGACCCTGAAACCCGCGACCCTAAGGTAGACAAAAAGGGCGAGAACTAATGTGGTGAGTACGCGTCCTGAGCCGAGGCTGGGTGACTACGCGGTAGGCGGGCGCGAGCACGGCGAATACAATGGCAAAGGAATAAAGAGTAATATAAATGCGAGACAAAAGCAACACACATAGAAGGCGAGAATACAATGAACAAGTGGGCAAAAATTGTCATCTATTTCATTAAAGTCAGTTTCATGTGTCGCGGCGATCTCGCCAGCCAAAAAATATAGAGAATAAAAAATATAAGTTTAATGATCGTCGGCGGACGGCTCGTCCTCGCTGTTCACAGGCGGCGGGGCTGGCATGAACAACTCCGAAACCACATCCTTGACCGTCAAGTCGGCCGCCTCGGCAGATAGCAGGCTGGCACCCTGCATAGCCCGAAAGATAAACTGGGCCGCGGTGACGGAGGCTTCTCGGCATTCCTCCTCCCGGGCTCGCTGTTCATTCTTCAAGCGGCGAGGGGACGGGGGGAGGGCGGCGCGAACCAACTCCTTGTTGTAAGCTTTCAACCCAGCGACCTCATTTTCCATGCTGGAGATGCGAGCGCGAAGCTCCTTGGCGGTCTCGGCATCCTGTAAAAAAGAAAAGGGGTAAGCCAGGGAAGCACTGTTAGAATGGGAAGAGGGAGGGGGCTCGAAGACTTACCACTCCATCCTGATGGTCGGAGAGAAGCTCGTTGGAGGTGAGCAACCTCTCCTTTAGGCTCGTGATCTCGGCGGCGGAATTTTTGTAGGCGAAAGCGAGCTCCTCGTTATGGCGCTCCAGTTGAAGACATCGCCGGCCGGTCATATGGGCGAGCTCCAAGGAACGGAGCTGGGCTCGCGCGCTCTTGTACGCCAGGGTCCTCGCGGTCAAAGTCTTGAAGACCGAGGCGTCCTCGCGGCCATTAAGCCCGAAGGAGAACGAGAATGCCTGCCCATTAACTGTCGCCTGCTCCACCCAAGAGGGAAGGAGGGTGGAGATGGAGGCCTTGTTGACCCCGGGATTCCAGTATAGCAGGTACTCGCCGGCCTCGTCCTTGTGCCTTTGGCCGAGACCAAAGTTCCAGTGGTTGATCGGCACTGGCAGGGAGGAGATCCTGGCGACCTCTTCGACCGGCTCGCTGGCCTCCTTTTCCCCGGGAAGGTCAGTCCGTGAGATCTCGCTCGGGGAGGCCTCAGCATGCCCCTTTCCCTTCTCAGATGGGAGGGGATCCTTCTTTTTCTTCTTCTTCTTCTGCGAGGGCTGCGAGGGGGGATCCTTGCAGCCAGAAGAATCAGCCCTCTTCTTGGTAGGCGGGGCAGTAGGGCGGGGAGTCTCGCGGCAGGCATCCGCTCCCATGGTCGCGAGAGCAAGGCCCGCAGGAATTGACCTGCTGCTCGCGTAAGGAGGATGGATAGGGAGGTCTCGCTCACCTGTAATGATTTAATAATTAAAAATAGTCAGCGAAAACCTCAAGAAGGGATAGACGAGCGAGCGAGATACATACCCTCCCCAGGGAGAGCACCGGGAGCAGCGAGTTGAGGTTTCAACGGAGGTGGACCACCTCAAAGTTCTTCTTGTTGAGGAACTGGAACAGGGCGACATCATGGCTGCCGAGAGTCGGGGGGCGGTAGGTGCTCTCGCCGTGCTGAATTGGCGAGAAGGGAACGTTGTCGAAGTTCCCTTTGACGAAGAGGAATTTCTGAGCCCAGTAATGGCTCTTGTTGACGGTCTCGACGACCTTGATTCCCGAGCCCACGAAGTAGGCGGTGCCCTCCTTGTAGGCCCTGAAGGAGAACAGCTTCCGGAAGACCGATAAGCTGAACTCGATGCGTTCTTCTCGCATGTAGCATGCGAACGCGACGATGACCGCCATGGCGTTGGGGGTCAGCTGACCCAGTATCGCGCCGAAGTGTTTGAGCACCTGGCGAGCAAAATGGCGAGGTCTTAAATAAGCGAGCGAGAATTTAAATTTCAACAAGAGGAAGGTAAGCGAGATTAGCAGGTACTTGGCGGATCTCTGGCCACAGGGGCAGGCGCAGGCCGACACCAAAGTGGGCTGTAGGGATGGCGAGCTCATCCGGCATGGGGACGTTGATTACATCATCCCCGCTAGGACAGCGAGCGGAGAACCCCGACGGGATAAAGTCAGCGACGGCGACGAGATATTCCTCCTCGGTCAGGTTGCTATGGAAGAAAGTGTGGTCTGTAAAGGCCCAAGCGTACTTCAGCCGACCCTCAGCCTCGCTAGCGTCGCCCAACATTGATGAAACCTGCGAAGAAAAAGAGCAAAAGGTGCGAAGGAGAGAATGCGAGATCTCGCAGGCAGAGGAAGACGAAGGGCTAGCGTTAAATGCGGTAGGTGAATTCAGCGCTGAGACCTATTTATAGGAAATGAAAAGCGCGGGAAAGAAGTCGAAGCGACGGGGGGTGCGGTTAGGCAAAACCCCGTGTGATGATTGTATGCGAGAACATAAGGTAACCCCAGATATATTAGCGAGCGAGACCAGCTTGCGAGGTTAGTATAAACGAAATTTTCATACGAGAACGACATGAAAGAACGGAAATAACAGATATACAGCAAGCATTGCGAGCAATTATGTCGCATAATAAACAATAAGTGCGCGAGAGCCCTGGTATTGGGCGAGAAGTAGTTAATAAAAAAGTAAAAAAGTTCGCGAGATTGTCCAGCGAGATTAAACAAGTTTTTAAACATTGACGGAGGACCCGCCGGGCAGGAGAGGAGTGCGAGTGAGGACTAGTAATGTATCCATTTCCACCTACCACGACCTCACACTCTTGACCGTGGCGGAAGCCTAGGGTAATGATAAGCGTGGACGGCGCAGGCCTCACGTTGAATCAAGCGAGCGTTATCTTCCACTCGCGCGAGGTGTGTCCCTGGGGAGGTGGCCGTCTCGCTAAGATCTTGCGGCATCTCTGCGCGGAGCTGCACACACTCATCCAACAGAGCGGCGTGCCGCTCCTCGGCAATCTCCCTGTCCCTCTTCGCCTGGAGATGAAGATCCTGCAGTAGTCGCCCTTGTTTCTGAAACAATTCTGAAGTTCGCCTCTTCATGGTTCCGGGATCTCGCGGATCGCCAAGGAAATCATCCATTTGCTCCGGCAAGGGAAGATGCGACATCTCTTCCGCCCCAAAGTCAGAATCGGTGGGGAGGGTCTCTGAATCACCTGCGAGCAAATCTAAACAGCATTAGCAGTCAGCGAAGCTTTCTCTTGTTGTCACAGAGAGTGATCTGTCTCATCAGAAGCAACAGAATCCTTACCAGGAGGCGGGCGAGAAGTGGTTGGCCGGCCCTGAAAAAGAGTATTGAAGGGGAGTGAGACGGACTTCCCTAGACCAGCGCGACGCGTCGCGTCGTCGGCAGGAGTGGTTGTGGCCGGTCGCGAGCCACCGGAGCCCTCCCCCCTCAAGAGATTGAACCCCGGGGGTGTTAAGGGTTGTGTCAGGGGGGATCGACGACAGAGGTCGCGAGTTTTAACGACTTGGGGTCGCATGGGTGGAGGCTGTAAGAAGTAGAAGAACGAAAAGGCCATCAGTCAGGACGTTATGCTTGGCAGGCCAGAGCAGGTAACTTACTAGCAGCTTTCCCGTTGGCGAGGTCAGTTTCGCCGGAGGATCGGGGCGAGCCCCGGTTAGGTTTTCGCCCGCGCCCTTATTGATAGGAGGGGGGCCCTGCAGTCATGCGAGGTTTAGTGGAATCAAATGAGCAGCTAAGCGAGAAGGATAGCTTTTATCTCCCCGGTGGTCCGGTTATCAGGAGAAGAGTCCAGCAGTACGGTCCCGTCCCCCCTATGGGTAGGCGGACTGGCTTCTCCCTTTTCATCTTGGGCAGGGGAGGAGTGGTCTGACGGGTCATCCAGGAGGCGGCGTTGGCCATGGCAGAGAGCTCGCCCGCCTTGGTTGCCCTCAGGCGAGCTTGAAGTTCTTCTGTCAGAGGAATTTCCCGACAACTACAGTAGAAGGAGGTGGAGAAGGGGGAATAGAATAAGGGTGCGCGTCACCCCGGCTTGGGTAGTATTTATAGCTGTGAGGTGGGACCCACAGAAAGATTCCCGACAGATCAGCAGTCGCCGGCGAACACCCGGGGTTGGATGATTCTTTACGAGCTTAGAGTAATCTCGCAAAGAGCGGAGATTGTGTACAACCCCGTGTTCGCCTGAGGAGGTAAGGCTCGAAGATGGGTGAATTAGGCTGGAAGTGGTCATCTTGCCACTAAGGAGTCACGAGAGCCAGGCAAGGCGAGCCTGGGCGATCTCGCAGGGGAGAAGGCGAGGTCTGGCCTGTATGGTTGTCGTCAGAAGGAAGGCGAGCAGGGCCTTCGCGGGCCGCTCGCCTAGGAGGTTCGCGAGCAGTACTCGCGAGGAGACTCGCGAGAAGTCTCGCGAGCAGTACTCGCGAGGAGACTCGCGAGAAGTCTCGCGAGTGGCGCTCTCGCACGTCACTTGCTCAGGGGCTAAGAAGGTGAAATTACCGCTCTGCTCCTGGTGGGCTGCTAGTAGCCCTTCAGAACAGCGGAGTTTGGCTGTTAGCAAGCCAAATTGGTGTGCGTTTAGTGAAATCAAAATGCGGAATCCCGCTATCAACAGACCAGTTCAGAAAAACTATAAATAAGACCCTAAGGGCACCTTTGGAGAGGAATTTTTGGCTTCTCTCTCCTCAGGTGGTTAGCATTCTCAAAGCTCTCCAAGGTGCCCAACTTCAGTTCTTGGCTTAGGAGGGGAAGCGCTCTACGATCTTCCGGGTGTGTGGTGGGACCTCCACACTGTCGCCAAGGGTCTCAGTTCTAAGTCTTCGGTCAGGTTGCTCCGAGGGATCAGTAAGCTCGAGTTGCACCCATCTTTGGGGTCCGAACTCCTCGTTGGGCCGAATCCCGGTTCCAACAGCGGGGGTTGCCTGCAATCGCCTCAATTTAGACCCCGCGGTCAAGCCCGTCCGGCAGAAGAAGAGGGCAAGTGCCATTGTGTTGGCCGAGCCCATTAGGGAGGTAGTGAGGAAGCTGCTTGAGGCAGACTTTGTGCCAGAGATCCAGTATCCAAGCTGAGTCTCAGATGTTGTAATGGTGAAGAAGGTTGGGGGAAGCTGGAGAATGTGTGTCGATTTTTCACTTTTGAATAATGCTTGCCCGAAGGATTGTTATCCTCTGCCTCGAATCGACGCGCTGGTTGATTCAGCCGTCGGTTTTTCTGTCATGAGATTCCTTGATGCGTTTTTCGGATACATCCAGATCCGGATGCATCCTCCCGATTGTCGCGATGTCTCCTTCATCACTGACGGTGACTGCTATAACTACAAGATGATGCCTTTCGGGTTGAAGAACGCGGGGGCTACATACAAGCGAATGATGGACCAAGTTTTAAAGAGCAAAATGGGAAGAACCTGGAGGTGTATGTGGATGATCTTTTGGTCAAAAGCAAGAGCACTCAAGAGCATGTCGCTGGGCTGGAGGAGACCTTCACAACTCTTCGAAGGTTTAAAATGAGGCTCAATCCGACAAAGTGCGTGTTTGGGGCAGGAAGATAGAAGTTCTTTGGACATCTCTTCACCCCGGAGGGAGTAGAGCCCAACCCTGACAAGGTTAAGGCTATTCTGGAGATGACCTTGCCGAAGAGCACCAAGGAAGTCCACAGGCTGACAGGAAGGTTGGCAGGCCTTAGCCACTTCCTGTCAAAGGCGGGGGAGAAGTACTCTCCATTCTTTAAGACGCTCCGAAACAACCAACTATTTGAGTGGTCCGAAGAGTGCGAGAAGGCCTTCGAAAAGTTAAAGCAACAGCTAACCCAGACACCCGTCCTCCAAGGCCCGAAAGAAGGCGAAGACCTACTCCTCTATCTAGGAGTGGTGGCGGAGGCGGTGAGTTCTGTGCTCGTCAGAGAAGAAAGGAAGAAGTAGCTACCCATCTACTATGTGAGCCGAGTGCTAAAGAAGGCGGAGATTAGGTATCCTATTCTCGAGAAGTTAGCTTTCGCCTTGGTGATGTCAGCGCGGAAGCTCCGTCCTTATTTTCAAGCCCACTCCATCCGATTCGTGACTGATCATCCCCTCCGAAGTATCCTAGAAGGGGTGGAGCATTCAGGAAGGCTGACGAAATGGTCAGTAGAACACAGTGAGTTCGACATTTCCTTCTCGCCCAGGGTGGCGATAAAAGCACTAGCAATTTCAGATTTCTTTGCGGACTTCTCGGGGGAAGCAAATACAAGCGAGGGCCCTTCGACTCTGGTGTCCTGGAAGATGTTCGTGGACGGAGTTTCGGGCAAAAGCTCTGTGGGAGTAGGCATCGTGTTTGTCAGCCCGCAGGGAACTAGGATCGAGCAAGTAGTCGAGATCCTCTTTCCCATCACAAACAATCAAGCAGAGTACGAGGCTATAGTGGAGGGCTTGCGCCTTGCTAAGGAGTTGGGGATCGAGGACATCCGAGCTTTTACAGATTCAATGGTGGTCGCGTCGCAGATTAGAGGAGAGTTCGAAGTGCGCGACGCCATCCTGCAGAGATACCTGATCAAGGTTAAAGGGTTGATCGGAGACTTTCAATCCTTCTTCGTCGAGCACGTGCCGAGAGAGGAGAATTCGACGACAGATCGTTTGACCAAGTATGGCCCGAGGGCCGGAGGAACGATCATCGAGCTGTTTCGACCATACATCGAAGAAGGAGAGATGATGGAGATCGAGCAGCGCCCTTCCTGGATGGATCCGTTCATGACATTCCTAGCTACCGGTCAACTTCTAGCAGATGATGGAGATTAAAGAAAGTTCAGATATAAGGCGGCCTACTACTTATTGCACAATGAGGAGCTTTATCGCAAGACCATCTCGGGCCCCTTGGCCAGATGTGTTTTAGAAGCCGAAGTACCCAGAGTTCTGGAGAAGATCCATTCGGGAGAGTGCGATAGTCATTCGAGGACTCGCACTTTAGAGCAAAAAATCCTAAGGTATGGTTACTTCTGTCCAACCATCCGCAAGGATGCCGAGACTTTCTCAAAGAGGTGTTAGAAGTGCCAGCTCTTTGCCCGTCTCTAGTTGCAGCCAGCCCAACAGCTTCGTTCGATCATGGCCCCGTTGCTGTTTGCCATATGGGGAATGGACCTGATAGACACTTTTCCGCAAGCTAGCGGCCAGAGGAAGTTCGTTCTCGTCATGATCGACTACTTATCCAAGTGGATCGAGGCCAAAGCTCTGGCCAAAACCATCTCTCAAGTCATGAAGAACTTCATCTGGGGGGAAATCGCCTGCAGGTTCGGAATCCCCCTCGCCATCATCACCGACAACGAACCACAATTTGCCAGCTTGGAGCTGGAGGACTTCTGCAAGCAGCTAGAGACCGATCTTCGATTTGCCTCAGAGTATCATCCTCGGAGCAATGAGCAAGTGGAAGCCGCCAACAAGCCAGTCGTCAACCTCCTGAAGAAAAAAGTCGAGAACTTAAGAGGGAACTGGGCGTAGCAGCTCCCTTCGGTCCTATTGGCTCTGAGAACCACTCCTAATTCGGCCACGGGAGAAACTCCTTTCAAGCTATCCCATGGGTCCGAAGCTCTCATCCCAGTGGAGTTCGAGGTCAGGAGTCCTAGAGTGGTTGCGGCAGAAGATGGAGATGAGGAATGACGACTAGAAAATGAAGAAGCTCAGAGACTATCTTTCGACTACATCGAAGAACTCCGAGATCTAGCCTCGGCTCGACAAGAAGTGATCAAGAGAAGAATGACGAAATAATTTGACAAGCACGTCCGAATCAAACAATTTCAAGCAGGCGATCTCGTTCTAAAGAAAGTGGATGCGGCAGGAAGAGCGGCCGCTATCGG